>OZ009952.1:20653988-21349179 GCA_963932025.1 Erebia epiphron
GCTTTTTGCAGGTGACTCTTTAATCTTTCATTTTCAGCAATTTATTTCAGCACCACGTGTTTGAGTAATCATTATTTCATGCAGTGTTTATATTTTACACTAAAGGTTTTCCTGGCGGTTGTCCGAGGGTCAACACGAAGGAGAATAAACCTTTCAGCATGACGCGCCTAATAAATTATACTTTCATGCAGTGTTTGTTTACACTAAAGGTTTTCCTGGCGGTTGTCCGAGGGTCAACACGAAGGAGAATAAACCTTTCAGCATGACGCGCCTAATCAAGCATACTTTCATGCACAGTTTGTTTACACTAAAGGTTTTCCTGGCGGTTGTCCGAGGGTCAACACGAAGGAGAATAAACCTTTCAGCATGACGCGCCTAATCAAGCATACTTTCATGCACAGTTTGTTTACACTAAAGGTTTTCCTGGCGGTTGTCCGAGGGTCAACACGAAGGAGAATAAACCTTTCAGTATGACGCGCCTAATCAAGCATACTTTCATGCACAGTTTGTTTACACTAAAGGTTTTCCTGGCGGTTGTCTGAGGGTCAACACGAAGGAGAATAAACCTTTCAGCATGACGCGCCTTACTTTCATGCAGTGTTTGTTTACACTAAAGGTTTTCCTGGCGGTTGTCCGAGGGTCAACACGAAGGAGAATAAACCTTCCAGCATGATGCACTTAATCAATTATAATTGCCGGAGAGTCAACATGAAGTAGAATAAACTTTTTAGCATGGCGCGCCTAATCAATTATATTTTCATACAGTGTTTATTTACACTAAAGTTTTTTCCTGGAGGTTGCCCGAGAGTCACTGCGATAGAGAATAAACCATTCAGTACGACGCGCCTGAGGAATTGTGGTACAATACTATTACTATGTAAAATGTATGATTTCCTAAAGAGGGTACTTAAAATAAAAGTTAGTATTGAATCATCTATACGCGCTCATTACCTACAGGAATTATACTTTCATGCAATGTTAAATTGCACTAAAGGATTTCTGGGAGGTTACCTGAGAGGTAACACGAAAGAATATAAACGTTTTTCAGCATGGAACGCACTTAAGAAATTACTCGTCCATGTAGTGTTTAATTGCACTAAAGGTCTTTCCGGCGGGTTTCCTAAAATGTAACACGAAGGTTAAGCGTTTCAGCATGATTCACTTGAGTAAAATAGGTACTTAGACGAAGAAGTGCTAAGGTACGACAATGGTACACTGCGAGGTCACCCGCGAAGTAGCACGACGGAAATCAAACCTTTCAGCTAGACGCGCCTGGCGATGGCATCTGCTCAATTAGCAGTCCGGCGATGAAGAATTATTTGTCCACCAAATCAAGATAGCTGGCATTTAGCAAGCTGTTCACCGTTCTCTGAACAAGGGGGAAGGCGTTGAGGGTCAAAGTGGACCAACGATCGGATACGTCGCCAAGGCCCAGCTTAGTAAGCCTAACACAAATTGATTTCGACCAATACTTGAGAAGTAACCGGGACTCAGGTAAATACTATGTACTTACCATAAAGAAGGTTACCTTCTACTTTATTTATCCTCTACTGTAAATTATTAACAATCTTCAGTATTTACTGGATCAAAGATTGTATGGATACTTACTTAATTCGAAATCAAAGCTAAAGCTTTAAAAGATCTTTCGTACCTAGGTGTTACCGCTAGTTATATCAAAATAGTGGACATGATTTATTCAATCACAAGTACCTATCATGTAATATAATATATTATATTATTAGTGTTTGCATCGCCTACCCTTTTTGCTTTGTCTTCATAGTTCATACACTATCACCGATAAGGCCAAGAAACCTTATACTAATGAGGTTCTGTTTTCAAGAATAAATCTATTAGCATGGGGGCACAATAAAAGTGTTTATTATTTACGGTGACAGATAAACAGAATACTTAGAAATATGTATGTATTTAATTTCTTTTAGCAAGTAAATGCAATTATTAATCTAATACCGTTACCACAAAGCCTTATTTTAAAATGTAAACCTATGGAACAGATTCCATGATATAATCTCTGGAGTACCGTCTTATAAAAAAGGTATGTCTAATCGACTATAAAGAAGACTAGTAAAATTCTATACCAGTGTTTTTACTTTCAATGAAACATTTGTGGTGGTTCTAGTTATTTCTGCAAACGTGACTTACATATCTGCCCGGATATAACATGAAAAGATCTAGCATTTCAGATTTTTATTTTTGAGACTGCAATATAGTAATATTGAAGCACTATTACCTACTTGGTAAAAAATATACATATAATATATATATATACAGCGTAACACCGCTTCTTAAGTTTTCAGCTTTTACAGATTTCAGCGCCTTTCAGTCTATAGCGACTGCACTATATAGGTACCTAAAAGAAACATAAATGTTTCATTCAGTGTATGCAGACTCAAGATCTGGGGTTCAAAATGTTCAGAATATGTAATTGTTTGCAAGGCCTCTCGGTATCAAACTTACATACACCTGCGGAGTGGTAACGAAAGTTCAGAGAATTCTGAGGTAATAAATATCTTAATTTTTTTTTAGCAGCTACTTCAGCAATAAATCAATTTGTTTGCAAATACTGTACATACAGATACGTCAAATTTGAAATAAAATACCTGCTAGTATTCTACCCTCAGCGTGGCAGGGGTATGCAAAGAACATTTACGAAGGAAATGTGTGGTAAGATTGCAAAAATTACCCACAAGTTTTATGTTTTGTCCCTAACAACGTAGGTACTCTCGAGTTTTACAACTTAATAGTGCCCGGGAAGTATATACCATACACCCGCTGACGTGTAATACGGTTGATTATGCTTAAAACAGTTCGAAAAACCAAAAACTAACAAAGAACCTTCTGCTTTTTGGAAGTTGGTTTTTAAATAAAGAGAACCTAACGGCGAGTATTTTGATGACCGGATGTAGATTATAATATAACATAAAGTAATAATGTAAAATCTCCACCGTAATTATTGTTTTCTTCTTTAAAGATATTTCGTGGGCATTTGTTTCTGCAAACACAGTAAAACGCGCAGGTTGTCTTACCCGAAACGGGAATCCAAGCAGGGTGCCAAGGGTCACTGGTAGCGATCTCGTATAGAGATTAGTGCTTCCTTGTCCACTATGTTTCTGTTTTTCTAAGTATTTTATAAGTTTTTGGTACAAAATAAAATAAAAAGAATCTTAAGTTTAAGATCCATTCATATAATTATATTCATTATCTACATATTAGAAACAATCTTCGAAAAACCGTTATAAAACTTTCGTTATAATAATACGTACGATGTAGGCATCGTAATCACTCGTGGCAAACATGGTAGGTAGTACAATTTACTCGCGTAAACAATAATATGCTCCCGCAACACTTGCCTAGAGCAAAATTAAAATTCTTGTTTAATCGATTCAGACCTTGAATGAGAGTAACCAATTAAGACATTAATGAAAAACAAAAATCGGCATGGAGCAGCGGCCGCAAATGTAACATTTGGATCACGCTTACCTCACATAGATCAGCCGTGTCATAAAATATCAGGGAATTAATGCATCCATTCAAAAATTATTATGAATTGAATAGCTTATAATGATGTTTAAAAAAAAAAAAAAAAAATTTTTCACAAACATTCTACATTCAATGACCTGCACAGCTAGGTTATCCATCGTTGAAAAGTATAGAAAGACTCCTTAAATAACTTACTTCAAAGCACCTAACGTCAGTGGGGCTAAAAAGTTCAAACCAATTGATTAACCCTTCAAAGTCGATATTAGTAGTTTGTCACAATATCGACCGAATATTCATTCTTCACCTATAATTTAGGGCTAACTTTTACGCGGATAGGAATTTATTAAATTCCATAACCTTAATGACGATATAATTGTTCGACAAAAAACTTAAAACGGTATTTTAATATAAAATTTTACTAAGCAATACCCGAAATACCTTCACAACAGGACCAGAATATACCTGTTCTTTTCCCGCCGCACTTCCAAAAAACAAAATATGCCTTCTTCTGCTACTGGGCAGGATTTCGCACTTAAGCGTCCCATTGGACGTCTGTTGGGCTAATTGTGCAAATAAAATAAAGTATTGTCCCTGCTAAAATAAATTAAATTTACTTTGTAGTAGATTATAAATCTTGCAGTATTGACATCAATAACTAGTTCCATTCGCTTGCATCGAAACTATAATACGTTTATGCTTGTTACTAGCAACTAAAGCAAAAAAGCGCAAGATTGTATTATTGGTAAATTGAAAGTTATTTAAATTGAAACTTAAGTACAATAAATACTTAAGAGAAATTTTAAAGTCATATTAAATGTACGTAGATAAACATCTCGGGAAATCGGTACATGATTCCAACCTTAAACATAAACTGTTTAAAACATTACAGCTCAAATAAGAGATAAGAAGAATAAATAAAATTATTGATAACAATAATTAGTATCTATTTAGCGTAGATATAGTTCTTGCAAAAATATATACCTATCTCTTAACATCTACGTTGTCTATGGTTATATCTGAAGAATGAAGCGACGAAGTATAATTAATGATTACACGAACTTACCTGTAAGTGAAGTTCTATCATAATTATATGAGTCGCTTCATTCGAAGATATAATATTAAGCTCCCAACCCACCCATCCCGAAACATATTTTCGCAAGAGCTTTAAGTATAAGTATATCTCTAAACTAAATGACGATCGAAACCGCTCCTCTGTCGTCCGACACAGAGGCGGGTAGTGGGGGTTCTTTTTTATAACTCCTCTGAAGTCTGTGCGATTGGTTGCTATAAGTAAAGGAAACTACTACGTTGTCTATGGTTATATCTTCGAATGAAGCGACTCATATAATTATGATAGAACTTCACTTACAGGTAAGTTCGTTTAATCATTAATTATATGTGTCACCGTAAGATTGCAAAACTCGTTAAATTGTAATCTAACTAGCGAAATTGTAAACTGTCGACAGATATGAACCGTTCAATGTTCTGAGTGTCAATTTTTGAAATATTCATTGTTGTGTGACATTGTGTGGCAAACCAACAAACCAACAACTGACTTTCGCATTTATAATATTAGTATGAAGTATTATAAGTTAACCCTCCCTGCCCCAAAATGCGCATTATATAAAAATAATATATGTCTATTAATATGTATAATAAGCTACCGGAAAATAAAAGAAAGTTAAATTACGCCAAATTCAAAAAAACTATTATAAAAATACTTAAACAGAAAAATTATTACGGTGTTAGGGAATATATAAATGATAAAAATTTTAAACTTATTAAATAACTATTTCCAATTGGTCCTTATATTTATAGTAAAGATTTTTGTACGTTTTTATTTGATTAATTTCAATAACCAGCAACAATGTATTATTATGCTGGGTTATTAACTTGTTTAAATAGTTAACTTTTGCACAGATTAATTTCAATAACCAGCAGTTAAATGTGATAATATGCTGGGATATTACTTAATTTGTTTTAAGTTTAAGACCAAATTTGTACGCCTAATTAGGTATGTACGGCATGAAATAGTGTTTCTAGAATTTTATAATGTACCTACCAACTTACTTTAACCTATTTCAACAAAATATAAAGAAATTTTGAAATTTTGAATTTTGAACATTTCAAAAGAGGTATTACTGCCTATATAAATCCCCAATAAAAACATTAACCCCGTTCTGTTCCTTTTTCTCAATTGCCAAATCCATTCTTGCATTATCTCTGTCACTACTCACTAGACAGCTGACTTGACGTAGAACGTTATTTTTGACTGATCATTACTTTTACACGTAAATTCGCCTAGTTACGCGACACTATGAATCGACTACTAAGTAAAAGCTGTAAAATTGCTTAATTCGATCTTAGTAACGTGTTTGGCCACTACGAGTAAAGCACTTGATGGTAAATGATGATGCAATCCTACTATCAACTGTCACTATCACTGTGTACCTACTATCTACAGAGAAACACAATAGGTAATGGATTACCTCTACCTTTAAAACATTGCAAACAGCACATACGTCCTTGTCACTGGAATGACTAGAGATTGTATCACGGTTCTACTAGCCGTAAAGCTTTAGACACTCCCAGCTGAACGTAACATACAATTAATGGTGGATGGTGGAAATTACAAGACCATTCGATGTAGCAACTTTTGTTTTGCCTTGCATAATGCATTTTCTAAGCCTGTGCCTATAATAGGTACCTAGTATTAGAATGGTGCCCTCGCTAAAGTTTTAGAATACTCCCGTGGGAACGCTGATTATTTCGGCTCGTCCTTCCCCGGGATGTAACCTATCTTTGTACTAAATTCCGTCAAAATCGGTTGAACGTCCCGTGAAAGTGTAGCAGCTAGACAGACAGACTAACTTTCGCATTTAGAATATTAGTATCGATCGCGTAGAGTAGTAGAGACTTACCTTCACATAATCAAACGCTGAATAGGCGGCCAGCCGGCAACCGGTCGCACTCGATGCGTGGAACTAATTAATCAACTGGAACCGATTCAGTTATCTATTTATTATCCATTACATTATACTTACTCACCGAAGTACCTAAGCATCGATTCTTACAAAAGGGGCTGAAATGGGGGGTCCTTAGTTTTTGACGTACCTATGATGAAAAATGACTAAAATTACACTATACAGTATACTCATAGTATGGGTATAAGGCATTGATGTAGAATTTTACTACTTTTCTATTTCAATGGGTATAGGTAAACCATGTCGTTGGAACATAAACGTATCCATGAAAAAAACCGACTTCCAAAGCCACGAAACCACGGAGATATGAACCGACATACATTAAAAAAAAAAAAGTTAGGCGCCGAATTGAGAACCTCCTCCTTTTTTGGAAGTCGGTTAAAAAATATGAACGAAAACAGATTGTTTGATTCAATTATGAGATATGTATACTTAATTATTATTTAAGGTACGCTAAAAGTATTGAGCAATATTAAATTGTGAACGCAAACACTTCTAGGTTACATTTTAGGATAATAATTCTAAAAGAGAAGAGTAGGTACGCCAACATGATCTTATCGTAAGAAGCAATTTCCCCTAAAAAGATTTGCTAAATGAATCTAGGAGAAAACAGAATTGTGCAACGAATTATAATAATGATCATTATAGGTAGGTACCTATAGGAACGCTATTCTATGAAAAATATTACAGTTAAGTTAAACCTTATTACCTACGTACGTTTAGGTACTAAAAGAAGTGTTTGTTACATAAAAATAAGGACAAATTACGTTGTTATTCACGTGAGAATTGAGATTTATACCACCGTGCTGCGGTCTAAATAGAAAGTTTTCCAATCATGAAAGTATAGACAACTTACTATTACCTATTCTGTGGTATAGGTACTTCCAAAGTGTGATGTGTTTGTAATTAATTGTGTTCGAATGCCTGCTACTACTTCAGATATTTAGGTTCAATATTTTGATAATTTAGTGCTTTAGTAAAAGCAGTGGCGATTCCTGGTGGTCAATCTTGGGTTGGCGCTAACTGATGGATAGGTATTTTCTCAACAAAATAGGTACATTTACCTAAATAATCCATACTAACGTTATAAATGCGAAAGTGTGTGTCTGTCCGCCTGTTTGCTATGTTTTCGTTTTTGATCAAATTTGGTACAGGGATAGTTTGTATTCCGGAGAAGGACATACTTAGGCTACTTTTTATCCCGGAAAATTAAGGAGTTCCAGCGGGAATTGAAAAAACTCAACCCACGCGGACGAAGTCGCGGGCAAAGTCTAGTAAAATATGAATATATCACTGATTAGGGGTAGGATAAGTTCACCAGTTAAAAACATCAGTTCACCATCTTAAAAACATCAGTATACCTACCTACCTACATTGTAAGTGAGAAATGGTCTGTTAATGGTTTTTTTGAGTAGGTACCTACTCTGCAAAGCATTTAAATTTGTTACACCTGTAGAATTCCAGGGAAAATTAGCTCGTGAAAATAGCAAACAAAGCCAACAAAGTAATTTTGCTTTATTTTCACAGCCTGCTAACCACGGATATACTGATTTTTATTAAAATGTCGAGTATTCCCTCTTTCTGTCTGTGTGCACTGACTTTGAATTTGATAAATTTGGACATAGACGTCCATTCTTTATAATTAAAAGTTTTTCGGAGAAAGATCGTTCCGAAAAAGGTTCCGAGAGATCTTCTATTATAGATTTGCACTCATTTCGCTTTAATTAAAATTAATGAAAATTATTAATTACTTATTATTATTTACTTAATTAAAAAACTTTTAAACACTTAATTATATATTAAAACACTTAAAATACAATTAAACTAAAAAAACACACAACAATACGAAAATAATACAACGAATACGCTAGAATGCGTCATTCGTAGTTCACTGCTTAGTTCGCCGTATGTAGGCGGGGGTGGGACGCGGGGCGGGGTAACTATGCGGCCAGCGGCGATCAGCATGTGACGTCGCGTACTTACTCACGCGCGCGAGGCTTTCGTGAGCGCGCGTGAATTTAAATTATCGCTTAACGCAAAGAGCAAACATTTTGTTGATAAACTTGTGTTTTGCGAATGATTATGTCTTATTCATAATATACAAATATAAGAATGCTTAAATAGATCTACCTACTGAAATTGATAAGCAAGTAATTTGTTAATAATTATTGGCATTGCGGCCATCGATATATATGTAAGTACTAGATGGGCCCTTTCATAGAAAAATGGCGGGCGACCAACTATGAGAGCGCGCTCCTATAACCTGTCATAAGCCTGTCATTGTCCCCGTCGTAGCGCGATCACGGTCGCTCATCGTGTAGATAATTTGTTTTTAAGTTAACATCTAAAGTCTTATTAGTTTGGCACTGTATTATTCTTATTTTAAGGTAAGTGTTTCAATTCACAATTATACATTTCCAAGAAAACGTTATTTAGTCTTCCTATTTAATATTTTTATCCATTTCGCAATCATTTAATTTCCGCGGCAAACTGTATGATATTTTTTAGGGTTCCGTACCAAAATGGTAAAATGGAACCCTTATGGTGCGACTTTCTCCGTCTGTCTGTCCGTCTGTCCGTCTGTCCGTCTGTCCGTCCGTCACACTCAATTATTTCAGTAACTACCAAAGCTATCGACATGAAATTTGGAATAGTTGTGTATATTAGTGGCCCAAAGACACTGGAATTAAAAAAAATTGGAAATTATTTTTGTTCTTATTTAAAAAGGGGGGAAAATCTGAGGGTTGAAATTTAAAAGTGAGATAACTGTACTGTGTGGGGTATCATATGAAAGGGTTTACTTTGTACATTCTAAAACAGATTTTTAATTATTTTTAGTTATGATAGTTTTTGATTTATCGGGGAAAATGTCTTAAAAAAATACCGTTCCCCCCCCCTTATCTCCGGAGTTTACCAATCGAAAAATTTGAAATAATTATGGTCAATAGGAATTTACGTATATTTTACAGGAAAACTATAGCCAATGCTCTAACTAGCATAGTTTTTTTGATATTAACAATAAACCTCTACAAACAAAGTTAGTCTTGCGGTTCATTAACAAAGGTAATTATTTATTAATAATGGTACGAAACCCTTCGTGCGCGAGTCCGACTCGCACTTGTCCGGTTTTTTTTACTAACTGGCCTTACGGCTTTGGGTTCCAGCCCTAGAATAGTCCAGTCCAGTACGATAAAAAAAATGCAACCAAGATTAGTTAATGCATAGATGGGCAGAACGGACAGTAGGCATTAATACCTTCCGAGACGCAATATTATGCTATTATAATAATATGATAAAATTAGTTATTGACGTGAGTTTAATGTTTAACCAACTTCAATAAATAAAGGGTTTTTATTGATTAAAGTTGATGATTTTTATTTTGTACTAGCGAATGTCCGCGACTTCGTCTGCGTGGTTTGAGGATTTTTGATTCCCGCGGGAACTCCTTAATTTTCCGGGATAAAAAGTAGCCTATGTGCTATTCCAGACTATAATCTATCTCTGTGCCAAATTTCAGCCCGATCCGTTCAGCCGTTGAGGCGTGATTGAGTAACAAACATGCATACATCCACACATCCATCCATCCAAACTTTCGCATTTATAATAGTTATATTACCTATATATTATTATATTTGATGTGATTGATTGATATTTGATGAAAAATAAATAGTTAATTCAAAATTCAGAATTTTATTATTTCGTTGAACAAAAGTTGTTCCGTACCTATTATGTACAGCTACCTACTTACAAGTGTTTATTACTTAATCGTATTTTTAAATGCACACTGTGTAAGTGATTTATCTCAAAATAATTTTTAATATTTCTTTTGATGGCAAGTAGCATACTTAGAAATGTATAAAATAAAATAATTTCAAATGAAGTATTTTTCTGTGACTCGATCCATTAGTACTCTTTCACCTCTCCCATTCCAACCCCTTTTTATTATAATAGTACTAATAATTATTTTTGAATTCTTTGATTTGCAATAAGGTTTGGCGAGGATTATTTTAAACTGTTTTAGCTGTTATTATTTTAAATTTCAAGTTTTTTGCATTAGTAGTTACCGAATTATGCTAAGTGTGACGGACAGTCATGTCGCACTACAAGGGTTGTTTTCTTATCATTTTGGTACGCAGCCCTAAAAATGACTTTATTTCTGTCAATTTTTCGACAAAACTTCAGTATCAACAATTAACAAATAATTAAATTAAAAAAACCCACGACGAACTGCAGCGCCCCATTGTGTGGACGTTGACCTTTAAATATATCTAAGAACCTTCTCACAAGCTATATATATCTAATGCAAAAAACCGCATAATAATCGGTTCAATGGTTTTCCAGGAAACTGGTAACAAAAAAGTGGTAAAAATAACAACGTCATACTAACATTTATCGTTTACCTCAGAGAGTACACTCATGTAGGTATTATTTTCGACAAGCGCATCTGTACTAATCTATGACCGAGTCATACGTTTTCAAGATGGCCCATATGTTGCAAGCAAGTTCCCGCTTTTCAGACTAGATGGCGTTGTTAAACATAAGTCCAAATTCTTTGTTCGACAGGGCCTGTCTATGTAAATTGAGGTCGTTGATTGCGGCGCATACTGCGCAATCTTAAGAGGAATCGCCACTGAGTAAAAGCTTAGTAAAAGGTGAAGTACAAGAGCTAATTACATTACATTAATTAAGGCTGATGAACATAGATACTAATTGAGATAAAACTAGTTACCTAGAGTCAATACAATAATAATAATTCAGCGATTACTTAGCTGCTGAAACTATTCCAAAGTAAATCTATACTAAATATTATAAATGCGAAAGTTTGGATGTATGGATGGATGTTTATTACTCAATCACGTCAAAACGGCTGAACGGATCTGGATGAAATTTGGCACAGAGATAGATTATAGTCTTGGAAAAGCACAAAGGCTACTTTTTATCCCGGAAAATTAAAAAGTTCCCGCGAAAAAGAACCAAAAACATCGATCCGCCCGGACGAAGTCACGGGCAACGGCTGGATATTGTAAGTATAAATTAAGTAAGTAATTCCAATGCTGAACCTCCAAATTTATAATATCTTCCCGACCGAACTGCGACCAATCTTTACAAAGTTAAGCCATCTCCGCAAAAGATATTATATTATTAGGTTACGAGTACACTTGTAATTTTTACTCACGTAAGTCGCGTATTATGAGTAACTTACGATATGTAAACAGTCTTTTAAGTAGCTAATCGTATGCATGTGTTCGTATTGTAAGTTACTTATGTAGTACGTACGCTCCTTACGTAAAAACTTACAAGTGTAATCGTTGTCACAAGTATGCAGTCCGCAAGCATACAGGTTTAGGTTGTTTTACTCTCGTAACACGATGCTACGCGAAATCCAACCTCCAAATCAAGTCAATAAATAAAATTTATATAATCAAGCAATAAAATAGCTCAATGGCTTACGTTCATAAGGGTCGTTGCAAGACATTTAGATAAGAATCGGATCAACAAAGTTGGCCAAGGCTGGCTCGTGCTGACCACGACGGCAGCGCGAGGCTCTCTTATCCACATTCGCTATTCTTGAGCATTGTGTGATTTAACGTTCCACACGTTATCAGATTGCCTAAGCCACAAAAGGGCCTTTAAAATGCTCAAGTAATCGATAACTGAGTGAGCTACGTTCTAGTTTTACTTGCTGTACCTACCTACTGATATAGCAGATAATGAATGTGCATTTTCAAGATAGACTAAAATATTTAAGCTCTATTTGACTTTATATATGAACTTTTTAGCTCGTTTTAATAGTATCGCTTATATAAGAAATTACGGATCTCATCATCTCATCTGCGGATTCAACTTGTAGCACCTAAGTATGGTTATGGTGGTTTAATAAGGTACGTCATACTAAATTCCATATGGCGGACGTTAAAAGCTTGGTTTTTAATAATAATTTAAGACTTACGTTTACTTTCAACTTCAAACTGTTTTTAATTTTATCAATTGATGTTCGAACTCTATTCAGGTAAAGTTATGTCAAATAAGTTATCTAAAACAACTTGATAGCTGAAGTCTTGAAGCCGTATTCAAGTAAACATAACTCGTGTATCTCGATTCTAGACAGATTAAACTTGTATATTAAAGCTTGAGGTGAAAATAGAATTGCTAAAGTTCGTGAACTTTACCTGCTGAGTACCTAAACCTATATAGAAACTAACTGTAAGTATTATTTACGCACCTAATTCAAAGTTAGTTGGTCAATTTCGTGCTTAAATTACTTATTATAAGTCAGTGTCGCAATAAAGAGTAACAGCTAAGTTTCCTGCCAGCTCTTCTCAGTAGAATCTGTTTTCCGACGTGGTGTATAGTGCTGCAATAGCATAAATATTTTTTTTCTACCGAAAATAAATTATACACTTACCTACATATTATTATGCACTAGCTGATGCCGACGAAAATATCCGCGTGGAATAAGATTTTTAATTCCTACAGGAACTCCTTAATTTTCATGTCACTCTCCAGGTCCTTAACTATACCCATGCAAGAAATCACGTCGATCAGTAGCTCTATTGCGACGTGATTGAAGGACAAACCAACAAACCAAAAAAAAATATGTAAAGAAACTCGTTTTAGTGCTGCTGACTCAACTCGCTTGCTCTTGAATTTTTTTTTATTCAGGGCGAAGGAGACTAGTCTAAATCATAGGTAGAATCAAGAATAGAAGAAATCAAGAATAGGTAAGAATAGGTAAAATGTAGAAAGTTTTACTTGCTTGCAAAGGATTACCCAATGTGCATACACTAGACGACTCTTGACGTGTAGATTTACTTATCACATTAATTGGAAATTCTGTTGTCTACACGTAAGTTGAGATAATAGCTGTAGATACCTATAATGGAATCTTTAGACGAGCTGAACTTATTTATCTATGATTAGTATTATAAAGTTTTACAACCGACAGACCGAACCGTTTTATATGTTTTATTTTTTATTTTTATGTATTGAAGTGAAACTTCTTTAGAATCGTTGTGATTTGAAAATTCGATGAAACGATAAACGAAACGAAAAAGCGACACCAATTATCATTTAAACGGAAAAATGGTTTACGGAACCTAGGTGTGATTTTAAAAGACCTATCTAACGATACCCCACTTGCTTATATAGCCTATCGACTTTCATTTATTAATTGGCTTCTAGTCGACGCCATTTTGTTTTTCTCAAATTCGGCCTCCGTTGTGACACTCGGAAGACTAAAACAAATCTATTAGTGTACTTACTATCAAAATGGGTTCAACCGTTTTTTCTGTAATGTGACACAAAGGAATACAACCTTTGAAACCTCCTAAATCCTAAATGATCGTTAAAATGAGAAAATGATCAAGGAAACCTAACTATGATTTTGCAAGACCTTTTAGATCCACGCGTTAAGGCTGTAGCTATCCTGCAAGGAACATACAAACATATATAGACTGATGAACACATAGCCCTGTGTGTTCCGCAGTCGGGTAAAAAGAGACAAACATATTCATAATATGATTTAGCCTGCGAGAGAATGAGATAGAACACAAGTTACATTTATCCCATTATTTCGTAGGCTACTTTTCTGTAATTTCAGTTCTGCCGTGAATTGCTCACAAAAATTTTTTTTTCTTTATCCCTGAATTTTTTAAATGATAATAATATCGCTTATAAATTACCTGAAGAAGAACATCATATCACATAAATACTTTTTATAGATACGTCAAAGAATCCCGGGAATATAAACGATTCTTATACATGGTAATAAAAACCTAAATCCACGCGGATATAGTCTCGGGCATAAGCCACTTTATGATAAAGATGCTCTTATGAGTACAAGGCGTATTCCAGTCAAATCAATCCAGAAAGTACTTTAAGTCGGGAGTTAATGTTTTTATTTCGCATAAGATAATTTTTCTAAAAAATGATATGAAAGATGCACATTAATTCATACCCTGTAAATGACTTCGAAAGTTAAACTTCCCGGCCTAGGCAAGTAAAGAATGTATGTATTCTCATGACATATCATAAGTTTGAATTTGGAATCTTTCTTCCTGAATATCTTGTAACTTGTTATAATGTTCTTTGGCCTAAATAGTTTAAATTTGGAACTCTACCGTATTACGCGTTCAGCACTCACAGCGAAAAAAAAATTAAAAGTATAATATTTATTTTTTATCTTTATAATATTGAAAGGCGGGAATTAACTACATACCTAATCGTTATAATTTATTATTTAAAAGTGACGAAAAAATGAGTTCGAGTGAGGATATTATGGATTTAGATTGTACGCCTCCTTTTCTGAGAGCGGAGGCCGAATTAGCTAAAAATGATTTGCTTCCGCTGAAATCCAAAGAAAAGTCACTTGTTTCAATTTTTAGAAAAGCACTATACACACCTCGACCGGGAGAGCATTTCTGGTCTCGTATATCGTCTAACTAACACTCGACCAGAAAACGCGTACTTCCCGGTCTCGCGATGTAATGTACTATAGTTTTCTTGTGCATTAAGATAAAAGCAAGCATTACGTATATCAATAAGCAATACGTAAGTTATTTTGATGTTGTAATTTTTAATAAGAATACTTCGACTGCACTGAAAATATCCCATACATTTGTGATGAAAACTCTTCTATTATGAATTTGATTACATATTTGTTAGTCGGTATAGAGACGGAAAGCCTGCAGCGTCAGTGCAAGGTTCCGTTAACAACTGGACCTCTGCCAACCGCTAATCGTCACGCAGTTATACATTCAATCGCGGGGGCCGGCCCTCATAAATAAAATAATTCATGGCACAGCCTTAAATTCTGTACAGCTAACAACCGTCGTACTGTGTCACATAAATTACCAGTTAACCTGGACAGTGTGCAATAAAAACCTGCTGTCGTACTTTTCCACTTGTCATAAGAACTGGCGAAGACTTGCCAAATACCGAATGGTCGGTAGACTAGATTTACCAGATACCTAAAGCCATGGACGTACCCGTGCCAGTTATTGTATCAGATAGGCCGAATCCATTATTTTATTTTGCAGGGATTTAGGATAGAATTGCTTATAGAGCGAAGTAAATTGATATACCTAGAGTTACAAATAAAAGTAGCTGACTCAAATATGATTCTATAACTCAAATAGCTGTATCTAAACTTCACTTATTTTGCATTTAAGTTTTCTTTATAACGCAGACGATCCCGGTTAGAAAGTATCTGACAAATTACACACGAGCAAAGCCAGGTGGATCAGCTAGTAATGAAGCATATATAATATTAGGTATGTGCCAAACCACTAGGGGCAAATCGTTACCCTATATGATACCACTATATACCTAATGAGAAAAAGCCTCAGTGTGGTAATAGTATAGCAAGAGATCCCAGGTTCGGTTTACAGTCCACGTTTGACCAGTGGAGTCAAATCATACTTGATATTATAAATGCGAAAGTGTGTTGGTTTGCCCTTCAATCACGCCGCAACGGCGAGCAACGGATCGACTTGATTTTTGGCATGGGTATAGTTGAGGACCTGGAGAGTAACATAGGCTACTTTTTATAAAAAAATTAAGGAATTCACCACGCGGACGAAGTTACGGGCATCAGCTAGTTATAAAATAAAATTTTCGAAAATAGCTCAATGGTCCAAATACTCGTTTTCAACTTGATACCTGATAATTTCTGGACATGTGCCGAGTTCTATAAATGTGTCAATACTGGTCAGTCACTGATATACATATTATGTACCTATGCTGAAAATGGTTCAATTTATATCGCTGCTTTAGATTGAATTTCGTATTGCTAACACTTATTACGTTTTTTATCCTGATTCTCCAAGATAATTCTATTTCAGTGAATAGTGACTTGTCGATGCGTGAAAAGGTTAAGCGTGACTAAGCAACTGCTGTACAAAATGTTTGAATGGAGATACCTGGAGATATGTTTTGTGGCGAGTGGACGGGTTGACGTTGTACAATAATTTTATTGATAATATCTAAAGTAGGTAGTAGCGAGATGTGAGTAAGGGCGCGAGGGCGGGCGGGCGCGGGCGGAGAGAGCGCGCGTGCGTGTGCCGCGCCCGTCAGCGAGCGCGAGTCGCGGAGGCAGTCTAGTGCCGCGCGGCGCTGCGCCCCCAAGCCGAGCGCTCCGAGCCGCTGCCGTACCGCTGCGTGCCGCTCGAGATCCACTATGACACTCGCGTGTTGCGCTTTCTCGTGTTGTGGTGCTTTATGATGGTACGGCATGAAAGTGCAAGATATGCGGACGTTCCGTGAGCGACGCCCTGCTAGTTTCGCCACCGCCACAAGTGGGCGGAGAGACGGGACGCTTTCTCTGCTGCTCAGGTGAGCGGCCTCTCTTATCTCACGTCGCTGGCTTAAGATGCTGCCATCTCGGGGTCGATAAAAAATGCGTTATAAATGCCTTTTACCGCCGATTTAGTATATGCTACGTGAGTTGCGTAGATTTCGTAGAGGTGCTACGAACTACCCACCGTATGCCAGTAGATATTCTGTTGATGCATTACATGATGTAATAGCGCCTTATAAGTGGCTTTTTATTTAAAGAATTGCATTATATTTTAGCATTTCCATGTACCTTAATAATATGTATGTAATTATTAGTAAGTACCTACTATATCATTCTAATACAGAAAGCGTTGTCACATAATTTTCTTTCGTGATTCAATATTATCAGAGCATTTAGGTTTTTTCCATATTCTGTGTTCCTAAAATAAATTTAATGAGTTACATGTTTGTGGAAAAGTATTCGTATTTAAACACATCTTGCGTACCCTACAGTGAGTGGGATGCTGTGTAGCTACCTACTTTGATGCTAAAAATAACTTAATTAAAACTGTATTCAGATGACGCTTCATTAGGTTGCGAGGTGAACTTTTTTAAATCCCACGATAATGAATAATATTTACTTACTAATATTATATACTAGCTGATGCCCGCGACTAAGTCCGCGTGGATTGAGGTTTTTTGATTCCCGCGGGAACTTCTTAGTTCTCCGGGATAAAAAGTAGCATATGTGTTATTCCAGACTATAATCTATCTCTGTGTCAAATTCCATCCAGATCCGTTCAGCCGTTCGGGCGTGATTGAGTAACAAACATCCATCCATACTTCCATACATCCATCCAAACTTTCGCATTTATAATATTTATTTGATTGATATTTGATTTGATTTGATATTTGATGATATTTGATTTTATAATTTTATTACAGTGCTTCACACACGAGGATAGTTTCTACACTTACTTAAACATACATATCAAAAATTCCGGAACCGGCAGGATTTGAACCTGCGTCTCTCTGGGAAGACTGGATTACAGATGCATATCTCAAATTTCGGCACTAGTAGGTAAGTGAACCGTGGCCTAGTGGTCAAAGGCGCTCAGGGCGCGATTCCCAGAGAGACGCAGGTTCAAATCCTGCCGGTTAAACACATACAAATACCAACATATGCGAGTTCGTTCTATGTAATGCGAATTAGATGATTAGGTAAGTAAATATTATTTTCATGTATATAATGCAATACTGAAGAATGTTACTCCATAAATAGCAGCATGATGGTGTACAGTGGTCCTGTTTCTAGACACGCTACGTACCTATAATGCTGTTTTAAATATAATCGAAGCCAAGCAAACGTGGCTAAGACCTGGAGCAAAAACAACGCGTGGTGTGATGGAAATTGTACACAGTACGCGCATGTGTGATCGTTTTGTAAGACCTCGATTAGTGAGGTCAGTCAGCTTACATCAGTCAATGACTGATTTTTATTTTTATTTTTATTTTATTTGTACAAACATATCTTAAAACTAACAGAAAAAAAGTGGACAAAGTTTCACTTTCTTTCACAGACATCACTAAAATAGAAATCTCTTCCAGCCTTCCTTGAAAGTATTATTGAAGTAAGTTGCATATTGCATAACAAAATAAATCTAATTGTCAAGTTATTTTTAAGCCATCTTCAGTAGGCAAGGACCTAGGTAGATAGTTCAAGCCACAATGACGCGCCCCACTCTTATTTATTGTGATTGTGGTACTTTCTAGCACGCTGTTCATCCTTGAATGTTAGATAATCATCATACTTAATATTATAAATGCGAAAGTCACTTTGTTTGTTGGTTTGTTGGTTTGTCCTTCAATCACGCCGCAACGGAGCAACGAATTGACGTGATTTTTGGCATGGGTATAGTTGAGGACCTGGAGAGTGACATAGGCTACTTTTTATCCCGGAAAATTAAGGAGTTCCCGCGGGAATAACAAAAAACTTAAACCACGCGGACGAAGTCGCGGGCATCAGCTAGCACTTTATAAACGTATGTGGAGCAATTTTCCTGATGAAACTATAAGTAGTGAGGCGCATCATCGTAAATGGTATTATCTATACTAAGGCCACGGAATACTGCTTACTATTACAGGCATAACAGTAAATTTAAGTCTATCCATCATCGAGCCAGAGGTATAGAACTAAAGCCTTCCATTTATCTGCATCTAGCATTAGTAATAGACAGCCCAGGAATTTTATCTATGATCTTCTCATGCAGAGTCTAAATATATGACTGTATGAAGCTCGTCATTTTTTAGCGCGTCACATTGAGGGCACGTGTTTGAACACGGTACGCGTGCGCTTCGCATTATAAACGCGTTCATACATATTGTCCTTGTAATAAACTTCTAAGAGCCACGTTCTGTTTGTTTCAGCCTTTCGTAAATCGTAGCGAGGAATATACATCGTGACTCGTTTTTACTGGTTGGCTCGTCACGCAATATCGGGAATACAATGTTATCTTCTAGTCGATAAGTTTGTACTGTCGTCATCAATCTCGTGCGTACCGCTATAATGCCTACATAATATATGATACTAAGTCTATTTTTTACTCGATGTCAAGTTAGCTATTGAGTGCAGTTTCACATGGTGCTATAAGTTATGATCTGCAGTTTAAGATGGAAGTAGGCTTACTTGGAAGCTTTAAATTGATGGTTTCGTCAAATGCCACTATTCGTAGTGGCGATAATTACCACACTGCCAGACTATACCAGAGACTATAGAAATATGATATGATATGTATTTATTTTTATATATTATATATTTATGTCATTAGTATGTATAATTGTGTGTTTATGTAAATTTAATTTCATGCTATCTCATATCTTGTTGTACCTATTCTTCCTCCACAACCTTTCTCACTGCCGAGGGTCACTGGTAGAGATCTCTTACAGAGATAAGTGCTTCCTTGTCCACTATTTATCTGTTTTTCTTCTTATTTCTCTTCTTTCTGGTACTAAATAAATAAAAAAAATAAAAATATAGATTCCTAAATTGTCCCTGCCAGGAATCGAAGCAATGGCCTCCCACTTATAAGACCACAGCGCTTACTACTGCGCCAGGGAGGTCACCATATCAAAATGGAGTCTGGTTTTAGGTCTATCAAAAAAAATAATTAATACCTTTTAGTTATGTTAACCTATAGCACCTTTAAGCAGGAAGGGTCACTGGTAGAGATCTCTTATAGAGATAAGTGCTTCATTGTCGACTATTTATCTGTTTTTCTTCGTATTTCTCTTCTTTCTGTTACTAAATAAATTAAAAAAAAAAATTAAGACAAGGTAGAATGGTTTTTGGTAAATAACCCATTAGGGTATTTTTTGGTATTTCATTTTGGTACATTAGTTTTGGAAAGATGAATAAGAATGAGGTATGAGGTACTCTGAACTAACAAAACCTATTCATATAATGAAAAGAAATGTTATGTCTAGAACTAATGTAAAAAATATCAGCAAATCCGTGCAACAAAATAGCACTCTATACCCGTAGACCCTCGAGCAGACTTTAGTATTGAATGAATCCCCAACCCTTTTCACTCCCCTCAGCTATACAGTGCCTTTAGAGACTTTCGCAAATAGCTCTCTCGATCACGTTGCGTATCTCGGGTTTAACTGGATTTGATAAGACATCATGGTAGTTATGTATATTTACTTTAATAGGCGACTGGGTATATAGTGATATACTCTCTTCGATATAATGTGATAGCCCTGGAGTAATTTTGAACTTGACAACGAAGAAGGCAGGAGCCAGCATGCGCTTGTAATATGTTTTTACTTGAATGCAATCTAGGTAATTAATGTAAGATATATTTTTAAGAGCAAACCTCTCTCCGCTCAAAAATTCAGATTCAGAAATTTGAGTCTTTCTTCACACCCTAGTAGAGCAAGGCTTTCCTTTAAAACAAGATGAAAACCAGAGAGTTTCTATTTATTTAGAGGACCCCCTGGCGTAGTAAAAAACTCTGATCAATAGTAGTAGGTAATATACAGTACGTACCATATACAGTAAGTAGGTATCCACACAAATGTGTCGTTAAATGCAAGTTGGGTTTGTATGCAACTTAGTCCTTGGCTAACATTTTTTAAGCATTTCTAAACGGAAATACGAACAACAACCGTTTGCGTCGTTTGCATAATGCTTTTCTTACTAAATAACATTCTGGCTTGTACGGAAAGAAATATTTTGTAGGTAGGTACAGTTTAAAAATGGGTACAGAGTACACAGGTTGGTATATTATAGGTATGCATTCACTTGAAAAGGTATTTCTTTCTAAAAAATGTTCTAAATATGCAGCTGCACTGGCTACAGTAACTGTTGCTTGAATATTTTTAACAATCTAATTTCCGTAGTCTTATAGATTGTTGATCAAAGTCTTCTGTAACTTTTCTTCTGTAAGATTTTATCAAAAAGATGAACATTTTGAATCAATACAATAGTGTCTCTTAATGTTTTACTAACCAATGTTTTCATTATTACATTACTCATTTTTAAAGACTTAATCAATATAGTGGTTATATTTTGACGATAATATCTGGAAGATAAATGCAAAAGTTCAAATTTTCTCAGATCTTTAATTTGAAGATGGCACACTTGCGACGATATTAACTCTTTCCCCTGAACATACAGCTTTGGAAGTGATTGAGCGCATTATGTTGATGTGTAAGAGGATATTGGTGGGTCACAGAGGCGCGGTCGCGACAATCTGTCGCCTCGTGGCAGTGCCAGCTAACTCACCCCTATATGACTAAGCTGGAATCTTGCTGGAATTAATGTTGAAACCATCCATGTTATTTTAAATTCATACTACTACTATAAACCAGTTTTCAACTTTTCAAAAGCTCTGTAGATAACTTGTAAGGATTTTAGCACTTTCTTTATTTAATAATATTTCTAAAAAAATCTTTTTAAACAACCAACTTCAAACTCCCACGCCAACTTTACAACAACAAGCACACGCTATACAAAGTACTTACGTTATTGTTGATATTTTAAAAACCGCTCGACCGATTTTGATAAAATTTATATGGGACCACTTGGGAAGTATGCCCTTTCAAATAAAAAAAGAATCCTCCAAATCGGTCCACCCAGTCAAAGAACCTCCTCCTTTTTTCGAAGTCGGTTGATAACAATAACTTTTAAATAACATGAACGACTAGCGATGATAGTTGTAGATTTCCACGAAACGATATTACATTACGATAAGTTATAGCAACGTGACACGATACGACGTCTTATATCAATACTGATCCGGCGAAGGGTGGCTGACGTGGATGATGATACCGTCTATACCTTAACTTTAATACATGATTATGTTATAATTAATACTAATTAAATTGAAAATTAAATTTTAATACCTACTCATCATAATTACAATGTTCATTATTGTAAGCACCAGCTAGTTGTTATACTCGTAGTTCAGTATTTCATGCTCATAATATAATGATTCCAACTATCGGTAACTCGGTATCAGTGCATGTACAAATTACAATGTAGCCACCTTATCAAGGTAGATATCAACTACTTATACATTTTAACAAGCTATATGGCTCAATCATCGTTATGGTATGCACCTAGTTTATTCAACAGTAAATTATACGTATAGAAAAATAATTGCTCGGGGTTGTGTACTCGAACAGTGTGTTTACAGTTGAGTATTGAAAAGCACAAACAATGCACGCAGTTCGTTCGTATGAAAATAGTACTTTCTAGAACAAACGTATCGGAAAATAAATTTCACTGAAAAGGCAATGAAATAAATATTTGTTTCAATAGGTATTTCCATCTGATATGAGTCGTAGCTCGCAGACGTTTTGTAACATTCGCCGATGTTTTAACGTTTCTATTTACAATTTAATATTTTCAAAGTTAAGGCGCTGTGAGCTCACGATATGAAAAACACAGGCGCGCGGGGGTGAAATCGAGCAAGCGCATGACGCAAAAAATGCAAGAAATCATATGTAAAAAATAACTATTTACTTTTCAATACAAATGATTCCGACAATGTGTTTGATTTAGAAATATGAATTTTATCTTATACTAGCGGACGCCCGCGACTTCGTCCGCGTGGCATAAGTTTTTTAATTCCCACAGGCACTTTTTCCGGGATAAAAAGAAGCCTATGACACTCTCCAGGTACTCAACTATACCCAATACCCATGAAAAAAATCACGCCGATCCGTTGCTCTGTTGCGGCTTGATTGAAGGACAAACTCCCTATTTGACTTTCTTGGGGATAGAAATTTTAAAAATTGTGAAATCCGTATTTCATCCTTTTTAATCGGAAGCCTAAATACCAAGTTTCATGGCTTAATTTCATAAAACTTTCAACCCCTATTTAATCCCTTTGGGGGTGGAATTTTTAAAAATTGTTACACACATCCATCTCATTTTTTTACCGAAAACCAAAATACCAAGTTTTGTAGATATAACTTGAAAAATAACTTGTAAAATAAAAGACTTTCATCCCCTATTTCAGCCCTTTGGGGGTAGAATTTTCAAAAATGGCGAAATACGTATTTCTTCATTTTGAACCAGTAGCTCAAATACCAAGTTTCATGGATATAACTTGAAAAATGACGGACTTTCATACAAACTTTCAATCCCTATTTTACCCCTTTGGGGGTGAAATTTCGAAAAATCCTTTCTTAGTGGATACCTACTCTTCACAAAGAACACACCCTCCAAATTTCATGTCTCTAGGACCAGCGGTTTAGGCTGTGCGTTGATATATAAGTCAGTCAGTCAGTCAGGACTTTGAATTTTATATATATAGATTTCTAGAGCAAATTGTTAGTTTCAACAAGGAGAAAAATTGCTTTAAAAGGAAAATGAAGAGGTATGTTTAAAATAAATTTCAATGCAGAGATTTTTAAAAAATTGTGCTTTGAGATGCGTCAATGGCTGCTTAAAGGTCTTGAAAACAGCAAATTATTTTTACAAGCATACATTATGTCACCGTTTGATTTGATGGATACTCTGCTTTTAAAACCCCCCTTTTACGTTACACAGGGCCTTAAGAGTTTTCCATTCATTCCTTACTCTCATTACTCATATAATAGTTAGTCATGGTTAGTACTATGCCATAAACTTTATTCACATCTTGTCTAAAATAACCTTCATTCAAGTCCAGTAGATCGACGCCCACACAATCGATTTTTGTAACCAAAATACACGTCGAATTAACCTCGTCCGTTTTGGAAGTTGGTTAAAAACCGAAAGCGGTAGCGCGGGAATTTCCAAAATTTTCCGGGATAGTCCAAAAGATCCAAAAGTAGTCTATGTCCTTCCCCGGTATGCCACCTATCCCTAGGAATACCAAACTTCATCAAAATCGGTAGAAAAAATGGGCCGTTAAAACTTAGCAGACAAACAGATAGACAGATACACTTTCGCATTTATATAGTAGTAGAAAGCATAAGTATTAGTATGGATATGATAGGTACTTCTACCTATTAAGTACATATTCTGTTCTTCTAAATTCTGATTGCATTGTGATACGAGTAGGATTGTCAGAATCTTGGTATATTAATACTAATTACCTATTTCCTTCTATTTATAGATTTGACAAGTCTCAGTGGTTGAGACAAAATAGGTTACGGCTGTACACAATAAAAATTCTTTCCAAAAAACCGACTTCCAAAGCCACTGTAAAGTAAAAAATAATTTTGATTTCTACACACTATGTTGAAGTCGGGCGAACCTGACGCGTCAACTATGCCTATCATTGTTATACTCGCCCGACTTCAACATAGTGTGTAGAAATCAAAATTATTTTTTACTTTACAGTGGCTTTGGAAGTCGGTTTTTTGGAAAGAATTTTTATTTTTAACTTTTTAGTGTACTCTAAATCCCTACGGCTTAGGAGTGCAGTACCATGCAGCATCAGAGTTGAGGAGTTGGAAATTGGGTTTAAGTATGAAGTCGTTGCTTGACACCTACAATATTAATTCATCATAAAAAAATCTTAAATCGTTATTTTTAAGGAGTTCTGTACCCTACAGCATCAGGGTTGAGGAGTTGGGACTCAGGGTTGAGGAGTTGGGACTCAGAGTTGTATCGTATAGACGTGACTTGATACCTACTATATGAATTCACCATCAAAACTCCTAACTCCCTAGTTTTGAGACGTAGGTACACCTAGAGCATCAGGATTGAGGATTTGGAGTCAGATTTTTTTATGGGACCACCTCGTGAGCTTCCTCTAACCAATGTAAAAAAAAAAATCAAATTGGTTTAGAAACCACGGAGATATGCACCGACATACATTAAAAAAAAAAAAAAAAAGATACGCGCCGAATTGAGAACCTCCTCCTTTTTTGGAAGTCGGTTAAAAAGGGAAATAAAAGGGAGGCTACGAAAATAACGAAATGCCGTCAACCCCATTACGCCATTACAGTGAAGGCAGTTTATTTACTGGATGCGTGAAAAATCGGCACAGTGCGAGTAAGTCTCTCCTCTCCCATTGAGTTTTCCGTTGCTTGGAAAGAAAGTTTTTTTTGAATAAAATCTAACACATTCTATTCAACAATTTAATATTAATTTCAACTAACCAATGAACCGTTTCTTTAGACTTGATAGGCACGTCCTTATCGCTTATCTGTCTGAAGTGCATAATTTTCCCATTTAGATCAGACTTCACTACTTTATAGAATTTCAGTGCTCTAGTATAAGCGACGTTTACGAGGACAAATAAAAAATTGACATTGACATTTTGGCTTTAATAGCCTAGATACCACGGCCTGGGTCTACAACGAACGATAAAAGAAATAATGAATCATTCATGAAAACACAATGCAAAAATAGTTTTTGAAGCAACTTGAATTTTCTTTCAGCTTGTTATCTTTGCCACGATTATTCTCAAATAATCACCCTGGAATAATAAATAGGTACCTAGATAGGACAAAATGTTGAAGAAATAGTTACCACTTTATTTTCGGTATAATTTACTGCTCGAAGATAGAGATCTAATAATATAAGGGCAATCATGTCTGGTTGATTAATACATGAATATCTGGGTGAAAACTCGCTAGATAAGATGATTCCTATTTGCACTACGAACATGGGTTTTGAATAGGTACATATTTTTTATTCGAGGTAAGTAAGTGGATAAACAAATAAAATATTCCTCGGGGGTTTCAGCTTTCGGTTCTGGAATAATATCATAATACTCTATTATATCAGGTAAGTAAACTTGGAAAACAATTGAACACGGCTTAATCAAAGACGAAGACGCGATGTCATAAATCACAGAACAAATAATTATTTACAATAGTTGATTTCATAAGTTATCCATACTAATATTATAAATGCGAAAGTGTGTCTGTCCGTCTGTCTGTCTGCTACGCTTTCACGGCCCAATTAATCAAGCGATTTTGATGAAATTTGGTACAGACATAAGTTACATCCCGGGGAAGGACATAGGCTACTTTTATCCCGGAAAATTGAAGAATTCCCGCGGGAGTCAAAAAATGTATCTGTTCAACCGATTTTGATGAAATTTGGTACAGGGATAGGTTGTATCCCGGGGAAGGACATACGCTACTTTTTATCCCGGAAAATTGAAGAGTTCCCGCGGGAATCCAAAAACATCAATCCACGCGGACGAAGTCGCGGGCATCATCTGGTGTATAATATAATAAAAAACCTGAGTTATTAAAGCGATGTAAAACAACAGAAACGCGACAAGTTATTTATGTCGATAATATGGCCGTGATAAGCCTCGCGTTGCCCTCTCATGTTATATAATTAATGATTAAACGAACTTACCTGTAAGTGAAGTTCTATCATAATTATATGAGTCGCTTCATTCGAAGATATAATTCATTGAACTATGTAGTTTCCTTCACGTAGAAACAACCAAACGCACGTTCTTCAGAGGAGTTATAAAAAAGAACCCCTACTAACCGCCTCTGTCTCGCGCGACACAGCGGCTTCGTTCGTCATTTAGTTTAGAGATATAGGTACCTATACTTAAAGCTCTTGCGAAAATATGTTTTGGGATGGGTGGGTTGGGAGCTTAATATTATATCTTCGAATGAAGCGACTCATATAATTATGATAGAACTTCACTTACAGGTAAGTTCGTTTAATCATTAATTATACTTCGTCGCTTCATTCTTCAGATATAATTCATTGAACTATGTAGATGTTAAGAGATATATATTTTTGCAAGAACTGTATCTACACTGAATAGATACTAATTATTGTTATCAATAATTTTATTTATTCTTCTTATCTCTTATTTGAGCTGTAATGTTTTAAACAGTTTATGTTTAGTGTGGCATCTGCTGATTTCCCGAGAAGTTTATCTACGTACGTTTAAGATGACTTTAAAAATTTTCTTAAGTATTTATTGTACAAAGTTTCAATTTAAATAACTTTCAATTTACCAATAATATAATCTTGCGCTCTTTTGCTTTAGTTGCTAGTAACAAGCATAAACGTATTATAGTTTCGATGCAAACGAATGGAACGGAATGAATGGAGTTATTGATGTCAATACTGCAAGGTTTATAATCTAGTACAAAGTATATTAGCCGGGACAATACTTTATTTTATTTACACAATTAGCACAACAGACATCCAATGGGGCGTTTATGTGCGAAATCCTGCCCAGTAGCATAAAAATGCATATTTTGTTTTTTTTTTTTTTTTTTGGAAGCGCGGCGGGAAAAGAACCGTTTTATTCTGGTCCTGTTGTGAAGGTATTTCAAGTATTGCTTTAGCTATATATTTGAGTAAAATTTTATATTAAAATATCTACCGTTTTAAGTTGTTTGTCGAACAATGATATCGTCATTAAAGTTATGGAATTTAATAAATTCCTAATCGCGTAAAAGTTACCCCGAAATTATAGGTGAAGAATGAATATTCGGTCGATATTGTGACCGACTACTATCGACTTTGAAGGGTTAATCGATTGGTTTGAACTTTCTTGCCCCACAGACGTTAGGAGCTTTAAAGTAAGATACTTTTCAACGATAGATAACTTAGCTGTTCAGGCCATTGAATATAGAGTTTTAATAAAAAACATGAAATGAGAGAAATAAACCTCATTATAAGCTATTTAAAATGAGAATTTTTGAATGGATGCATTAATTCCCTGATATTTTATGGAAGATGCACTGACACCGCTGATCTATGTGAGGTAAGCGTGATCCAAATGTTACATTTGCGGCCACTGCTCTAAGCCGATTTTGGGTTTCCATTAATGTCTTAATTGGTAACTCTCATTCAGGGTCTGATTTGACTAAACAAGAATTTTAATTTTGCTCTAGGCAAGTGTTGCGGGGGCATATTGTTTACGTACCATGTTTGCCACGAGTGATTACGATGTACGTATTATTAAGCTATTGCATAGGTTCTATCGCGGGCCTTGAGCGTGGAGACCGAATCCAGAAATTCCGTAACGAAAATAACCTAATAGCCATCTACAAGATTAAAATAGCTCAGTTGGGAAACAGGGCGGCCACGACACCAGAACACCCCGGCTCGAGTCCAGATGTCTCCAGTCCGATTATGTATATATATATATATATATATTTTTTTTTTATAAGTTTTTCGAAGATTGTTTCCAATATGTGGATAATGGATATATATGAATGGATCTTAAACTTAAAATTCTTTTTTATTTTATTTTTTACCAAAAATTTATGAAATACTTAGAAAAACAGAAACATAGTGGACCAGGAAGGTAGGTAGGTTATCTCTATACGAGATCTCTACCAGTGACCCTTGGCACCCCGCTTGGATTCCCGCTTCGGGTAAGACAACCCTCGTTTTACGCGTTTTACGTTTTAAACAAATGCCCACGAAATATCCTTAAAACAGTAATTAGCTGGTGATTTTACACTATTAAGTATGTAATATTATAATATAATCTACATCCGGTCGTCAAAATACTCGCCGTTAGATTATCTTTATTTTTAACCGACTTCCAAAAAGAAGAAGGTTCTTTGTTAGTTTTTGGTTTTTCGAACTGTTTTAAGCATAATCAACCGTATTACCTGTCAACGGGTGTATGATATATGCTTCCCGGGCACTATTAAGTTGTAAAACTCGAGAGTACCTACGTTGTTAGGGAAAAAACATAAAACTTGTGGGTAATTTTTGCAATCTTACCACACATTTCCTTCGTAAAAGTTCTTTGCGTACCTACCACGCTGAGGATTTCTACTAGCAGTTTTTTTTTTTTTTTTTCAAATTCGACGTTTCTGTATCTACATCAGTATTTGCAAATAAATTGATTTATTGCTGAAGTACTTAGCTGATAACAAAAAAAAAAAGATAAAGATATATTTATTACCTCAGAATTCTCAGAACTTTAGTTACCACTCCGCAGGTGTATGTAAGTTTGATCCAAGAGGCTTTGCATTGTAAACAATTACATCTGAAAATTTTGAGTCTCAGATCTTGAATCTGCATACACTAAATGAAACATTTATGTTTCTTTTAGGTCTAGTGACTGCGTGTAAGGCACTGAAATATGCAAAAGCTGAAAACTTAAGTAGTGGTGTTAAGCTGAATATATATATATATATATATATAAATATTTGTTATCTAGTAAGAGTGCTTCGATATAACTTTGTTGTTTATTGCAGTCTCCAAAATAAAAATCTGAAATGCTAGATCTTTTCATGTTATAGCCGGGCAGATATTATGTAAACTGTAACGTTTAAAGAAATGACTAGAACCACCACAAGTGTTTCATTGAAAGTTAAAACACTGGTATAGAATTTAACTAGTCTTTTTTATAGTCGATCAGATATACCTTTTTATTAAGACGGTACTCCAGAGATTTTATTATGGAATTTGTTCCATAGGTTTACATTTTAAAATAACGTTTTGTGGTAACGGTATTAGATTAATAATTGCATTTACTTGCTTGAAAGAAATTAAATACATAGATATTTTTAAGTATTCTGTTTATCTGTCGCCGTAAATAATAAACACTTTTATTGTGCCTCCATGCTAATAGATTTATGTTAAAAACAGAACCTCATTAGTATAAGGATTTTGGCCTTGGCGGTGATAGTGTATGAACTATGAACACAAAGGAAAAAAGGGTAGGCGATGCAAACACTTATAATATAATATATTATAATGTACTTATGATTGAATAAATCATGTCCACTATTTTGATACAGCGGTAACACCTAGGTACGAAAGATAATGTTTAGCTTTGATTTCGAATTAAGTACTCGTAGGTAAGTCGGTATCCATACAATCCTTGACCCAGTAAAAACTGAAGATTGTTAATAATTTACAGCAGTTGATAAATGAAGTAGAAGGTAACCTTCTTTATGGTAGGTGCATAGTATTTACCTGAATTCCGGTTACTTCTCAAGTATTGGTCGAAATCAATTTGTGTTAGGCTTACAAAGCTGGGCCTTGGTGACGTATCCGATCGTTGGTCCACTTTGACCCTCAACGTCTTCCCCCTTGTTCAGAGGACGGTTAACAGCTTGCTAAGTGCCAGCTATCTTGATTTAGTGGACAAATTCTTCATCGCCGGACTGCTAATTGGGCAGATGCCATCGCCAGACGCGTCTAGCTTTTAGGCAACCCGCTGGAAAGACCTTTAGTGCAATTGAACACTCCATGGACGAGCAATTTCTTAAGTGCGATCCATGCTGAAAACGTTTATATTCTTTCGTGTTACCTCTCGAGTAACCTCCCGGAAATCCTTTAGTGCAATTTAACATTGCATGAAAGTGTAATTCCTGTAATGAGCGCGTATAGCTGATTCAATACTAACTTTTATTTTAAGTACCCTCCTTACTTAACTTTTATTTTTAGTATCCTCCTTAGGAAATCATACATTTTACATAGTATTGTACCACAATTCCTCAGGCGCGTCGTACTGAAACGTTTATTATCCATAGTGTTGACTCTCGGGCAACCTCCAGGAAAAAACTTTAGTGTAAATAAACACTGTATGAAAGTATAATTGGTTAGGCGCGTCATGCTGAAAGGTTTATGCTCCTTCGTGTTGACCCTCGGACAACCGCCAGGAAAACCTTTAGAGTAACAAACACTGCTTGAAAGTATAATATAATAGGCGCGTCATGCTGAAAGGTTTATTCTCCTTCGTGTTGACCCTCGGACAACCGCCAGGAAAACCTTTAGTGTAACCAAACACTGCATGAAAGTATGCTTGATTAGGCGCGTCATGCTGAAAGGTTTATTCTCCTTCGTGTTGACCCTCGGACAACCGCCAGGAAAACCTTTGGTGTAAACATACACTGCATGAAAGTATGCTTGATTCGGCGGGTCATGCTGAAAGGTTTATTCTCCTTCGTGTTGACCCTCGGACAACCGCCAGGAAAACCTTTAGTGTAAACAAACACTGCATGAAAGTATTATTTATTAGGCGCGTCATGCTGAAAGGTTTATGCTCCTTCGTGTTGACCCTCGGACAACCGCCAGGAAAACCCTTAGTGTAACACACACTGCATGAAAGTATAATTGTTTAGGCGCGTCATGCTGAAAGGTTTATTCTCCTTCTTGTTGACTCTTGGCCAACCCCCAATAAAACCTTTAGTGTAAAATATAAACACTGCATGAATTAATAATGATTACTCAACCACGTAGTGCTGAAATAAATTGCTGAAAATGAAAGATAAAAGACTCACCCGACTACTAATTAGTCAGACAGACTAATTTTAATATTATTTTATACTTATTTACAGATAAAATTATCTTAAGTGTGTAGAAAGTAGGAACGTGTGATCGTTGCTACGCACGAAAAAGGAATGACGAACGAAGCCGCTGTGTCGCGCGAGACAGAGGCGGTTAGTAGGGGTTCTTTTTTATAACTCCTCTGAAGAACGTGCGTTTGGTTGTTTCTACGTGAAGGAAACTACATAGTTCAATGAATTATATCTGAAGAATGAAGCGACGAAGTATAATTGCATGAAGTGTTACTTGCCAGTTTGAAGAAAATTCTATACATTTTCTATTACACAATCTTACCTATACCAAAGTGGGCATATGTTTAGAGGTACAGTTGGTTGAATGTTACAAACCCATATTTAGCACAAAGTCTTCCTTGCGCCTGTGCTCTCTCCAGTGGTGTCGGATTGACGCTCCATGAAAACGTGCATCTGTATTTGGGCACACACAGCTTCTGCGCTATAATTATACTATCCCCAGCGTTATTCGTTTGCTTACAGTGAAATTCATTTTTAAAAATCTAGTGGTAAAAAACGAATACGGAAACCTCCTAGCATAGGAAAATTAGTAGTATACAAATGGTACTGCCTCGTTGGTCTAGTGGTTAGCATGTTTGACTGCGGCCGGCGAGCCCGGGTTCGATTCCCGGGTCGGTTCATAATTAAGTATTGGGTTTTTCCGACTAGAAATTCTCAGTACTAGCCCATTTAGGAGTTAGGAATTTGGCGGTGTTTCACCCCCGTGCCTCGGAGAGCACGTTAAGCCGTCGTTTCCGGTTATTATCACAAACATGATAATAGTCGTTAAAGCCCGCCAACCCGCATTGGAGCAGCGTGGTGGGTCCAAGCTCCAATTCTCTCTCCTATGAGAGAGGAGGCCTGTGCCCAGCAGTGGGACGTTAATGGGCTGTAGTGGATAGGAAAATTAATTCCATTTCCATGTTAAGAGTTTGTATCATAATAATCATACAATGTTAGTGAAGACTGTGGTCAGATCCCCTATTTGCGTAAGATTTCACTCTTTCGGAGAGAATTCTGCAAACTAGATACTTTAGGCGTACTTACAGTAAAGTACGCAAATACCTACATCATAAACGAATTATGTGTTTCAACGGCAGCAATGTTTAAAAAATACTTAAGAGAAGTTATTTCTATTTTGGCTTAAAATTTCAGATAAGGATATTCGAGTTCTTTGGAGCAGTCTTCACATTACAAATTCAAACATTTACCTAAGTAGGCATCTACTTACTTTTTTATCTTTCTGGTTGACCTTTTATTGGGTTTGAAGCTAAGTAGGTAGCTAAGCTGTCGTTTCGTATGGTGTCACAGATTTTATTTGTAATTTAAAACGAAAATGCATTTGAAAATTGTGTGATATTCGTGACTTTTAATCGTCACACATGAGTGGCTATTTACAGTCCACTTTGGTATTTGTTCGCTTGGGTAGCGATAGTTTAAAATCAAGGCTTTAGGTATATTTATTTACAGTTAATTTAATATCCGGGGAATTTTATATCTTAGATGTCGGAACTACTATAATAGTTTAATATAATTTTATTAAACGTTTTTATTATGCGTTTCAGTAAAGCTATAAACATTTATGATCAGAATACCAGGATTTTATTAATTTCCTGAGCCATAATAGAGTGTATACTTACTTCATCTAAATTAATTATAAGTTTAAGTTTTTACCTATTTAAAGTTCTTTCAGCGATTTTAAGTTAATACTTTCCATTCAAGAGTTGTTGAAATTATATAAGCACACTGACTTACTAGAGTTGGTAATAGACTAATAGTAAAGGCAGGTACTAGTGATCACTTAGCACAGCGCTATTAATGTTCATAAATTAATCAAGCTTAAAGCTCTACTAGCTATTAGGAGTATACAGGTCCGAGTAGGACAGTATAGCTCAGCGATTGGAACTTGAGAAAATAAACAGTTTTCTAGAATGATAATTGTTAGGCGCTGTGCCTTGTGTTTTGTTAATCAAGACGCGCAAGTAAGTGAAGGTGTAATTTGTTGCAGATAGAGTGGAGTCGCAGGTGGCACGTGACGGGGGCGGCAGCTGCAGGGAGTGGTAATGGAGTTGGTAATACTAAAAGCGCGAGCCCAACTGAATCGTCTCGTGTCAGAGCGGCGCGCGAACGCGAGCAAAGAGCGCTCGGGGCGCGTGGGCGGCGGCGGTGGCGCGCGGGCGGCGGGGCGCGAGCGCGGCATGGCGCCCGCCCGCCCCGCGCCGGCGACCGCCGCGCCCTGGCTCAACGCCACGCTAGCCTTCAACCTCTCCCGCATCAACTCCACCTTTGACACCGATTACGAGCTGCTCAACGGCAGCTCCAGCGACGAACACGACAACCACTGGTTCTGCGCCAAGTGGACCAGCGCGCAGCAGGATCTCTTTCAGGTATCTACTACAACCTACACAATCGACATAATAAGCTTTAATAGGTGGTTTCAGGGATACTCTAGACTTAGAGTAGTCAAGGAACACTTCCCGCTAATTTCAAATCTCTACATTTACTGGTATATACCTAAGCTGTACCAAGTGCGTTGACTGTGAGTCACATTTAATACCTGTTGCCTAGCCTAGTTTATATTAAGAATGACATACATTATAACATGTGTAGAATATAATTTATAAGGCACTCTGCTGCAGAAACTAAACAAACTTTAAAAAAAAAAAACGCGCCAGTGAGTACGCACCCAAAGATGAACTCGTATAGCCACATCTTGACCATGGTGACAGTCTACGGTCGTAGCCAATTCGTAGCGCAAACCTGTCATCAATACAAAGAAAGTTGTAAACGGCTCTGAGTAATTAGATTTCCGGATGGTGTTTTCCGTACCAAACAGTCAGGAATCAGGATAGATATATTTGGCAAATACTTGAAGATTTTTATCTAGACATATAATAGAGGAAATTTTACCGTCGAAGAACGAAAGATGTCCTTTACTGTATATTATGAGCAATATATGTATTTTTGTTGGTTCTTTAGGCTGCGAATCTTTGCTTCGCAATAGCATTTCTGGCACCGAAAAGTTTTAAGCAGAGCATATTGGTGCTGCGATCTCTGGTGGCAGCGGGCGCCGTGCTCATGGGCATGTGGGCGGGCGCCGAGGTCTGCGCCCCTGACGTCCTCGCCTGGAGTCTCGCGCTCGTCCTAGTTAACTCTATACACACAGTTTTCTTAATTATAAGGTAATACTACTCACATTGATTTTCACTTTCCTCCAAATAAACAAAATACTTGTAGTATGACTTCTCGATAGCTTTATCTTACTCGTAGTTAATCACGTAGAGATCGTATAATTTAAAAATGAACACGTCTTACTTAACTGTCGCGTCTACTTGTTTGCCAATTGATTGGGATCGTAGAATTTAAGTCTGAATAGCCGGTGACTGATCGGCCTAGATGACTACGTCGATGTGACGTGGTTTTCCATACTTACACCTACTGAGGACTGTACACATTGGAGACGTGTTCATTTTAAGATTAGTTGACTATGTAATCTAAAACTTTACATAAATCTGTATATTTATTTGAAAGGAACGAAAACAAAGCAAATAGAGTAATAATAAGGGCGAAAAAACATAACGGACACGACATACCATCCGCGGGAAATGCCTGCGTCGTATGAAAGTGAACACGTTTCTTCGTATGAGAATACGTTTCGGCGTGTGATGCAGATCCTTAACTCCATATAAGAATAAATTCCCTGTTCTGTCCGTAGGTATATTTTCGGCCTGAGCCGATTCGCTGTTCCGTGGGTGGAAATACCTATACAGACAGATTTATGTACTGTTTACGTTACCATAAAAAGTTAAACTAGATAGGCTCAAAATCGATCCTCTAGTTGAAATTAGCGTTACTGTCATAGCCACTAGAGTTCACTTCTATTTAGATATTTTTTTTATTTTGGTAATCTTTCTTTAGATAATCTTACACGTTTAATCGTATTAGTTTCGAAACTAGGACAATAGTATCGAGTAGATTTCAGGAGGTAGTTTCTAGTTCCTAAGCATCTTTAGCTTCGTGATCTGTTTTAAGGTACATTTCCTCAGGTTTCTTCCACCGGCGTTGTCATTAGAGCTGACAGATTTGTACCTGAAACTATTCAAGCCTCTGAAAGTGAATAAGAAGCACTTTCAGGAGTTAACGCGAGAAGCGAGGGTCATCAGACTTGAGCCGGGCGAGGCGTACGCGGTCGAAGAAGTGACGCCGGCGGACGAAAGATTATCAATAATATTAAAGGGAAAGTATGTATTAATATTGGTTTTGCTAAAATTGCTTCTGTTGAAGGTTAAATTTTAAAAAGTCTTGACTAGTATTACCGTTCGTATTACTTTGCTCAAACAGAACAGCTGTAATGAGACTGCCATCTTTCATCGTACTTACTACAACCTTCTAGTTTTACTACAACTCATTTTCAAAACCACCTACTTAACTAAAGTAATAAGCTGATTCCCTGTTTTATTATTACATATAGGTAGTTATTAATTATTGAATGTAAATCTGCCCGTACTTCGAAGTTCTTTCAACCACACGAAAAGGTTTCACTCCTTTATGATTTTTTAAGGTTGATTATAACAGGCTCTATAACTATATTGGTATTCATTTTATTTTTCACATTATAAATAACCTATATTTTAATCCATATAAAAATATAATTCTCAGATCTTTTATTAATCGATATATTATGAATTGTACTTAGTTGATAAATGTATAATATCCATTTTTGCACTACCATTTTATAGAATTTTAGATTTTCGATATGTAACTATAGACTAGATTCTAGTTGTAACATTAGCATAAATGACTCAACTTGAATGGTTCGATAGAAACCGGCTATCCTTTTAGGTAAGGCTCGGTCAATACCTTTAATGTAGTTAGGTGGGTCCATAGACATCAATTTTCCAACCTTGCCGTTAGGGAATACCGTTATTAAGTACCTACTAAGTGTACGCGGTCATCATTTCGAATTCTTTTCACGGCGATAATATGGCTAAGTATATTTCTTGTTTGTATTTATAAGAATAAAGTCTCGTACTTTTTACTAACGTACCTTTTTTGTAGAGTTAACTTATGGATGAGTATATTATATACATAACTACCATGTATATAATATACTCGTATATCTAGATTATAGAAAAGAAAGAAAGCAAAATCACTTATTTCCAAATATAGTATTAATAGTTGAATTACCTTCTGTTACTTAATAATCACATAGCTGAGGCAGAGTTCGATTTTAGGGCATTGACTACTTAGTTCTTAAAATAAACATGTGTATATGCCTACACACTTAAAAGTGTTGCCAGTTTTGTTGTCAAACTGTGTTCAGTCGAATTATTCTTGTCTCAAACATTTACAGAACAATTATGCAACGTTCTCCGGTAGCAACATTTTGCTGCACGTTTTGTAGGTATAATAGGCAAAGCAAGCAATTTTCTTCGCCCACGCAAGTCGACTCGCGGTCAAAATCCATTTTGCTATAAGTTCGTTCGACGCTGTCTGGAATTCTGATGGCTTGAGCTTGCCCGCCAACCATTTGTTTTACGATTTCCATCCAATATCGCATGTGTACATACATGCCAAAGAAAGTTACATAACTTGCAGCTATGAATACCTATTATGTAATTTATTAACCGGCTATTTATGTAAACTTAGGTACTCGACACATTGCATTAGTTTATCTTCAACTGTAATAGGCCTCACAAAATATTAAGAAGTGCAACTTTTATGGGTCAATAAAACAAGCCAGCAAAACGTGCTTTCAATTCGGTATGTTGCCTAGCTTTGCTTCCATTTTCCATTTTCCAAGCGTTACTTTTGGGATTTATGTTGACTCGTATACTGTGAAATTTTATATTTGTTTCAAATTTTCAGTAAATTTAACATTTTCTGTTTCGGTAGGATGCGAGTGAGTTGTGACGAAACGCTTCTTCATTATATACAGCCTTATCAGTTCGTTGACTCGCCGGAGTGGGAAGCGAACCGAGAACAGTCAGATGACGTCTTCCAGGTAAAGTAAATATCTCTGAGGAATACAGTTCAATTTTATAAACACGTTAACCTAAGTATATTGTTAATATTCAAGTATTTTTAATAGGCATGCTGTTCACGAATTTAGTAGCTATTTTCAGTTTATTTAAGTAGGTAATATTAATTTATAACAAAAGTGATCTGAGTAAATATCTACATTTATATATTTTAATTAGTAGGTAGGTACATAAAATATTTATTAAAGTGATCTTCTACAAAATTCAATGAATATTTTGATCGGGGATTTAGTCACAAAGCCACAAACTAAAAATGTATTGCCAGTACAAACAAATAGCAATATCTCAGATTGGCTACCACCAAGTATATTTTTTTATACGAAGAGAATGAATAATGTAAGCTTATAGGAAGGTAACCATATTATAATTTAGCCCGTTCCATGTCACGCGATTTTAAAATTATAGTTTTGTTCTTTCCCCTCCTTGTCATACTTTACCTATCACCATAAACCCAAAGCACATAATCAAATGATAAAGGCTCATGATAAAGGCCTAAAGGGTTATTAAAGTTGGTACTTAACAGAAATAATAATTATTACTTATACATGATTCGTATTATCACGATACAAGAATAAACGATGGTCCAATGGCTTAATGATTGAAAAAGGACTGATGGAAAATATTCGAGTTAAAATTATGTAGGTATTTAAAACAAAGTTTATTGCCAAAAACTTTGAAAATAATATCAGTCTATTTTTTATTCTAAAGCTTATTGAATGCCTGAATTAGGTAGGTACTTACTATTTAGTCCTAGTCCTAGGATCATCAAATCTCTCTACATGTTTTCGGACATCGTTCCATCCTTCTAGATCTTGACGAATAGGTATACGGTCATTCTCGGTCTTGACTCTTTGAGTTCTGTTGATGAGTCTTGATACTTGCCAGAGCAAAATACTATTAAATATCTTATTTTAAATTTTTATTCGTGTCACAATAAAAATACTTAGGTACTATGCTTAGAAAACCGCATATTATTAGTTATTAGCTGATGTGATTGTGTGAATATGTGGGTATTTTAGTAATAAAGTGTCAGTTCTCAATTCTCATCAAGTGCTCGTATCATTCACAACACGGTGAGGAGAATATAATCGGTGTAATATAATACGTCAGATAAGTTTTGGGTGCAGTGTGCATAAGTTGTAAATAATAGTGATAATCAGTAATTATCAAATTATGCTTAGAAGGAGGGCCAGCGTGCCGTGCTACTGCGTGGCGGCAAAAAACGTAGGTACATAGCTAAGAAATTACCTCAGCTTGACAACGTTATCACTAGGTAGGTAAAGCCGTAAAGAGGATAAAGAAGTCTATGTATATCTCTCAATGAATAAGTATAGTTCACGCGCGAGTTTAATGCAGAGCTTATATACGTATGGTGACACATACATACCTAAGCTCTGCATTCAACTCGCGCGAATACTATACCTTCAAAGGCACCGTCGCCGTTGGTATTATACTTCTCAGGGCACGTGACCAAGTGAGCCTGGCCTGGCCTTAATAGTTTAATATCTTTAGTGAACCATCTGTGACCATTCAAAATCCAATATAAAAGTCAAAAGCAATATGCGTTACAGCCGGATAATGACAAATCTCATTGAGATTCTGCACACGATTTACTTAAATAATTCCGGAACCAGGCATGAATAATGCATTTTCTCGGTGACGGAAGATTTATCAGAAGAAATAATTGGAATCTAAAACTATCTTAACACTAGCTGAAGTCCGCGACTTCGTCCGCGTGGATTGAGGTTTTTTGGATCCCGCGTGAACTCTTTAATTTCCGGGATAAAAAGTAGCCTATGTGTTATTCCAGACATTTACAACCTGGAATAACACATAGGCTACTTTTTATCCCTATCTCTGTGCCAATTTGATCCCTCCCTCCCTATTTCATCCAGATCCATTCAGCCATTCTGGCGTGATTGAGTAACATCCCTCCATCCAAATATTCGCATTTACACGTTTTATCCTTTTGATTGATTACTCGCTTAGGTACCTATGTACAACAAATATTATTCTTATAATATGTAGCCCATAGATTTAGGATTGGCTGCAGGGGCGCAGCGGAAACTGAAAGCAAATTCACTGTTCCGTGGCGGAAACCAATCCTAAATCAATGATGTAGTCACAAACAAGACCGCTGTATGTAAAGTTTATATAGCTGTGACAAACAGTTTGACGACACAGACGTAATTTCATAAAGGTGCAGTCACACCTTGTGTCACAGAACAAAAGAATACTATAATAAGCAGATTCCTTGTTCTGTGCCTTATGCTATACTTAGTGTTGTTGCAAATTAATCTAGGTTCTAGCATAACCATTGACCTGTCATGCGCCCCGAGCCAAATGCGCCAAATGAGATGTCTCCGAATAACATATGTGAATAACACTCCTTAGATATTGCATTACAACACACGTCTATAACCGCAAAAAGATGTAGGTACAGGTGGTAAACCACAGCTCACACTCAAAACACGACAGCTGAGAACTAGTTGCACTGTAGATAAAAATAATTAACGATTCTTACTTAAAACAGGAGAGGATTCTTACTTAAACCACGTGTTTTTTCAGTAAGGATAATATAATTTTGTAAAAATGAAAATGAAACCAACCCTAAATAGGGGTTCCTTGGCAACGGATACATGCTGCGTACGTAAAGACATAAGTATTCGACGTTGCGTGTTTACCAAGGAACACCTCGATCTAGAAGGCTCTATCGGCGTTCGTAAACACAAGTAATTGGTTGCAGGTGACAGTGATCGCGGAGGAGGTGTGCACGTGCGTCTGCTGGCCGCGCATGCGCCTCGAGCGCGTTCTGCGACACCGCCCTGCGCTCAAGGTCGTGCTCGACAGTCTCATAGGTCAGTCCCCTCAGCATTCGGAGGCTAAGGCCGGAGACATACTTATTACCAGTTACCACTTAGAGTCTAACGGCCGAGTACTGGAAAGTATCTCAAAGCTGATTAATAAAAGAGTAATTGTAGTGTCAATCACCAGAAACCGCGCTTTATTAGCATTTAGTTTTTTTTTTTAATGGACGGTTGATATAGATGCATAAAAAGACTCAAAAGTTCGACGATCATAGAGCGACCCTATATGAAAGGTCGACGCGTTCAAACCCCACATTAGATGCAGAACATAAGAAGCTTAGTACCTATTAAGAAGATTAATTTTTCTGTGCATTGGCCCTAAGTTCCTACATTTACACATTCCCAATCAATAAGCAATATATGATGTAGGTACCTACTTATGTATATGAAAATTTTCCAATACATTTTGGACGCACTCTAATTTCGATATTGATTTTATAAACATTAAAATATTAAGTGGCTTATTGTAGTGCTGCCTTTTATGGACATTAGTCACTTCACCTTTCAACCGTACGCTCAATTTGTGTCCTCTCTTTTTGGAACCAGCCCAAGTCTCCACACAAAAGTGTTCCTGTTGCGTAACTTGTGCCTCAAAAGAATACATACAACCCTTTGAACTAGCGATTACTCTCTTGCAAATCTATTGGTAGATATAAACAGTCAACTGGTTCGGAAATAAAAGGCTTTTTAGGTCGGTACAGGTAGGTATTCGATTCGAAAGAAATATTCCTATTTAAACATTCGTGCTGACGCCATTTTTAGGGTTCCGTAGCCAAATTTGGCAAAAACGGAACCCTTATAGATTCGTAATGTCTGTCTGTCTGTCCGTCCGTATGTCACAGCCACTTTTTTCCGAAACTATAAGAACTATACTGTTGAAACTTGGTAAGTAGATGTATTCTGTGAACCGCATTAAGATTTTCTTACAAAAATAGAAAAAAAAACAATAAATTTTGGGGGTTCCCCATACTTAGCACTGAAACTAAAAAAAATCTTTTTCATCTAACCCATACGTGTGGGGTATCTATGGATAGGTCTTCAAAAATGATATTGAGGTTTGTCATATCATTTTTTTCTAAACAGAATAGTTTGCGCGAGAGACACTTCCAAAGTGGTAAAATGTGTGTCCCCCCCCCTGTAACTTCTAAAATAAGAGAATGATAAAACTAAAAATAATATATGATGTACATTACCATGCAAACTTCCACCGAAAATTGGTTTGAACGAGATCTAGTAAGTAGTTTTTTTAATAATTTAAAACTTACTACATGTTTGTACGGAACCCTCGGTGCGCGAGTCCGACTCGCACTTGGCCGTTTTTTTTAGTTCAAATCAAATCAAATCAAATGTTTTTTTATTCAAATAAACTTTTACAAGTACTTTTGAATCGTCAAGTGAATCTACCTGGTTCGAAATGCCATTCCTACCGAGAAGAACCAGCAAGAAACTCGGTGGCTGACGCATTGTTTCTTTCACAAGTTCTAATAATATGTTTAAAAGGTATCAATTAGATAACATTACAATTGGTAATTTCTGTAGAATAGAATATATCTATGGAGTTGGACCCGCTTCCGATAGACGTGCCTCTTTTCTCTAAGAGGTAAAGAGGCAGTATACACCTCAAACCGATTACAATGATATACGATATATGGCATAAACCTGAAACAATATACTTAGGTCTAATACCCACCAAATATCGTCATGATAGACACCCAGACACACTTTCACATTATTAATATTAGTATTTACTTATGGGAGTATGCCACCGAAATGGAAATAGAATATTTTCATGCTGGTAAAATAAAAGTTAAAAACCGACTGGATTAAAAAGTCCTGCACGCGGACACAGTCGCGGACAAATAAGCCATATATTATTAAAGTTTAATAAAATATGGATGACCTCATTACAAGGAATGTAATCTACTATTTACATCGATCCTTATTGCCCCAAGAATAAATAAATAACGTGACAAGGGAATAGTTTCGTTATGAAATACGTATCACGTTTTTTACTTCCGATAAAATTCCAAGTAAATACCTACCGTATATTGTGTAAAGTAATATAGGAATAAATTGAAAGCTTTGTTCCTTGGGCCGCTGAATACGTAGCAATTTCCTGACACAATTAACTTATTTCGTTCTCCTTTGGTGCTTGAATAACATGCTTGTTCTGTAGTAGAATAGACATTTATCTACGAATATATCGTGTAAGTGGTTTCTACGTGGCTTGCTGAATTATTCGGAAAATTAAAGCGTATATTTGACGAATGATTTAACAATAATTAGTTTCAACTTTAAAAATATTCCTCGCTGCACTACGAAGTCTACGTTGTAGCCAAAGGCGGCTCGCTCAAAGGAGCGCTGGTGCAGTGAACTCCCACCAAATTTAAAAAAATACATAGGTACTAGGTAGGTATAATAATCAAATAAACTTTGCTATAAACGTTATAAATATTTTTATATAAATCTATTCCCATTGTCATTTTAATCATGAATATCCATAAGTACCTACCTACCTACTTTACTACTTATTTCATCAATCAACACAAATTTAATACATGGTATTTTTGTTAAGTGGAGCGCTGAGAACAACGCTCCTATAGACGAAAGTTTAGTACAACGTTCTTATTGAAATGTAATGAGAGTAAAAGAGAACATTCGATGCGAGCGGCGCGTGAGACAAAAGATTTGTATGAGACATTTGGTAAATATGGAGCGGCGCTCCTGACACGAAGTACGCATTCGCGATATTACCCGACTAAATGACATGGCCTGTTGTCACGAAGAAAGTTAAAACTCGCGAGTATTTTTTTTTTATTCGTATTATGCCGGTAAGATGTAAACAAAACACAAAATACGAAAGTAAATTTATTTTGATTTCTTCGCGAGTGCGTCGGATCATTGTACATTGGCTAGAAAATCTGTATTGTTGTTTTAAATAGTGTACATATTGTGTTGTGTATTTATGTGAAAAAGACTGTGATTTATGTAAATAGTGTAGGCGATTAAAATGGAACAATATAACGTAATGACCGCCGAATGGACTTCATTTACAAATAATTGGTTAGCATTTTCTTTTTTTTAGTGAACTCCCAATATGATCTTTCACGAGCCGCCTCTGGTTGTAGCCATTATTACCCACGACGGAACAGGTTGTGCGTTTGTTTGTTTGTGGCTTTGTGCACTTTTTTGTTACAATTTTCCTCGAAAACTATTGAACCGATTATAATGCGGATTATCTATGCATTAGATATGTATAACTTTTGAGAAAGTTCTTAGATATTTATTCAGGCCATATTCCACCACGCTGGTCAACAAGGGGCACACTATTTTCATGATTTTATTTTGTCTCATCATTTCACCTAGTCAGCGCTCACTATTGAGTAGGAGCTCCTCTCGGAATGAGAAGGGTTTAAGCCACCATGCTAGATAACAAGAGGCAGTTCGATCGTGATCACTATTTTTCTAAAAAAATACTGGGCCGACATACTCGTAGATGCGGTTTTTAGTATTCGATATTTATACTTCTGAGAAGTTCTAATAATGTTTTCAAAGTTACACACACACACACAAAGGAGCGCTGCAGTCCGTCATGGTTTTAAAAAAAAATTATTACTTGTTAAAGAAGATCTAGCCCGCCAACCCGCATTGGAGCAGCGTGGTGGGTCTAAGCTCTAATTCCCGCTCTCATATGAGAGTGGAGGCCTGTGCCCAGCAGTGGGACGTTAATAGGCTGTAGTGATGATGATGATGAAAGAAGATCTTAATCCCTATTTTTAACCACATATTGGTAGAGGATATTGGTGTTACCTTATCGGAGGTTATATAAGCGATATTGCGGTGCATCCATTTCTCTGGATGTAATATTTAACAAAGGTTATATTTGTAATTTTTTTACATTGACTTTAATATTCCAGGTAAAGATATAACGCATAAGCTGTACTCAGTTAGTGAAGGACTGGGCGCGGGCGTAAGCAGCGAGAACGAAGGTCCGCCCGCGCATCTCACGCGCTCTGCGAGTGTTGACGCAGTGCACGAAGGCTCGCGCGGAAGGCTGCGGAGCGTAGCGTGGCGGGCTAAATCTTCTACTGTTAACCGAGGTAAATATGACCATTGACCTACTTGGTACTTCAAGCAAGAGTCCTGAACAATACATTAACTCCCATGATCTACAACTGCCTTTCGAGAGGGCGCCGACAATTACGTTTCTCCAACTTACTCATCCACCCTTTTTTCGCTACCTTCTTCAGGCCAGTCGACTCATCAGAATAGGTTTGCAGTCTCCACTACATATCACGTTTTTCTACGACATACTTGCCCACAAACCTGTTCACGCCAGCCACGTTTTCGGGAGAGGAATTTGTCTACAGTCTCGTAGTACCTATATATTTTAGAGCGAAAACACACTACTTACTGACAAAACAACACAAACCGCTCTTCCCACTCATAACGAAATAGCTCATAACAAGATAATTGGACTGCCGTAGTTATTTCAAAAAGCATAATTGATTGCTTACAGGTAGTTCATATTGGCAACCAGTCGTGGCACGCCAGTTCCTCAGACAGTCGCCGTTCGGGCGCAGCGTGGTACCGCCGCCGAGGCTGCTGACACAGACTTCGTCCGCGAGCTTGCAGCCGCCGGTGCTGCGCCGCAGTCCGCCGCGCCGCTCGGCCTCGGTCCGCCGCAGCCGAGAGGTGAAGTTCGCGGAGGTGCCTACTGCGGCGGAGCCGGCCGTGTGACGCGGGCCGCGGCCCCAGCCCGAGCTGGTGCCGCTGGTCGCGCCCGCCTGCGTCCCCGCCGCCTCGCCACACTCTCCCTGACTGGACTTAGAGCGAACGATGACGCCCCACACAACTGACTTTTAGTGCACGCATAGTTCAACCGTTTTGATTTTATCAGAATTTTTGTGATATGATCTGCAAAAAGTATCGATAGTTCCATCAAGCTTCAACAGTTTCGTCACCATATCGATGCATATTCTTAGTCCTACCTAGTCGATATACCTAGATTTGTGGACTTTTTCGCAAATATTTCGTAGATTCCTAGTTCAGTCTGGGTACGGAACCCTAAAAAATAAAAATAAAAATCATACTTTGCTAATTTAAGAGTTATCGAGAAAAAAAAGGAGACTGTGACCGTCTTTGCGATGCAAGCGTCTCTGTGTAGTGAATTTCGTAAAAATATAATATGCAGACAAACACACTTTCGCATTTATAAAATTAGCATGGATGGATGGTATCGATACTTTGAATTTAACGCAGATTCGAAATCAATCGAACACTATCGAAGTTAATTTCACAAGTATTCAGTTAGAAGTGCTAATTTAATTTATAGAAAAAAACGAGCTTCCCTAAGTGTATGCGTTCAGGAAATAGTTCGTTCGCTCGAAACCAAACGACACGTGTTAAACACTATATAAAGTGCTCACAACAGAGAAGTGACAAAAATGACAAGTGAAAATACCAGTGAAAATACCCGGACTATTAAAATGAAAGTGGTAAATAATAAAAATGTAATTATTGTGTGAGAAGTAGGCTTATCTAGTTAGAATTACATAAATGTATTTTTAATATAAGTTTTTTTTTTGCATTAATACCGCTCAATGCTTTTATTTTGTTACACTGTTAAAATAATAATTAGGTAATGCGTTCAGAATAAGAATACGAATTACTTTCCATCACAGTATGTGACGTTTGAGCTGGATTTTTTTATAGACTTTGTAGATACTTAGTTAAATAAATTAGCAATTTAGCTCTTACGCATACATTTTCTTAAAGAATTTGTTTTTCAATTATTGATTGGCACAAGATTTTAAATCACATGCTTAGACTACGTTGAGAGCAGAGTAAATACGAACTACGAAATTAAAATTGGTGGTAGGTACTGAATTTAAATTAAAGCTGTTTGGATCCATTTTACCCTGTCGCCAAAATGTTTCGACGCTCGAATACGCTCAACGTCGTCGTGAGTTAAAATCTTGTGGTAAGGGCACAGAGATCATGGATTTTCCTATTCTTACTTTGGACGTATTATTTTCGCTATTATTATAGAAAGTGACTAATTACGAAGCGCAAAGACCAAGTTTGCAAAACACAAGATAATCTATAGGCTATTGAGAGTTGAATAGAAGGGGTTTTATTTTTGTCCTACATGTTTTAATAGATAGTATCCTATTATTTTATCTAATTAAAATATCAATAGTACAAAAAGTAAATGTTTAAGTTCGCCTGACTGCATTTTTAACAAAATGTAATCAATATTTACATTACAAGAAAAACTTGTATTAATACAACGAATTACATTAAAATTGGTTCGCGAATAGGTACCCAAAATACCTACTGCCACGGAAATACCTAGCAATACAATTATTTTAATAGAAATTTTATTTGATATTAATAAAAATATATGGCCGTAGCTGTTCAAACCTGCAATGCTTTTTCCGTGTAATATTTCGACGTAATGCTTACAACGAAAAAAGTCTAAAATTAAAAACTTTTCAATAGGCATGATGACTGATTTTGAAAAATGGTCAGATTATGTTCGGAAGTATCTACTATTTCGGAAAAATATCTTATTTCAGCAGAAAAATAAAGTTTGTTAGATAAAATTGGCATTTGAAATTTAAATTATAAAATTCACGCCAAAACGTTCGGCGGTGTCATGGCGTCGTTTGTGACGTCACTATTGTTTTTGCCAATATACTCTGTGCAGTGTGCAGTAAGCAATTGTGTGATTGTCAAAGCTCGAAAACAAACAATTGTGACGTCATTCGTTTCTTTGTGTTGTTCTTTGTCTTTTATGCAATATGGCGGATAGCTGTATTTTATAGTTTTATTTTATGAAAATAAATAGCAATCTCACTTGAAATAGGAAAATAAATACGTTTTTTATAATTCATGAATCCTATTTCATTAGATAAATTAATAATTTCATTGATTGTTGGTTACTGTCATCATGCCTATTCTATGTACCTAATGGTAGGAAAATAATAATAAAATCAGACTGAACTGTTTTTGTAAGTATCTAAGAAACAAAGAACAGTCATTAAATAGTAAGTACATAAAAATGTTGATAATGGTCATGTACCTAATAATATTTTTCTGGATGTTATATTAGATAGCCCCTTTTTCATAAAGATCATTGTTTTTAATATTAACTACTACCCATAAGCGACACGGATCTTTATGAAACAATTTAAATGTGTCTAGTTAAGTATCCCGAAATGTAAGAAACGTAAAATATAACTAAGTTACCCAAATGATACGGGTTTCAAAGATATAATGAGAGAAACATTACTGTTTACAAATTTTAACCTATTATCAGAAATGCACATTTTAAGAAATATTACCGCTTTTAATGATCACTTCAAACATTGTCATACAACTCATACAGGAATCGGGCAGTTTACTTTTGAATACGTTTTCTGGTTATACGGTATACTAGGTATTTCGAAAATTAGTCGATCTCAAGTTTTGTGTCATTCACTCCTTAGTTTATGAGTGGTAGAGATACCTAATAATATATGAACACAGAGCGAACATATTTTCTTGTCATAATTTTCTTAAAGACGCTCATCACTATCCCTCGATTCTAGTCATGCTGAAAATGGAAAATCGATGGTAAACATAAATCACTCGAGTAAATTGTCTGATCCCGATAACGTAAAATTTTCACATTCACATTGTTTTTCTTCTATATAGATATCATGATTAGTCACTAACTCATTTCACACCACCAGTATCTTATATCATGATTATCACGTCGGTGTTTAGTTGATGTTGTCGCTTCGTGACTGTATGGTGTCGAGACTAGATGAACAATTAGTGTTCATATATTATTATTATTTTGTTATATGTGATTTGTCGGACAACACTGCGGAGTCCAATACGTAAATCAGGCAACGTGTAATAAGGGCATGCGTAGCTTATGATCATTAATTCAAAACATTTATTAATATAATTATATTTTTGCGTTGGTAACTAACTGATCTCGCATTCACAGTGTGATGGAACTTAACAAATCAAATAAATATTATAAATGCGAAAGTTTGGATTGATGGATGTATGGATGGATGTTTGTTACTCAATCACGCCCCAACGGCTGAACGGATCTGGATGAAATTTGGCACAGAGATAGATTATAGTCTGGAATAGCACATAGGCTACTTTTTGTCCCGGAAAATGAATGAGGTAACCTCAATCAACGCGTACGATTTCGCGGGCGTCAGCTAGTAAGAAATATTCGTCATAAAAGCAATATTAAAAAATATTTTGTTTTTCTTAAATTAATAATTACTAAAATATGCAAAATGTGATCGGACAGACATAGTCTGAAAAATTAAAACCTACCTTTTAGGTACGCATCCGTAAAAATATTTTTTTAAATATATACTATAGGTACTTAGGTATTTCATTTAAATTTAAGCGCATCACTAACTTCGGATTATAAAAGCGCGACGTAAATCAAAGAACTGTGGGCCCATCCCTTAAAGCAGTATTATTTTTTAAACAAGAGCGTCAATAAGGTTAAAATAATACTGCTTTAAGCGATGGCAGTAAGCTCCCTGCGTCCACTGAACATACAATTTATTATTTAACGTCGATATTCTACGCATTCACCGCATCGACCGCCTGCTAATCGAGCAGATTTTCACGAAAAAATTGCGTTACAGCGCGCGCGATCACGTGTCATCGTAGTCACGAAAAATTTACTCAAAACCAAGCTAAGGTGCACAATACAAAGTTGAGATCTCTTTAAAATATAGAAAAACATGACGCGTCGCGTCGCTTGTTTGTAGCATTTAAGTCCTTATTCCACGGTGTATTTAGCAATAACATATCGTTCAATGTCTTCACTGATTCGTTAGAACTGCTTAATACTCGTAAAGTAGCAAAACACTATACTTACGGTAAAATTCGTTACACCATAAGATCCGTTACATAATATTATAATATGATACACTTAAATAGGTAACATTTAATAGTTATTATTATGTTATGTTATCAATTCTACTGACGTCATGGGATAACAAGTCGAGAGAATTACAGTTTGTGATACTCCTAAAAGTTAGTTACGCATTTATAAACTCTTTATAAGCGATGTTATTGGCTTCTAAATTATAATACCTAAGCTGGAGTCTCACTATATTCTCGATGTTATGAATTTTGTAATAACTCCTACATTAATTGTGGGCCTTGCTTTTATGATAAAAAATGACATTGGAAAAGGCTAGTGAAATTTTGATAACTAAAACACTTAGATTTGAAATTAAAATTGATAAGAAAAAAATTTAACGTGTTTACTTCTTTTCTATACACATACCTATATTATTATTAATTATATTGAACACAATATTGTAATGTTGCGTTTAAGTTGTGGTATAGTACATATTATGATATCATTATTAGGTATATTATAAGTATATACTTAAGATGTGTTGTGCTATAATTAATATTATTTTCTGCACGGTGTGCGTATTATAGTATGGTTATGGCGACTTCGGCTTTGAATTAAACATAAATATAATATGATAAAAAAAGATCCATTTTATAATCAAAATACTAATCATCATCAAAATTTTAAAACTTTTCACGCCTGCAAATTTTAAGTGACCTATTTCAACAAATAAACAAATCGAAAATATAGCAATAAATTTTATGTGATGAACAGATTTTAGTGTCAATGATTATTATTCATGGACTTTAGAATCAACCATGAAAACTATTTAAATTATTTTCATGATATAGGTAATTATTTTCAAGTTTGGAATAAGTATTGTTTTTTTTTAAATTATTTATTATGTTTATTTTATTACTTATTATGTTTTTCATTAAATTCGATATATGTAGAATGTACCTACATACATACTCTTTTAACAACGTCTTCCACATAATATCGATTGTTGTAACGTCGTCTGTCTTCATATTAAAATGTGTTGTGATTATTCAGTTATTTGACTGTACTTCCACCCAGATATCTTAGGTATTTAACGATAAATTATTTTACATAGGTATGAAAAGTTATGAATTAGGTATTATTACTTAAAGAGACCACATTAATTATATATTTACAGCAAAGTATAATATGTATTGGAAAGTTCACGAAGTAGGGAAGTAGTTATCTATGGGAAAGTTCATTTCAAATTTTCAACGTCAAACATTAACCATTTCTCTACTTTCATCGCATGGAACAAGTATCTAATCCGATACCAGATTATTGAAAATGTCGTTCATTACAAAAAGTTCTATTAAGTACTTAAAATGTTTTCAAAACAGGGAATTATTTTTGACGTACAAACAGATTGAGTATTTATTAAAACTCTCTTTTCATTTCATAAGACTCAAGGCACACTATGAGAGAGACGAAGCGATGGGATTTGTCTTTTTAAAATGTTATACAATTAACTGTAACTATGTAGTGAACGTTTTTCTGACGAACAATGAAGTAAACAACAAAACGCCTCCGCGCCGTTTTTTAATTTCACAGTGGAGATATTTATGTATATCTTTTGCAGTTTACTTTGTAACATTTTGGAAAATACGCGTCGTATCACAAATAAATTACAATGTAAATTTGATTATAGTTAGATATTATTATATTGTTATAGGCAGTTGCAATGTGATAAATATCCGTGTACTCATAGACTTCAGCGTAGCGAAGTTAAAGCAAGTGTTTAGGGCGCATTATTGATTTGTACGTGTATTAACTTTAATTATTATTTATTTATATAGAATGCTAGAACAACGTTTATACTTATGAAAATATTTAGTGTCCATGCTTACTTACTATTGCATTGTTTATAAGCCAGCCAATATGAATCTGTTTCTAAATTATACCTATTCCACATTACGGTCTTCGATATTTATTATACCTGATACCATCTGATGAACAGTTTGAAATATAGGCATTGTAACAGAAATATTGGCAGAGCGCCTCTGTGATACACGTTAGCTATTTAGAAGTCGTCGGCTTAAATAATGTGTGAGTGATCACAAAACTGATGTTGTTCTGATTAATTCTTATTATAATAGGTTGCCCCGCGTCTCGTCGTGCATGACATTAACGTTATCAATTATAATATATTATTGTATTTATTCACTTTATTAACATGTTTATTATGTCTTTAATAAAAACAATTGCTTATTATGTTATATTATTTCATAATCGTAACCCTTAATCACGTCATAATATTATTTTACCTAGATCTGTACTTATTGAAAATATTAGTGACCTAGAGCTCGAAGCACATCGGCGCAGAGTCGAAGTGAAGCGAATTATTAAATCTAAAATTTCGATATAAATTGAACTCCATCTTCTATCTAAGAAGGAGAAAGTAAGAAATAAACAAACACGTTTTTCTTGTGCAATATGTTCTTCAGAAATAAAAATACAAGTAGATAAGTATGTATAGTTCGCGCGCGAGTTGAACGCAGAGCTTATGCATAAGCTCTGAATTCAACTAGCGCGCGTTTAAAACATACTTAGTGTAGCGGAGAAAAAATTAAATTTACTTTGCTACATTTTAGAAAACTATACCTACGAATTGCTTTGATTCTTCACAATGCTACTACTTAGAATATAAAGGTCAATTATTGTAAACTAATGACAAAGTACAAACGTTAAAACGTTACGTACGTGACGTTATACTTAATCTGAGGCGAATATCCATATTATGATATAAAGATATATACCTACCTACTTAAGGAATATTATTTGATACAAAACCTTATCAGAAAGACTTACAATACATCACTGATCCCTGACCTCTTGAATGGTGAAGAGCTGACGTATGAGCTCACGAAACATTTGCCTTTAAACGTACCACAATTTTATTTTTAATTTTATTTAAAAATGCTAATCAACGCTCCAGCTCATTGATAATGCGGCCTCATAGCATTCAGTTGTGTTCGTTCGACAAAACTGACGGATTTAATTAAAATGTTTTGTGTTTAAGGTGTTGTTTTCTTAATATAAGGTTATGTGATGAATAACAAAATGGCATTTGCAGCTAGAAAGTGTTTAGTGAATTTGAGGATTATAAATAAATACAACAAATCTTGTTATGTAAGTAACCAAGAGCGTAAAAGCTTATTATTCTTTAGTAACCAGCAAATTTTAATTTAGTGGAATGATTTAAATTTTTTTTTCTACAATAATTAATTTGGCATTCTGCAATTATTGTTAATTTTTGCTTTGCTGGCATTAATTATGGCACAGGCTATATGGACTGTAGTTATAACCCCAGGTAGATACCTACTCAAATACCTAGTTGCAATAAAATAAAATAAAATTCATAAAGATTCTATACCACAATTATTCATAGAGTTATAACACTGCTTAGGTAGTATGGTTATCAAGTAGGTATAAGTATAAGTTTCCATGTAAAAAATGGTTATTCTATCAGTTCATTAAATAGTTTTATTCAAATATAAATGCATGGACAATTGTTTAGCTTGTACGATAAGACAACTGGGTAGGTACCTACCTAATCTTATCAAATACGAATTATTACGTGTATGCCTACCTTATCAGACCGGTTTATATTTAAAAAGCTGCATATGAAAACATAATGAGATGAGCAATATCAAAATAATAATTACGCTGTTTTTGAGAGACGTTAAATGAATTAAATGAAAAGGTTGAAAGACCGTAAACATCAAACAGGGGTAGGTAGGTACGAAAAGTGTACTTAATTTTAAAATATGTCTGTGGTAATGAAAAGGTAGCATTTTAGAGGTTTTAGTCAGGCACTTTTTTCCAAACTACACGTTTAAGTAGAAACCAAAGCCCTGCACACATAATAATATGTGCGTCTACCTTATAATTCAAAACCTATTATTTGATATCGATTTTGGTTACATAAGTTATAGGATTAGGGCAATCTTCATCATGTATTTGATAATAACTATCTATTAAATATAATATAATATTTACATCTGTTAATCACACTTGTAACGATATAATTAATATTAATTAATATATATATAGCTGCTTGTGCTGATTCACTCACTGATTGATCACCTCTCCTGTAAAATTTATAGAAGACAAAAATTCATTCGGAAGAAAATTATGGAGGGAGCTGATGATTGGGGATTTCGAAGACGGATGAAGAGCACAGCCAGGGTATTGAAGATAGGTGCTCGACCAAATGTCACTCGAAACTTCATCCAATTGACAGTGAGCTGAAAAAAATGTCAAAATGGCGGATTTAAGATGGCCGCCATACAAATTACGTCAGTGTCTATCTCGGAGAGTATAAGAGATGGAAGAGTGATTTCTTGGCAAAAGATAATCAGGACATGAAGGTCTACTTGATGAGCAGGAAAAAAATTCAATTTTTCCATAGAAAATGTATGGCGAATATTGAAGAGGCTACAATTTAGTGTTGAACTATGCAAGACTTTGATGCGGTTCCTTTTCAAAATTTGTTCTTAAAGACGAACTCTCCATAATTTTACGGAGAAAACAATATACTTATTGAGAGCGATGATGATCGAGGGTTTGAAAGATGGGTGAGGAGCACGGCCAGGGTATTAAAGATAGGGCTCTTCAAACAAAAAATACTCGAATACTCATCCAATTGGCAGTGAGCTGAAAAAAAATCCAAAATGGCAGATTCAAGATGGCCGCCATACAAATTTCGTCGGTGTCTATCTCGGAGAGTATAGAAGATGGAAGAGTGGTTTCGTGGCAAAAGATGATCAGAACATGAAGGTCTACTTGATGAACAGGAAAAAAATTCAAGATGGCGGAATTTATTTTTCTATAGAAAATGTATGGCGAATATTGAAGAGGCTACAATAATTTAGTGTTGAACTATGCAAGACTTTGATGGGGTTTTCTTTACAAAATTTGTTCTTAAAGAAGAACTCTTCATAATTTTTCGGAGGAAAGAATATACTTATGGTGAGCGATGATGATCGAGGGTTTGAAAGATGGGTGAGGAGCACGGCCAAAATTTCGTAGGTGTCTATTTCAGAAAGTATGCTAGATGGAAGAGTGGAAGTAAGAAATATGCATGACTTTGATATGGTTTTTTTTGCAAGATTTGTTCTGTATGAAAGAATTGTCGGTTTGCCGTTAATAAAGCCAAGATGGCGAAGTTCAATGGCACCCAAAGGTACCCGATCGTCAGCGGTATAATATTGATATTAATCAACTAAGGAAGGTTTCTTTGTGTTTTTACTTCAACGGTCTCTTACGCTGTATGCATGTCTGGAAAGATTTTTTACATTTAAAGGCCCTTTTAGATTCTTAGGGGGGTCTCTGTTTTATGTTTTCTTATGAGATTTTTTTTTACGTCTGTCGGACGCTTGGCACGCTGGCGCTTCCACTGTGCTAGCATAGTAGTGTGTTGTTTACTTCAGAACACGTAGGCAGTAAACACTAGGATAGAAGGAGAGCAAGTAAGTAGTCAGTGGGCCGCGCATCCACGCGCCATACTAGTGTATTATAAACTTCCTAACTCCATCAATCCAATGCAATTTTATTATACCTACTGTCCCAACATCGTATGATTTTAACATCGATCTAGGAAAAAAAATAAACTCAACAATCTCCATAACCTTTAAAGCGAACGTACTGTACCTACATACTATAAGCTATTGATTTTTCCCTTTTCAGACGAGATACACGTGCAATTCATGGAACTGCCCGAATAATATTCCTACAATAAATAACCAGTTGAAGCCTCGCTGGCTTCACACTACATACATGGTTAATAAAACAGTTGCATTCAAATTATCTGATATCGGAGAAGGTATACGAGAAGTTGTTATAAAAGAATGGTAAGCATGTAAAGAATGGTATACTAAAAAGTTATATTTTCATTTCTGGGACATCATGAAGCTTTTTAGGCCTAGATCATATTCAAATAAAGAAAATCTAGAATAATGGATAGTTTTTTTTTTTTGATCCACTACAAGTTAGCCCTTGACTGTGATCTCACCTAATGGTAAGTGATGATGCAGTCTAAGATGCATGCCATGGGGCATGGAAGTTATATTTAACCCATACACCTAATTGGTTTCTACACGGCATCGTACCGAAACGCTAAATCGCTTGGCGGCACGGCTTTGCCGATAGGGTGGTAACTAGCCAGGGCCGAAGCCTCCCACCAGACCAGACCAGGCAAAGTTCAGAAATTTTTAATTCCCAACTTGACCCTGCCGGGGATAGAACCCAGGACTTCCGCACGTTAAGACAACAGCGCTCAACACTGCCCCACGGAGGTTGTCTGAAATATGCTTACTTGCCTACAAAAACTAAAACCATAATACTTAACCACATCCAATATGATGACTGTTTCAGGTTTGTTAAAGTAGGTGATAAGGTTCAACAGTTTGAGAACATTTGTGAAGTCCAAAGTGATAAAGCAGCAGTAACCATTACAAGCCGGTATGATGGAGTAGTTACAAAGATTTATCACGAAGTTGAGCAAACTGCGTTAGTTGGACAACCACTGGTTGATATTGAAGTAGATTCTTCAGGGGACGAGGGTAACAATAATTATTGTCCTAAACAAGGCTTATCGTAATATTTTATTCTAGACTTTGTTACGGTCAGAATCTTAAGTATATTTTATCTGCAATCTGTACCTATTCTGAAAATATTAAGTTTTATCTCCTTGTTGAAAGAAAATTTCTGTGCTAACAAATCATACTGAATAATGTCTCTAGTTATTATTTTTCCTGCTCTTTCAGTTACACCTCAATCGGACTCTGCAACTAAAGCTACAGAAGATGTACCACAAAAAGAAACTAAAAGTACTCAACGTACCAAAGTATTAACGACGCCAGCTGTGAGAAGAATTGCTGCTCAGTTTCAGGTAAGCTAAAAGCTATTCACATTGTTTATTCTTTGGATATTACTCAATTTTCTATAAGGGAACCATCCTAGCTTAAGTTTTAAATTGAAGGAAAGGGTAACAGCCACTATACATAATAATATTGTAAACAAGTAATAAAATTAAAAATTTTAAAAAAACCCACGACGAACTGCAGAGCTCCATTATACCTTTGACCTTTATAACTTTGAAACAACAATTAGAACGTAGCAAACGTATATATTACATAATATCTAAAACACAAAACTGCATCTTTGACAGCTCAGTAGTTTTTTTTGACCAGTGTGGTGGACTATGGCCAAACCCTTTTCAAATGGACAAATCAAAAGAGTCCAAACGCGACGGGTACACGATGAGAATTTAAGGAGTCCCCATGATCGCCTCCTGACTCCATCATGATACCCTAGGCAGCATCTAGGTACAAGCTAAATATATCTAAAACAAAAAGCCCGCATCTAAATCAGCACAGTAGTTTTTGAGAAAAATGGTAACATATCGAAATATTAAAATCATAGAGACAGCTCAGCTTGGTTGTCTATGGTCCTAAAATATATCTAAGAACCTTCTCTCAAGCTATATATAGCTTGAGAGAAGGTTCTTAGATATATTTTAGAACCATAGACACAGCACGCGCACAGGGCGAAATACTAGTTAGATATATATATCTAACTAGTATTTCGCCCTGTGCGCGAGCTGCTAAAGCAGCTCAAGGGTTGTGGTTAGACTTACAAGTAGTACAGATTTTACTGTACTAAACTGAATTCATTTATTATGGTGATAACAAAATAGATAAAAATGGCGCTGATTTTTTAAAACTTTGGTAACAGTTTCCTGTTTCGTAACCCCAGGGAGTCCTAAATATCGATTTTGAACGAAATTGGTCAATTAACAAAGAATTTCAAAATGGCGCTGATTTTCTAAAATTTTGGTAACAGTTTCCTGTTTTGTGACCCCAGGGAGCCCTAAATATCGATTTTGAACGAAATCGGTCAATTAACACAGAATTTCAAAATGGCGCTGATTTTTTAAAATTTTGGTACCAGTTTCCTGTTTTGTGACCCCAGGGAGCCCTAAATATCGATTTTGAACGAAATCGGTCAATTAACAAAGAATTTCAAAATGGCGCTGATTTTTTTAAAATTTTGGTACCAGTTTCCTGTTTTGTAATCCCACGAAGCCCTAAATATCGATTTTGAACAAAATCGGTTAATTAACAAAGAATTTCAAAATGGCGCTGTTTTTTTTAAGTTTGGTAACAGTTTACTGTTCTGTAACCCCAGGGAGTCCTAAATATCGATTTTGAACGAAATCGATCAATTAACAAAGAATTTCAAAATGGCGCTGATTTTTTAAAATTTTGGTACCAGTTTCCTGTTTTGTGACCCCAGGGAGCCCTAAATATAGATTTTGAACGAAATCGGTCAATTAACAAATAATTTCAAAATGGCGCTGATTTTCTAAAATTTTGGTAACAGTTTCCTGTTTTGTGACCCCAGGGAGCCCTAAATATCGATTTTGAACGAAATCGGTCAATTAACACAGAATTTCAAAATGGCGCTGATTTTTTAAAATTTTGGTACCAGTTTCCTGTTTTGTGAGCCCAGGGAGCCCTAAATATCGATTTTGAACGAAATCGGTCAATTAACAAAGAATTACAAAATGGCGCTGATTTTTTTAAAATTTTGGTACCAGTTTCCTGTTTTGTAATCCCACGAAGCCCTAAATATCGATTTTGAACAAAATCGGTTAATTAACAAAGAATTTCAAAATGGCGCTGTTTTTTTAAAGTTTGGTAACAGTTTCCTGTTTTGTAACCCCAGGGAGTCCTAAATATCGATTTTGAACGAAATCGATCAATTAACAAAGAATTTCAAAATGGCGCGGATTTTTTTAAATTTTGGTACCAGTTTCCTGTTTTGTGACCCCAGGGAGCCCTAAATATAGATTTTGAACGAAATCGGTCAATTAACAAAGAATTTCAAAATGGCGCTGATTTTTTAAAATTTTGGTACCAGTTTCCTGTTTAAGTCCTAAATGCAATAAACCGCATCTCAATCAGCCCAGTACTTTTGTGAAAAATGGTAACAGTGGTTGAAAAATTAAGATCATAGACTACAGCTCATCTTTGTTGTCTATGGTCCTAAAATATATTTAAGAACCTTCTCACAAGCTATACACATCTAATGCAAAAAACCGCATCTCAATCGGCCCAGTAATTTTTGTGAAAAATGGTAACATATTGAAAAAATAAAATCATAGACTACAGCTCAGCTTTGTTGTCTATAGTCCTAAAATATATCTAAGAACCTTCTCACAAGCTAAACATATCTAATGCAAAAAACCGCATCTCAATCGGCCCAGTACTTTTTGTGAAAATTTTTAACACATAGAAAAATTAAGATCATAGACTACAGCTCAGCGTTGTTGTCTATGGTCCTAAAATATATCTAAGAACCTTCTCACAAGCTATACGCATCTAATGCAAAAAACCGCATCTCAATCGGCCCAGTAGTTTTTGTGAAAAATGGTAACATGTTGAAATATTAAAATCATAGACTACAGCTCAGCTTGGTTGTCTATGGTCCTAAAATATATCTAAAAACCTTCTCACAAGCTATACGTATCTAATGCAAAAAACCGCATCTCAATCGGCCCAGTACTTTTTGAGAAAAATGGTGACAAAAAAGTGCACAAACAAACAAACAAACAAACACACAACCTCTTAGGGCAAACACATATACCGTCTCCGCTTCGTCGAGGGTAAAAATAATTCAACGAGCTTAAATATTAATATAATATTTAATCATAACTTATATAATTTTTAATCATAACTTTTTAAGGTGGATCTCAGTAGTGTCAATGCTACAGGGAGAAATGGCCGAGTACTTAAGGAAGACGTACTATCACACCTGAATATGTCTGCAGACAAATCTAATGATGTACCAGATAAAGCTTTAGAATTAGAGGCAATTTCTTTTCCCATGGCTGCAGCTGTAGCAAGGGAAGTCGTTTTGGAAGACAAAATTGTTCCCGTTACAGGATTTATGAAAGCTATGGTTAAGTCTATGACAGAAGCAATGGTATGATTAAATAATATTTAAGATATTAAAAAACATTGTTGGCTGTTGGCATTATTTTTTTAGTGAAAATGTTTAAATTCTAAATTATTGTTCTAGAAAATACCACACTTTGTATTCAGTGATGAATATGATGTTACAAAACTAGTACAATCAAGGCAGGAACTAAAAGATCTGGCCCAAAAAAGAGGAGTGAAACTGACTTACATGCCTATTATTATAAAAGCTGCTTCTCAGAGTCTACTGTCTTACCCAGTGCTAAACAGCAGCCTTGACAGTTCCAACGAAAATCTAATTTATAAAGCCAGTCACAATATTGGCGTTGCGATGGACACGCCTAATGGTTTAGTGGTTCCTGTGATCCGAGTAAGTTATCAGAGTACCACGTATAGCATAAAATAAAACTCAACTAGCTTCAGTGCGTTACTATTTTCTCAGTCCATTTTCAACTATCCCTGCTGGAAATAACTATTTACTGATATTATTTCGTCCTACATCTACGAGGAACAAACTAGTGCTTACTCTTATAAAACGGAGCTTGTTGTCTACACTGGCAGCTCCTTCTGGTGAATATCAATACGACGGCGGCGGCGATGGCATATGCATCGAATCAAGGGCCCTTCTCCCCTTTTCCTCTTAAAAAAAGAAATCTGATGAAATATTTTCCAATTACAGAATGTGCAAAATAAGAGCATTTTTGAAATAGCCATTGAAATGAATTCCTTACAAGAAAAAGGATTAAAAGGCCAACTTGGGCTTAATGAATTAACTGGTGGAACTTTTACAATCTCCAATATTGGCATGGTACGTATTGTTGCATGTTTTGTTTTTTAGCTTTTTTTAAGTTAATCAAGTCCGCATAATAAAACGTGCCGTTTAATGTTTCAGATAGGAGGCACTTACACGAAACCAGTGATACTGCCTCCGCAAGTTTCGATTGGAGCTTTAGGAAAAATACAGGTAAGTAATGTTTCTCTGATACGTCTTTTCCAAGACATATGAATAAAGTGTAATAATCACATGGTTCTGACCTGCACCATTAATGCCTTTTGCTATTTAGATTATGAAGTGCATTTTAAAGTTATTACGCAGCCAGAAGACTTCTCGTCAATTGTTTAAATATTTTGTTTATATTTTATTGCGTAGGTATTTGCGGGTATATCTATTATGTAGGGTATATACTTCACAGAGATATAATAGGTAGGTACGTCGAACTGATGGTAGTTAATATAATGTATACCTATACGTTATTCAGTCTTACAGGCATCAGAGGGCAATGTGATGAAAGCTCATAATATATTTCAATTAAATTCATTCAATTTGCCGCAATTTATTAGCTTAGCCGATTTAGAATCTCATCCTAAACTACAATTTTAATTTCATTAGGTGCCTATACAATTTTCAGGTTTTGCCGAGGTTCGATTCAGAGGGCAATGTGATAAAAGCTCATATTCTATCAGTGAGCTGGTCAGCTGACCATAGGGTCATCGACGGCGTCACCATGGCCCGCTTCTCAAACCAGTTAAAAGAATATCTAGAAGATCCTCAAAAGCTAATTTTAGATCTGTAAATGAAAATCTATTTTGTACAATTATTTTATTGTTGAAAAATAAAATGCAATTTTTATTTTATTTTTATTTATTATGCAAGCGTATAAAATTACTTGTTCTTAAAAAATTATCGTCGTAAAACTTCAAAACGAGTGACTTTGAAATAAGCTATTGTCCACTCCGGTATGCAATGCGGGGTGTATTCGCGATGGAAACGCGCAAATATCTCGGTGAATAGCAGGGCATCGATATTGTTTATTGGCGTCCATTTCAAAGCTAGAAATGCCATATCTACGTCACAGAATTTTTTATCTGAAATGAGCAAAATAAGATCTGTTAAGTTTGTAATGTTAAAATAATGTCCATGAAAATTTTTTTTGGGAAAATCTTAGAAATGGATTACCTACTATTACTTATTCCAAATTCAGAATAAGATTAAAATCATAATGCAGCCAGTTCTGTTTGCACACTCTCTAAAGTAAATTGACTGGTTTATTTTTATAACTACTAATAGTTTTTTAGGGATTACAAAATATTAGTGTAAAGATTGTGTAAGTACAACAGAATAAGCTACATTGTGTACCACCTGCACCATAGTTACAAGTAACTGTGTTATCAAACGAACCATAATATGAATAAGATCAGTATCTACCATTAATCAATAAAAATATAGATAATTTAATTTTGGTATCATATGTATTTTAAGTAGTATAAGTATTTTAAAAATATTAATTTAATAAGTTGTTATAATGGTATTCAGTCAGTCGGGAAACTTGGTTAATTGGTCGGTTGGTTGATCCATGGCTGGTCGATTCCATGTTTTTATTATTGAAATACATTCTTGAGAAACATACCAGCTATTCTTATAAAATAGACTTTTCGTGGCGATGATATTTGTATGTCTTCCCGTTTAAGGGCCAGTAACACTCTTTGTTTATCACTCCAGTTCCGATCTATTTCTCGGAGTAGACTTAGCCGAGCTGCTTTTGTAAGTAGACCGTTTAATTCGTCGAATTGACCGCCACTAATAACTTCAGTCACTCGAGCTATTGCCTTCAAGAAATGAAACCAAGTGTTAAATAGTCAAGCCTCCTTAATGGAATATAACCAGTTTTGTATAGAACAAATGAACTAGCTGTCCATTAAAAGTTTAAGGAATATACCTAAGGTACACGTCAGTATAAAATCAAGCTTTTACCTAGGAACAATCAAATTTTTACCTGCTTAGCACCAAATTTAAATTCTTTTTCTTTAAAAGTAGGATCCCATACATGCCTTAGTACACTGAAATCAATCTTGGTCATCAACCAAGTTAAAGGATTTTGTACTAATATAAGCTTTGGAATTCGTCTTTTGCGTTTCTGAGGCAAATCATTGTCTCGACGACGGAACATAAAAGTTCTTGAAATGGTGTTAATGAATTCAAAGTGCTGTTTGGAACCATGTTTCTCGGCGTCATGTTTACAGCTTTTATTTGGTTCAAGTGCTCGAAAATTTGTCAAATACTCTTGTTGAATCGATGCTATACTTCGTTTACAAATAATTTGGCATGTTAAAATGTTCGGATTACTTGAGTGACTGTAACAATTAGCTGAATCCATGAAAGTCGCGCATCGCGTTGCAAATGGCCAGCAGGCTTTGGCAAAATGTTTTGTAGTGCCGATCATCTGTAATACAGAACTTATCGTGAACAGCATCTGCTGCAGGTGACCGTATTAAACGTTATCTTATAACCACGTAGACGCTAGCCTGTTGGGTTTAATTTTGGACTATAAAAAAATCCTGCCAGACTCCAATTGCAGCAAATGAAAATGAACAATGTACCTAGTCTAAATTAAAGTGTAAAAAAAAAGTGTAGGAACTATAGTATGATCTCATTTTATTCACTGATACGTATGCCCAAATATACATATATACTGGTCAAGGAATTTCTCAAGGAAATTCTTGACAGAAAATTATAACAGACAGCTGTGCAAAATGTACTTTTATACAAAACTAGCTGATGCCCGCGACATCGTCCGCGTTGTTTAAGTTTTTGTAATTCCCGCGGGAACTCCTTAATTTTCCGGGTAAAACGTAGCCTATGTGACTCTCCAGTTTCTCTCTCCTCAACTATATATATATGCAAAAAATCACGTCGATCTGTTGCTCTGTTGCGGCATAATTGAAGGAAAAACCTACAAACCAATAAATCAACAAACAAACACACTATCGCATTTATGCCGTAGGTGGACCATTATACTTTGCGTGAGTATGTAAAGCTGAAGAAGTCGCTGTAGATATCGAAATGAAACTCTTACCATATCGCCATTGCAACGTGTTTTTATTTCACGATAAATATTTTTCCCTACATAGGTATATTACTTGCATAATTTCTCATTTTTTAAATTTGTTACTAAAACATCCTAAAACACATATCAATAAATCATTTTGTCAAGCTCCAATGGCATGAAGCGTCAGACAATTCACAATCGGAAAATAGGTTTCATAGATTTTAATAATATGTTCCAGTTGGCTTATCACAACAAAGTAGTCTATACTCATACCTATTATAAATTCGAAAGTTTGGATAGATGGATGCATGGATGTACGGATGGATCTTTGTTACTCAATCACGCCCGAATGGCTGAACGGATCTGAATAAAATTTAGCATAAAGATAGATAATAGTCTGAAATAACCCGGCTACTTGTTATCCAGGAAAATTAGAGTTCCCGCGAGAACCAAAAAACCTCAACCCACGCGGACGAAGCCGCGTAAGTATATAAAACGGAAATCCTTAGCTTTTAAATTGATTAGATATTAGTGATTTTTTGCATGGGTATATTTGAAGACCCGGAGAGTGACATTCTCCCTGGAAATTAAAAAAAAAACTTAAACTACGCGGTCGAGGTCGCGGGCATCAGCTAGTATTTTTACATACACCTATCTGGGATACACCAATACCTATGTTTACTCTATAACTAGAGTACCCTAAGTAAGACCCTTACCACTAGCTTCGATATTATAGTGGCGAATATGTGAACAATGCAACAATGTGAACAGCTCACATTGTTGCAAGATGTTCTTTTTTTACAGAAATTAAAATTCGAAAAAATCTAAATTCCACAAACAATATTATATGCACAAAAAGAAAATAAATATTGAAATATAGTAATTATTAATTTTAATTGAAATACAACAAACCATGGGCATTGATTGTTAAATGTTACCTTTAGTGCAGTTAGAGTTCGGAAATCATTAATGTGGACATTACCAAGTTAATCTTGAGATTACCGGGTTCCACACGAAGTGCGAAATTTAGCATTATTAAGTCGCGGATTCCTAACTTCAATGTATTCTTAAAATATTAAATCGTGAAGCGACCCTTTTGGGTAAGTACTTTTTTGTAAAAACATTATGGAACTAACTCTTAAATAATACTAGTTTCTTTCAATTCTAATCCTAAAATCTTGAATAATTTCAATAACTAGATTTTAGGCCTATGACATTTTTTTGTAGTTACTGAAATAACACCTGTGACGGTACAGATGGATGAAGTACATTTTTTAATGTTTATTTTTATTTTAGAACGGAACCCTAAAAAATAATTACCTCACAGTTTATCTACAATGTAGGAAGTATAAATGAGGGGACACTAGCGATTTTGGCATTGTGTCTTTACAGATCGGTAAGTTCTATTTTTGTGTACCTACAGCTAAAAAGTTTGTTGTTATGATGCACCTTGTTTCTACCTATTAATGTCCCACCTAATGATTACAAAGGCTTAGAAATCCTATTTATATATTTCTAATTAACGAAACTTGCTCATTTCATATTAAAATCACGAAGTAGGTATAATATGCCTTTATAGGTAAAGTTTACTTTAATTTTTCTCATTAATTGAAGTGATAGACCTCTGTATGTAAGAATGTATTTTCTAAATACTTATCGCTAGTTTCTTTGTCCATAGACATTGGACAGTATTGGTAATTTTTTTAAATGGTAATATATATATATAGTGTAGCCCCGTGCCTCGGAGGCGGTCCCGGTTATTATCACTAACATGATAATAGTCGTTAAAGCCCGCTAACCTGCATTGGAGCAGCGTGGTGGGTCTATGCTCTAATTCACTCTCTCCTATGAGAGTGGAGGCCCGAGACCAGCTGTGGGACGTTAATGGGCTGTATGTGGTGGTAGTGGTCGTGTAGCTATAATTTAATTTTCTAAATCTTATTTAAGCGTCATGTGGTCGACAATTGTGGGTGTGGTGGTACTCGCCTCCGCGGCTTCAGCGTGCAGGGCCACTGTGACCACAGTCAGTGGCACTCATGCCCCTGCTCGCGTCTGTGGTGGGGATTTGATATTTTCTGATGAATTCAATGAGTTCGACCTAGAGAAATGGCAACACGAGCTAACTTTAGCCGGTGGCGGAGTAAGTTAATTGAGACCTTTTATACTAGTTATAATTACAAAGATTCTCCTAGTATCCGAGTTATAAGTAAATTTTTTATTGCCATTTGATTAGTAGGTTAAATAGCAAATAATATGCATTTGCAGTTGCAGTTGCAGTTGAATTATAAATCAACATTTTATAATATCGTTTTGTGAATTTTCCGCAGTAGTGATCCGTAGTATTCCGTAGTAGACACTAATTAAGAAATTTTTTTTTTTATTTATTTTTTATTCCACTACAAGTTAGCCCTTGACTGCGATTGCAACTGATGCTAAGTGATGATGCAGTCTAAGATGGTAGCGGGCTAACCTTATAATTTTTCACTATTTTCCCTCAATACAATTACTAATAGTAGATAACATTGAATTTCTTACAGAATTGGGAATTCCAATACTACGACAACAATCGTACGAACTCATTCACGGAAAATGGTGTTTTATTCATTCGCCCCTCGTTGACCGCTGATCAGTTCAGCCCTGTATTCCTCAGAAGTGGTCGCCTCAACATCGAGGGAGGCCAACCCGCTGACAGGTATGCTAATTAGCATTTAATACTATATCTACGCTATGCTGAGCATGAGCTAGGACCTTTAGATTACTCTCCCAAGAGCCAAGATGATCGCATAAAGAGAGACGACTGACGTTACATATAGAAAACATAAAAACGCTAGTAAAATCTGATTGTTTTGTATTTGAAAAAAATATTTACCGCTTAGGTTTTTTGTAATTAATCATTTCACAATCTCATGCTGCAATCAATTTTATCGTAATTTGGACTGATAAATTACAATAATAATTGATGAGTGGATACCTAGATTTTAAGCCGATACTACTGAAATCAAATTTTCTATAAATCACATAGATAATATCTTTGAAGGAAAATATAACTTCTTTCATACATAAAATTTCTTAGCACCCATAGATAGGTATCTATGCATTAACCTATTTTAATAGGTTACAAACGAAGTTAAATTCGATGCAATACCGTAAATCAATTTACATAGTTTCTAAGATCGTAACCACTGAAAAAAAATGAAATAGTGTACAGTGTAATATTATTATACATAAATAACAATTCCAGATGTACCAACCCTCAATGGTATGGATGTGAACGTCAGGGAACTCCCAGTAATATCCTGAACCCCATCAAAAGCGCACGTATCCGCACGGTCCAGTCCTTCAACTTCCGGTATGGCCGTGTTGAGATTCGCGCTAAAATGCCAGCAGGAGATTGGCTTTGGCCAGGTATTATTTGCACCTCTTATTTTCAAATTACTTCAGTTCTTTCATTTCATATTACTTATAATTATTATTATCTTCCTCTTCAGTAACTGCTACTGATTCGCACACAATTTTGTTCCTATGGCAATAATTATTTATAAGCACAACCGTTACATTGGTTCTCTAGGTTTTTACTCGTCAATCCTGCTGCAGGGGTAATGTTCAATGTCCTTAGAGACTGTGATAACGGAGGATTTGTCGATCATTATGAATTAATTATCATAAGGCTTCGATTTAAAAAAAAAATAGGTATAAGTATTATACCGATTTCACATTGTTTTATATACATATATGTATTCATAATATGTATACATATATTATGTATTCATAATGTTTTACAGCCCTCTGGTTCATGCCGACCGCCAATGCCTACGGATCATGGCCATCTTCAGGCGAAATCGATCTCACGGAATCCCGCGGAAATCGCAACATGTTCAGCAACGGTGTCCACATTGGCACACAGGAAGCCGGCTCAACATTGCATTTTGGTCCCTACCCTGATCTGAACGCCTGGGATAGAGCACATTGGATCCGAAGAAACCCAGCCGGCTGGGACCGTAACTTCCACAATTACCAACTTGAATGGACGCCAGGTAAGTACCTTTTTTCAGGATTTATATATTTTAGGACGAACGCCTTCTCTAAACAATAGATTTCCACAGATGGAAAGATATAAAGAGATATAAAGATATAAAGATTCCCACAAAACACTTTCTTGTACCTCTTGGGCCCAGTGGCGCCAAGGACTGGTTTATCGTCCTTTCGCTTCAGGGGAGGTCGCCGCTGGGTTTCCAGGTTTGGTATCGCTTTTCAACATTCAAGGATTTCAACTTCGATTGGTTCTACGCAGTGCGCATAGATTTAGAATATATTTTCATCCAATATTTTTAGTTTTGCGAGCTAACTTCACCCATTGCCCTCATCTCTGATTTAATTACGAAGAGTATCTCTGAGCATGGCTATTTCTATTTTTCTTATTAAGTGATATTGAGTTTTCATATCAGGCAATATAATCTTTACATGAATTTCATAATTCAGAAAATAGGAAGATGTTATTTAAACTGACACATTTTTATTACAGAATTTTTGAGATTCAGCATCGATAACGTTGAATTAGGGAGGATAGCTCCTCCAGCTGGTGGGTTCTGGCAGTTGGGAGGCTTCGACAGAAACCGTAACCTCCTTAACCCTTGGCGCTCCGGCAGCAGAATGGCTCCATTCGATCAAAAGGTACTCTATATTTATAACAAAGTTGTAACTGGACAATTCCAGTACCTATATTAACAATTTTTTGAAAATAATACTTTAAGAAATTTTTCTATCGATACTAGTGAGTAGAGTGCAAAACATTTTATTCGAATTTTGGTTGTGACTGACATCTCGCTGAAACAAGTGGGCGGATTTAAATGCAACTTGGGAGACTAATAGCTAAGATTTTGGGTTAACAAGGGATGATTTTATTTGTCGTCTCGCAAAAATAGGGCAGGGTAGGTAAATGATAGGTAAATGGAATAAAAGCCCATGGCATGGTTAATTTTTTTCAATATTTTTATTCTACTCATTTAGAGTACTGTTTAACACACATTCGTATATTTCATATACATTAAGAATAACAATTTAACAAAAAAGTGAACTTAAAATTTGTAAATAATTGTCAACCTAACAATTATTTACAAATTTTGGATATGATGGACTATAGTAAAACGAAAGATATTATAGATAAATGATACCATATATTTCATTACCCAATAGGGTTTTGACGACCTCCCAGGGGGAAGTGTTGAGCGCTGTTGTGTCTTAACGTGCGGAGGTCCCGGGTTCGATCCCCGGCAGGGTCAATTTGGGAATTTATAAATTCCGAATTTTCCCTGGTCTGGTCTGGTGGGAGATTTCGGTCGTGGCTAGACTAGCCGGTAAAGAAATGCCGCCAACCCAAGTAGATAAAAAAAAATTCAAGACGCCAAAATATTTATCCCGAAAAATAATAGGGTTCCTTCGGCAAGGGGAAGAAAGTTATGTTCGATTTTTCTTTGAAATGTAATTATTTATTTTAGCGTAGGACAACTTGTGCCCTTTACGATAAGTCTTAAGAATCTACCACCGGTTCGGAAAACTGATTCTAATGAGAACTTTTATAAATAACTGAACGTCAATAAGTGTCGTGTTATCGTGTACCTACCTAAATTAAATCAATATTTCCTACCTACCTATTCAACTTTGACTTTGAAGAACCGGCAAGAAACTCAGCAATTGCTCTTTGATTTTAGTCCACACGTCGATCAAGTTGGCACCTATTTTAACAATAGCAGTAAGTAACTATAGCATATTCCTGTATGGTCTTGTTTTTAATAGACTTGAATTATCCTTCGTTCTGCCGGCTAAAAGAATTTCAAATTCCAATGAGTTAATTCTTAAAATTGTGTTAAAATTTAAATTTGAGACTCCATACAACTTTGACTGTAATCGATGTTTTATATTTATTTATTTATATTTATCTATTTTTTTTTGTTTATTTATATTTTTCAGTTCTTTCTAATCATTAATTTGGCTGTTGGTGGCACCAATGGCTTTTTCCCTGATGGAGTTCAAAATCCACAACCCAAACCATGGCGCAATACTTCGCCAACGGTACGTACGAGTCTTTCTCTGTTATTTTTATTTGTTTCAACATTTCCCGCTTTTATTTAAATCAAGATCTCACTTATCCATATTCCATATTTATATGTATCTATAATAATCGCGATAGTGTATCTATCAAGAGTTGCATCCCCGGGAAGGACATAGGCTTCTTTATATCTTGGAAAATATAAGAGTACCCACGTAATTTTAAAAAAAAACCAGGCAAGTGCGAGTCGGACTCGCGCACGAAGGGTTCCGTACCATTATTAATAAATAATTACCTTTGTTAATGAACCGCATGACTAACTTTGTTTGTAGAGGTTTATTGTTAATATCAAAAAAACTATGCTAGTTAGAGCATTGGCTATAGTTTTCCTGTAAAATATACGTAAATTCCTATTGACCATAATTATTTCAAATTTTTTGATTGGTAAACTCCGGAGATAAGGGGGAGGAACGGTATTTTTTTAGACATTTTCCCCGATAAATCAAAAACTATCATAACTAAAAATAATTAAAAATCTGTTTTAGAATGTACAAAGTAAACCCTTTCATATGATACCCCACACAGTACAGTTATCTCACTTTTAAATTTCAACCCTCAGATTTTCCCCCCTTTTTAAATAAGAACAAAAATAATTTCCAATTTTTTAATTCCAGTGTCTTTGGGCCACTAATATACACAACTATTCCAAATTTCATGTCGATAGCTTCGGTAGTTACTGAAATAATCGAGTGTGACGGACGGACAGACGGACAGACGGACAGACAGACGGAGAAAGTCGCACCATAAGGGTTCCATTTTACCATTTTGGTACGGAACCCTAAAAACATAAATCCATGCAGATGAAGCATCATCTAGTAAATTATAAATAGGCTACAAGCCTATACAATACGCGATATCTACATGCACTGGCTTTATGCGGAGCGTTCTCAAAAACTGGTTAAGGCTAAACCAGTAGCTAAATTAAAAATTAACTACTTCCTGTTTATTTTTCTTTGATCAACTACAAATTGTGTTGATGATAAAATACGGGACTTGATGAGTTATGTGACTTTACATAAGCCCATTTATATAACCACTAGCTTATGCCCGCGACTACGTCCGCGTGGATTGAGGTTTTTTGGTTCCCGCGGGAACTCCTCAATTTTCCGGGATAAAAAGTAGCCTATGTGCTATTCCAGACTATATTCTATCTCTGTGCCACATTTCAGCCAGATCCGTTCAGCCGTTGGCGCGTGATTGAGTAACAAACATCTATACATCCATACATCCATACATCCATCCATCCAAACTTTCGCATTTATAATATTTATTTGATTGATGATTTTTGGTTTTTGAGCGTTTTTCTTATACCAAGTAGGTACCTATAAAATCTGGGTCACCCTATATATCAACTATCGAAATTGCAAATGAGGCCAAATGTAGATAACACTTCTATAGGTGTAATTGCAGTGAAGAAGTAGGTACTTAACCCACATTATTGAATACTTCGTAGGATACATTTCTAGGACAGGTGGAAAAACGGACGATTGCTTTTGTTCAATAACTCGGTTATTTTCAACAAACTTTATAAGGATTTGTTGTAGCAAATTTCATTATCTACTTTTTACCGAGCAATCTATATTTTTCGAAGCAAATGGAACATTTTTGTTACTAAAATAACGTGATTAATGATTATTTGCAGGCTGCCGCCGATTTCTGGAACGCTCAAAACAGTTGGTTGCCAACCTGGAACCTGAACCAAAACAACGGAAGAGACGCCTCACTGCAAGTCGACTACGTGCGCATCTGGGCTTTGTGAAATGTATAAATAGATATTCAAAGTTTAAAACTTTGTTTCGTTGTAAATAAAAATATAATCGAAGTTTTAGTATTTGCATTAATTATAGGGCGCATAAAATGCCCGGAATTTACAGAAATCGCCAATTCCTAAAAAGTGTTCTACCTAGAAACTCCTAGAAATCGTTATACCTATTTTGGAAACATCTATTCGTACTAGAATTGATTAGAACCTACTACTACCCCCTTTTTAAAAAAAAAAAAAAAAAAACGAGGGTAACATGATCTATTAGGTACATGTATGTAATAGATCATGTTACCCTCGTTTTTTTTATCCACTTAAGTGCTCTGCTTACGTAAAAACTTACAAGTGTAATTGTGATCGTAAATATGCATTCGCCTGGATGAATACGTGTACCTAAACTTTTTAATTTTTAGGGTTCCGTACCCAAAGGGTAAAAACGGGACCCTATTACTAAGACTCCGCTGTCTGTCTGTCTGTCTGTCTGTCTGTCTGTCTGTCTGTCTGTCTGTCTGTCTGTCTCCAGGCTGTATCTCATAGACTGTGATAGCTAGAAAGCTGAAATTTTCACAAATGATGTATTTCCGTTGCCGCTATAACAACAAATACTAAAAATTAAAAATATATATATAAATATATTAAGGGGGGTCCCCATACAATAAACGTGTTTTTTTCGTATTTTATTGCTCAATATTAAAAACGGTAACAGGTAGACGGTTCAAATTTTCACAGAATATTAACTTGTATATTACCTTTCAAAATAAATAATTAAATATCAATAAAGTAAATATTAAAGGGGGGCTCCCATACAACAAACGTAATTTTTTGATATTAACAGTAAACCTCTACAAACAAAGTTAGTTTTGCGGTTCATTAACAAAGGTAATTATACCTACTTCTTGAGTACGGAACCCTCGGTGCGCGAGTCCGACTCGCACTTGGCCGGTTTTTATACATTCTATATCTACTTCGTAGAGTTAAAGTTCAGTTCAGTTGCTTTGTAACACTTTAGAAAAGCGTCGTACGCGGTTGTTTCCACTTTCCCGCAATGTGCCTTGAGCATATCTACATACCTGTAGCACAGGTAGTCTCTTCTTAACGGCATTGCTTTAAGTGGTACACGATTAGACATACACCAGCGATTCCATCTCATTCATTACATCGGCGTCGAACGGAGAGCCTGTGAGTACACGCGTCATATGTAGGTAAATTCTAAAAAAAAACGTACTTACGTACTGATAGGTAGTGTAACCTAAGTACCTCGAATTCGAACTAATTTATTTTACATAGCTAAGCAATTATCTTAATAATAATTTATTTACTTACACCGGTAATGTCATCGGTCGCTGGGAAAAAGCTGCAATTCGTTTTGCTATAGGTAGGTATTCTTATTTATTTTTATTATTGACACAAAATATAGCAAGAAAATAAACGGATAACTTTGATCGTCAGATATGTATGCAATATGATCATTAGTAATATGATAATGATTAAATCTGCTCCTATAGTCACACATATTATTTACAATAGGTATAGGATCTGTGAACATTGATAAAATGACCTTCGTTTCGATACACCTTTCACAACTGTTATATATAGGATGCTAACGCCGATGAACAATGTATTTATATACAGTTTATTATAATTAATTATGAGAACCGTACTTTTTAATCTCTATCGCAGAAGGAAGAACAATTTGCAGCTCTGAGTTCTCATCAGTGTAGTTAGCATTTAAAGCAATATCTAATTTTAGCGTCATGTTTTCCTCAATTTGGATTGGAGTTTGGCTGTTGACTTACGTGGCTACAAAAAGTGTACAAAGTTCAGAAACCGAATATCTCGACGCAGAATGTCTGCCCAGCGTGACATCAGTGAGTGGAACTCACGCTCCAAGCAAAATATGTTCGGGAGCATTGATATTTGCTGACGAATTTGAGGAGTTCGACCTTGAGATATGGCAACACGAGATCACTTTGGCTGGCGGAGGCGTAAGTTATCGTTCATTTACCTGTTATGTTCTGCTTGCTTGTAATATGGGTATTCAAAAGTATCTCATGTACCTAATTTGCCATTACTGCAGGACGAGTTTATTTTGGGCTTCTTCTCAGAAACACTGGTTGATAGCTTAAAGCAGTATTATTTCAAAATGACAGTTTTATATCATGTACTTACATTGAATAAAATCAGTACGTGATAGAAAATAAGGAGTCCCTAAAATAAGGATTATAACTAAACGTCCCTAAGCGATGGTAGTATGTCTCCAGGAGCGTTTGGAAATAAACCCGTTGGTAGCTTGTGACATTCAAAATGCGTGTCTTCTACCTACTCATTCTGAAAAATATTATTATTATTATTAATTACATCGATGGTATTATTATAAGTCTATGAAAAATACATCTCTACAGAACTGGGAGTTTCAATACTACGACAACAACCGCACAAACTCGTTCACAGACGATGGACTCCTATTCATACGACCCTCGCTTACGTCTGATCAGTTCGGAGAGCCCTTCCTGTCAAGTGGTCGCCTCGACGTCGATGGTGGAGCCCCAGCTGATAGGTGAGTAGCATTCATCTTCATTGTCCTTTTGACCCAGACCGGAAACATTCTTTGGATGTTCCCCGAAATCCCAGATTCAGCATAACCCACACGATTCAAGCTCGGCTTGTGATAAAGGATGGATCTCCAAAGACCATGATCCATTCAGTTCCTTCCCATCGTCTTGGGACAACGAAGCAGTTATCACAATCAGCCTGCAACCAGGTCACAAAATTTCCTAATAATTTGCACCACGAGCTTTTTCCCTGTTTGTACGTATCTACTAAGATGTGAGTTCTCCAATAGTTATATCTTCCCTTCCAGTTGCACAAATCCTGAATGGTTTGGTTGCGAACGAACAGGCACGCCAACGAACATACTGAACCCAATCAAAAGTGCGCGGATCCGCACCGTCAATTCCTTCAGCTTCCGTTATGGACGAGTCGAGGCCCGCGCCAAGTTGCCATCCGGGGATTGGCTATGGCCAGGTAGGTATTAAGGATGCTTTTTTTTCATGTAATTAGGTATCTACGAGAATCCTTATACCTACGGATAGAAAAAATATTGCCTACACCAAATCGGTAATTGTACAAAATCATTAGATTACGAATTTTGAATAAAAATAATCATTTTCGGTGAAAAACTTAGATCCCCTCTAGAAAACCATGACCGTTAGACTGCTTTTTTGGTAAAAACATACCTGACTATGTACTTCATCTTAACTTTTATTTTCTTGCCTAGCCTAGCCCCTTACAATATAGGGTTCCTAAAGACGTAGCGTAGGGTAGTAAATACGGAAAATAATATGTTTTTTTTTTCACTTAAGTACACTTTTTTACAGCAATCTGGCTAGTGCCCGCCTTCAACGCCTACGGAACATGGCCGTCTTCAGGCGAGATTGACATCATGGAGTCTCGCGGCAATCGCAACATGCTGCAAAATGGCGTAAACATTGGCACTCAGCAGGCCGCCTCTACCTTACACTATGGGCCATATCGTGGACTAGATGCCTGGGAGCGAGCGCATTGGGTCGGGAAAAACGAAACCGGATTCGATAGCGAATTCCATCTTTATCAACTAGAGTGGACTCCAGGTGAGATACTTAGGGACAGAACATAACGAAAGCGCACAAAGGAAGTGACGTATCACAACCAGTTCCAAGGGTCTCAACAAACCTATCAACGCACAACTGGCTTGAGCTTTCATAAAAACATTATGTGAGCTTTTTATTTCATTTCACCAAAAAAGTACCTACATATATTTATTTGTTTTCTTCGTGCTCGTAAGCGCTTTACGGCTTATCTGAGCACTGGACATTCCTCCATGCTTACTAACTAAATAATATGTAGGTGTATAAAACGTCAAAAATAAATCTATAATCTAATCTATGTATATGTCACCGTAAGATTGTAAAAACCCGTTAGATTATAATCTAACTCGTGATATTGTAAACTATCGAAAGATTGTGAACCATTCAATGTTCTGAATGTCAATTTATAAAATATTCATTGTATTTACGTTTTCTTGTCTCTTTCTTGTAGGTTAGGTTAGGGTTCGACATAAATAAACAGGTACCATAACAATCTGCGGCCGGGCACTTAGGTTTTATTGGGTTAAGATACCTAGCAGTTTACAATCTACCGAAAAATAATACGTTATATTGTAATCTTTCGACAGTTTACAATATCGCGAGTTAGATTATAATCTAACGGTTTTTACGATCTTACGGTGACATATATATAATTACGTTTAATATAATTTAAAGATTTAATCTACAAAAGGTTCTTACATATTAATTTTTCCTTATTTATGTAAGTATAAGCGGCAAAACCGCGACCGCCCGCGCCGGCCGTTACCGCCGCGCCGCATCCGCGTCGGTAGCCGTGAGCCGTCGAATCGCGTCGGCCGAGGGGGAGACGTCTTTTACATTCCTAATACCTACCATATAGGTACCTAAAGCTTTTTCTGACTGGCTCAAACCAGTTCCGCGTCGACAGATTGAGGTGAGACCCTAAAGTTCCATGTCTTATGAAGTAATGGCCTGGCATTTCTTTACAGATTATATCAAATTTAGCATTGACAATGTGGAACTTGGAAAAGTAGACCCGGGCCAAGGTGGATTCTGGAAATATGGCGGTTTCGATAGTAACCGTAATATTCTCAATCCTTGGCGCTACGGAAGAAAAATGGCACCATTTGACCAGAAGGTAAAATTCTTAAATTATAAAGTGTGACTGTAACGTAACAGTTCTTAAAGTGCTAGTTGCTAAATTGGCACTGTTCTGCTCCCGTTTTTCTGATGGTTATAGCGGAGTCGGAAGGTCTTCGCATGGACACCGCCAGTGGCGTGCACGACATAGAGGTATAAAAGCACTGCTTACCCTAGTTAAAAAAAGCTCAATACTTATTTTTTATCATGCTCTATCTGAAAATAAGTATTGTACCAGTACCTAACCTATACATACCCTATCTCAGAGCTCCGTGCACGCCACTGGACACCGCTTCTTGGTAAACATAACAATGGATACCTCCACGTTAACCGAAAGAACGAGATCCAGCAAGTGACTGACATCGATTGGATTTTGAAGGCCGAAAATCATCCCGAGGTTAACTAAATAATTATATTACTTGGGCATTGATGTAGAATTTTAGTATTATTTCAATGTTACAAGGATATAATATAGGCCATTTGAGCTTCACAAAACGTCAAGCTATGTCAAATTATTTTAGTTCTTTTAAAGTTTTACCGATCTCATCATTTCTGATTTGATCGCGCAAAGAAACTCCGAGCATCTAGCTGTCTCCATCGACTAATATAGGCTGCTCATGATATCCATATAGAACAAAATATGCATAATTTATTTTCAGTTCTTCATAATAATTAACTTGGCTGTGGGTGGTACTACTGGATATTTTCCTGATGGAGTGCAGAACCCCACTCCCAAACCTTGGTTGAACTCTTCACCGAAAGTAAGTTGAATTAGAACTACCTATCTACCACCTCCCATACATACCCAATTGAAATACCTTAAAAAATAGCAAAACTTAGTTAGTACTGCACATGGCAAAATGATAATAATTTTGAACACAGTAAAAGCAATGAAAATAAAATATACCTACTTAACTTTCTTATAAAGTCCTTTCATACTAGAATTTTAATACATTTTAACATCACTTACGTACGTGTCCAGGCCGCTACGGACTTTTGGGACGCGAGAGAAGATTGGTTGCCCACATGGGGCCTTGACCGAAACGACGGACGAGACGCTTCTCTTCAAGTGGACTATGTGCATGTATGGGCTTTATAAATCTGTCTTCGCATAAATGATGCACCAAGCAGAAAAGAAATAAAATTTTAAAATAAATTAATAACAATGATATCCTAAAACTAATTATTCTTAATGGCAATAGTCTATCCTCTGAATTATTTTATCATATACCTCATCAAAGTAGACTGTACGAGAGTGAAAGGACAAAATGTTGATTGTGTTTAAAAAAAAAGACATTTGGCTATGTAATATGGTTTAGTTGTTTTATTTTAATTATTTTAACCATCTCATAACTTATCATGCTATTTGACCATTTTGCAAGAATATTTACAGCGAGAACGTTTTAACAATTGACACCCGCGACGGTATCGACAGCGGCAACTTTAAAGTTTGCATGACGTCAAGCAGTGGCTTACTACCATCACTTAAAGCAGTATTCTTTAAAAATAATAAGGCTTTAAACGATGGTAATATACTTACCCCCTGCCATTTATCCAAGGATTAAGGAACTCTTCGAGCATACAACCACATACCTATGCAACAAGCACGATTTTATTAATTTCATTACCATTTATGCTTCAGCCTTCACTAGCTGATGCCCGCGACTTCGTCCGCGTGGATTTAGGTGTTTTGTTTTCCGTGGGATCTCTTTAATTTTCCGGGATAAAAAGTAGCCTATGTGTTATTCCAGACTAAAATCTATTTCTGTGCCAAATTTCATCCAGATTTCGAACCGCCAGAACTTGGAATGCCCTTCCAGCGCATGTACGTGGCAGAGAACTGCCACGTATAACTTAAGTACCTTCAAGGCAATAGTGAATAGGCATCTTCTAGGCGGGTGCGCTTCAACCTAGACCTCATCATTGCTTTGTATTAAACGTGATTGTCATCAAGCGCAAACCTATCTTGCAATAAAAAAGAAAGATCCGTTTAGCCGTTCCTAGACTGAGGACTGTGTTGAACAGCATCTGTTAAGTCGAGGTTATTATACTATCGATGATTTTCTGAATGACAAAGTTGCATGGAAGCAACCGGCCTCGCTTCCAGTGACCCACAAGTCAGTCATGTAATACTTGTATTCTTAGCGTATGTGTTGTATTTTATAATTACTGTAACCTCTTTATTTTTTGAATAAAGGAGCAACTGCTGAGTTTCTTGCCGGCTCTTCTCAGTAGGATCACTTTCCGAACCGGTGGTAGAGTCTTAACGTTTCATAAGTGACACAAGTTGTCCTATGTGAAATAAATAAATCATTTATCATTTATCTAGCGTGATTGTGTTAACAAACATCCATCCTTCCATCCATCCATACATCCATCCAAACTTTCGCATTTATTATATTAGTACAGATAGAAGCCGCATTGCACACGATACCGTTGCGCGTGGTCTGAGAAAGCTTAACGAACTAGTCCATATGGTAAAACCTGGGGCTCAGGTATTGCGCGGGCCTGATGTTGGCCGAGACCGGTGTGGAGGTCAGCACGTAGGGCGGGATGAGGCGGCGCTTGTCTGAGAACGGGCTCACGCGGGAATAGTACCGGCGCTCTATCACCTGGGACATAGCACCGTTGAAATTTGATTCATACAATACAGGAATTCACTTCATCATCATCATCATCATCACTACAGCCTATTAACGTCCCACTGCTGGGCACAGGCCTCCACTCTCATAGGAGAGCGGGAATTAGAGCTTAGACCCACCACGCTGCTCCAATGCGGGTTGGCGGGCTTTAACGACTATTATCATGTTAGTGATAATAACCGGGACCGACGGCTTAACGTGCTCTCCGAGGCACGGGGGTGAAACACCGCCAACTTCCAACTCCGGGCTGGCACTGAGAATTTCTTAATTGAAATACCCAATACCTAAACTTTTATGCCCGACCGGGAATCGAACCCAGGACCTCGTGATCCGCAGTCGACTATGCTAACCACTAGACCAACGAGGCAGTCATCAACTATACCCATGGCAAAAATCACGTCGATCCGTTGTTCCGTTACGGCGTGATTGAAGGATAAACCAACAAACTAGTAAACCAACAAACAAACACACTTTCGCATTTATAATATTACTAGCTGATGCCCGCGACTTCGTACGCGTGGTTTAAGTTTTTTGATTCCCGCGGGAACTCCTTAATTTTCCGGGATAAAAGTAGCCTATGTCACTCTCCAGGTCCTCAACTATAACCATGCCAAAAATCACGTCGATCCGTTGCTCCGTTGCGGCGTGAATGAAGGACAAACCAACAAACAAACTGACTTTCGCATTTATAATATTAGTATGATAGGTAGTATAGTATGATAGATATAATTGAACAAACTGACAGAGTGGAATGGAGTTTTTTTGATAACCTAAACTTAGTTTTCAGATTTAGGTACTTCGACACAGATACCTCTGAAACAACGGTACTTCTCACTTGCGGTAAAACACGCCGGAATCGCGCGCTCACAAGCGCCATAGGCTTGCCGCATGCCACCCTTATAATTATTATCAAAAGTAAAAGTTTCCTGACCATTCCACTCAAATGTCAGATTTACGAACATTAAACATTGACTTGATGAAAGGTTTATCTATTGTAGTATCAATTATAGTGTTAAAAATAAGTGGATAAATAATTATTTACCTTATCAAAGAATCTCGTCAGTTTCACTGTGTTGCTGTTCCCCGGGGCAAGTGATCTGAAATGTACATCTACATTACATTTTCCGTGAATTATATTAATAGGCTGAAAATAGCATTACTCTACGCAACGCTCGGTTGGTGAACCAGGCATCGATCGACTACGCCTACTGAAAACACGGAGCTGAAGAGAGTCTAGGAGTACACCGAGAAAAACTTGTAGAGCACAATTTTTGCAGTATTATGTAATACTGAAGAGGTAATTAATTAATCCAAAATACTATTTGTATCCACCGCCACCACTACGCAGCCCATTAACGTCCCACTTCTGGGCACAGGCCTCCACTCTCATAGGAGAGCGGGAATTAGAGCTGCTCCAAGGCTTTAATTTGCTGCTGCTGCTTTAACGACTATTATCATGCTAGTGATAATAACCGGTACCGACGGCTTAACGTGCTCTACGAGGCACGGGGGTGAAACACCGCCAACTTCCTAACTCGGCGCTAGTACAGAGAATTCCTAGTAAAAAAAACCAATACATAATTGGCCCGACCCGGGACTCGAACCCTGAACCTCGTGATCCGCAGTCGACTATGCTAACCACTAGACCAACGAGGCAGTCTCGCATGTAGGATTACAAGATTATTATTAGGCATGGATAAAATGGAACATCAAAATGGAGTAATGCTTAAAGCGGAAAGTGAATGCTCAAGATTTAAACAATAGACGTATTGTTTTTTTAGACATTTTTACCTTGACCTTATTCGGAATGATAAATCCATAATAATTTCGGTTTTAATTTTTAAACCTTACCTACTGTAAAAACGGGAATCCTGCACACTATCCCGAATCGGAGGGCAGTTACTGGTCATACCATTTGGCACAGAGATAGATTATAGTCTGGAATAACCCGGCTACTTGATGATTTGATAAACTTTTATTTGTATTTATGTACCTTAGAAATTTACACAAATGTTATTTTAATTAAAACTAAGAAATAAATTAAAATTAAAATCTACAGAGAATTCCTAGTAAAAAAAACCAATACATAATTGGCCCGACCCGGGACTCTAACCCTGAACCTCGTCGGCCGCAGACGAACATACTAACCACTAGACCAACGAGGCAGTACCATTTGTATACTACACCTTATTTATTTTTAAACTAACCCTGTATATACGAATGTCTAATATAGTTCTACTACGATGGTTAGTATTCGAACCTCGCTTGGTAACAGTTGACGAATATCTCATCTGCGCCGCACTGTTCCGCTATGCTACTCGCGAGTCTTCTGTATTGGTTCTTCCTTTGCTTCTCCTCTGCCAAGTCATATTTGGTTCCAATTACGAGAATCGGAATCTGTAATGAGTAAAAATTATAACGTAAGTAACTATATTTAGTAAAACTAAGTACTTAGATGACGTGAACCACTTTGTCAGCTTTGATTTAGGTTTCTTTAAAATCCCGTGGGCATTCTTTTATTATAACCGACTTCCAAAAAGGAGGAAGGTTCTCAATTCGACGCGTCTTTTGGCGTAAATCCTATCGTGGAAAAAGGCGATTTGGTACAGATATAGATACCTATCAGTTAACAAGCCGTGAAAAGGTACTAATAAACGTATGGATAGTTTCGAAAAAGGTGTATCTGAGATCTGCACAATAGCTCTCCGCTCTACGTTTTAAATCTTTATGGTTCTGTGATTGCATACGCGTTGGTAATAAATAATATATATTGCGTCATGCAAAAACGTAGAATTGATATTTCATGAAATACTTATGGCGTATTTTGTGAATTGCTGGTGTTTCATGAAACAGTCAACTATTACAGGCTACATCAATCAACAGCGTTTGTTAAACGTTTGTCAATTTATCTAAGGACACACAGACAACCACGCATACACAGCTACGAGCACAAATAACAAATTTCCAAAGTATTCAACCTACCTGAGTAGAGCCTAGGAACTGTTCAGGATCTACGTCAACGGGTTGGTAGTTCGGGTTTGTGCTGTCTTGATTCAGGATTTCGGACAACCATTTTTGTAAATTAAGTTGGCTCTTTCTATTGGTCAAGTCGTGTACCAATATTATACCTATAGAAGATAAAATAATTTAGATTAATATCTACGCGTTTCAAATGTGCAAGGCATTTTCAAGATTAGCCGCAGACTAAGATGTTGGAAGACCCAGGGCGGCGGCAAGGAATGAGGCCCATGGTTTATTTTATGCTTATTTTAGAGCGACAACAAACAGTTCATATTATAGTTATAAAAGTAATAAATAGGTAAGCAACCAAAGCCCGACTATACTTTAGTCTTATCGCAAAATGTTTTCTTAAATTTTTTGATGAACCTAATGAAAGCGAACAGGAAACTTACTGAATTTTAAGAGCGAAAAAACAACTAAACATAATCTCGACCGAAACGAGCACGTAAATTACAATTTATTTCGTTTATATTTATTTAAATCCTTAATAATTAGAAACAGGCTCTTACTTAAAAAAATTCCGAAAAAAAGACCCCGAGACACATAAAGGCTGGCGCGCAACGTCTCCGCCACCTTTCTCGCCCTGACCTTAGTCCGTCGCGTAAAAATAAATTTCGAATGGAGGTAGGTAGGTCATTTACCATGTGTTGGCTGATAGAACACGTTTCTTGTATTCCGATGGTTGTTAGACCCGCCAACGTCCCAGAGTTCCACGAAAAATGTGTTCTGCGCCTGAGTGCCTTCCTTGTACCTGTGCAACTTCACTTCCACAGAGCAACCCACCGTCCATCCCGGCGAGACTAGCGGCTTGTTATGGGCGATCAGGTAAGTTAACGAAGTTTTGCCGACGCCTAAAAATAAGATATCTTTAAGTACTTAGGTACTTTATTAAGATCGAATCGACATTTGTCTGTTGATAGATATCCTAATGGAAGAGGTGATAGCCTAAGCCTTATAGTGGTGAAGTGGTTACATTCGGGTGGTGGTGAGTTCGATCCCCAGGCACGCACCTCTAACTTTTCGGACATGATAATAATATATGTGCGTTTTATTACAATACCTACTTAAATATCACTTACTTTTAAGGTCGGTCAAGAAAATCTTCGTAAGGAAATCTGAATGCCCGAGAGTTCTTTATAATGTTCTCGAAGGTATATGAAGCTACCAAACTGAATTTAACCAGCGCTGCGTGGTGGACTATGGCCAAACCCTTCTCATTCGAAAGGAGACTCGTGCTCAGCAGTAAGCCGGCAATGCATAATCCTAATACCAAAAATATTGTTTTCCAATACATACCCGACCAAAATTACCATACTAAGTAATATTATAAAATATGTGAAAGTGTGTTTGTTTGTTGGTTTGGTAGCCTACGTCACTCTCAAAGTAATCAATTATACCTATGCAAAAAAATCACGTCGATCTGTTGCTCTCTTGCGGCGTGATTGAAGGACAAACCAACAAACAAACACACTTTCGCATTTATAATATAAAAATAGTTTTAAGATTACGAGAGGTATTATGATGTTTGCCAAAAAATATTTATTAAGTATAGTTAATTACCTACGTAAATACTTCAAGCCGATGCTTCGAGCACACCAACGTGTATTAACTAATTTAGTAGTTTAGGTAATTTTAGTAATTAACGCAGGTTAATTTTTCCCAAATGGAACTTTTCCCAATCTGTCCAACAGTTTAACTTTCAATGTTTTTTTTTGTTTTTTTCTATTATTCTCTTTCCGAAACTTGCAAAGTTGTATGTAGCTTTTCAGAATTATGAACTCACAAATTAGTCAAGTCGCAACGCAAATTGCAAAATATTATTTATTATTTTATTATTTCCCGCTAAAATTTAAATCTGAATGTTGCCCCACCTGCCAATGACAGAACTGTCATGGCTGATAACTCAAAACTTTGTTGGCAAATGTTAGTAGTGATAAATCAGTGAATAATTTATGTTTTTCAAGCAGAAGTGAATAAAGTGAACTATTATAATATTAATGACGTGTAACTTACCGGAATCACCAAGAACGACGACCTTTACTTTCTCAATAGCAGCCATTCACAGGTTTTTATTCCAATAGACCTACTTGTTTGTCTCGAATATTTTGACAGCTGACATTTCGGCTATCGGCGGGCGTCGCGCAACCAACATTAAAATCCAAAGTTATAATCGAAGATAATGTTGCTACATTTTAAAGTGAATTATTTTTATCAGATTATAATTATATTTCATTTATACTTAATTATTATTCATGAATATTTTTTATGATTTAATAAAAAAGTATTTTATAGTATAGTAGGGTGCGTTGTAAAAATGGGTTTAAATGTGAATCTCAACATCGCGTCGGTCGAACGTATAATTTCATTGTTTTTGGAGAAAGTTTTGGGGGAATTATAATTATCTAGACGCTCGCTGTTTTTTGAACTTATTAAGTAACTGAAACCAATAAGTTCAAAAAACAGCGAGCTGCAAAAAAAAGCTAGTACTAAGATATTAATATTTTGAAATCCAGAATGTAGATTATTAGATATATAGATCTCTTCTCACTCCTGAAACCACATCACATAGATTAAGGACAGCAAAAGAAATAATAAAATATTGACAATCAATAGATTTTTACAAAACCTTATGTAACCATCTAAACTCGCCGGCATATTTAGCGGAACATAAAAAAGGTCCATAATTAAAAAAATATGGTTTTATTTTAAAATCTACTTACTACACTTCTTTTGTTATTTAAAGTTTCATTTGTTTTACTTAAAATGAGATCACATTAAGAACAGATGAGCGAGTAAAGGTTATTTGTGAAAAATGGTACATTTTTGAACTTTTCATGTAACCGGGAAAAGTGAAATTTAATATTAAAATAACAATTAATTAAATTAGAAAAATGGTGATTAATATCGCGTATTTCCTCCACGTGCTCTTATTAAAGTTTCTACCCGTCTAGGCATACTGAGAATGATGTTATCGATGGTCTCCTGGGATAGTCTCCGCCATTCCTCAACTACGGTGATTCGCAGTTCACCCACGTTGGCAGGAGCTGGAATTCTGGACTTAACTTTTCTTTTCAGCAAGTCCCAAACGTGCTCTATTGGGTTCATATCCGGTGATCTCGCCGGTCACTCCATAACAGTGATATTCATATCATTAAGATAAGCTTGAGTTACCCGAGCGGTATGCGGCCGAGCATTATCCTGCATAAAAACAAAATCGTCACCGATATATGGGGCAAACGGTACGACATTTTCTTCTAAAACTTCTCTGATATAGCGGTCTGCAGTCAGACTCCCTCTGTCAATCACTACCAAGTCTGTGCGAGCTCCCAAACAAATGCCCGCCCAAACCATTATTGATCCACCACCGTATGCAACTGTAGTTTCAAAATTTGTCTGAATGTATCGTTCTCCTTTGCGTCTGTATATTCTTTGCCTGCCGTCAATTTGATTTAAGAGAATTCTGCACTCATCACTAAACAATACCTTACTCCATTGGTCCGCGTTCCAAAGTCGATGTTCCTGAGCAAAAGTTAACCTGTTTCTACGATGATTTACCTCGAGCCTTGGAGCCTTGGCGGGGGGCACAAATGAACCCAAACCAGCTTCTTCGAGCCTTCTTCGTGCCGTACGCTCACTTACGGTTACTCCCCGCACTGCTTCTAACTCATGTCGGGCTTGGATGGCCGTCAAACGGGGGTTCCTACGTACACGAAGCCGAATGAAACGATCATCCCTACTCGAAGTGCGTCTTTTTCTGCCTTGTCCTGCTCTTCTCACATAAGTACCGGTCTCCCTGAACCGTTGGATACTGCGATGGATCGTTGAAACTGGTCGACGAAGATCTCTGGATATCACTCTGTAGGTTTGACCATTTCTTCGCATTTCGAGTGCCCTGGCAATCTCTAAGCCCTGGCTAAGTCAGGCATAATTCAGTCATCAACTCCAGAAAGATACGCGATTAAAAAAAACTAACAAAAAACAGTATTTCAATGAAATTTTAAATCAAACTCAGAAGGAAGAAATACTCGAAGTTCGCTCCAGATAAGGTGTATTTGAATAAAATTAAAACAATAATTGCATAAAATGTGATGTTCAGTTGTTTTCTTAATTTGAAAATATTTCTTTTTAAATTCAATGACGTATAAACCAGCCAGCAACCTTATATGATACTGATATCAAACCTTTTTTTTTTATGTTCCGCTAAATATGCCGGCGAGTGTATCTATCCAAACTTTCACATTGATAAGATTAGTATAGTATACTGAAAGGCTAACTGAAATAATAATGAAGTAAGTATAGCAAGATAAGAAAGTGGATAAAATAAATTATCTATACTTCTATACTTTATTTATATTATATAATAAAAATATATAAATTATTTATTATGAACGAATCTGGATGAAATGTGGCACAGAGATATATTATAATATGTAATAACACATTATTACTACTTACTACTTATTATCCTGAAAAATTAAAGAGCTCTCGGGGGAACCAGAATACCTCAATCCACGCGGACGAAGTCGCGGGCATCAGCTAGTACTGTATAATATGACATTCATTTGTGTAAGAGGACTGGCGTGTTGCAAACTTGCAACTTGCAAGCGGCAACATAGTGTTAAGTGTGGTATTAACTATGGGCAACACTGCATCTTTTTTTTCGCTCGCTTGTGTGACTATCATAGGTACATCTTTCCGTGAAAATTTTGCTAAAATCAATAATAAATAATGCTTCCGCCATTGTGTACCGAAAATAATGTTTTCAGTGGTTTGTAAACAGCTCTAAAGTTTAATGAAAATGCAACGATTTTATATTTTAAACATCGAACCACTAACTCTATTATAACAATGAACGTGTGTTGTAAATTATTTGTAGTGCTTCTTTCCATTAAATCTGTGCATCTTTACTGTGGTCCATACAATGGACAAATTTGTAAGCACTATTCAACTGGATTCGTATGGTACAACCATACAGGAGGCCTTGAAAATGAAAAAATTACAACAGGGCTATGGAAAGAAATGATATCCACCTTGAAGGAACCTTGTCGAAGCAAAGCAGAAAAACTTCTGTGTGCTTATGCCTTTCCTAAGTGCATCGTTAGAGATGGTGAAGGTTATTTTGCATTGCCACTGTGCTACGAAGACTGCATGGCTGTAAAAATGCAATTCTGTTACAATGACTGGATTGTTATCGAAGAACAGAAACGCCGCGGTGTATTCTTCGAGTCTAGAGGACACTTTAGGTTTCCAGAATGTAAAGATCTTCCCAAATTTTCTGGTAAGGGTTCTCAAGTAACTTGTAACAATGCAGGCATCATAGATATGGATTACAGCCAAGTGACAACTGCATGCATCCGAGGAAATGGCCGATATTACCAGGGAACTATGAATGTCACTGAGAGTGGCCTAGCTTGCCAAGCATGGGAATCACAGCACCCTCACCAACATACAAGACCTCCTTTAGTATTCCCTGAAGTTCAAAATGCAACTAATTACTGTAGAAATGCTGGAGGTGAGGAGCGGAAGCCCTGGTGCTACACAATGGACCCCAATGTTAGATGGGAGCTTTGTGACATACCACCATGTGCCAATTTTAGTGAAGAAATAGACAATATGAATGGACCAATAATTATGGAAAATTATTTTACCCCTAGTTTTGTCTTGCTGCTTTCAATTGGGGGCCTTGGATGTATTCTAGGTATAGCATCTGTAGCTCTTTTGTGCCACTATTTTTTGAAAACTCACTATTCTAAGTGTAATATTTCGAGCCGTAGAAACTTGCAAAATGTTGATATAGACTTGGATAAGCTACCAAGCAACCTGGCTTATCACACAACTGGTGCACAACTTAACCCTAAGTTGGAGAAACTGGAGTTTCCCAGAAACAACATTATTTACATCAGGGATTTGGGTCAGGGTGCATTTGGAAGAGTTTTTCAAGCAAAAGCACCAGGCTTGGTTCCTGAAGAAGAATTCACTTTAGTTGCTGTTAAAATGCTCAAGGACGAAGCATCACATGATCTACAACTCGACTTTGAAAGGGAAGCTTGCTTATTAGCCGACTTTGATCATCCCAATATTGTCAAATTACTAGGTGTATGTGCTATAGGGCGCCCCATGTGCCTGTTATTTGAATATATGGGAAAGGGTGACTTGAATGAGTACTTGAGAGCATGCAGCACAGCAACTAACTTCCCACCTGGTGTTGAACATAGAGAGGACTTAAGACTTTTAGTTGCCCCCTTGAGTCATATGGACCTTCTACATGTTGCTAGGCAGATTGCTTCTGGAATGGTATACCTCTCAGATAGAAAATTTGTGCATCGCGATTTAGCCACTAGGAACTGTCTTATCAATGATGATATGGTTGTAAAAATTGCTGATTTTGGATTGTCACATAAAATATATTTACAAGATTATTATAAAGGAGATGAGCATGATGCTATTCCTGTGAGATGGATGCCTTTAGAGAGCATATTGTACAATAAATATACACTTGAGTCAGACGTGTGGGCATATGGTGTATGCCTCTGGGAAATATTTTCTTTTGCCTTACAACCTTACTTTGGTATGACTCATGAAGAAGTAGTAAGATTTTTAAAAGATGGCAATGTCCTCGCTTGCCCTGACAATACACCAAGATGTGTTTATGATTTAATGAAACAATGCTGGAATCATCACCCAAGTGATCGTCCAAATTTTAGAATAATATACCAAACCCTGGACAATATACAAATGATACTGGAGAGAAGTCAGTCTAATTGATTTAGTTTATATGTGAATGAATTACTAACGTAATCGGATATGAAAGAAATATTTTATGTATCATTATTGTATTGTATACAAGATCATGTTTCTTGTCTTGCCCTTAGATGTAAATAAAAAGCCTTAGGTAGTCATTCCTTTAAATGTTCTGTACATGTAATTGTAATCATAAGTATTTATTGTGTGTGTTAATTTTGCAGCAACAGATTCAATCTATCAAGTATGTCTGTGGTGATTAAATTATGTTATGAGTTATGACTAAATGCTTAAAACATGACACAAATTCACAGAATTTAGTTTCATAAATCTTTTGCACAGGAAATATTTGATAAGATTTTTTTGCTCACAACACCCCACAGGGCTTAGCTTATCTCTATTGTTTTAGTATTGTAGCTATTTTATTAATCAGCAGTATCAATATAACAAGACTGATTTTGATTACTATTGTTTCCTTGTAGGTTATGCTAATGTTTGTTTAATAATTGTAAGATGAAACTGGATGCAGTTCATGTCATAAGTTCTTAGACATTTATTTTATCTGTAAATTTAAGTAAGTTTTTTTTTTTGATCTCACTTGATGGTAAGTGATGATGCAGTCTAAGATGGTAGCGGGCTAACCTGTTTAACAGGTTAGCCCGCTACCATCTTAGACCCCTAATAGGGGCATGGCAGTTATATTAAACCCATACCCCTATTTGGTTTCTACACAGCATTGTACCGGAACGCTAAATCGCTTGGCGGCATGTCTTTGCCGGTAGGGTGGTAACTAGCCACGGCCGAAGCCTCCCACCAGGCCAGACCAGGGAAAATTCAGAAATTATAAATTCCCAAATTGACCCTGCCGGGGATCGAACCCGGGACCTCCGCACGTTAAGGCAACAGCGCTACACACTGCGCCACGGAGGTCGTCAAAGTGTTTTATTGCGGCTGATTCTGTTGTACACAATCTATAAACTGAAATGATAGCTCTTAATAGATTCATATTACCTCCTGCAGAAAAGGACAGCATTGATTGTTTACCAAAATATTAATATCTATATTAACAGACGGTGTTTATCAGTGAAACTATAACATAACATTTTACAAATTACAATGCAACTTTCCTATTTTTTAAAACCAATCCAACATTGAAGTAAAATTAAAATACCTATGTCTGTACTTACGACTCATTAATTTTCATATTACGACTCATTATTTTTCATATGTTTTACACTATTTATATTATAGACATTTTACTAAAACGTTTCCTTGTGGAACATTAAAAAAAAACTTAAGTATTGAATATTAATAACTCGTTTTGCAAGAAAGCCATCCAAATAGACCAACGATAAAACTTTGAGTTAATATCACTGCCAAATAAAAATCGTTTGTGTAAATTTTTTATTTTATATTGTAAGAATATTCATCCTGTTTTTTAACAACTCTCTCTTAAAATTTGTATTTTTATGAGACAATTATACATTAATTTATTAAGTTGTGTTAATATTTATCGTTAAGAATAAATGATTCGATTTTTAATAATCGTTGTATTCTTTTTATCTAATCAAAACATCTTATCCATAATATCCTATCCCAAAAAAAGAGTTGTTCAGGTACTTTTTGGTCTTATACTTAACAATAACTAAATACAGGCTGTAGATTGCTGTACTGTAGATAGTGTTATTAGAAATCACATCAGGACCTACTTAACAAAGACGAATTGGTGCAGAAAGATTTATAGCAGATTTCCTGTCTCATGTGGCGCTGTGGCAATTAGAACAGAGAAATCATTGATGAAACAACTTTTATGTTTACATTGCATGGTAAACGGTCGCGGTTTGATCGGACTCCATTGCATTTCCGGTCCACTGCTAACCACGAGTCTCCTCTCAGAATGAGAAGGGTTTAGACCAGACTATAAGCCCACCACGCTGGTTAAATGCGAATTGGCAGCTTTACACACCTTTGAGAATATACTTCTCAAGAATCGTGAACCTCATGATGTTTTAGAAGCGGTGATAGCCCAGTGGATAAGATCTCGGCCTCCTTTTTAAGGGTACCGTGCAAAGAATATGTTACTGTCATAGGGTCCGTGGCTCGAACCCCGGGCACCCACCTCTAAATTATAGGTCTAGACTCTAGGTTGTTTACTCCTCTTAATAAATACTTAATGTCTTAGGTACCTACATAATATAACCGGGCTTCACGGTAGGGCATCTTCCTTATTAAATACCAACATTAAAATATCTACCTACTTACTATTTTCAGGTAGCATGACCGAAGAACGCTTAGTGACTGAAGTGCCCAGCAGCTTGAAACAACTCGCAAGGCTTGTCGTTAGAGGTTTCTATACTATCGAGGATGCCTTGATTGTTGATATGTTGGTGAGGAATCCCTGTAAGTTAACAAACAAAACTCTACTAAGGCATCTTTTAGTGAATCCGTGCAAAAAACATACGATTTCTCATCTTTTCATAAATTCCAATTTATGTTATAGGCATGAAAGAAGATGATATTTGCGAACTCCTCAAATTTGAACGAAAAATGTTAAGAGCAAGAATAGCTACTTTGAAAAATGATAAATTTATTCAAGTACGACTCAAAATGGAGACTGGTAAGTAAGAGAAGCAAGAGCTACGTCGGTTGCGGCTAAGTATTTACCTACAATCCTACTAGCAAAGCCGTAACCTACCTACCACAGCGCTTACGATCACTGGCATGTACGATAGTATCATGAGTATCGTGTAGGTAGTCGGTAGACTTTATAATATATAAAGTCAAGCAAGTTCAACTTCGAAGGGGTAAGTGCCTTACCCCTTCGAAGTTGAACTTGCTTGAAATCATATTACTTAAATATTTTTATAAATCCGATAGTGTTTGTAGGTTTGTCCTTCAATCATGTCGCACCAAAGCAACGGATCGACGTGATTGTTTGCATGGGTATAGTTGAAGATCTAGAGAGTGAAATTTTTACGCGGGCATCAGCTAGTCTAAAGTCTAATAAATCACATAAATCTTATGAAAGTTATGATCGCACAGCCGTAGATACTTACCGAGCTGCACGATGCGCATTTTAATCAATTTTTTCGTTATCAAATAAAAACGCAGTCCAATTGCTAACTTTTCATAGACTTAGCTGATACCTACCATGTTAAGTATAATAAAACGAAAGTTTATCTATTACTCATTTTTTCAAGGTGCGGACGGGAAGGCTCAGAAGGTGAACTACTATTTCATAAACTACAAGACGTTTGTGAACGTTGTCAAGTACAAGTTAGATCTGATGCGCAAGCGCATGGAGACCGAGGAGCGCGACGCCACAAGCCGCGCTAGTTTCAAATGTCCATCTTGTGGGAAAACATTTACCGATCTAGAGGTAAAGCAATATGTAGCATAAGCATAGCCTTAAGATATGGGTAAGACATACAGCCGGTCGATGGAGATGTCTAGATGGAGTAATAAGGGGAGATCCGGGGTCGCAGGCCCATGACCGGGGCGTCCAGATACCCTTTTTAGCTGTTACTCTTTTTACTTTTTTATACCAACTGTAACTACATTGTCATTTATCATACTAATATTATAAATGCGATAGTGCGTTTGTTTTTTGGTATGTCCTTCAATCGCGGGCATCAGCTAGTTGAGTGCCCATATTCAGCCATATTTTAAATGAATAATAGAAAACTTGTTTTTATCATAAGATAGTAAAATTGCCAATTGGTAAAAATCTTCCATATCACTGAATCAATAATAAATAAATCCACGTACCTTGTTAAGGTATTGTTGCTCATTCACATAATTTAAATCGCCAATGGAAAATGCGTGCGAATCTTGCGTCGCGACTCGCGTACGGTGCGAATGTAATCAGTGATCAACTTAAGGTATTTTTTGAAATTTCAGGCTGATCAACTCTACGATATGATGACACAAGAATTCCGATGCACATTCTGTAGTCAAGTCGTTGAAGAGGACCAGTCAGCACTTCCGAAGAAAGACTCGAGGCTACTTCTGGCCAAGTTCAACGAACAGCTGGAAACGCTGTACATACTGTTAAGGGAGGTGGAGGGTATCAAGTTGGCGCCGGAAATATTGGAGCCCGAACCTGTGGACATCAACACAATAAGAGGGTAAGTCGTCGTCATCAACCGATAGTCTTCCACTGCTGGGCATCTATAGGTCTTTTGTAGGGACTTCCGTCTTCCAGTTTCAAGCCTGAAACAAGCGCGGCGGTTGAGAGCTCAGCTAACAATATTCTCAGAAAGGAAGAAAAATGATTTTAAAAAATACATTTATCTTGGATGTTGAATGTTTTTTCAGCATCAAGATGTTCTTCTTCTGATGTTCGTAATGTGGATCTAATCTCTTTCTCATAGGTAATATTATGCGTTTCTGATAGGTAAGATTTCGCCTCAAGAGTAATTTTCAACATAAGTACCGTATAGCATTTGTTAATTTTTTTATTAATGTGAGATAGGACTATTTCTCAAAAAAGTGTCATGAAATTGTCAAGAAATCAGTTTGTCAAGAAACGTCAAGAAATTATCGACACTAAGGACGACATCATACCACCTGTTATAGGAATCAAGTAACTTAAAATTAAACACTCATTGGTCATATTAATTAAATTTATTTTTAAATAAAAACTGGACACAATATTTTATATGAATTCTTTCAGAAAACAGGGCCACTAATTCAAATTTCTTTTACATTTATGTCAGTAGAAAAAACGTAGTAGGTACTTAGTTCCCTTCTTTTTTTGGTTGACTAAGAAATTCAACGATATCTTCATTTTCAATTATTGAAATATCATTCTTTATAGTAACATAAATACTTTTCTTATTCTTAGACTTAAACCCTTGCACTACAATTTTGTTTTGTGATATATCCTCAATTCTGCAAACAAATCGATATTCTTTATTTCTTTTATTGGAAAATTTAGCCAGTATAAATTCTCCTGACTTAATACTCGTGTTACATGGCTCATCTGACGTTGTTTCAATGTTTTCATTCATTTCACTTCTTGACGATCTAGACAGGTAATGTATTGATTCAGGTATTTTGCTTTCATTTTTAGGTATTCTGCGTTCTTCTTTTACAATTTTAAGTCTTTCCATTCTCTTGCTGATAAAAAAAACAAATCATACCTATATATTAGTATAACGTTATGAATAGGAACAGCGTTTTGGCAAAAATCTGACGGGTAAAAAAATACCACCACAACTTACTAAGCGACCTTTATTATCTACCTAGTAGGTATACTTACTGCATGAAACATCCAAAATTTCTTGACGTCAGGAAATTGTCACGAAATTTTGTGAGGAAAATCAGACATGCAATCGTATTTTTGTACTTACATCGAAATTATCTATTGGATCTAACAGTAAAGGGTTTCTGACTACTTATAACTTTACTCACAGAGTTTTGCATGTATATGATCATAATATTACTTACTTTTTGGGTCCAAATCACGTCAGGAAATCTACTATATAAAAATAAGTCGGGTTTTCCTTCCTGACGCTATAACTCCAGAACGCACGAACCGATTTCCACGGTTTTGCATTCGTTGGAAAGGTCTCGGGCTCCGTGAGGTTTATAGCAAAGAAAATTCAGGAAAAAATTCAACAGAAAAGCGGGAAAGTCTTTTTAGCGGGAAAGCCATCTGGTGGCGAAACGGAGTTCGCCGGGTTTGCTAGTATTTTATAAATGAATTCCACTTCAGACGCTCCGACTGTTTGGCTAACTGACAGCTAAAAACAAAATGGTGGCACGATTTCCTCATTGTCTATGGAATCCAACAGGATCGCCATCCGCAAAAAACAAATTTAAACTTCGGGAAATGGTTTGGTGGTGTTAAATAGCGTCAAGAAATGTGTCACGAAATTCATTCAAAAATTGTGAGACATATAATATTATTGAATTTTAATTAATAGAAAAGACAATTAGAAGCTTAGTTGTGTTTTTAAATAGTGACGCTTACGCTAGACGACAATCATGCTTAGCGTAAGACAATGATGAGGTTTAGGTTGGAACGCGCTTGCCTCGAAGATGCCTATTCACTCTTGCCTTGAAGGTACCTGTGTTATACGGTGCAAGAAATACGTGCGCTGGGAGGGTGTTCCACACCCGAAAAAACGTTTCGTGCGGGCAGATTGGACGTATGCCAACGTTGTGAAGTGGCCATTTTACCCGAGTAAAAACGCGTTGGTATTTAACATATTTGCAGGTTGACGTCAAAGCAGCTGGTGAACCGGGCGTCCGGCGAGCAGTGGTCGGGCGAGGCCACGCGCAGCCAGGGCCTGGCCGTGGAGGAGACGCGCGTGGACGTTACCATCGGCGACGCGGACCACGGCGCCGACGCCGCCGCCGCGCGCAAGGAGCGCCCCGTCTGGATGGTGGAGAGCACCATCGTCACCAACGAACAGGTTTGCTTCTTTCCGTTCCCCGTTCCGTTTGCGTTTGTTCATCTCGGCTTCCTAAGAAGTTTTAAAAATGTAGCCCTTATTTATTTAGATACTAGATGATGCCCGCGACTTTGTCCGCGTGGATTAAGATTTTTTGATTACCGCGGGAATTCTTTAATTTTCCGGAATAAAAAGTAGCCTTCCCCGGGAAACAAACTATCCCCATACCAATTTTCATCAAAATCGTTTGAACAGATGGGCCGTGAAAGCGTAGCAGACAGACAGACACACTTTCGCATTTATAATATTAGTATGGATTTTTATTATGGCACAAACATAATGTATTGTAATACAATTTAAAAAAGTAATAGTTAATGATTTTAAGCTTATTTCGTGGTTTAACGACATATTTTAATGTATACATATAACGGGTACATACCACGATTAATTTTTGTTTTTATTTGTCGATATTTCAACCCAATTGCACGGGTCGTGGTCACGACGGGACTGCGGTGCTGCGAGAGATGAAGTTCGAGCTGTCAAGGGCAGTAGCGAACTACCCTCTTTCTTGTTCTTTTCGCTGGAACTTCACGAGTTGTCCGGCAAAAAACACTCACAACGTCACTATTAATTTTCGATGTCGTACGATGCTGTCCTGGTTTGCATAATTCTACCACTGGATTCCACATACTTGCTAGTTTAAAACCCTCTTCACGATTGAAATTCTGGTGTTTGCGAATTTCAATCGCTTCGCGCACTAGTCTAGGCACATAGTGGCGGTCTGTGGAGAGAACTCGAGGAGACGCGGAAACGTTGAGACAGAATGTTGCAGTTTTGTTGAGAAAATCGAAACCCCCTAGCCAAAACATAACCTCGCAAGAACGTTCAGCTATTTTACAACTACGTAATAACAACGACGTTTTGGTTTTAAAAGCGGACAAAGGGAACGCGACAGTCATAATGAACGTCACAGACTATGAGACAAAAATAGACAGCCTATTGAGTGACGTCACCACCTATAAGAAGGTAGATTACAACCCCACTGCACGAGTGACTAGAAAGACCACCAAGCTCATCCAGGAAAACCGGAGTATTATCGGAGAGGATGTATGTAAGTTTTTGTTAAAATCTCGTAACATACAACCACCAAAACTATACGGTCTGCCGAAAATTCACAAAACAGGTGTTCCGTTACGACCTATCGTAAGCCAGATAGACTCGCCCACTTATGAACTTGCGAAGCATGTTACGAGTGTGCTACAACCTTTAGTGGGCCATACGTCTTCTTATGTTAAGGATTCCCGGTATTTCATACGTTTCTTACAGGACATAAAACTTGAAGAACATGAGTGTATGCTGAGTTTTGACGTCGAATCCCTTTTCACGAACGTACCCATTGAGGATTGTCTAGAGGTAATTAAAAGGAAATTACAGGAAAATAACATCCCTGCGGAGTATATAACCTTATTACAGCACTGTTTAGATTCCAATTATTTCCTTCATAAGGGTCAGTATTACCTCCAGATTGATGGTGTAGCGATGGGTAGTCCGGTCGCGCCAGTGGTCGCCAACCTATGGATGGAAGATTTTAAAAATCGGGCTATCACATCGGCACCCATACATATTAAAACTTGGAAGCGGTACGTGGACGATGTCTTTGCTATATTGCAAGGTGGAGAAGAACAAGTGCAGCAATATTTGTCACATCTAAATAACATCCACCAAAAAATGTCCTTCACGTATGAGATGGAGAAAGAGCGAACCTTGCCATTCTTGGATGTACTTATCCATGTACGACCGGATGGTAGTTTTGGTCACTCAGTTTACCGAAAGCAGACACACACGGACAGGTATCTGCACGGCCTGTCGCATCACCACCCACGCCACCTAGCGGCGGTTGCCACCACTCTTGTCAACCGTGCTCATGACCTGTGTGATGACCTTCACATTCAGGGTGAGCTAGAACATGTACGCAAGGTGTTACGCCAGAATGGTCACAAATTACCATCTAGTAAAAACGGACCTCAAAGCCCGAAGGCACGTCCTTTGGTTGCGGAAAGACAGATGGCCTACCTACCTTTTGTAAAAGGAGTAACTGATAAAATAGGTACATTGTTGAAAAAACAATATGACATCAAGACCGTGTTTACTCCCTTACAAAAGATTGCCCATTTGATGCGATCACCGAAGGATCGTCTGCCATACCAGTGTCCGGGTGTGTATAAGATCGACTGCAGCTGTGGGAGCTCTTATATTGGTCAAACGAAGAGACCCATAGCAACTCGGGTATCAGAACACATTAAAGCGGTGCGAAACAACGATCCTCAAAAGTCTGCGATCGCGGAGCATATCCTACAGCCAGGCACAAAACATTGGATTGAACTCCACAGTCCTCGAGTTCTCTCCACAGACCGCCACTATGTGCCTAGACTAGTGCGCGAAGCGATTGAAATTCGCAAACACCAGAATTTCAATCGTGAAGAGGGTTTTAAACTAGCAAGTATGTGGAATCCAGTGGTAGAATTATGCAAACCAGGACAGCATCGTACGACATCGAAAATTAATAGTGACTCTGTGAGTGTTTTTTGCCGGACAACTCGTGAAGTTCCAGCGAAAAGAACAAGAAAGAGGGTAGTTCGCTACTGCCCTTGACAGCTCGAACTTCATCTCTCGCAGCACCGCAGTCCCGTCGTGACCACGACCCGTGCAATTGGGTTGAAATATCGACAAATAAAAACAAAAATTAATCGTGGTATGTACCCGTTATATACATTAAAAGTAATAGTTAAACTACAAACTACCCCTTTTAGGGTTCCGTAGCCAAATTTGGCAAAAACGGAACCCTTATAGATTCCTCATGTCTGTCTGTCTGTCTGTCTGTCCGTCCGTATGTCACAGCCACTTTTTTCCGAAACTATAAGAGCTATACTGTTGAAACTTGGTAAGTAGATGTATTCTGTAAATCGCATTAAGATTTTCTTACAAAAATAGAAAAAAAATAACAAATTTTTGGGGTTCCCCATACTTAGAACTGAAACTCAAAAAATTTTTTTTCATCTAACCCATAGGTGTGGGGTATCTATGGATAGGTCTTCAAAAATGATATTGAGGTTTCTAATATCATTTTTTTCTAAACTGAATAGTTTGTGCGAGAGACACTTCCAAAGTGGTAAAATGTGTGTCCCCCCCCCCCCGTAACTTCTAAAATAAGAGAATGATAAAACAAAAAAAAATGTATGTTGTACATTACCATGCAAACTTCCACCGAAAATTGGTTTGAACGAGATCTAGTAAGTAGTTTTTTTTTAATACGTCATAAATCGTAAACCGCAATTTACCTTTCATTCAATCAACTCAAATATTTAAAAAAAAACATTTAATTTAAAACTTACTACAGGTTTGTACGGAACCCTCGGTGCGCGAGTCCGACTCGCACTTGGCCGGTTTTTAAGAGTCTGACAAATATCTCGAAACTTGTATTCCCGGGTATCCCGCGTTAACAAAAGTATGTCGAGATATCAGAAACTCTGCGCTCCACTCGTTGGCACGACTGATTGCAGCCACGCGCTAGTCTCTACATTTCGGAGTTATCTGCGTTTTAAGAAATTATAAATATCACTTGCTCCAAACGGTTAAAAAAACATCGTGTGGAAACCTGCATGCCCGAGAGTTCTTCATAAATTTCTCGAATGTGTGTGAAGTCTGCCAGTTCGCACTTGACCAGCGTGATGAACTATTGTAAAATCCTTTTGATTCCGAGAGGAGCCTCGTGCTCAGTAGTGAGCCGACACAGTGGCGTGCAGTTCATAGAGGCATAAAAGCACTGCTTACCCAAGTGGAAATACGTCAACGCTCATTTTTTATCAATACAGTAAGTAAATAGGTATACTGACTTACCAATGCGTACCCTTAAAATCGGTTAAACAGATGACCCTTGAAAAGGTAACATATAGACAGACAGATATACTTTAATTATTTTAATAGTACTATTAAAAATTTGAAAGTATATGTAAGTAAGTATAGAAAGAAAGAATTGATTTATTTGTATGCATAGGTATGTGAATATGAGATGTTTGTCGATTCATTATTAGAGAGCCGCAACATATTCAGTCAGGTAACCCTGACGTACAAATATTTTTCTACTACAACCAGGGGTGGTCTTTTTGATTAGGTTTTTAATTTTATCTTTTGTTAGTATAATTATAAGGATATAGGAGTATATATTTTAAGGATTAGTTTAAAATTTTATTTTATACTTAATTTCCTGTAACTTGTGGTAAATATATTTAAAATAAATTTTTTTTTTTTCTTACATTACATTAAAATGTAATTATTTAAAAAATTACATAAAGGAGGAATGCTTGATACACATTGCAAAGTACTCGCTTCTTCACATATTTTTATTTTATTTTTTTATTTTTGTATCAACTTATCTAGACTTGCGTCAATGTCAAAATTAAAAATAATTATAATCTATGTCAGCATTACTTGGATTCATAATATAATAACATCATTTAGTATAATTCCCAATTTCTATTCTTAGATTGTAAAAATTTTTTTACAATCTAAGAATAGAAATACTTACATTGAATAAAATACGTTTTGTGCCAATCATTTTTATTTTTGAATTTATTTAGTGGCAATACAGTAATAGATTTCGGAATCGCATTAAAGACCTAGTAATATATGTAGTAATATGAGTACAATGGGTTGCAGTGATGATGATGATATGAATGTTTGCAGGGTGACAGCGCGCAGTCGGCGGACGCGACTCTGGAGAAGGCGGCCATCAACGCTGCCGGCAGCAAGGCCGCGGGCAAGGAGAAGAACGACGATATCATGTCTGTACTGTTAGCGCACGAGAAACAGAACACGGGTAACTATACTAATGCTGACCATCATACTAATATTATAAATGCGAAAGTCAGTTTGTTTGTTGGTCTGTTGGTTTGTCCTTCAATCACGCTGCAACGGAGCAACGGATCGACGTGATTTTTGGCATGGGTATAGTTGAGGACCTGGAGAGTGACATACTTAATTTTGTAATTAAGGAGTTCCCGTATGAATAAAAAAAATATATATTCCACGCGGACGAAGTCGCGGGCATCAGCTAGTTGACGATAAGTCATTTGCCTTAAGTCGCCGTATAAATCTGTAAACCAAATGGCGTGATGCCACACCAAGGAAATTCCGTGTCTGCCATATTCGTATTTTTTCCTACTGATTGAAAGCGACTGCAGAAGTCTTGTATCGCCGTAGAGATCAACTACGATAACATGGTATGCCTTTTCTTACCACTGTAAACCATAACTCAAATTCATTTTTTTTTAAATACACTTATTAAAAGTGCTTTAGAATCGCCGATGAATCTACCACTGGTTCAGAATGATATACCTACCGAGAAGAACCAGCAAGAAACCGTTGCTCTTTTGAATAGGTGAACATTTGAATAGGTGAGAGCTAAGTGCTGCAACTGTCACATTAACGCCGGATCTGTCATGGGCATTGACCCACTGTATGAATAATATATACTTACGCTGTGTAATATACTGTTCACTTGCTTGTTTTTAGGTAACACTGCTGCTAATGCACTGAAGGGAGCTGAACCAGAGAGTTCAGATTCCAGTGACAATGAATCTAAAGATCCTTACAAGCTCAAAGATGAAATTGCTGCCGTTGGTGAGTTATGACGAATTGCGTTACTATTAGCGGAACTTAGTTGCTTCAACTTTGATGAAATGACATAATATGAACCTAATTGTAAACCTAATACTATTCCGAACCAAAATGGGAAAAAGGAACTCTGGTGGACTCTGTTCATCTGTAACTGTTAATGCCTAAATAGACTTGAAATAGCCATAAATATATTACTTGGACAACCTTATGGATGAATGTATGGATAATTTTTTATTTCATAAAATTCAAATATTTGGCACCTTTATATTGCAAACATTTATCGTAGTGAGTTTCAAGGTCACGCGGACCGACACCGATTGAGAGAAACTTAAAAATCCATATCTGCGGATATACGTTTTTAACGATCCGGCGATCCCTACTTTTAACGCACGGCTATTTCATGATATAGTCAAACATCCATACTAATATTATAAATGCGAAAGTCTGTCTGTAGCCATTCGGCTACAAATCGGTTACATTTGGTTACATATCGAATGAATCTATTCGAACGTCGATCATTCGATATAGTGGACAATATCATAAAATGATCAATATCTGTTCGCTACATAATATGCATCAAAATCCAATATATGAAACATGCGCTGCTAGCGACCCGCACTCTGTAATATGCGAATGGGCGAATTAACTGAAAAAACTAGGTATATTAATGAGAAATGATTTTTTTGCAGCGGAAATGGAAAGCGAAGAGTCTGAATCCGAAGACAACGCCCCAACGGTGCTGGTGAACGGCAAGCCGGTGTCGCTGACCAGCGTGGACGATGACGTCATCGCGCGCATGTCTCCCTCCGAGAAGGAGACCTACATACAAGTGTATCAAGAGTACTACAGCCACATGTACGACTAATCGTTGTAGTTTTAACATTTAACAGTAAATACTACCTATTAATAACTGAGTAATCAATTTGTTTTTTTTTTGCAAAACTTCTTAAGGCGCTATTTTTCTTCTACGGCCAGAAGTTACATTTAAACATCACTTCTGCCGAATAAGAACAGGTAAAACTTCTTTAGGCGCTATTTTTCTTCTACGGCTAGCAGTTACGAATAAGAACAGCTCTTCTGGGGACGAAGCCGGGGGTGACAAATGAGAATGACCGCTTTTGAAGACGCATTTTTTCTCTTACCTATTAGGCCCGTATTAGTAAACCAACAGCTAAGAACACGTTAGATATACATCAGCATAGCAGATCTCGGCATAGATTGACCAATTCTTGAGAACCAATTCTTAGTTGATGTCGGCTTATTAATACGGCCCTTAGACCGGATTGCGAACATCAGAGAGTGAGTGATCTACTCACTCCTGTATGAAGTGTAGGTAGGGAGTGATGTCTGGTGACCGTAAGTCATGGTGGATAAACGGCATAATAAAACCCATATTTTTGTGTTAAAATAATATTTATTTTCGAATAATTTAAGTAACAAAATAAATTTCTAATCGTACCTAATATGAGCACAATACATATTAGGTACGATTAGCTATACAATATAGCTACGCAATAACGTGACGAAATAATTATGGAACGATGCCATTTATTAAAATTAACGTTTAACGTAGATATCGAGAATGTCGCATAATACTGAACTAATTAGGTGCAATCATTTGTACTTTTTAAACAGACATCTTTTTCAATAAATTAACAGTAACTAAATAAAATTTCTATTATAATAAATCTAAAACGGATAAAACGTATATACATAAATGAATATTAGTTTATTTAGACTCCAGAACACATTGGTCCCATGCGTTCGGTCATACTAGCCCGTGTATAAACTGTTTCTGTATTTCATGCTTGAATGAAAACCCACACCGTTCCACAAGCCGACCAACGCGGCAAATATCCGCCAGGTGACTTGTACTGTATGTACTCATACGCCGAGTACGTTGGTTCAATGTGTACAATGCTCTTTAGAAATGGTAAGGGATGGAATTTAGGAGCGTGTGAAACTTGAAAACACTCATTTAAATCGACTTTATTATCAAATTCTAAAGTAATTAGTCTTATATTGACAAACCTTGTTAAAGTTTAAAGTAACTGTATTTAAAACATTGTGTGAACTGTGTAACACCATTGTATTATACATTTATCACACGTATTATTTTCTTCCAAGATAAACTTGAAATACCTATAGTGTAGTTAAGGTGATTGTGGACAATAATGAGCAACAATATTTTATTTAGGAACTAGCTGATGCCCGCGACTTCGTCCGTGTGGAATAAGATTTTATAATGAGCGTTTTAATTTTGCGATAACTCCTAAAATATTTTTTTAAATTTTATGGTGTATAGGAAAATTATTATGTGCATGAAAAGCTGGTAAATAATGTATTTTATTTGATAAGAATTAATATCGTATCCGCCAAAATAGTTTGCCACATAATGTGACCATTTTTTTAAACATTAAAATGGGTATAGTAATGCTATTCCGGAAAAGATAGACATACAACCATCGCGGACTTGCCTAGACCTATAAAAGAGGAAGAATTCGGCCATACATTGTTATTATCTCAAAGGGATAAGGCAGCGTTTTCGACGAAAGCTTCCAGTCGGCTTGAGTTTATCGCGTTCAGACAGACAGACAGACGCGGCAGGTAGACTTTGTTTTATAATATATGTATAGTGATATCGGCATATGTCTCTTGTTTTCTAGTTAGACACGTAAAGAACATAATAAGTAAGCAAAACATAAATGGATACAAATATTTTCTGTTGCAATCTCGATAATGACTCAGCCAAGCCTCAGGAAACCAATCTTAGCTAAATCAAAAATAATTTAATGTAAAAACAGTCTATTCCTATTATATAATCGGCTGTCAAATAGCCGTCTTGATTTATTATTACTTTATACAAAATTGTGCGCATTCATGAATATCGCCTTAAGATGCATCCAGATGGCGCTCGCCTATTAGGCCTGTGGCCTATATCGACTGAGATGTTTTTGACTGGTCTATCAGATTATAGAGATAGCTTTATACTTTAATAAAAACTAGCTGATGCGCGCGACTTCTTCCGCGTGGATTTTTTGTTTGGTACCCGCGAGAATAAAAGTAATTTAATTTTTTGGGATAAAAAGTAGCCTATGTGTTATTCCAGACTCTGTGCCAAATTTCATCCAGATCCGTTCAGCCGATCTGCCATGATTTAATAACAAACATCCATCCATCCGTCCAAACTTTCGCATTTATAATATTAGTAAGATAAATAAAAATCTTATTGGTCTGTTCAACAGATCTCTGCTTTGGTGGATATCAGGCCATACTCGCACGCGTTCATTTAACCGCTCGTGCATTCGATTAAAATTTATCGATTGTTTTTCGAAGCAAACACATTTAACTGACTAAATGTAGTTAATAATGCTTAATTAACTATATCATAATACGTTTTGTATAAATTACACAAAAGTGTACTAAACAATAAAATATGACTATAATATAATAATATCTAGGTACACCTAGCTAGTAAAATGATAAAAATACTTTTCTTCATAACACTTGGTAGCGCCATTCGTTCGTTTTGTCGAAACCCTTAAAATAACACAATACGCCGTCAGTTAAAAAGAGCCCTGGACGAACATAGAGCAGATATGCCCGTACATGGGTTGTTTACTTTACCATGGGATGCAAAAGTTGACATCCCTATTGCGACTCGATTTTTACCACCAATAATTCGATAATTAACCCACTGAAACTATTCATTTTCAGAGTTATTTTTACCTGACGGCACATATAAGGCAAACATGCAAATTAGCCTCTACAAACTACATAATTGAACACTGTAACACTACCAAAACTAATCAGTATTTTTTACGCACGTAGAGGTCCTCTCAATTTAAAATTACAAATTTAAAAAACCCCCGACTGGAAAAAAGCTGATGACCTTCAGACGGATGAACAGATTTTCATGAAACTTGGCTAAGAACACTCGGGATAAAATTATCTATGACACAAAAAATACTAAACGAAAATCGGTTCATCCGTTTGGGAGCTACGATACACAGATACACAGACAGACACATTAAACTTATAACACCCCTCTCTTTTTGCGTCGGGGGTTAAAAATGAACACGCCTTCAATGTACATATTAATACTCACATGCAAAACAGGTGCACTTACATAATTACACACAAATTGGACGTGGTAATTGGTATTTCAATCAGCGGCTATTAAGACATTAGGTAACTCTATGGCCGCATCTGTTGGCTAGTTAGCCAAAAGGTGCGGACTATAATATGCACTAGTTAGTACACATAGTCCGTCAAACTTATCTGACCCGGTGTCAGCGTCGCTAGTGTATATGAAAAATAAAATTAAACAAAAACTATCATACTAATATTATAAATGTGAAAGTCAATTTGTTTGTTGGTTTGTCCTTCAATCACGCCACTACGGAGCAACGGATTGACGTGATTTTTGGCATTGTTATAATTGAGGAACTGGAGAGTGACATAGGCTACTTTTTATCCCGGAAAATTAAGGAGTTCCCGCGGGAATCAAAAAAACTCAAACCACGCTGACGGAGTCGCGGGTATCAGCTAGTACAGACATAAAAATTAGTTCCAATCTTGGCCACTGGGTCAGATAAGTTTGTGGGACTGTAAATAGCGGTATTGTTTAGAGGCGTGTTCATATTAAGATTATATGACCTAATTAACTATCTTCGCAATCTAAATGAATAAGCTACCAATTTAATGTTGTTAAAAATTAAAATAGAGTTCGATGGATTTTCAGATGGAGACAATAAACCTTAAAATATAAAATATATCCTTCAAATTATTTTTCGGTATGTACTTTAAATTACATTTATGAACATATCATAGATATCAAAGATTTGCTATTTTATAGAGTTTTGGAAGAAAATATTAATATTTTCGTCAAAGTTTTCGTTCTAATCGTAAAGCTACCTAGACTTTTAACTATCAATAAATAAGTTAATAATAACTCGTAGTCGTTTATTGTAATAACTTGTATCTATATTGGTTTAATTAAGGTGTTTGCCCCATTTCTCCCAATATTCATCAGTCTGCATTTCCATGATGCGGGAAAGACATCGGTCGCAAGCGAACATTTCCTCTTCGCCTGTGAATATAGCTGCTCTTGCGTCCTCCTGAAAAGTGATATAGTATTACTACTTTAACAATATAATATTATTACTTAACTAAGTAAGTGCAAACATTTAGCCTTGACATAGATTTTAGTAAACAAGTAGCTTCTTACAGTAAATTCTTGCGACTTATCATAAGTGGTACAAATTGTCCTACGTGAAATACCTAACTCATTTCATTTTCATTTTCACAGAAACGCGTAACCGACGCTCTATGCACGGCGCATTGGTTGTCTAAACCGCCGGGTGTCACTTACGCGTATCATAAAGAGCTTTTCTGCGATTCGTTTAACTTTTAAGTGACCTAAAGAAATGACTATCCATACTAACGTCATAAATGCGAAAGTGTGTCTGTGCAGCTACGCTACGCTACCTTTTCAACCGATCTTGACGTTTAGTACAAAGATTGGTTGCATCCCAGAGAAGGACATAAGTAACTTTTTGTCCCGGAATATTAAAGCCTTTCAGATTTCAGATTGACCGTTTAGTGACCAGATTTTGTAATATAGAGATAAACTAGTGGGCCCAGTAGACGTTGTCCTGCCCTGAACCTAGAACCCGATTGCAGCGCCCCCTACCGGGTCTAATTATGAATATAAACCAGCCTTGGATCCACTCAAACACACACAAAAAATTCCATCTAAATCGGTCCAACCGTTCTCGAGTTTTAGCGAGACAAACGAACAGCAATTGATTTTTATATATATAGAAGATAAATAACTGGGTATTTTGTGAAAAAGGGCGGCTCTACGAATGACGTACAAGATATTATTTGCTCTGACTACAATATTACGTTATCTGTATGAGGATACTATTGGTTTAGTATTTGTGAATTTCCTCGCTATAAATCAATGGTTGTCACGTATTCATATTACTATAATATATTTATGCATTCATAATTAATTGTTATAAGTAAACATTGACGCATAGTTACAATTAGGAGAAACACGTAATTCCCTACGTAAATATAGGCCCTATTCTGCAAAATCTGCATCACTCATTGTTACAGTCTCAATTGTTGTGTTTGACTGAATTTATAGTATTCTTGCTACGACTCATTTTTACATAATAATAATCAAGAAATTTTACATAATAGGGCCCCTGGAAGTTAAGGTTGACGATTCTTATGTACATACGTCAAGTACATAAGAAAACTCGCAAGCAAAGCAAATAGAAGAACCCCAAATACTTGTGAAATTGTGTACTTGTGAAATGTGAGTTATGTGGTTGAAAGATTTTGATTCTCGCTACAAAAATATGTATTATCTACTTACCGAGTCGTTCGTAATATTTAAATCGTCCATTAGAGTTCTGTCAGCGTCGCCATATTCATCTTTTACTTCGTCTAAATAAAACAGTTCCTTTGGGTCGCAATCTGCGGCAATGACAACCTGAAACATAATTATAAAAAAAACTGTAGTTTGTGCTTAGTGTATAATATTTTAATTATAAATACAGCATAAAATTGGCTAAACAGATGGGCAGTGAAAGCGTAGCAGACGGACAGACAGACACTTTTGCATACGGATGCTTTTAAAACTACAGTGGACCCCCTGTAATCAGACAGCTTTGGTCTCGCGTTTCAACAATGTTAAACAAAAAAAACATTTGTTTGTTAGGTATGTAAAGTTATTATTTTTTGTAAGTTCTATAGCATTAAAGACGTCAATTTTATAATAAAACGTAAGCTTTCTATTTAAATTATTAAATTTTACATACATAATGAAGTATGATTTGTACTAAATTCAGAAATTATAAATTCCCAAATTGACCCTGCCGGGGATCGAACCCGGGACCTCCGCACGTTAAGACCATAGCGCTCAACACTGCGCCAGAGATGTCGTCAAACAAAATGGCAGAATAACTCAACATATTGTGGAAAAGGTACTTACCCGTACTCTGTTGTCGTAAAAAGTATCCATTAGAGTGATAAATCTCCTTATTTGCGATCTATGTTTCAATATAGATAATTGTGGCAAGTCTCTTATAAAAACTGTGTGAAATGTTTTTGATATGACAAGATAATCGCTAGCTCCTAATGGCTGTAATAAAAAAAAAAAAAAATTTAAAAATAGAGAATATTGTACTATTTAAAGTTTCAAATATTATATTGTTTCATAATCTTTATCTATAAATGTATGTTTGCCGCATTGTTACACACAAATTGAGTGCTTTTAATTCAATGTATGTTTGTTTTCATTTGTTCGTTATCAATGTGTTTGGACATCGTTCATCCAATTGAGAATCTTTGTACAGTTGTTGTAGGAAGTTGCGGGGAATTTTGGACATAAAATATTAATCGCGCGCGAAACGGATTGCAGCGCATGCAAGGCATAATATAAGTAGCAGTAACATTTAAATTAAAACTAAACTTACTCTATCACATAATTCGTCAAAAGTGGAATCTAAAACACGGCCACATGCTTTAGCAAATTTGACATTTCTTCCAAGAATGTTAATAACTCTAACTCTCACTGTGTCAGTCTCCTTTGATGCGAGGAACTTAAATAAATTATCTACAGCACTATTCCCTGGTGTAAGTTCACTGTTACTGTAATAATAATATTAAAGGGTTTTTTATTGACTCCTTTCTCTAAACTTATGATTATAAGTTTGTTGCACAGGATACCATTAGAGAAAAATATGTGCCCTTTGATTAAACGCTAGATGATGGCCACAGCTATGTCTGTGTATACTGTAGATTAAGGTTTTTAGTCTCCAGTGGGTGCATATGTACCAAATTTTTCTCCAAATTAGTTGAAAATATGGGCCAGGAAAGCCTAGCAGACAGACAGATAGACACACTTTCGCATTTATATATTTAGTATTGATTAAATACAACACTACACTAATATAAGGGTGAAGAAGTCCACAGAAACTATTATTATTATAAAAGGGAAAATAAGTTTGTTTGCATTTTTATCAACTCACAACCAAGTAACATGATTATTTGCAATATAATTACCTGATAAGTATAGAGCCATAGGCTAGTCTTATTCAGGAAAGTTCCTATGGGAATTTTAAAACGGACAGTTCATCTTCTTACTCATAAGAAAGGAATTAAGGATAGGACAGATATTTCTATAATTTTGCAGAAAATATATACATCCCAATTAATATAACATTTATGCATCACACTTATAATATACTCACATAAAATATTTTCCATATTTGTTACCACATCCACGTATTCTATAATCAATACCTGAATCTAGTTGGATAACATTGCAGTGAGCTTTAAGAATTGGTATAAAAGGCAAGAAGTTTGACCGTTGCAAGCCGTTCTTGTACAAGTCCTCTGGCTTTCTGTTACTGGTAGCTACCACCACACAACCATTATCAAACAGTTGTGTGAACAGCCGCTTTAGAATCATTGCATCGCCGATATCTGTAACCTATAAATACTTCATTAATACTTTTATTAACTGTTCTATATATTATTACAAATTCAGTTATATTCCTTTCACTATAATGAAATGCAAAAGAGAAATAGTTACTCAAGTAGTTGGATAATAAAAAATAAATACAATCTCTTTAAGATGAGTATCATTACATAATAGAAATTTTTATGCTTGCTGTAGGAAGGCAAAGGGGTAAAAACCCAAGGGGTGTGGGGGACAGCCCCATTGTAAGGGTTTGGACCAGATAGCTGCCCTAGTACCTGGTGGCGCCATATAGTAAGATAGCCAGTTGATACTGTATTGTTTTTTGCGTCTCACTTTGCCATGCAGTTCAGTATAGAGCCATGCATTGTAATTATAGTGATACAGCTTATTAACTTTTAATTGTGTTATATTGGCGCCCAACGGAATCTAATATGTTGAGGTTGCTAGATTTGCTTATGCTTTTTTGATACTCAACAGTTTCCAGATTACATAAAAATTTACTTAAGCACTTCATGGAAATCTTCATATTTCAGGAAAATAAAGGATTCTTATAGGATTTTAAAAACTAAAGCCTAAATATGCTAGAGCACCATATAAATAACTATAATAATTTTCTTACTTGAAACTCATCAAAGCAAATAAGCCATGATTCCTGAGTGATATCAGCTGCCACCGGAGGGATAGGATCAAAAGGCTTTGAGCCTTCATCTCTGAAGGAACTTGCACCTTTCCCTGATTTTATTTTAAGTTCATGTATTCTTGCATGTATATTTAACATGAAGGAATTAAAATGAACTCTCAGTTTTTCTTTAATCTGGAAAGCAAAGAAGGAAGGAAAATATTCATTAGATAGACTTTTAGATACCTACAATCTATATATATATATATATAAAAGCGAAATACCACTCACTGACTCACTGACTAATCACGATATCTTAGGAACTATAAAGTGTACAGACTTGAAATTTGGAAGGTAGGTTCCTTCTATGGTGTAGACGTCAGCTAAGAAAGGGTTTTGAGAAAGTCCACCCCTAAGGGGTTAAAATGGGGGTTGGAAGTTTGTATGAAAGTCCTTTGTTTTTGAAGTTAGAGTTAGAGGCATGAAAATTGACAATTAAGTTATTAGTTATAAATAATAAAATCCTGTATACGAAATTTTACGAAAATATACCCCAATAGGGGTGAAATAGGGGTTGGAAGCTTACATAAGGGTTCCAAGTTTTTGAAGTTAGAGACTTGAAAATCGAGATTTAGGTTATTAGTTTCAAGTTATATTAAACTGTATAAGCAATTTTAGGAAAATGTACCCCACAGAGGGTGAAATGGGGGTGAAGGGTTACATAAAATTTCTATGATTTTGAAGTAAGTATAGACATGAAAATCAGCATTTAAGTTATTAGTTTTAAATAATAAAAAACCTGCATAAGCTATATAAATTCTCTATAGATACGCTGTTTGCAGCTTGAAAATTTATAATCTCACAGGAAATCAACAAATCTCTAGTTACTTATTATAATTCAAAGGTCTAGTCTATATGAAGTCTGAATTAAACTTACAGGAGCTGTTTCATAAAACAAATCCATTAGCATAGTTTTTCCACCTCCAACACTTCCATAGATATACAAGCCTTTTGGTGCTATTATTTTCTCTGGTTCTTTCCTCCTAAATATGCTGAATAATGATTCACCAATCCTTGGTTGGATGATAGGTCGTTGGAATAAAGAAACCTCTTGGTATATATCTTGCAAATGTTGCACCACCATCTCTTGGTGAGGATCTTTGCTGAGTAGACCTTCAGACACTCTCTGTGAGTACAAACTCCAAGGACCTTCATTTGCGAGAGGTTTCTCCTTCACTTGGGATGAAAAGGACTTAGCGCAACGATAACAGCACTGCCAAGATCTGTTCGCCAAAAATAATACGCGGACACAAGAATTCCGCGAAAACATTTTTTAACCAAGCCTCTGCCAGCCAACTGAATCACACTCTTAAAAGATTTTTTTAATTTTTTGATATTACATAAGTGAACCGTGAAAACTAGACTTTTATTCATTTGCTCACTAGTTTATAAATAACTATGTCATAATATTAACATTTTCCTTGCTATTGAACTATTTAATGTTGCAAGTAAAATTTTAAAACTAACACTGAACACAAAAACAAAAACACAACTCCTTTTTATTTCGTGTGAGCAGCTGTCATTGACAGATGTCATAGTCAACTGACAACTGACAAGCCATGGGCTACCAGTTAAGAGTATAAAATCTGCTTAAAAACAGCAAAAATAAAAAAATAAAATACGTGTTACTTGTCATACCATTATATTTTGATGAACTGATTCAAAAAAAAAAGGCTATCAAGAGTGCTCTCAACAGCTATAAGTTGGGCGTGAGAGTATGTTTATCTATTCATGAGTATCACTAGTGCAAGGCTGTCCAATCCTAGGCCCGCAAACGAACTTTAGATGGCCCGCGTGAGCAAGTTTAAACATATACTAGTAGGGCGCGTGGGTGCGTGGCCCGCTAAAGCGGACCACGTAGTAGACCGCGTGGCCTTACTGTCTGCTTACTTGCTCTCCTTCTATCCTAGTTTTTACTGCCTACGTGTTCCGAAAAAAACAACACACTGCTATGCTAGCGAGCACAGTGGAAGCACCATCGTGCCAAGCGTCCGACAGATGTAAAAAAATTCTCATAAGGAAACATAAAATAGAGACCCCCTCCCCCCCCTAAGAATCAAAAAGGGCCTTCAAATGTAAAAAACTTTCCAGACATGCATAAAATCAATATTATACACTGCTATGCTAGCGAGCACAGTGAAAGCGCCAGCGTGCCAAGCGTCCGACAGACGTCAAAAAAATCTCATAAGACAACATAAAACAGAGATCCCCCAAGAATCTAAAAGGGCCTTTAAATGTAAAAAAACTTTCCAGCATGCATACAATCAATATTATACCGCTGACCTTTGGGTGCCATTGAACTTCGCCATCTTGGCTTTCCTAACGGCAAAACGACAATTCTTCCATACAGAACAAATCTTGTAAAAAACCCATATCAAAGTCATGCATATTTTCTACTTCCACTCTTTCATCTAAGTAGTATACTTTCTGAAATAGACACCTTTGAAATTTTGGCCGTGCTCCTCACCCATCTTTCAAACCCTCGATCATCATCGCTCTCCCGTATATTTTTTTCTCCCAAAAATTACGGAGAGTTCTTCTTTAAAAACAAACTTTGAAAAGGAACCGCATCAAAGTCTTGCATAGTTCAATATTCGCCATACATTTTCTACTAGCTGATGCCCGCGACTTCGTCCGCGTGGTTTAAGTTTTTTGTTATTCCCGCGGAACTCCTTAATTTTCCGGGATAAAAAGTAGCCTATGTCACTCTCCAGGTCCTCAACTATACCCATGCCAAAAATCACGTCAATCCGTTGCTCCGTTGCGGCGTGATTGAAGGACAAACTAACAAACCAACAAACCAACAAACAAAGTGACTTTCGCATTTATAATAAACATTTTCTATGGAAAAATAAATTCCGCCATCTTGAATTTTTTTCCTGTTCATCAAGTAGACCTTCATGTCCTGATCATCTTTTGCCAAGAAACCACTCTTCCATCTTCTATACTCTCCGAGATAGAAACTGACGAAATTTGTATGGCGGCCATCTTAAATCCGCCATTTTGAAAATTTTTTCAGCTCACTGTCAATTGGATGAAGTTTCGAATGACATTTGGTCGAGCACCTATCTTCAATACCCTGGCTGTGCTGTTCACCCGTCTTCGAAATCCTCAATCATCAGCTCTCTCCGTATTTTTCCTCTTCATGAATTTTTCCCCTCTATACGAAATGGTCAGTGAAAAAAATTTTTTTCATACAAAATTGTTCAGGAGAGGTGATCAATCAATGAATCAGCACGAGCAGCTATATATATATTAATATTAATAGTTCCTTTGTTTTACCTTTTATTTTCTTTGAAAGCATAAAACACAAATTCTTGTAAATCTTTTTTCTTCCTTCCTGTTACAATCGTATTATTGAAATAATCAGTTGAATATCTTGTCAATATTCAGTTGAAACTCACTGATCTGTATTCTGCACTAAAAAACTTTTTGCAGAAAAAAATTATCAGAAGAATTTATATGTAGAATGTTCTATGAAATAACTAACCTCGCCTTTAAATTTTTAACTCAGCTAAACATAATTATTATTTGCATAATTTTTGCATAATTAACTGAACAACGTTTTTCTGATTTGTTTACTGTCAACGTCTGATCTGATGCCCAACATAAGTAAATTGAAGATTGTTACAATTAGATACCTAGGTACCTAAATACAACAAATGAATTAGTTTAATATTTTAACATGAAAAAAATATATTGTTTTATTATAATAAGACGGTCAATGGTAGGTCTCAGTCGGTTTGGGTACGTATGCATATTGCATAATACTTTAAACGTATTATAATAGAATAAGTTGTAATAATATGGCTACGTATTTTTAAACAGAGGTAATACTATATATTTATAACAGAACTTCGGAATCCCTAATAATGGGGAGTATTTTTACGGACTGGCAATCCTATACCAGATGAAAATTAAATGGTCCACAAAAACTGGGACTCGCATGTGTTTGCAGTGCAGTGAACTCCGTAGACCTCACGTAGACAGGGGAGCCTACGGTGCATTCGTCACGTAGTCAGAGTCCATAAGACGTATGTTTGTAGTACAGAAGTGAATGTACAAAGTCACTTTGTACATTCACTTCGATATAAAATATAATGGGAACCTATTCACATGGAAAAGAGAAAAACATTGCTGCAGCGCCTCTCTTTGAGGAATCAGATATTCTTAAACGAAGCTTTTAGAAGCTCCTTTTTTTCCATTACTATAATATAGCTATTAAGTAGGTAACTCGTGAAAGTTAGCCGTGATTAACTGACTGCGATTTCAAGTAGTCACAGGGGTCGATAGTTCGATACAGTCTAACATGGTAGCGGGCTAACCCGTTAGGCTGCCTGCCGCATGCCGTATGGCTGTTATATTAAACCCATACCGATTGGAACTATTAACTACTACCGGACCGCCGAATCGCTTAGCGGTACATCTTTTACTTTTAGTAAGTAAGTAGGTAAGTGACTAGCTGGTATTCTTTACACCAATTTTCACGGATAGGTCGTTTAGCTTTCTTTTTAAAACTCTAAATTTAAAACCTACTAGCACTAATTCATAGATTAATATGCACTAAGTAATGCGTCAATTATAAACTTCCGCTACCGGTGCCATTAATGGTTTGAAACTGAGCGATTTTTTGCGGTTTTGCAGTTACCTACGAGTGTGGTACCTACTCTATGAAACTTGGAACTGTGCCTAACGGTTTTGCTTGCACATTGAAAACCGTCAAGCCTAGAACCAAGCTTGTGTGACCTGCAACTTGCAAGGTAAAGGTATCTTAACATGGTAACTAATGAGGTACCTGCCTACTAATAAGTTAATAATATGTATACCTACTCTATGGTTTCAATTGAAACAATATTTTTCATTCTAAGTATCATTTTTTATTATATTATGTAGGTAAGTACCTACCTCTCTCAACTACTATTATCTCAAACTCAAACTATTAATAACACGTAGGACATACAGGTGTCCTTTATGTTACGTCATGTTTTGACTCTACCACCGGTTTGGGTTTTGAAATTCTGCAGAGAAGAGCCGGCAAGGAACAAGATATGACATTACGTAGTTAGGTAGGTACATATAAATTCAATACAGTACTTAGTGTAAGTTATTTATTTATTTATCTATCCTGTGGGGCGCTGGGTCCAAAGTCGATTTCTTTAATATCTATAACGTATGTATAGGTACCCTACTAGTGTATTCCAATAATCCATACTAATATTATAAATGCGAAAGTAACTCTGTCTGTCTGTCTGTCTGTCTGTCTGTCTGTCTGTTACGCTTTCCCGCTTAAACCTCTCAACCGATTTTGATGAAATTTGGCACAGACAATCTTTAGACCCTGAGAAAGAACATAGGCTACCTTTTATTGCGAAAAAAAGGGATGAAGAGGTTGAAATAGGGGTTGAAAGTTTGTATGGGATTTCTTAATTTTAAAAGATAAAACCATGTAACTTTATATTTAAGCACTTGATAAGAAATAATTAAACATTTGTTCTAGCGTTTTTGAAATTTAAACCTGTGAGGGGATGAAATAGGGGTTGAAAGTTTGTATGAAGTTCGTCATTTTTGAAGATAAAAACATTACATTTTGTATTTAGGCACTAAATAAGAAACAAAAAATCGTTTGTTCTAGCATTTTGAAATTTTTACCAGTGTGGGGGTGAAATAGGGGTTGAAAGTTTGTATGATCTTGGTACGTAGGTGTCTTAGGATGTGCAGAGTTTTTCTACAAACGGAATTCCCGAAATTCGAACGGAACGGAACGGATTCGGAACGGGAACTACGAAGCCAAACTTTTTGTATACAAAATCTTTTTACCTAAAAAATTTGGCTTTTGAAGTTAAAGTTCCTTTTAACGAATACTCTGCATCGCCGCCGCGCATTTCAACTGTGTGATGTGAAAACACTGGATAAGTTATACCTAAGTATATCCTACTAATATTATAAACGCGAAAGTTTGTAAGTATGGATGGATGGATGGATGGGTGGATGTTTGTTACTCTTTCACGCCAGAACGGCTGAACGGATCTGGATGAAATTTGACATATATATAGATTATAGTCTGGAATAACATATAGGCTACTTTTATCCCGGAAAATTTAAGATATCCCGCGGGAACCAAAAGCCTCAATCCACGCGGACGAAGTCGCGGGCATCAGCTAGTATCCTGATATAATGTAGATATTCCCCTTTTACGTAGGTACCTAATAAGATGTTGTAACAAGAGCAGTAAACTGTAGTCTTCTGGGTCTTCCACAATAAAATATTTAAACGAGATTTGCGAAGTTGAGAGCCACAATCTCGCACGACATTGCCATGTCTATTCGTTTAGTGTAGGCGCGTGGCGTTATTAAGAGATAAGATTTGCAAGCTCCTCAAAGATTCAAAACCAGATTTTAATGTAAGTATTTTAGTATGTTTATTATAAAACACGAAGCAGGCTAGCAGTTAGATAACGTATCCTACCTATCTACCTACTTAAATCCTGATAAATGATACTTAAAATTACTAGATAGGTACCTACCATTCTAAACAGTACCTACCTACTTAATATAAAAATAGTATTACCTGATGGCATGGAAAATCTAACAAGCAGTTACAGCACTGAAAACTGAATTACCAGGTTATATACCTAATTCGACCGCTGAAATAGGAATCTACATATGACTTAATTTTGTCGTCGTTACCCGATATGACCTCTCTCGTAGGAACGAGCTACATCATACTAATATTATAAATGCGAAAGTCAGTTTGTTTGTTGGTTTGTCCTTCAATCTTATAGTTGAGGACCTGGAGAGGGACATAGGCTACTTTATATCCCGGAAAATTAAGGAGTTCCCGCGGGAATCAAAAAAACTTAAACCACGCGAACGGAGTCGCGGGCATCAGCTAGTAATTTTATAAATACGAAAGTGTGTTTGTTTGTTGGTTTGTCCTTCAATCCCGCTGCAACAGAGCAACGGATTGACGTAATTTTTTGCATGGGTATACCTAGTTGAGGACCTGGAGAGTGACATAGGCTACTTTTTATCCCGAAAAATTTAGGAATTCCCGTGGGAATTAAAAAACTTATTCCACGCGGACGAAGTCGCGGGCATCAGCTAGTAGTTTTATATTATGTAGCTAGGTGAGTCGAAATGAAAATCGAAAAGACATGTTAAATAGGACTTCAGGGCTAGCATCCGCACTAGGTACGAGAAAATGTCGTGGATACTACATACGAGTATGCCCAACACAACAGTGGAAGAGCAAATGCCTGATAAAAAGAAGAAACCTCTAACGGGCAAATGTCTTAAAGTTATCCTAAAGCCGGCTCCAGATTGCCAGACTCACGCCTATATTTCCTGATCCCAACGCGTGAGCTCTTATTTCTCGACCAAATGCCCAAAACCTTACTTATTTAATTTGTCTACCTCCTATTATATAGTGAGAGGGAATATTATAATTCTTGTATCAGGTAGGTATCCAACTGTTTAGTAAAACGGATGTCATTTAACATGTTATTTAAATATTAACTTAGCTATAGGCATAACACCCAATAAGTATAGGTACTTATCAAAATTTACAATTTGCAAAACACCCAAAAAATCTATTATCGGAGTTCGGGCCGATGCTATCAAACAATGCACAATGGATACCGCTACAACAATGAACTATCCCTTATGAATACCAAATCAAATAAAACCCGTATCTTGTTTTACTTTACCGCTAATAAAATAGCCGAAATTACTATGCAATTAGGTACCTACCTACTCTATTATTTTTTGAGATATTGATAGGAGCAATCGGGTGACCTCCGACTATGACCTCCTCCTTGCTGCCCTGAAAAGTCAAGACATTAGTAGGTAATGCTCCGTGGTGGTAGGTGGCTCCATAATACTCATGTGTGATGTTTTCCTTCTTCTCGGAAGTCTGAACTATGAAAAGTTTACTCAACAAAGAACTTAAAATCCTGCAACAAAAATCCATGTCATAAACTTAGGTACATGCTAGATACATGCGAACAGGCCTATCTGTATTATGTAATAGGTACCATTCCACAACGCTTACTATGGATGAGATCCTGCAGAGAGATAGGATATAAAATTAAAAACCGAGTTCGAGCCATCAAGTGCGAGTCAGACTAGCGCAAGAAGGGTTCCTTACCCCACACAACATAAATTAAGTATTTTAGTAAATAACAAGAAAGATGTGATATCAACACGTAATCAGCTGTGAAATGAAAGCGCTTACGAGAGAAACCATAAAATATATACATATGTACTTTTACTTGTGAAATAAATAAATAAAATAAAATAAATAACTGGCTTACTTTGGGCGCTAGACTGGTAGCGTCTGACAAACAATTCGACACCGCAAATGGGTGTGCGGAACCATAATAACGATTTTCGGATTTTTTCCTATAGATTATATTATGTCACCGTAAGATTGTAAAAACCGTTAGATTATGAAATTGTAAACTGTCGACTGATTACAATATAACGGATTATTTTTCGGTGGATTGTAATCTGTTAGGTTTATTAACCCGATAAAACCTAAGTGCCCGGCCCTTGATTATTTATGTCGAGCCCTAACCTAACCTACAAGAAAGAGACAAGAAAACGTAAATACAATGAATATTTCAAAAATTGACACTTAAAACATTGGACGGTTCACAATCTTTCGAATGTTTACAATCTATCGGAAAAAAGCGTTAGATTACAATCTTACGGTTTTTACAATCTTACGGTGACATATATAATATATAGCACTATGCGACCTTGCTTCTTGCCAAGTTTCATGATTTTAGGTCAACGGTCAAAGATGGTTGAACTTGACAGACAGACAGACTTTCCTCTTGAAGTACGTAACCTTAAAAACAAGATGTGTCACAATTTCCGATTTTCATTGGCTTAAGTGAGTTTACAAATTCAAATTTATTATTGCAAAGTGGTACCTATACCTATAACGAAATTACCTACCCCACCGTGGTACAATAACAAGAATATCTTGAGAAAAGAGGATGCAGTCAAATTGAAATCGACATCCTGAATGCATTCATGTGGTAAAGTGCATAATATTGCAATCAGCAATCACACATTATCGTCACATCCTCTTTTTTATTTTGCTTTGGCAGGGATGTACTTACTTGCAAAACAAGATCCAAAAGCTGAATTTGTACCAAATTAGGTAGGTATCTTTTAGTTAGGTATTCGTTAAAACTTGAGATTAGGTTTAAATGACTTACACAGACCAAAGACAAAATGCTGGTAGGTACACTGTACATCGTTATTAGCATAAGCAGTCCTCAGAAAGCCGAAAATTCGAATTCAGCCTGGAGTCACAATACCTATAATACCTAGGTACGTAATTATTTGCTGGAGACTTAGAGAGTTGACGGTCCAGTAGATTTGAATGTGAACTAATAAATACCTTATACCGTATTAATTACTTACCTACTTTTATTTATTTGTACCTTCATAGGTTTTCATGTAGGATCCTACATAATTTATTAATATCTAGGTAAGTAAGTAGTTTATGTACGATACGATGTACTTACCGGCAATAAGACTTTTTGCATTATGTGTGTTACCTACCTTGAAGCTTCTAACTGAAAACATAGGTACCTAACTAGGATTTGGTTTGAACCGTCGAATTTACATGTGAAGAAAATTGCCAGTTTTAATGCTCCTGGAGCCCTGGGACGCGAATATAATATCTGGGGTAAAATATCTACTCTATAAACCAGAGGTATTCAGCGTTACTTCACTTAATCATAAGTCTATGATTTTAATTAACAATGAAATTAATTCATCTTTTAAAAGTATAGTATGTTCTACGGTATTCCTAGATGTAGCACAAGCTTTCGATAAAGTGTGGCATGAAGGGCTGATTCATAAACTCAGAAACATGCTCCCGAGGTCATTTGCAGATATTCTGGAATCATATATTTCGAATAGATGGTTTAGAGTTCGTCAAGATGAAGCATACTCTGAACTTAAGAAAATCAAAGCTGGTGTACCACAAGGAAGTGTTTTAGGTCCGGTCCTGTACTTATTATACACCTGTGATATTCCAGTACTAGAAAACAATACCATTGCAACATTCGCTGATGACACCGCCATATTAGGAACCGGTAAAAGTCACGAAGAAGCAGTGGAAAAAGTTCAAGTAGCAATAAACAAAGTTAATCAATGGACTATAAAATGGCGAATAAAGCTCAACGAGTCGAAGTCGATGCATATAGATTTTTCCAATAAGCTACAACAATATCATCCGATTTACCTAAATGGGAAACTTATTCCTTACGTAAATACAGCGAAGTACTTAGGTATGACGCTAGACACAAAGCTTAGATGGAAAGCTCACGTTAAAAAGAAACGCGAGGAGTTAGAATTACGCCACAAAAAAATGTATTGGCTGCTAGGACGGCATTCAACACTTTCAATACATAATAAATTAATGCTATACAAACAAGTTCTGATGCCTGTATGGACGTACGGTATACAACTCTGGGGTTGTACTAAACCGAGCAATATCCAAGTGATTCAGAGATTCCAGAAAAAAGTACTCAGGGAAATAGCCAATGCACCCTGGTACGTAAGAAATCACGATCTCCACAGGGACCTAAAGATGGAGTACGTAACCAGAATCATCCAAAAATACGCAGAAGCTCACCAAAATCGACTTCGTCGGCTGTAAAGCTTTTAGATAACACGGACATTAAAAGGAGACTTAAAAGAATGAAACCATTCGAACTAGTGTAAAAAGTGCATAAGTGCCGTGTAGTGAATTAGTGCCGGTGCTACTTAAGTAGGTCACATAAACGTAGTGAACACTAAGTATATTAGAATAAACTAAGGACAGTTATTGGACTGTAAATTAGACGTATAAATTAATTTTAAGTAGAAGTTTAAGCTAGAATAATATTACTTATTAGCCCACAGGCTAGATGGTAGTTGACAGTAAAGTTGCCATTATATTGTAATGGAACTTTATAGTACGAAAAAAAAAAAAAAAAAAAAAAAAAAAAAATCTTTTAAAAAATATATAATTAGGTATATACTTACTTCAAATATAATAGACTTGCTTGCAAGTGGCGATGCAGCCTAAGGTGGAGCGCGCTTGCCTAGAAGATGCCTATTCACTCTTATCATCTCGAAGATAAATTATATCTAACCAATTTAATCCTACTTACCTACTTACGTAAATCCAGCGTTACAATCAGCCCTTAATGGCAGTAGGATGAACAAAAGAGCCGTTATGCTTGCGTCTCTGTCCGCTTAATTTATAAACCGCTTCTTTTTTTTCTGTCTGACCCCCTGCCCTGTCTCCTGGAAATTCGTTGCGACAGTCTTACAGACGTGCTATTTTCAACAATATATTGCCCATTAAGGTCGCTTTTAACCATAAATAAACAGGCCCGTAAAATTCACGTGCGGCTGTGTCTGCACGCTTTCAGTATTGCTTGCTTAGTTTTTAACCGACTTTAAGGTTGCATGTACTGGAAAACAAACGGCGTGTATTTTTTTAATATTTAAGTGTTTCAGTATAAGGAAACATTGTCGTAGTCTTAAAATTAAACAACTAAAATAAATACTTTCAAATGTTATCTCAAGACATTAATTGTTACTTTCTGTCAAGGCAACACGATTTGCTAGCCGTTGGTAACCACACAAATTCATCAATACATAAATGGCTTTTTAAAAAAAACTAAAAACTTAATGATTAGAGAGACGTCTTTGAAGTCATTAAATACCTACCAAAATCTAGTTAGGTCCCGAACTGGTTCAAGCTTGGTTCTAGCTTAACTAACAAATTATAAAATTAAATAAATTCCTTTAGTGACTATGATAACCAGGCAAGTTATAAAAATACACTTTGGATGGTAACGTAATAAAGATAGGTAAGTAATCTTAATATATATAAATCTCGTGTCACAATGTTTGTCCTCAATGGACTCCTAAACCACTTAACCGATTATAATAAAATTCGCACACCATGTGCAGTTCGATCCAACTTGAGAGATAGGATAGTTTAAATCTTGAAAAAACATCAATTCACGCGGACGAAGTCGCGGGCATCATCTAGTTATAATATAAAGGCTAATCTTTTTCTATTTACCTAAACAGACTTACAATGTCATAAAGATAAAATTAATGCAGCGGAGTTTGTGTGCAGTCTGGAACGCTCAATAATGAGATACGTTCCATTTTTGTTTGTTTCATTTGAGGATTGCAGTTTGCACAGGTGGTTATTGTCGTCAATGTCAAGGTTACCTTCGCCGAACTGACCTACGGAACCTAAATTGCTCTTGAACTCGGTCGCACACTGGCCTCAATTGCGCCCCATCTAATGTCCCGGTTAACAACCTCTGCTGCCAAGGTGCCTGTTGTTGTTTGCAGTCTTTTGTGGCAGTCTTTTCACAGTTTAATTGAAAGGACTCCATTTAAATGGTCTCAAAAACCTGAGAACAAAAAACTCATTTTCATGTCCTGCGTTTAACACTTTTTTCATTCTACTCATTTCTGGTTTATTTAACAAAGAATTATAAGAAAGGTCACTCACTCCACTATAATAAAATAAGTAGGGACAGGTTAACTCTTTATTTAATAAAAAGCAACAGACATAAAAAAGATCTATAATAATATGTTATATGAGCACGTAAATCTTACTAATATTATAAATGCGAAAGTTTGGATGGATGTATGGATGGATGTATGGATGAATGGATGTTTGTTACTCAATCACGCTACAACAACGCCTGAACGTACCTACCTATCTGGATGAAATTTGGCACAGAGATAGATTGTAGTCCGGAATAGCACATAGGCTACTTTTAATCCCGGAAAATTAAAGAGTTCCCGCGGGAAACACAAAACCTCGATCCACGCGTACGAAGTCGCGGGCATCAGCTAGTTGATAATAAATTAAAGAAACCCTCGAAGAAATGCAGCGCTCCCGGTGGGCTACATACCTACTACAAACTTAATACTTTCCAGAAGAACTAGCTCTGAGGTTTCACCTACCTAGCAAGCGAGAGCAAGAGGTAAGCAGTACCTTCGCAGCATTAGTTTGAGGAGTTGGAACCTGGAGTATTGTTATAACTTATAAAGTGTGTAACTGTGTAGGTACTTGGTAGCCATCCCTTCACAATAGACCGATTTTCAGTCCTAACGGTCTACAGACCACTGCAGCGTTGTAGCACAACTGCAGGACTTCGAATATAGAAGCCACAAAATTTAAACTACCGGCGAATCGGTGCAAGTCGGGAAATTAAATATGAGTGAAAAAAATAAATCAGAATAAAAATCCTATTATCTCAGGCTCCTGGCCTGGTACCCCAAATTTGGAAAACATATGATATTATTATGTTTATCAGAAACTGTTCCGAGTAGTGCGAAAACCCGTATCAAAATCTGCACGGTTGTTTTTTAGGAAAATCGTAAAAATTATTATATGCAAATGGGCGTAAATATAGTTACCTATTTAAGAACCTTCTTAGAAATGAGGTAGAGTATACCTACCTATACCACTTCTGTGAAGCAAACTAACTCGTACCTACATGCACCGTCATCGTTTTATCTTGAGATATATTAAAGAAAGGGTGCACAGACTTTTTGCAAAGATCGAGGGTGGTCGGAGCATGCGGGTTCTGCTTTCAGCTGCAACAGATAGGTACCTACTTACATAGTTTTGTTCTGTAGATAGATCATTGCAAGTCCTTTATGATCAGCGTATGCGCTTGAAACTTGTATTGACGTCCGTAAAAGTATCAAAGGATTTCATAATCTGGGAACATAATTAAGTAGGTAGGTACTATATCTTTACCTATTTATTCTCCAAATCCCTACTGGATACATATCCCTATACCTATATAAAGATATTTTTTTTCATAGATAACGGAATTTTGTCGCTTCTATTCACGGAGTGAATCACAATTATTCACAAAATTTAACGGTTGTAATTTCTTCAATGCTGTATGAATTTCGTGATTCGTAGCCCTGTTGTTTCCAACGACTTTGATTGGTGGCCATCTCTACAAATGTAGAGTTCCTTCATCCTTGAGCTTAGTCAGACCATCTGGGCGCCGGACCGCGCACAACTCGATCGGCTGCCTGAAGTCTAATTTTATTATTAGCAGAGCCAACCCGCAGCAGAATACCTACGGAATTCGAATTCATTATTCGACGAATAAATCCAGATGACGTCATCTACAGGAAATTCTTCTCTTCAGTCTTCTAAGTGAAAACTGCTTTTTGTTGCTCATCTTGTGCTATATATTAGGTACTTATATTAATTATTATATCTCTTCTAAAACGCGATCAGCTCATTCATTTAATGCTGATCAAGTACCTATCAGCAGTACCTATCAGCGGTCGCTCTACCTAGCAAAATCATGGATTGCATCGATGGTTAAAATTATCTTCATATAAGAACCATTGAATACTGAAATTTTAGGTTTTTTAATCATAATAATATTATGTTGTATTAGTAGCAAAACACTTGCGAATTTCGCGAGTAATATTGCTCTACAGTCTACATGAAGTTTGACCAAGTCGTACTCAGACGTGAACCAGAGTAGAGAGCATAGGTAAGCTTGTGAAAAAAGAAAAACCCAATAAATTCTGTGCTTGTGCAGACTGCAGAAGCAAACCATCATAAATAACCACATTCATCATACATACCTAGTACTAGATTATGCTCGCGACTTCGTCCGCGTGAATTAAGTTTTTTAAATTAATCTTGCGGGAAATCCTTACCTAGGTATATCCTTCCCTTCCCCGGGAGGCAACCTACCAATTTCTGTACCAATTTTGCATTGCAAATTCAGACACACAGGGTCATTGTACGTGAAAAAGATCTACATTGGGTTTAGGTATTTCTAAAAATATTGAGTTTGTCAGTGAAAACGGGCCTACCTAAGCTTCTAAGGTTTTCTAGTGGTGTAAATAATTTACCTCAACTTTACTACTAATTTAGTCAGTCCATTTATCTCGTCATTTTGTCACAGGCCATAGCCTACAAGACATACGAATTATAGCTGAAGACATCTCATTTACTAGAACAAAATAGAAAGAGTGGTTCGGCATTTGTACAAAGAAACCGATGAACCGAACAAATACACACACATAAATTATCTGCCAGATATTAATACCCTCCCGTATTTAGTCCGGTATCGGTAAAAGGATGATATTCTGTTGTTAATAAGTAAAAGTTAGTTTAATTTAGTATTTCCTTGCTAAATTCTCCATATAGATGTACTAGACGGCTTGATTCCAAGCAATTAAGGTGACTTCGTGCAGCCAAAACAATCGATCGCTCCCAATGGTCGCCGTCTCGAGACGCATTGCGCACACGCAAGTGAACATCTACTACAAAGATTTGCTCTGTATAAATAAGTACATTACACTGTTCATGTATATTTTTATCTTCTTCAAATAGCTACAACCACAAACCAGTAACAATTATATTTTTTTAAACTAGCCTGTTAGTAACATTGTCTTTTTTAAATAATATATTATTGGCATAAATATGTAATTCACGATATATAAGTGCCTACATTTACACAAATAATGAATTGAAACCTACAGCAAAACTGATCAAACCTTTTAATGATCTTAACTTTCACAATATAATATCTGTCGATGATACGATGATAATTATATCATCGTTCATCAAATACAGACCACATAAAGTTACATTTCTTTAGATATATATGTAGTTAAATCTAAAATCACGAGATGTAGCGGCAACGATTTTAGTGCTATCGTTTCGTAACTGCGTAAAAATAAAATTGATGCGCTAATATAAATACCCGTACCTATCTAGCACAATTTACTTTAAGACATTTTTCTTGATACGCTGATCTGCGCACAAAGCCACGTCCTTGATTCAGATGATAAAACAATTATGAAATGAAAGTACCTGAGTAATCTATATACTAATATTATAAGTTCGAAAGTTTGGATAGATGGATATGGATGTATGGATGTTTGTTACTCAATCACGCCATAACAACTGATCGGATCTGGCTGAAATTTGGCACTGAGATAGATTATAGTCTGGAATAGCACATACTTAAGCTACTTATTATCCCGAAAAATTAAATTAGTTCCCGCGGGAACCAATAAACCTCAAACCACGCAGACGAAGTCGCGGGCATCCGCTAATTTTCTTATAAAAATAAATGTGCAAGCAAAGTACAAGTCAGTATTAATGTGATGTAAACTGTCACAAGGATTTTTTGTTAATTTAAGTATATTTAGTGCTAACAATACAATCCATAATGTTAAATCATACCAAACGAACAGTGCAACTTGTACACTGTAGGTACCTACTGCTGCAAAAAATACCCAATAACAATAACCAACACATTTCTGCATGACGTTCAATTTGAGATAACATTTGGGTTATCTAAAATTAAATAATTTATTAATTGAAATTGGTGCGCTAAACAAGCTGATGCTTGGTCCGCGAGGAACAAGTTTTTTAAATTCCCACGAGAACTCCTTAATTTTCCGGTATAAAATTACCCTATGGCACTCACTCTCCAGGTCCTCAACTGTACCCATGCAAAAAACCACGTCGATCCGTTGCTTTGCTGCGGCGTGGTTGAAGGACAAACCAACAAAGACACTTACGCATTTCTAATATTACTATTAGTATGTTATGCTCTTGTATTTTATGAGATGATCCCATCAACATCATCATCCCATTAACAGAAGATTCTAGCATTTTGTATAGAAAAATGTAAGTGAAAACATACAGAAAAGCTAAGAACTCTACCTACTTGTGTGTCATCATGGAGATTCAGATATTTATGAAGTCTAGCTAATTAATTACGAGGACAAGTATTGTTCAATGTTCATATAATAAACTTAGAATATTTACTTAGTCTGTGGTTCATATTAGGTACATTACATCAAACGGATCGCTTGTAAAGTGGATAATAAATAGTAGGGTTGTGAAATACTTGACTCTCCAACATTACCTGCTACGACACAAGTTATTCTAAATTCAAATTTATAACTGTGAGTAGTGTGCAAAAAGAAATATATCTTCAATGGAAAAATTTATCGGTTCTTTTTCCACACCACCAATGAGGTAAGAACCACAGGCGCGTTTTTTTTATAGAGGTGTCCCCAATAGGCCTACTCCTCTTGTTACACTTTTAGGAATGAGAATTTAAGCTAGATAAGAACTGACTGATGTGTATACACAATCGGATATGGCCAAAATCGAGGGAACGAACGTAGATAATTAGGTAATGTGTCAGGAATTGTGTCACCCGGTACGGAGGCGGTGCGTTTGCACGTCGATTACGAGTCGAGGGCAGTGTTTCTTGGCGACTTGGGACTGGCAGACAGAGAGTCGGCATACAACGCCTACAGTTCGCTGTTCCGGCAACGAAGTTCAGACCATTGGGTGCCCCTTTTGCTTATTGTTCGTTAACTTCACTGAATCCCTTCTTAACTCTAACATTCATAATTAGAGTGTCATTAATTAAAACTGTTGACTCGAGTTTTTCATCAAATACCATATAAAGTAAAAGTAAAAGTAAAATATACTTTATTGTACACAAAGAAATTAAATGAAATTAAAAACAAACATATTAATGGATACAGCACAACAGGCGGCCTTATCGCTTAAACCGCGATCTCTTCCAGGCAACCTTAGGGCAGAGGAAACTTTTAAAAGAAAGCGGGAGGGGTGTACTGAAACATAATATTAATAAATAAATATTGTATATATATAAACAATTTAAAAATATATATATATATGATAAATACACAGTATAGAAGTAAAGAAGTAATAGAAAATAGACGACAGATGAATATATAGATTATAATGATAGATAATGTTGTTTCAATTTAGTTTTGAAGATAGGAAGAGATTGGGATAGCTTAATATCCAAAGGGAGAACGTTCCAAAGCCGTATAGCAGTTGCTGTAAAAGAATTTTGATAGAAGGAAGTTGAGTGACTAGGAGTACTTAATAAAAGATTATTTTGAGAACGGAGGGAAAAAGAGTGTAAATTACTTTTAAGTAGTGAGGTGTGATGGGATTGAACAGAATGCAGTACAGAAGGTGAAGAATGTGAGTATTCCTGCGAAGGCGAATCGGGAGCCACTTGAGCTTATACTTAGTATGCAGTTTTTAATATTTTACATTGTTTCTTTTCTAAAAATTATGAAATGTAGCGAAAGCGAAAAAAATGAAATTATAAAATATCCAAAGCGTAGTTATTATTTGTTGTCAAAACCCAGTATTTCTTTTTCCAAACCCTCTTTTATTCTCTGTTTGCTTGCTTTTTCATTCATCTATTATTGCTATTGACAATGCAGTAAGCACTCCTCATTAATATTCTAATTAACTTATGGATAATCTATTACATAATATCTATATTCCTATAAGACAACCAAGTAGATAGGTACACTTAAAATTTCGTAAACGTTATACATATTAGTTTGGTCAGTAGTTGCTTTGGCCATAGAAGCTTAAAAGCATAAACTTAGAATATATAATAATAATAAACGTAGTCATTATTACAATCAGGCATCCCTTTAATCCGATAATTTTATTCCAAGCAGCAAAAGGTTTTGTGTTGGCGGCCACGCACCTTTTAGCACAATCGATAAAATTATGGTTAAACCTTTCACTAAAACATGCATCCACATTCACAATTTGTTCATCCATTTAATATCTGTAGTTTAACTTTTAAGCAGCTATGGATTTTTATTTCCATCTTATAAACAATATTAAAACTACGTTAAATTAAAATAATATGTTATAATACACAAAAATCATTAAGCACGTTGTATTGGCTCACAAAGCCAAAATCTATCTAATATCAGAGTATATAGACAATGAAGCCGGACTGGAGAGCGATATCTGCACTGAGGCCTGTCATTCGGTACGGATGACCTATCAAAAGAACTCGTGAATACCAACACACTATCGACATTGATAAGTATTCTAAAAATAATGAACTCATATAGCTTTGTCCCGCATTTTGTATAGATACGTACGTATTCTTTAGGTTTATCGTCATCATCGGGTGCCATCTTCAAAGTTTGACGGTCAGTAGGTTTCCGAATTCTAACAAGTTGATATTGTGTGATTTTTGAAAATATAGATTTTTTAGTTTGATCCAACTGATCATTGTGGGGATATAAAGCTTGAGGAAACTGGACGACTCAAAAATCAATTGGTTACTCTAACAATATTTGTTTTATTTCTTTTACTACGTTGGTTTCTAATTCTTTCACTGTAAAAATATTCGTTTTATTTCTTTTATTAACATGTTTATCTGTTACAAAAATATGTTGAGATTTGCCATATAACTTGTAATAGGCTATTAAACAGTTCAATATACTTAGCACTGATTAGATACACTGTATGTACAGTTCCAGGAACTATGCCGAAAATAGAAACATGAAAAAAGTTTATCCTAAGTGTATATTTTATAAGCCAATCTCCGACAAGTCGACTGTAGTCTGGACTTGTCGGAGATTGTCTGGGTGTACCCAGTTCAGAATGTATTCTTTTGAGAAAAATTTCGGCGGATTGTACCGAGAAGACCATCAAGTACGTATCTCATAATAAGTTGGTACTTTTGTTATTAGATAAAGATAGAAACAAAAATTTGGCAGAAATGGCAAATAATTATAAGTAATCTACAAGAGCTGGAATGTCTATACCTACTTAATTAGAAGACTAGTGGTTAGGTATTTTGAGAGAAGAAAGAGAAAAAAAATTTATATTTAAGACAACAATATAATGATAAATAAAATTATGAGAGCTGCTGTTACATTGTAGTTGTCTAATTAGTGGATGTATTCGCAATGTCGGACGTTAAAACGTCGTTAAGTGGTCGTTATCAATAGCGGTCGAAGCCCTGGTTGCTTTACTAGATCACATATTTACATGCTCTTTGATAACCTCCTTATAAGCTCCTTAAGTATTATGATGTTACCTTTAGTTCTCCTATGTCAAAGAGTTGCAAATTATTTAGGAAGTTTTCTAATTTAATAGCATGACGCTATTTATAGACGAGCAACGAAGATTACGAGAATCGGTGTGTTCAATGTTCGATAAACTTCCATATTAATATTCTAAAGCTGTTCTAGGCAACCGCGATAGAAATCTTCACGTAGAGACAATGGCGAATTGCCTAAGACATGTCCGATTCGAAACGATCTTTTGCTAATTAAAATTGGCAGTGCGTGAGGCGATCACGGAGTGCTTTACCCACTTATAAGCTGCACACGTGCCTGTCAATGAACTTTGTCGACCATAATAATTACTGTCGTGCGAATAGTTGTGCACGTGTAGCCACCAGCCCACCAACTTCCTGGCGCGAGCCTTTCAGTCGCCATCGTTTGCATTGACGCTACAGAGCGGCTTCCTAGCAACTAACTGTTCTAAACTTTTAATGATTTTTGCCTAACATGCCCAATGAAGGAGGCACTCAGAGTAGATAGAGCTGTCGCTACGCAGACAAATCTTTAAGCCAATACAATTAACGAGAGACACTTACAGCCGAATACTTAAACATAGAAACATAAGAGCATAAGATAAGAGCGCTCCAAGTGCTAAGTGACTGTTTTAACATTCGTTTTATGTGTTATACTCCAAAGCCCAAATGCTGGCACATTGCACTTGGCCTAGGCAATCCTCAGGAATGCCCAGAGCCGTCCAATACTTTGGCTGGAGTCTATCGAGTTTTCAGGCTAATTTGGAAGTGCCTAAAAAGCCCTTATCCTAGACAATTTGGATAAGTAGCTCGGACTAATATTTATGACCATTGTGATAATATTTGAATAAGTAAAAATGAACATTAAAATCTTAAACATGGATAATATTATTTTGTTTAGTCTGCATTTAATGCATATAATGTCGCATTAATGTCGCATTGCAAAGATTCAAAGCAGAAACTTCCTTTTCCAATTCTGCTTTGGACTAGGAATTCAGTTACTTCATGATTAGCCTTTAACTAGTTCAACAAAAGCCAAACTTTTGGCTTTGGACTAAGCGTTCTGGAAATACTTTATCATTGCCGCCAATCGCCATGTGTCATTTCAGCTTTGGACTAGGTCTAACATATGTTCAAAATTAAACAAGTTCAGCATTCGGCCGTTACGAATTAATAATTGTACATACTCATATTATCTGACTATAGGCACCTGTTACATGTATTCGAAGGGGCATCGAACTTGGCTGCTCAGACTAGTTAAATTATAATTTGGATCCACTGAACTAAATCAACGAGGGAATAAATACTGGATCAAGGTACTAACGGGCGAATACGAGGACATTATCGGTGCGGGCGAGGAAGTCGTCCTGCTCGGTGTGAGTGACGAAGGTGCGCGAAGGTGCCGGCGCGTCGGCCTGCACGCCCGCCGGCGGCGGTCGGCGCTCGAAGCGCTGCATGAGATCTGCCGGCACCCGCGGCAGCTGCCGGCCTGTGGTGTTGGGCGCCTGCGAGAAGCCGAGCTTGGCCAGCAAGCTCTCGCGGATCACCCGTAGACTGTGCTCGCGCGCGTTTTCGTACGAGCGGCAGGAGGTGCAGACGACGTGCGCCGGCGGGGACTCCTGCGGGCAGGCGACGTCGGCGGCGACGGCGGCCAGCCACGCGGCCAGCAGCAGCAGGCTCGCGGGCCTGGCCCGCGGCCCGCGCGACGCGCCCAGCGCACGCGTGGTGCGGCAGAGCGGGGAGGCGGCGCGGGCGGCTCGGCGGAGCGACGGACGGGTGAGACCGCGGGCGGCGCGTGCGACACTGCGCCGAGAGCGCCGGTTGCCCGAGGCCCGCGCCCCGAGCGCCCGGCGCGCCGAGCCCGAGCGCGGCAGCCGCCCCCAACCCCGCACGCCGCCCGCCCGCACTCCCACAGTGACTCACTGCCACCAGCCCACCACCGCGCCGCCGCGTCGAGCGAATTACCAAAGCGCTGCACTGCACCGAGCTGACTCACTCCGGAAAATAGGAAAAGAAAATGCGTGCACAACTAACAGCTTTCATCGCGCACGGCCGCCACCCGCCCTACACGCCAGTCTGATCATCTGCATCATGCCATTTTGTCGCTATATGCATATTGCATATCTATTTCCACAATTGACTTATCTAAATCCTAGACTTACTTAATGTTTTAAAACAAAAATAAAGTATTGTTTCGAGCGTCACATTAAGAATTTATTTTAATTTTTTATCCTCGACCGAGTAAGATTAGACCGTTAGTGGTAAGTTTAGACGAGAATTTTGCCCAGTTCTCAACAAGGCAAACGAATTTAAAAGTAGTTTAGTTTACTGAAGTGAAACTTCTTTTCCCCCACAATGATCTGATCTCATGAAAGTTCATCGAGGCTTCGGGGTACGGATGACGAAAATTATCTTCCTTTTTGAATCCCAGATGGTCGACCTATCATTTGTAATTCTATGGGGTGGTTAAAACTACTTTGTATCTAATTTGAAAATGATATCAACGACAGAACGACAGAACAGTTTCAACGACAGAAGTGAAACTTCTTTAGAGTAGATACGCACCTATAAGTGGGTGGTGCCGGTTTAGAGTATAATCTAGACTTAATTTCAGATTTAAAAATCTGATACCGACCAGGACAATCTACAGGCTACCCAACTCCTTAACAATTGCAGTATTGTAGAGTAGGTAGTAGTTGGCGTTTAAGTAAATAATAATAAGTAATAATGTCATGCAGGTCGATTGCGAAAGATGTGATTAATATTTATGTAGGGTTTCATGTCGTATCAATCTCGCATTTAGGTATTACGTAAGTATATGACGTCATCATTAATATTATTGTATAAAGGATGATTAATTTAATTACATTCTAATAACTGCAAGCCACGATCAGGAATCATAAAGCTGTATTATTTTATTAATTTTAGTTCATATATTTTAAAACTAGTTTATTTTGACAGCGGCCAGGTGAAGTAATTCGTTTAACCATGAAGGAATAAATATTTGGACGTCTTGACGTAAACGTTAGTTACCTAGAAGTTTCTTAATAACTTTTTTTGCTGTTACTATGATATAAAATTGCAGCGCTCTACGGTTTCATACTGAAAACGTTAACGTGGCGGCCGGTACCAGCAGCGGACTCTCAGAACTTCGGGAGGCTCCTGATTTATAAGTATGATGTTTCTGATTTCATTTATTGCTTTTTTATTGGGACGGTGATCAGGAGTGAATAATGAAAGCGACACCAGCGCCACCAGGATAATTCGACTTCGGCCTCAGGAGTTCATATATGTACCTGCACGTCAAAAAGCATGTATGAACTCTTGCAGCAGGTTGAGATAAACGTTTTAAGCTGTCAAATGATTACGATTTGCTTAGAAATTTGGGCCTCAGATCTCAATTATAGCATCAGCCCGATTCGTCCACTGGTTTGAACTGTGCGTTGATAGATCTGTCAGTCAGTAAAACAGGCAGTCACCTTTTTATTTTGTATATTTAGATTAAACCAATAAGCCCTTGTTGAAATATACACGTGGGCTATAAACAATAACGTCTTGGTCATTGTCTACAATATAAGATCAGAGAGCTTGTGGGATATATTGAGGAGGTGCTTGACAAAGTTGAAAAGGTGATTCACATGCCATTCCATATTATACCTATGAACATTGAACACCCCTGACACTGCCTTATAAGGCCGTGACTCTTAACCCTTGACAGCTACAGTCAAAATCCTATCCCATATATACGAATACCAAGACTATAGTCTTGGTTTGGCACATTGACAGAAACGTTTTTGTGAAAATTTACCCTAAATGGTTGAAATGGGGTTGAAAGTTTGTATGAAAATCCTTAGTTTTTGAAGTTAGAGACATGAAAATTGGCATTTCAGTTATTAGTTATAAATAATAAAAACCTATATAAGCAATTTTACGAAAATCTAAAGTGGTGAAATGGGGTTTGGAAGCTTACATGAGGGTTTTAAGTTTTTGAAGTTAGAGACTGAAAATCGGCATTTAGGTTATTAGATTTAAATAATAATAACCTGCATAAGCAATTTTACGAAAATCAATCCCACAGAGGGTGAAAACGGGTTGGTGTGTATGAAAGTCCTATGTTTTTGTAGTTAGAGATATGAAAATCGGGATTAAGGTTATTAGATTTAAATAATAATAACCTGTATGAGCAATTCTTACGAAAATCCACCCCAAAAGGGGTTCAATGGGGGTTGGAAGGTTACATTAAAGTATGTACTATGATTTTGAAGTAGGTATAGACATGAAAATTAGCATTTAGATTAGGTATTAGTACCTATTAAATAATAAAAACCTGCATAAGTTTTATAAAGCCTCTATAGATAGGCTTTTTGCTGCGGTGATATTTCATAATCTCATAGGAAATCAGAAATTGTACGCGGAAGAAGTCGCGGGCGACCTCTATAAAACGATTCGAAGGCCTGGGTGGGATAAAAAATTTAGTACCTATACCTATACCTATTACTAAACGAAATAATTACTTAATAAAAAAATTATACCCAACTGAAGTAAACATCGACAAAATAACGCTTAAAACTTAATTTGTACATTTCCCCAGTTGGCTGCTTTCTGCATAACTGGTTCGAATTTGTTCTTATATTCTACTAGCGGACGCCCGCGACTTCGTTCGCATGGCAAAGGTTTTTTAATTCCCATAGGCATTCCTTAATTTTCCGGGATAAAAAGAACCCATGAAAAAAAACCCGTCGATCCGTTGCTCTGTTGCGGCGTGATTGAAGGACTATTTAACGTCCTTTCGGATAGAATTTATAAAAACTGTGAATTATGTATTTCATAATTTAAACCGGTAGCCCAAATATCAAGATTCACGGCTATTTAACTTGAAAAACCCCGGCCTTTTACACCAACTTTCAACCCCCATTTTACCTGTTTGGGGGTGGAATTTTGAAAAACTGTTACTCACGTACTTCTTTATATTATACCGAAAGCCAAAATACCAAGTTTCGTTGTTATAACTTGAAAAATATGTTGATAAATGAAGTACATTCATCCCCTATTCCACCCCTTCGGGGGTAGAATTTTGAAAAACTGTAAAACACGTATTTCTTTATTTTTTACCGATAACTCACATACTAAATTTCATGGATATAACTTGCGAAATGACGGACTTTCATACAAACTTTCAACCCCTATTTCACCCCTTTAGGGGTGGAATTTTGAAAAATCCTTCCTTAGTGAGCGCCTACGTTACAAAAGGAAGCTACTGTCAAAATTTCAAGTCTCTAACCCTAGCGGTTGAGGCTGTGCGTTGTGCGTTGGTGTAAGTCAGACAGTCAGGACTTTGAATTTTATATATATAGATTAGAAACATAATAGCTGGAATATATAAGTTGGTATATCAGCTAATCAGCTTTTCTCTCTTTCTCAGCGTGTCTCACTGCTGAGGGTCGTGACCCCTGTCCTTTGCTTAGAATGTTAGTCCTTTCAAATACTATTCGACGAGATTGGATTCGTTTAATTTCTCAAATCTTTTGTTAGGTTTGCGGGTTATCAATGTCAGGGATAGCAGTGACGGGTTAACTGGTTAAGTTTTCCATAACGCACTAATTTACGCTCTTTGCAGCATTTATCAATCACCTTCTCATAATTTCCACGGCCTCTTTAACCTCACCCGACATCTAACAAAGAAAATGCGGATCGGTTACAATCTTAGGGAGACAATTTTCTTTGACGCTAATGGAACTATTCATGCACCTTTCAATCAAAACTATTATATATAAAAGGCGGTGAAATAAACCCATGGTCATTATCAGTTCGGAAGCCGAAGACACATAACATCATGGTAGGTGATTTTCAATTGCAAAAGGTGAAAAGCTGAAACATACAAATTCACTTCATTTAACTACTACTCATAGCTAAGTATTCAACATTTTCTTGTTTTTTAATGCTTTTCTTTGTCGTTATGTATCGCTTTAACGTAGACACAGACAGCTAGGTATTATGTGCATATCTACAATTCAATACATGTACCTACCTCTACATACTCGATATCCATACTAATATTATGTGAAAGTATATCTGTTTGTCTGTCTGCTACGCTTAAACAGACCATCATTTCAACCGATATCGATGATATTTTTGGTATAGAGGTACCTAAGGTACATGATGTAATATCCCATCCCATTATATCTGTCACCGTAAGATTGTAAAAACCGTTTATAATCTAACTCGCGATATTGTAAACTGTCGAATGATTACAATATAACGGATTATTTTTCGGTAGATTGTAATCTGTTAGGTTTTTTAACCCGATAGAACCTAAGTGGGCACTACTTGATTATTTATGTCGAACCCTAACCTAACCTACAAGAAAGAGACAAGAAAACGTAAATACAATGAATATTTCAAAAATTGACACTTAAAACATTGAACGGTTCACAATCTTTCGACTGTTTACAATCTATCGAAAAAAAAGCGTTAGATTACAATCTTACGGTTTTTACAATCTTACGGTGACATATCCATTCTCGCAGTAATAAAAATAAGTTAATCCACGCGGACTAAGTCGCGGGCATCATCTTGTCTACTATGTGTATTTATTATACCTAGAAAGTTTTAAAAAAGCCGTCTCAAAAAAAGCTGTTGTTTAATTACTGGTCTCACAATAGTCATGATAATTTTGTCCAAAACTATTCTTCTTTGATTTAGCGTTGTCACACCTACCTGGGTCCTTTACCTTTTGCCACCCAATTTGCCCGGTTTTTTTATTCTTTGAGCATGTTCGGAATAAAAAGGTACAGAATTGGTCATATTTTCACATGTTTAATGTATTCTCGGTAGGTATAGGTATGAAATAATAGGCGAAAAATTCTAAATAAAATTTATTTTTCAATATAGTCTCCCATAGCCTCATTACACTTATTTTTGATCGGGTAAATAACTTTTCAATGCCCTCTAAAAATATTTTTCCTCTTTGACTGAAATGTTCATTAATTGCCTCCTTCAACTCTTCATCGTCGGAAAAATGCTAACCCCGAAGATCTTTCTTCAGGTTTGGGAACAAAAAGTAATCACTGGGTGCCAGGTCAGGGCTGTAGGGTGGATGAGTGATTTCTTCAAATCCACAATCCCTCACAGCAGCCTTGGCAACGCGCCCTGTGTGAACCGGTCAAGACACCAGCGGTCAATTTTCCACGTCTTTTTTCTTTTATAGCGTCCTTCAAATTGCGTAGGCTGTTTGCGTATGCTGCGGCAGTAATGCTTTGACCCTTTTAAGGCTTTTTTGTGTATTCGATCAGTAAAATTCCCTTAAAATCCCAAAACACTGTGGCTATGAGTTTTCCGGCTGATGGGCAGACTTTAACTTCTTCGGTGGGTCTGTTCCTTTTTTATGCCACTGCATGGACTCTTGCTTACTCTCAGGATCATAGTGATGAACCCACGTTTCATCACCGGTGACAATGCGTTCAAAAATTCTACTCGGATTTTCACTACAGAGCTCCAAAAACTCCTTACAGCACTCAACTCGCACTTGTTTCTGAAGCGGCGTGAGCATTCGCGGCACCCATCTTGCACTCTCGTATTGATAACTTGAATACTAATGATGACAATTACATGAAAATTTATAACCCTCAAAGAGTGTCTTTAACTAAAGAGGTAATTAATTTGCTCTTATCATTAGTTAATCCCGATACCGAGAATACATTGTACGCCCTCGTATCTCCCCCAATTCATTTTTATCCATTATCTTAAATCCTCCACTTGTATGACGTTTGTTAGAGGCGTGAGCCCATTTAATTTGTGTGTGACTTAACAAAACAGCATGTGTGTACGCTTGTTTCGTAGATATACAATAATAATTTTCGCACGTCTGCTATAATTCTTAGAAAACCCCATCCGGTTCCATTCTGCGGTTAAAATCTAAATATTTCGAGGAAATTCTCACCATCATCATGTACATTAATACGAATAAGGTACTTTACCTTCCAAATCTTAGATAGAAGTAGTCGGTACATGCTCCTGTATATACATATAAGTAGTGCCTTCTACAATTATTTACCTATCCAGTAGCCAATGATAGATGCAAGAAATTGCCTATAGAACATACAATAACTAAATATCTACTGTAGCCTTAGAAAGTTTCCTTATGATTCTGTGGAAGTGTTTCACAATGTTTTCTTGATGATTAAACCAACAAGCCAACAAACCATCAAACAAACACACTTTCGCATTTATAATAATATTAGTATGGTATTTGTAGTATAGAATTTATATTCAGGCACTTTATTAGTAAAAAATAAACTTTCATAACTGACCTTTCACAGATAAAGCTATCACTTTTTCTACTACCAACATGCACAGCGGCACTGCTCACCATACAGTTACTGTTGGCTCCAATCCTGGCTTTCAAGAGGTCTTCCAATGTGGACGAGTACATGGTTGAGAATGAACGGACGCGCATGAGACAAAATTACGTTCTGCAGAGAGCTCTGAATAACAACATGGATAAAAATAAAATCGGAATGACATACGTTACGGACCCGCTAAATCCTAACACGAACCCTGAAGAACTACCCGCACTTATAGTGGATTATGCTAATATGATTAGAAACGATATCATACTGCTGGACAATTCTGTTGAAACACGCACCAGGAAAAGAGGAAATTTAAAAGTGGAAAAATACAATGTGAGTTTGGAATAGGAGAGAAAAATTTAAAATTGCCCCCATTACTTCCTTTGTTTAACCGTTACATATAACAAATCTTGGTGGGCACCCACAGATAAGTACCGGAGTTCTATGAAAAATTGCACCAAAATCGGTCCAATAGTTTTTAGGAAAAGGGAGAAATAATTAATTAAATAATAATATAATATGGAACCTCTTACTTGAACGCAAACCGTAGCGGTTGGTTATATAATATTCTCGAGCCGGTATAATGATTAAATGTGTTACCTATTTTATTTCAGCAAGTTGGTCCCATAAACGAGGTGCCGTGCAGATGTGAATTAGAAACAGTAAGTAGACTTTAGAAGGATTATAATATACGAGTAATAAAATTAAAATTGATTGTTCTAAACCTACGCATTATTTTTTCAGAAAGATCCCATGTTTCTGGACGCTGACCATTTCCCTAGCTCTGTTGAAACCAGAACGTGTGATGCCAGCCTCTGTCCTAATCCATACAAATGCCATCCGCGGTACCATAATGTACGTATTAAAAATAAGATTACATTATCTAAAAATCTCAGTTTTCAATATGAAACTGTAAGCCGTCTCATTATGGTGACCTATAACATTCTTTAGTATTTTGGAGTCTACAAGTTAGGTATATAACATTGTTATAGTGTCCGCACTTCACTCTTCATATAGTTAACAAAATAACGGCAGTTGTAGACATACCCTACTTAACCTATAGCAATTATTTGAAGTAATACCTAACTGTGTGTTTCACTCTTTAAAATGTTAACAATAAAAATTCATTCCAAAAACCCGACTTCCATAGCCACTGTAAAGTAAAAAATAATTTTGATTTCTACACACTATGTTGAAGTCGGGCGAGCCTGACGCGTCAACTTTGCCTGTCTTTGTTATACTCGCCCGACTTCAACATAGTGTGTAGAAATCAAAATTATTTTTTACTTTACAGTGGCTATGGAAGTCGGGTTTTTGGAATGAATTTTTATTGTTAACATTTTAAAGAGTGAAACACATTTTTTACTTTACAGTGGCTTCGGAGGTCGGTTTTTTTGGAAAGATTTTTTATTTTTAACTTTTTAGTGTACTCTTAATCCCCACGGGTTAGGAGTGCAGTACCCTGCAGCATCAGAGTTGAGTAGTTGGGACTTGGGTTTAAGTATGAAGTCGTTGCTTGACACCTACAATATGAATTCACCATAAAAAAATCCTAAATCGCTATTTTTAAGGAGTTCTGTACCCTGCAACATCAGGGTTGAGGAGTTGGGACTCAGAGTTGAATCGTATGTACACGTGACTTGATATGAATTCACCATCAAAACATCCTAACTCCGTAGTCTTGAGTCGTAGGTATACCTACAGCATCAGGATTGAGGAGTTGGGGCAGAATTTTTATGGGACCAATTCGCGAGCTTCCTCTAACGACTGAAAAACAAATTTTCGCGCCGAATTGAGAACCTCCTTTTTTGGAAGTCGGTTAAAAATGTATATGTCACCGTAAGATCGCAAAAACCGTTAGATTGTAATCTAACTAGCGATATTGTAAACTGTCGACGGATTGTGAACCGTTCCGTTCCGTTCCGTTCCGTTCCGTACCGAGTGTAAATTTTTGAAATATTAATTGTACTTATTTACGTTTTCTTGTCTCTTTCGTGTAGGTTAGGTTAGGGTTCGACATAAATAATCAGGTAAGCTAAGTGCCACTTACAGTGGGCACTTAGCTTTTGTCGGGTTATTATACCTAACAGATTACAATCTACCGAAAAATAATGCGTTAAATTGTAATCTGTAGACAGTTTACAATATCGCTAGTTAGATTACAATCTAACGGTTTTTGCAATCTTACGGTGACATATACAACGCTAAATACTTATTGGAATCTAGGCAAACTAGATTCGCCAGTTAAAATCATGAATCATATTAATTTATTTTACAGATTACGGTATTAAAAAGAAATAGGAAGTTAAGGCAAACTGATGAACTATTCGAAGAGGATCTACCAGAAGACTTCCCAAAACATTGGGTGGCGATTAAGAAACCTGTCATAGTTGGCTGTTTTTGTCTGAGAAATTATGATAGTAGGAGCTAATTTAGAAATAACTTTTTACGGCTGAAAAATATTAAAAACCTTATCTTATAAGGTACCTATGTAATATCCACCTCACTTATTTAATAAATAGGTATTTGATCAGAATATTACTAACAACTGATGCCAGTGACTTCGTCCAAGTATTTTTTATTCGCACGGTAACTTCTGAATTTTCTGGGATAAAAAGTAACGTATGTTACTCTCCAGGTTTTCAATTTCATGCAAAATATCACGTCCATCCGTTGCGGCATGATTGAAAGACAAACAGACACACGCATCTATAATATTAGTATGATTTTATAACATAATTTAAATAGGTATGAAGATAATTGGCAAACTATAATCAATCTCGTAGCTTGCTATGTTTTAATATATTATTGTACCTTTTATAGAAATTATAGTCCGTCGTGAAGTCAATATTAGCTTTTATTTAGTAGGTAATGAACAGCTGCATTTTTAAATATAAAACGCGTATATAAGGCGTCGTGTAGTGGAAACTCGGACTATCGCTTCACTCAAAGTGTCTCGGACTCGGAGTCCTCGCAAGACGGCCTCTTGCCAGAAGTCTTTGTAATTTGAAGCCTTCTTATAACTACAGAAAAAGTTCAAATATTTTACAAATTAATGTAGAAGCTAATTATTATTATATAGTTAGCTAAAGCTTAAAGGGTGCTTATAGTGATGAAGTTAATTGGTCTCGTAGAATCAACTTTGCTTGCTAGATGTTATGGGACTTGAATATAAGATAATTTATTTGAACATTACCTATATAAACTTTATACTGTGAACTAACACGACGTCATATTTCATACCAATTTTTCCCCATCTTTTATAATACAAAGTAAGTTTAATGTTACGTTACATAATCTGAACGCCCCTTAATAAGCTGATGTAACTTAACAAAATTAAGGTAGCTGGTTTGGTTGTTATTGTATGACTTTAGGGTATGTTTTGTTTGCTGTGATGACTATAGGATACCTAATAAATAATAATATACTGAAAAATAATATGCATTAACAATAAATAATTTATTTCATTTAATATGAATTAACTGGGGAATATTACCATCGCTTAAATCCTTTCGTAAAAAATAATAGTTCGTGTCTTAGAATTATTATAATCCTTATTTTAGGGACGTCAAGGTACGTGACATAAAACTGTAATTTTGAAGTAATACTCCTTTAAGGGATGGTAGTTACACCCCGTGCATGTTATTTAAATCTCCATTGTATATTTAATATTTTAATATTATTACATTGATACGGGTAATTATGTCAGACTTTTAGACTGAGCATCGTACACACATTGCAAATAATTTAAAATTACTCCAAATAAAGGAAAATAATAACCATAACGAGAATCGATAACGCTTTACTTGCAATTAAAATGTAATATGTTTAATGATTGTTTGAAAAAATATTTTTTTCCAAATTTAACAATTCCTACTGGCCACGCTAACTCTGTCACGGAATAAAAGGGCAACACTTAAAAAAAACATTCGTCTAATCTGTTTTCTTACATTTGTCAATTCAGGTGTCAGGTGTGTTTATGTTCGTTTTATTATTTCGAAAATAAAAGTGAAATAGTGAAATAATGGTTAAACCTATGCAAAGTAATATGCGCGAGTTATTATATGACATGATTCTTAAATTCCAAGACGTAAAGGAAGAACACGATGTTGTCTTTAGCCAAAAACAACAATGTTTACAAGAAATCGAAGAGTTGACAAGTAAGTTGACCAAACGGTTTTGATATTTTGCTTTTCGATCTTTGCATAAAATACTTAAGATTATAATTTATGTAAAACGTTTAATCGGTTTATATTCGCCTGTTCATATCGTATAATTATGATGCATATGCAAAAAATAAATTATTTTCATTTATTTCCAGGTGTATGCGTAGGAATTTTAAGAGTTATTAAAAATGAGGGCCAATCTAAAGAGGGAATCTGGTGGACTCCCTACAAAAAGCGTTCAGTCGGGAAATGAAAGTCAATATTGTCAATTTTTAGCTTTTCTCAGACCAGGCTGCGTTTGGAACCCTCATAGCTCTAGTCTTAAGATACTGCAGTTAATTATCACCATCATGTCTCATATTTTACTGACGTTCAAAAGTGAACAGTGTTGGTACCTATTTTGAATAAAACAGCTTTGACTATTGACTATGTGTTTCATTCATTTAGGCTGTCCTTAAGTAGTTCAGAAGATCTCCCCTTCTGAACTACTTAAGTAATAAATTGTTGTTAATCTTTAGCGTCAGTAGATTCACACTAATATTAAATGCGAGAGTAATTGTCTGTTACCCTTTTTTTGACTCATCCCCTGAACAAAAATATACGGTTTTGCCTGAGTTTAAAGCCGAAATCCACGCAGACGAATCCATGCATAGCAAATATAATACATAAAATTTATATAAATATGATAAATAAATACGGGAAACGTTATGCTCTACCTTAATATTAAGTTGTCAAAACTGTGCCCTATATTTACATTTACTCTTTTAAATGTACTAAAACGACCAATGACCCCAAGAAAGCAGATTAAAAACAAAAAACACAAGTGTCAAATACGTTTTTTCGCATTACAGTCTGTGTTATCATCAACAGATTTTCAAATTCTACCAGTGCTGCAGACTTAGCGTAGCCAGACTATATCCCTCAGTACTATGCTAAGCTTCAATTAATGTTTTATTTATGTGACAACCTGAGGCGTACTTATTTGTATACTAGATGATGCCCGCGACTTCGTCCGCATGGACTGAGCTTTTTTTGGTTTCCACGGGAACGGGAACTCTTTAATTTTCCGGGATAAAAAGTAGCCTAGGTGTTATTCCAGACTATAAATAATCTATCTCTGTGCCAAATTTCAACCAGATCCCTTCGGCTATTCTGGCGTGATTGAGTAACAAACATCCATCTATCCATCCAAACTTTCGCATTTATAATGTTAACCATATAGATATTTTGGATGGTCGAATCTAAGGCATCAGACGTATTTTTACAACGACCGAGTATTTGACATCGAGAGTCCCTGGGCGTCTGCGACTAGTAAGATTAACTTCGTATTTGTAAGTATGAGTTTGCATATAGATACTATGTAGAACTGTAGAATATAGAAAACCCGCACACGAATTAAACTGGTATGTACTGCTTTTCACATTGAAACTCACACCAATACGAGGCGTGCGAGGCTCATCTTACCATACGCGGACTGCAGTCCAAAAGAAACTAGGTTTACTTTCTGATATTTGAAGATAAGCCGTCCGTTTATTAAACTGTTCCAATATAAAGCCTACATCCTATCAGATCTCGATTTCAACATTCTAGACCTAGATAAACAAAATTGCAATAGGTAATTTATCAGAAAGATACACAAAGTATTCAAACAAATCTTTTATTTACTTCCAAATTTAAAACTAAATAATATGTACAAAATTATTCAAATCAAAACTGTGTACAGAAAAGTAAATTGAATTCTCAGTAAATATAGCTACATCCATGACTATAACATACTATTCTTTCCAAATCTCTTAAAATAAAAACCACATTTCTTTATCAGTTAGAACTCCTTAGTTAGTACTTATGCTTGTTGAAGTCAAATCCTAGAATTGTCCACCTCATCAAGCACATCCTGACTATTTTAACAGTGGTATTTTATGAAATTTCCAACAAGTACTGGCCATATTGTATTATCATCATGATTTGTAGATTTAGACATCAACGATCATATCGCTGATGCCTGCGACTTAGTCTGCGTGGAATAAGTTATTTTAATTCGCACGGGAAATTCTTCATTTTCTGGGACAAAAAATGCCTATGCCACTCTACCTATACCCATGCAAAAAATGACGTCGATCAACAAACCAACATACTTTCGCATTATAATATTAGTATGATTTTATAAACAAGCAAAGATAATAAGAATTTTTGAAAATTATGCATAAGTATGCATATATAAGAAACAAAACACCCCGACTCCACGCAGACTTGTCCATCATATCCTTACAAATGTTATTTGGAAAAATGTGAAGCCAGAAGCTCGCAAAGGAGGTCCTGAATGAAGCGACCCTACTAGGCAAAGTGGAGCGAAGCGAGCCGCCGACATATTATGTGTAACGAAACGAAGGCCGATTAAGTGAAGCTGAATGAAGAGCCGGCGATTCTTTTGCCGCAAGCCATTTAAAAACTTCACACTTTAATAATTCTTTTATTTTGACAAAAGTTTATTTCGAGTGGTTTCACTAAAATTCGCGTAAACAAAGCACTGCCAGTATTATTAGATGTGGCAGGCTCGGTTTGATTTGGACAATTCTACGACTACAACATGCACATAAGCTTGATGTTCTAAAATAAAACATGCCATTACAGCATAAATACACTTTTGTGTTATGGTCCACCATACAAATAACAGAACTAATAATGTTTTTAAACTATTCATAAATAATACAATATGCACTTCCTTATCACGGATATTTATGTTGAGTTCACTTTAATGAATATAGTACATAATACAACTTTTGTATCACACATTGAAAGTCACAAAAGTTGCAAATCATACTCCTTCGTTTCACAACTGGAATGCCTATCCCCTCAATATATTGAAAGTATACGCGACGCAAGGCGACACGATTTAGTATTTGCTAGAACGCTATACGTACTTAAACGAATCCTTTCGCGCCATTCATGGGCTATCAGGCCACAACTCGCACCTCAATCGAGCGCGAATGACGAGCGGGCCTAAAGAGTGTAAACGTAAAACGGTAAATGCTCAACAGTACATTTTACTAAAACTTTTATTGAAAGAAAGAGTTGTCACTTCACGGCAACTTCGATGGACCACAAATACACATGTAAGTTTAAGATGCTTCGAGTTACTTACGAAATGTAATAAATCTTGTAAGTCGCGTGTCGCTTGCAAATTTTAGTTATGTAAGTTAATCTCGAGTGGGCTACTAACGTAAAATCTTACAAGTGCAATAATTGGGTATTTGAAAAATAGTCAAATCAGCAACTTTTTTCAAACCTCAAAACGCTTCCTAAGTTTGGGATTTATATGAAACTAGATGATGCCCGCGACTTCGTCCGCGTGAATTGATGTTTTTTTAAGATTTAAACTATCCTATCTCTCAAGTTGGATCGAACTGCACATGGTGTGCGAATTTTATTATAATCGGTTAAGTGGTTTAGGAGTCCATTGAGGACAAACATTGTGACACGAGATTTATATATATTAAGATTGTGAAATGTGACGTCATTAAACTTCGACGCACTTCACTTCACTTTAATCGTTTGTCAAAAATGGTTATTCGACATAAAACTATCAGAGGACATGGATATTACGACTTTTAGGAGATCCTCCATTTAATAATCACTAAAAAATAATTTGATTGAATAGTAGTCAAAACCCCAATTGCGGCCAAAGATTTGTTGCCGTACAGAAACATCATAACGTCAGAGTAAAATGGACTTAAAGTACCTTGTTTTAGAGTAGAAATTAGCGTGTTAAGCATCGTAGTCGGAGGTGTGGTGCACGGTCTCATGCGCAGCGGGCGCGGGCGCGTCGCTGAGCTGCGGTAGGATGTGTGCGATGGCCTCACCCGCCTCCGATAACATGCCCATCTCCTTACGTAGGATGTCCTCTGTCACGTTATGTATGGATTTGAACTTCAAGTTGATGCCGTGAACCTTAAATACGTGGTTGTTAAGGTTCACTTTGTAACTGAAGGCCACGTTGCACACCTGAAATGAGGAAACAGTCGTAAAGTGTTGTGGCGGAAACTAAGGTAAAGAAAACTACTTACAACAAGTGCTCACTTAATCACTTGATCTCAAAATATATCTTTTGCTTTTATTCCAATACAAGTTAGCCCTTGACTGCGATCACACGTCCTGGTAGGTAGGTAGGTAGTGTCAAAGATGGTAGTGGGCAAAACTGGTAAAGGTAAATATGGTACTTATCAGAAATCCATGCCTTAATCGGTTTCTAACTTTCTACAAGGCATCATACCCAAACGCTTAATTGCTTGACAGTATTGCCAGATGCTTGACAGTATTGCCAGAGGCGATTAAGAAATTATAAATTCTCAAATTACCCCATCAAGTGAGCAAACAAGAGACTTCCCATAACAGCGCCTACCACTGTGCCGGGTTGTCTAATCTTTGCCCCAATAACATTTTTTTTTAAACCACTTTAAAATGAGTGAAACTTATGGTACTCACTTCACACGTATAGGGGCGTTCACCGGTGTGCATTCGCTCGTGGTTCTGCAGTTGGTGCTTGGCGTTAAAGGACATCGCACAAGTGGCACACTTGTATGGCTTATATCCAGCATGGATGCGCAGGTGACGGTTCAGATCGCAACGCTGAAATGTTATACACTTTTTAATATACTTACATTACTAGCTAATGCCCGCGACTTCATCCGCGTGGATTGAGGTTTTTTGGTTCCCGCAGGAACTCTTTCATTTTCCGGGATAAAAAGTAGCCTGTGTGCTACTCCAGACTATAATATATCTCTGTGCCAAATTTCGTCCAGATCCGTTCAGCCGTTGGGGCGTGATTGAGTAACACATCCATACATCCATCCATCCAAACTTTAAACATCCATCCATACATCCATCCATCCAAAACTTTCGCATTTACAATATGTATTTGATTGATGTTGCCATTTGTCCTTTTTAAGATAATTTTAGCACATATCTTCTTTAAAAAATATCAAGGACTTCTACCACAGAGCAAGTATAGTTCGCGTGCGAGTTGAATGCAGAGCTTATGTATGTGCCACCGACCACCGTACATAAGCTCTGCATTCACCTCGAGCGTAAACTATATATACTCACACAACGACGCCCATACAAATGACAGACCCGGCTATAAAAATAGTTGTAAAACCTACAGGAGCAGTACTCTCACCTATGGTTATGGAGGAAGGTCAGAATTTTGTACAAAAACAGTGTTGTGCAAGTCAGCCTAAGCCTCTAAGGTATATTTATTATTTACTTACTGCTATGAATTTCTTCGAGCATAAATTGCATTGAAATGGTCTTTCTCCTTTGTGAATGAGGTTATGCCTGCAAGAAAATTCAAACGGTTAAAGAAGTGTTTCCTTACGTATTTTATGCAGTAATATACACTCTGAATTCCTTATTTGAGTTTCATTCAAATCATTAATTACCTGACCAAAGACTTCTGTGTATAAAATCCTGCACCACAAATTTCACAAATGTGATCTTTTATCCCTGAGTGTTGTTTGATGTGAATCAACAAATTACTTTTCTGCACAAAAGACCTTGTACATTCAGAACAGGAGAACTTCTTCTTTTCTGTAAATAAGGGATAAGAGATTTAATAAATGATTAAGATGATTTGCTATCAACGGGAATATTTAATAATTACATTTCCGTCGCACTGTTGAATAGACCTGTCCTGTCTGAACGGTTGCTGTCCTTGAATTGAATCCCATAAAACCCGATAGGGACAACTGCAGCATAGACCGATTATACCTATGAAAAACAGTCAAATTCTTTCTCTCGTATTCTCCTGTTTCCTCCTCCAAAACTAAACCGATTTTTTTTTCAAGAATCATATTTATTGAGGGGGCCTTGTTGGTATGTTTTTCTTTTTTTATATTCATCAAATTTATTTGTAATGTCTGATGATGCCGCGTAAACTGGGCCATTTATTGCAATGATTAAAGGTACCATGTTCTTAAAATTATTAATTATCGAAAAAACATGACATGGCACCGATACATAATATGGATTTTATGGTGCAAGAATGTTTTTCTCTATAGTAATTATCCATTAGGAAACAGATGAATATGTTTGTATGGAGAAACCGACGTGCCATTTCGTCTAAATCTAGATTCTAAATGTCTATTGCTTATAAATAATCTATACTTATAATAAAACTGTAACTGAAATATTTCTGTATATTTAATATATTCTGAAAATTTTAATCGGGGTATGCTTTACTATCGATACTGAGCCCAAAACAGATTTTTATTTAATTTTTGTCTGTCTGTCTGTCTGTCTGTCTGTCTGTCTGTATGGCCGCGCATCACGCGAAAACTACTGAACGGATTTAAATGAAATTTGGTATAGCGGTAGCTGATACTCCGGGTCAATATATAGGATACTTTTTATCCCGATAGAAAATAAGGTTCCTCCAGTATAGGGGTTTTTTGTTGATTTTACTCCATAACTCAGTCAAATCTGAACTGATTTGAATAAATCTTTCTTTATTAGAAGGACAAAACTCCTCAACAGATACCAGCAATTCACTTGATTAGGACTTAATAATATCTTTTTGGTGGCTTTGAAGGAAACAAAATTAATTATAAAAAAATTGCGACCAGGTGTCAACATCCGTCACATAATTTGACACTGCAGGGTGACCGCGTAACTTTTGCATCAATCATTGATACATCGCAATCAAAATTATTTTTTACTTTGCAGTGGCTTTGGAAGTCGGTTTTTTGGAAAGAATTTTTATAGTGTATGGTGAAACAGAGAATTTGACAGTTCGAGAGAATTCTTGGTTCTGTGAGCGCGCTATATACTAACCGCTTGAAACGATCAAGCTGCTGCAATAAAAAATACCATATTGATGCGTGTTGATGGGGACAATGTGCAGTACACCTCCATCAATCGGGTTGCAGATCAAGACGAGGCCACAAATTACCCCATAGAATTTTTGAATCTGCCCTCGGGCTTCCATCGCACACATTGAATTTAAAAGTTGGAGTGCCTTTAATTCTGCTGTGAAACCTAATGTCCACCAAAATTATACAATGGCAGTTGGCACCCAACTAAAAGTGACGACTCTACAGCGCAACGTTATAGCGTTAAGCGGACGTGTTGACAGGGTGCGGAGTCGGACAACGCGTCTTTATTCCTCGAATACCTCTTATCCTGTTTTAATGTTATAGTGAGGAGCAAGGCCTATTTTATTAACGCCACTTTATGCGCAAGAATAACGATCGCAAACGAAGTCGAAGGTACAGCTTGACTTGATCTTTTAATATTATAAATGCGAAAGTGTGTCTGTCTTTCTGTTATCTTTTCATGTCTCCAACCACTATTATATATTTTAGCTCTATTTTTTAACATTCGGCACAGATTTGGCTTTCGTCGTTCGTTGAGACAGGCATAGATAACCTATATATAGGTTATGAATTTCCGGAATAACAATTTAAAAATTGAATTATCAATATGAAATTAAATTATAATTAAAATGAATTTAAGTTCATTAAATAAGAAATTGTGGAAATATAGTTAAGTAAACATGAGCATCTGCTTTGTATCAACAATTTTGTTATTGTGTTTATAATGTGCATATCGGTTAGCAGTTATCTTTAGCATCAATAAACTTCAAGTATACGTAAATCTTAACTTATTTCTTAATGTCTTGGGTGTAAAATATGTTAATAGTTAATTCGGTTATGCACAATCCTACTAATCTTACTTCTTACCATCTTACTAATTTTATAAATGCAAAAGTGTATTTGTTTGTTGGTTTGTAGGTTTGTTGGTTTGTAAGGGACAATCACGTCGCAACAGAGTAACGGATTGACTTGATTATTTGCATAATTGAGGACCTGGAGAATGACATAGGCTACTTATTATCCCGGAAAATCAAAGAGTTCCCGAGGGATTTTAAAAACTAAATCCACGCGGACGAAGTCGCGGGCATCAGCTAGTATAATATATAATTGTTTTTTGGTAACTTTTGGTTTGGTTGCAATAGGTAGGTTATCTATATAAATAAAAATTAATGTTACTAAGCGCAAAACTCGAGGACGGCTCGACCAATTTGGTTAATTTTTTTTTGTATGTTCCGTATCTTCCACAGACTTTTTTTATATAAAAAAAATTGCGTTTAATTTCATTTTAATTTGGTACAGAGATAGTTTAAATGCCGGGGAATGACGTAGGCAACTTTTCATCCCGGAAAAATGAAGAGTTCCCGCGGGAATTTAAAACCTCAAATGGATGTTTGTTACTCTTTCACGCCAGAACTGGTCAACGGATCTGGATGAAATTTGGCACAGAGATAGATTATATATAGTCTGGAATAACACATAGGCTACTTTTTATCACGGAAAAATGTATGGTTCCGTGTTTTGTTTTTCACAGAGCAAGGCATCAACATGCTTTTTTGCACAGTGGTAGTTTAGGGATCAGAAAATGACACAGGCTACTTTTTATTCAGTAAAATTAAAGAGCTCCCAAGGGAAACAAAGAACCTCAATCCACGCGAACGAAGTCGCGGGCATCAGCTTGTAGCTTATAATATATATAACATCTACCTTCATGTGTAGCCATATGATTTCCAAGAGCATACGTCAATATACCACATACTGGACACACTAGCTTTTCTCTTTCCTTTGATATTGGTTTTGTGCTTTTCACTCTTCGTATACTTTCGCGTTTCATGCCTCTATATTCAGATTTAGAGCCATTCCTGTTCTTGTAATTTGGATGAATCTTTAATACTGTTGCATCTTTTGGCCTCCTCAGCAAAATTGCAGGGCCTTTTGCACCATTTTTCATAATTGGATCTAGAATAGGACAGAATCAAAATGTACATAATTTACAACAATCTTATATATATGTCACCGCAAGATTGTGAAAACTGTCAAATTGCAATCTAACGCTTTTTATCTCGATAGATTGTAAAGTGTCAATTTTTTAAATATTCAATGTATTTACGTTTTCTTGTCTGTTTCTTGTAGGTAAGTTAGGGTTCGACATAAATAATCGGGTAGTGCCCTGCGGCCTGGCACTTAGGTTCTATCGGTTTAATATACCTAACAGATTACAATCTACCGAAAAATAATGTGTTAAATTCTAATGTTTCGACAGTTTACAATCTCACTATATAGATTACAATCTAACAGTTTTCACAATCTTATAGTGACATATACAATATAATATTGATTCTAATCACAGTTATTGTTCTGGCTTTTGGTGACTTATATTACTCATTAATTTCAACAAATATTCTAAGTGAGAAGCTAAGTTTTTCAGTGCTAGTAGCTAAGATAAAGGTTGGAGCTGTCCACAAAGTAAAGACATTCGACTATTAGTGAACAATAACATCAGAACATTTTAACAATTTATCTTGAAAATAATTCAATACTTACTAATTTTCATACAAATTAACATACTGCCATTTAACCTTAGCTGTATGTTGACAGACCAGTCAGTCATTTGTTCTTAATTAGGTAATCATAATTATAAATAGTTTATTTTGCAAAATTGTGGGTAACAGCTGTATAATATAAATACTCACAACAGGTTATAGTTGTTGATTTTTTGTCATCTATGACAATAGTACTCGACTCTCCATATGGTTCTTGCTTGAACTGTTTTATGACTTTAACTTTTTTAACAATTGGTTTCTTGCCCTTAAAAACCTTAATCTCTGACAGTCTTGGTTTCTTGAACTTAGTTTTCGTTTTCTCTGTGGGGGGTACATAGTCGTCGTCGTCATCGTCATGAAATACGTCATCATCAAAAAAGTCATTCTGAAATGGAAATGTACTATTTTGTAAATTAACATATTCAAATATGTTAAAAGTATATGTTAACAAATAATGATTTATGAATTGGCAAGCTGTTCAAAGTGAAGCTCAAAATTTAACATGAACATAAATTAACTTACATCAACATCAAAATTTTGATTAGCCTTTGTGTCAGTGGAGTCCACCTTCCTTATAACAGTATCAGCAATAACTATATCCTTAGCATCTACAACATCAATGTTAGCTGGAGGCATATTGATCCTTGATGTATCAATTTCCATTTCCCACTTGGGTTCACTCTTTATAGCCAATGGACCAATTTCACTTTTTATGTCAGTGAATGAATCAAATGCTATCTTTTTCGTTGCTACATTTTTACTTTTCCTTGCACACAGTTTTCTAAGTTCACGATCAGATCTGTATTGTAAAGAAACAGCTAATAAATGACTATTAATATTACTTTCAATTTTTTAACCATAATAATTAAGTGCAGATTGCATCAACTTCGACTTACTTTTAAACATTATTTGGAGTTGGTGCAATCGGCACTTAGAGAACTAAATACAAAATGTAGGAAGAAATCCTAGTGGTACTGACTGCTGATTACTTAAGTACTACCTACACTATTATAATTATTTATCAATGTTGTTTGTTACTTTTTAGGTAACTACTAACTATAGACTAGATAATGGGAATAAAATATAATAAATATAAAATAGCTGATGCCCGCGACTTCATCCGCATGGATTGAGGTTTTCTTGGTTCCCGCAGGAAATCTTTAATTTTCCGGGATAAAAAGTAGCCTATGTGCCAGACTATTATTATTATTATATTAGATTAATCTGGTACCTTGTAAGCTAATTTTACACAATTTGGTACAAAGGGTTCATATCAATGATATGGACCTAGACTACTACTAGACTACTATCTTTTATCCTGAAAAATCATCAAATGGGCAATATCTAGTTTTTGATAAATTTTTAGGTCTGTGCTTACCTTTCTGCAATAGTTTTAAGAAGGTATGCTTTTTCCAATGACGTGCAACATTTATTGCAAATCTTTTCTGGTAATCCATCATTTGCTGCCACCTGATGAGGGATATGAAATTAAGTAGGAATTACATTTTCATATAAATAAGGGTGTTTCCACTATCGGGTATATACTCAATCTATATTGGGTACTAACTTGATCTAACATCTATTCTATAGGTTGTGGTTTAGTATATGTGTCGCGGCGGAGGGGGGAGAGGAGGGGGGAAAGCTAGGGGGAGGGGGGAGGGGGAAAGCTTACAAGGGGGCCTACCCCCCTTGTAAGCCAAACTCGTCGAATCCTAATAGTTTTCTTGATATTAATTTTTTTAAATTTCAAAATTTTGAGGTTAGTTTTACCGAAATACGGGCTTAGCTCTGTTTAGTTAAGTGGCGAGTGCTTAGTTGTCGGTAGGGGGAGCCAGGGTATACTCCTCTCCCCTGCCCCTCCCCTCCCCCCGCACATATATTAAAAAACCTAGCATTTTTTAAATTCCTTGCAGTAGCAAATGTATAACTTCCTCTTAGGACAAGTCTAATTACAATAATATTATGATTTAACTGTTCACATATTATTATGTTTGCTTTCACTATTTTTTTTTACTTAAGCTCGGTACATTAACCACATTAGAACCTAAGTGCCCTACAGTGGGCACTACCTTGATATTTACGTTGAACCCTAACCTAACCTAGCCTTTTGACAAATATTTGTTTTTTACTTATGTTCGGTGTATTAGCCCAATAGGAACCTAAGTGCCCGGCCTGTGGCCAGGCACTACCTGGGTATTTACGTTCTACCCTAACCTAACCTAGCCTTTTGACAAGTATTTGTTTTTTATTTAAGTTTGGTGTATTAGCCCCATACGAACCTAAGTGCCAGGCCTGCGGCCGGGCACTTAGGTTCTGGCTGTTTAAGTTCAACCCTAACCTAACCTAGCCTTTTGTCATTTTTTTTAACTTATGTTCGGTATATTAGTCCAATCTAAACTTTAAACCGCTCTGGTTCCATCACAGCCTTCTACAACTGTAAGGATTTCTGGGTGGTCGTCCTTCTGGGCAGTTAAAAAAAATTAGTGGGGAGCAGAAGGTGTGGGGGGACGGGGGGGGGGGGGGACCTAGCCTAGGTAGCTTGCCCTAGTCTTACCTAATTTCCTCAAACAAATAAGTAGAGATTTGCAGGAATTTCGGGAAAACTAACCTCAAAATTGTGAGATTTTAAAAATTAATTTCTCGAAAACTATTACGAATCGACGGAAAATATTTTTGCGTTACGTTTTTTACATTAATACCTTTCTGTAAAAAAAATATGAACCGCCTACTGCGCGGCACATATACTAAACCACAGCCATTCTATAGCCTAATTTAATATGAAATCTTTGTAAACAAACCATAAATTGTCCACATTCCACATCAAATTTAGCTTTAGTACCTATAGCAATCTTAGCTATAAAAATCAAGCACTTACAGAGGTTAGCAATATAGTACATCTGAGGTGGAAAAGCAACCTAAAGGAGAAAATGGTTCTACAAAAATATTTTATTAGTACTAAGAATCCATGCCTAAATTATGGAAATGGTGGTAGTAACTCATTACTAAATACTGCTGTAAACAACTGCATAAAATGATGGCACAACCCGCATGCAACATGTAATTTAGTACTTCAGTAGGTTGATACTTCAAAAAGTAATTACTTCAGTAGAACGTGCAGATCAACAGTCTATGTGATCGCCTTAATTATGTGGAAGTGCACACAAAACTTTTAGGATCAATTATTATAGTAAATATTACTTACATGATAAACAAAAAATTGTATGGTTTGATATCATGGACATAAACACAATATTGTTTTATCAATGGTTTTATCTGGCTACTAGACTGACAGGCTACATCAAATGAACTGATGCCACTGCCAGTACACGTTAGAATATAGCTCATAGCTAAGAAAACTGTACTAATGTAAACTAATTCGAATTGCTCACCTTAACGTCTGCAATAGCTGTGAGCATTTCTGCATAGTTCCCAGATAATTCGTATCTAAAAAGAGGGCACAGTGGTCTCTTGCTGGACAAACATATCCGACAGGTTGACATTTTATTGATATCTCTCCTAGGTTCAAACATTTTTTCTTTAAAAATAAGGTGATGAACAAAATGTTTTTCTTATGATAACACGGGAAAAAATTGGATCATTTCAACACTGATTTCATAGATAATACATATAGACTGGGCTGATTTCAACCAATTCCTTTGATCAGAGACCAGAGATCAGAGACAAGTATTAAGTAACTTATAGGATACTTTGATCTAAGATCAAAGACTAATTCAACAAAACAACGGGCTGACAAGTTATGCTCCACAGAGTACATTACATACTTTGATTTTATATATACAGGATATGAAATATGCTAGATAAATTGAAGCTTCCGTAGCTTATAAATGGCGTACGGGCAGAGCTTAATGCGAGCATTAGGGCTGGTACTATCGATACTTAAATACTCGATATAAAATTATCACATATATACTTTTGAGGTTTTTTGGTTCCCACGGTAATTCTTGAATTTTCCGGAAAAAAATACTAGTTGATGTGTAATTCCAGACTATAATCTATTTCTTCCATCCATCCATAAATCCAATCTTTCGCGTTTATAATAACGCGGGCATTAGCTAGTATGAATAATAAAAGTAGACTGATTTAAAAAATGATTTATTTCTACAATTTATAGATGAAAAAAAAAGCAATTGATAATTAATATTACAATATACATATATTATAAAACTTCATGCTCTTCTTCTTCTTCTTATACAGCATTTATGTCAGCCCAGTAGTTTTTCAGAAAAATGATAATAACGATTGGAGGGCCTCTTGTTGGCCACTCCCTGCTTAACCCTTTAGATCAAGAAGAACTTGACCTTGTGTTTTTTGCACAGTGCACCTCGCGAATCCGCGAACCATCCGCGCGCCCCTCGCGCACCCCGCAGGTATCACGTTTCATAAACACTCCTACAAAAAAATACCCAGGCCACTTATCATGGTTCTGTAAACGGCATTGGCTTTATCTATAATACATCTTTATGAAGGTATGATTTATAGAAGCTGATGTTTACAAACAATTACATATAAACGGAAAGAATGCGTCAACGACCGCGATAACGATCGCGATTTTTCAAAAATATATTTTCCCAATAAAGATATTACATTTCAGTGATAATCCAGTCTAACACTGCACTAAATTACATATAAAAACGTAATGTATTGAGTTTTTATTTGTATTTGTCACCACTTGTCATAACAATCAATAAATAACACAGAAAAAACCCAAAATTTTGGCACAGATTCAAATGACTTTTTACCATAGCTATATTTTTTTTTTTTTTTTTCGCACTTGACGATTTAGTGGTGTCGTGTAAAGATGACTTAATAAACTTCTCTATGGGCTAAAGTTGTTCAAACAGTAATAAACTCTATAATTAAGATAAAACCGTTTATAATGGTCTGGACCGGCCCGGCCCCCAACGACCGCTTGCGCGCGAGCGCGCCTTCGGTTAGAACTAGCGCCCGGCCCCCAACGACCGGTTGCGCGCTTGCGGGGTGAGCCTGCAATGGGTTGAAGTATTCTGTATTCTGTTTTGAGAAACATCGTCATTAGTTTCTGGACACAAATTGAGGTTCAATTCTTGCAAGGGTTGCCTTGCCTGTTGCCCAGGTGGTAAATTCTGCAATAAGAAAGAAAAAGTAAATTTTTATTATTTGGATTAGAGAAAAGCGTTATTGAAAATCATTATTGAGTATAGTTTTAGTCACATGTTTAATTGTTTTTATTATACAAAATACAAAAATACAAAAATATTTATTTCTTCTTAATAAGTTACAAAATGTTTACATAGTGATTGGGGCCAACCCTTTAAGTTACCAGTAACAACTAGTACTTGTGGCGGGCGGCCCCGCTCTTCCATAACATATTACTAACATAAATTAGTTAAATTTAGAAGTTATTTTTGTAAATTAAGCATAGTACAATAAAAATATGTGTGGTGTGTTATGTGTGTGCGTGTGTGTGAGTGTTTGTAAACGTGTGTGTGTCTATGTGGTGAGCCACTTGGCAGTGACTACCCAAACTCACTGCTATTATAAGAGTACAAAAGGAACATGTGGGTCGGTGCATGCACGTGTTATTATATGTATACTTGTTGCATCAAGTTTTCTGTTTCATCATAGTTTAATTTAAGCAACCACTCAGAAACTACTTTTTTACAATCATGTAAGGACAGTTTATAGATGTTCAACTTGTTGTTTATTATGTTGTAAAGATGAGTCGATTTCCTTGTGAATTGTCGGGAAGCAAATTTAGTTTTACTAGGAATCGTGTGCAAAACCATCTTTCTTTTCCTCTTTTTAGATTTTTCAATGTCAATTGGTACCCTTTTATGAGCTTTTAATAATGAGTTTAACAGATATAATTTTCTAACTGTTAGCAATTCACAATGTCTATAAAGGTCTATGGTTGAGAATCTGTATGGTTTGAAAAACATTACTTTTAGTAAAGACCTTTGACCGCGCTCTACTTCAAGAAACTTTATGCATCACAAATAAAAATATTGAGTAAAGATTCTTACTGGTATACGTAGAAATGGGCAGGCATCATCTTTGAGACGCTGACGGTTTAGAGTGTAATTATTGTCATTCCCATTGAAATGATGACTACATATTCTGCTTCCTTTTGTAGGCTTGAACTCAGGTGTGTTTATAGCATTCAGCCATCTTAGCCTTAATTCATGATATTTTGGGAATCTGAAACAATTGTAAAACCTTAGTTATAATGATACACAATAACTACAATGAAGCGACCAAAAACCACTTAAATAGACACTAATTTTTGAATAAGAGACACTATACCGGAGATCGGACGTCTTAATCACTAGGTAATTATCGCTACAGCCTAAAATGAGTTTGGCAATATTATAAGTAGAAGCTGACTGTTTAATTTCATCTTTCTACCCCTCAGAGTGAGAAACAGTAAGAGTGATATGAAGTTTTAATTTTATCGATATTCAATTTATTTGTAAACAGTGCAAGTCCCGCACTCTAAACAAAAAGTAATGAAATAATCCCAATTTTTGGGGACAGCGCCAAAATTGACGTGTTTTGGATTCAATAAAGAAGAAACTATGCAATAATTTGTCGAAATAACATAAAATACTCGCCATAAAAAGAAAAACTGGACGACTTTGTTACTCACCTATGAAATGAAATTCCTGGGCGTTTTACAATATTATTATTATGACATCCCACAACTGAGCACTTCACTATAGTTGATTACATAAAACTACAACAAAATACATGAAAATATTCACAAAACAGGTAATTAGTCACAACCAAAACACCGGAAACAAAACAGACGCCATTTATTGGCCACAAAAATTGGCTTCAATAGCTTTTGATGACGTCATATGACAATTGCCTGACAAGTTCACGCAATAACTTAATACACCTGTCTCGTTCTAATAACGTAGCTTTCAGTAAGTCAGAAAAGTCAAAACATAGTTCACATGTTAACAAAATGCATCGTCTTTTTTTTTTAATTTAACTGTTAACGGCTCTGGATTCTAATCTTTCTGAGCCTTAATCCTCTCCTATATCAAAGATCATAGACATGTTGTTATTCAACCTATTTTTTAAATTATTTAACTGGTTTAACGGCTCTGGATTCTTGTCTTTCTGAGCTCAATTTTTTCTTTATTGGTTAACTGATTTAACGGCTTGGGATTCTAGTCCTTCTGAGCTCTTAATCTAAGCGTAAGCTAATACACAGATCACGGCCACTAAATTGACAGTTGACTGCCAAGTATATGTGTTCTGTGAGTTGTTAGTTGTTACTACTCTGTGGCACCGACCAGAAAAAAAGCTCTGCGGTGTCTGTCAAAAATCAAAATTACAATGCGTCCTACCTACGGGCTACGATAACAGCAGTCAGCAACGAACTGCATCTAAATTCTAAAGAAAAATCTTGGATTTCGTCTTTCTCCAATATAAGAATTTAAAATCTAAATGATATGATATAATTAAATTTTTCTGAGCTATTTATGATATCGAATTCAGCTTGAACCGCGTCGGAAAAATGTTATAATGGCCACTCTGGAAAATAGGTTGAGTCGCAGAAAAGGTAAATAATCTTTAGTGCTTCGCCTTGTATGTTTATTCAGTCGTGTAGTGTAATTCTTGTTATAAAATTGTGATATATTTATGTCGGTTCGTAAACATTACAAATCAATGCAGTGAACCAATTTATGCAAAGAATCAATAAAATTGCAGGTAAACATGATGGCGAAACTTATAGGTTAGATACTAAAAAGTCGCCAGAAGAGAATATAATTGAAATTATAAAAGGTCTGTATTCCAAAAAGCCCTCCCACAGTGACACTTCTACTTCACCCACAAACAGAAATGTGCTTAATGAGAGATTAGGATTGAGACCTCAAAAAACTAGTTCAGACAGCTATAGATGGTCCTATTTAGAGGCATTAGTCACACTTTTACATAAAGAAGACAGAAATAACCTTGGATTTACTCCTGATGAGCTGATGACTTGGTAAGTAGGCAAAATATTGTGCTACTATTACTTTTTGAGTAGTAACTTTAAGAGTATGATCTGGAATTGTATCTATTGTTTTGAACAAAAATAATACTTAATTTAAGCTTTAAATCTTTGAGCTTGAACTGTTTCTGAGTAAGTATCAAATTCTCTAAACAATCATAAAACATGTCCTTGTTGATATTAAAAACTAGATTATGGCTGAAACTTTACCAGCACTGAGTCTGAAATCCCATTGGAACTCTGATGTTTTAGAGTAAAATGTAGCAAATTTCTATCTCCAGGATACAGGATACTACTGTACAAAAATATATGGAAAATCAAGTAGTATTCTAATACCTTAATGCCAATTCACGGGAATATACTTGATAGATGTGAAATAGAATACTTGAAAAGTTTTTCTGGCAGTCTAATGTATCTTTCAACTAATCTGCTCACAGACCACAGATTGATGGCATGAGACACAGAAATAGCATAATCTAGTTCATAATACAAAATAAAAACTGACTGAACACTATAACTTACACACCGCCCAGAGTTCAGTTAAGTTTGTGTTTGTTCATAAGTTGAAATTTTACATTTATGTTCATATGTGAACATGTATGTTTTCTGTTGATCGCCACTAAAAATGGATTTTCAGAAATTCTGCCAAGCACAGGTACACTTAACACTAGTAGTGTTAAGTGTACCTGTGCATATACACACAATTTTACTTGTTACCTGTGTCTAAGATTAGTTCATAGTGTAAAATGGTTGCTGCAGTGTGGCTTTTTTAAATTTCAGTATACGCATTAGTCTAATTGATGAGTCAATGGTTATAAGAGCAGCAGCGTTAAGAGTCTTGCGCTATTTAATAAAAACTGAGACTGATGTTGCCACTTTCAACAATTTAAAGCTGCGGTACCTTGTAATAAGGTATTTTATTCATAATTACTTATTTAAAAAAAAAAAACTTAAAGGATTTACTGACATATTTTACCTACTTATACATCACTACAAATTATAAAACATAGTCCCTCTGTTGCATCTGTCTGTCTGAGCGTGATAAACTCAAAAACTACCAAACCAATTTTCATACGCTTTTCACCAATGAATGGAGTGATTCAAGAGAAAGGTTTATGCGTAAAATTCAATATTCGTGCAAATTAAACATGTTGGAAAAAATCAAGCCAACTGGAAGCTTTTGTTGAAAACACTGAAGACAAAATATGGTGGAATTGTTCCTTTTTATACTTAGGTCAGAAAAGTCTGCGATAGCATATGTCTATCTTTAAAATACCTATACCCATTTTAAAGGAAAAAAAAATGGTCACATATAATGTGGTAATTGGAAAACTATTTAGATGGATGCGATATTATTATCAAATTAAATATGTTAGTTACCTTGAGCATTAATTGCACATAATTGTCCTTTTCACCATACAATTTAAAATAATATCTGAGTTATCACAAAATTAAAATGATCACATGACTGTACACAAATCTTAGATTAAACGAAACTGCTTTAGTAGTACTTTTAAAGGGCAGGGCTACTTTTAAATTCAGTTTACATATTTGTGTACAACTAATAAGGTAAGAACATTGTATTAATGAAAAGGTCAATGGATTTGATGCTCCGAAATGAAGAAGAGCGTGCACAAGCATTGAAAGTTGTACGGCGTGTAATTGCCGTGGTGGGGGCAGTTGAACAGGGACACAGAAAACATCGCGCCGCTTATATCGACCAAGGTATGTAGTAATATTAGATGCTTACATTGTTATATACTATAATCCTTATCCTTACTAATATTATATATGGGAAAGTGAGTTTGTTTGTATGTTTGTTCCGCTTTCACGCCGTAACTACTGAACCGATTGCTTTGAAATTTTGCAGACGTAAAGTTAGTAGTCCGGATTAAATAATAGGGTACTTTTTATCCCGGAAAATTAAAGAGTTCCCGCGGGAACTAAAACTCCTCAATCCACGCGGACGAAGTCGCGGGTATCAGCTAGTAATAAATTAAGTCCAGGAAAAGTCCGCAAATAAAGACCTGGAAAACTAATGCGAAACTTGCATGTGATGTGTCTAGATAGTGTACTTTAACAGGCCAAAACCCCTAAAATGCCTGGAATGGACAGAAATCGCCAACAGTCCTAAAATCTAATTTTACCTTAAATTATTTATTATTCCATCCTACAGTAACTATTGTGTTGCGTACTTTTTTCGTTGTGTATTAAGGGGCTACGACCACGTCAGACAATCGGTGACCGATTTTATATCGGCAAAAAAAGAAACATACTGATACTATATTATTACGCAATATTGAAAGTCGGTGCATCCCGGCCGATCCGATCGTCGGCGAAAGCCTGAAATATGTAATTATTTATTCAAGGTCTTCTGCGATGTCTCGCGGCAGTAGCCAGGGCCGGCAGTGCTGGGGATGGTAGTGGGGACAGGTTGTCTAGACCGGCCATTGCTACTCTTGCAGAGATATGTAAGTTCCAAGGTCACATCGTCGCGATATTCATCTATTAGTATGTTATTAGTATTTTCACAGGCTTCATAGTGTGTGGAATGTTAAAATAAATACAATGCGTTTTTGCCGCATCTGTCTTTCACAGAGAATATGACATTTGAATTCTAACAGGCCTACTAAAATATTGGGCATTCATAATTGACTAAAATTCACCAGAAAACTGTTAGTCTAAAGACATTATAATTGAAAGATCTCTCTTCCCTTTTCATAGGTGTCCTAAACCCAGATCTATTCATATCTTGCGGCGGAGTGACTGCAGTAACGCGGCAGCTGGCCGAATGCGCAACTCCACGGATGGCGGAGGCTCTTTGTGGGGTGCTCTTACATACGCTCAATGACCCCAAGTCGCGGAACGCCGCGCGGATAGACCTTACGTGCCTCAACTCGCCATATTGCGATTTTCACTTCCGACCAGCTGGAACAGATACAAATAGGTGAGCTACAAGCTGTTTAATAAAATAATTCAATGCAAAAAAGTATCTTCTAGTTTACATTTTTTTTAGTATGTGGAAGTGAGTCCTATATGCCTATCTGAAGCCAGTCAGAGTTTATTGTAGTCATATTGGAAGTAATCGTCCTCCTTGCTTCAAAGGTCTTTGTTGATGTTTTGAGTAACTCGACATAGAATTACAATTATTGATGAAATATATTAACAGGCGCCTCCTACATACTTCACACACAACTTCAAAGCCAGTTAGCCACATTACATTTTTGGGTGAATTTGGTGTTAAGCCTGCTACATTTGAATAGCGTATTTACTAGGGCACAGCACTAATAGTAGTGCGTCGCTTCAGGGACGAGCGCGAGATGCGGTTCACGTGCAGCCGGCTCGCGCTGCTGTGCGTGCTGCGCAGCTGGCCGGGTTTGCTGCACTTCTGCCACCCGTGCAGCGCCGGCGGCCTGCACGCGCTGGTCGCGGCGCTGTACCTGCCGCGGCTGGAGGTCCGAGTGAGTACACTAGGAGTGCAGCACTATAGTGCGTCGCTTCAGGGACGAGCGCGAGATGCGGTTCACGTGCAGCCGGCTCGCGCTGCTGTGCGTGCTGCGCAGCTGGCCGGGTTTGCTGCACTTCTGCCACCCGTGCAGCGCCGGCGGCCTGCACGCGCTGGTCGCGGCGCTGTACCTGCCGCGGCTGGAGGTCCGAGTGAGTACACTAGGAGTGCAGCACTATAGTGCGTCGCTTCAGGGACGAGCGCGAGATGCGGTTCATGTGCAGTACTTTATTGCCAATTTGCCACTTGGAGTCAGCATTTATATAAATTGGCGCAGAAAACTTACCGACCGCAACCGCCGAAGAATGCATGCAAAGCGCGACGGCCGGTAAACTGTACCAAGCTAGAGTTCTTGAGCGACGAAGCACAGGTAGAACTCTACTTGTGGCCGTGCTTGGAGTCATTCCTATCGCATTTTGCATTAGAGAAGTTTGTCGGCTACTTCTGCGGTCTCTGCAGTGTTACTCTGAATCCTACCACTTCGCCAAATCTGCAGCGGCCGCCATGTGTATGCGGCAGACGGCTTGAACGGATTTTGTATTATATGACTTACAGTGCGTTCATATACGAGTACCTGCAGGGCCCATTCCTAGTGAGCCTCGAAATGAACTTTACGGAACTGTACCATTTCATGCCGTGTTTGCGTTACATCCGGTTCAGCCAACTTTCTTTCTTTCTACTGGGCAGGTTTCCGCACTTAAACCTCCAGTTGGGGAGGTCTGTTGTGTGGCCGCCTTTATCGGATGTTTTTTTATTTTATTTAGAGCAAATAAGAAAATAATCATTTGACGCTTGTATTTTATTTTAGAAAGCTATTTTGGACTTGCTGTATGAATTGGTTGGACTACCCCAACCAGAGTGGACGGACGAAATTTCCGTTGCGCTGGATGCTGTCGATCCTTCTGATTTTCAAGTAAGTTTGATTAGAAGGCCTAGACAAACTATACACAACTGTTTTATATATGCTGTAGGTTTCTTGTGGGAAAATTATCTGATTAAATTACATGCTATGATAGTCTAAGATCCAGAAATACGACGACCTTCACCGAGCAGGTTAATGGATGAAATCTACTTTTTATTTTTATTTAATAATAGATAAATACGCCTAAAATAGGTTGCCTATCAAAATCCGGTCCAGACTATTTTTAAATTATGTAATTAATTTATTGTAGCCAATGCTGTAACTCAAGCGGTTAACAGATCCGTGAAGTAACTTAACGGATCGGAACCGCTTGAGTTATATATCAAAATATAGGTAATTTTATAACAAACGCGATGGTATAGCATTGGCTACAATAAACTTTAAAAAAAAAAATTAAAATTAATTAAAAATTAGGCGTACCTATTAAATAAAAATAAAAAGGAGGTTTCATCCATTTACCAGCTCGGTGAAGGTATATCGGGATCTTAGGCTATGATATGTTTTTAGGATTCTTGGCGACTAAACGAAGGTTTCGTGGCAGCAGAAGGCGTTGCTATTTTACCTCATTTAAGTGCTACTGGCCCGGATATAATTGAAATTCATCTTGCACTTCTACTTCAGTGTTTCTTGGAGGTATGTCAAAAATAATTATGGCTAATCAGTGAACGATATTTGATCGAAGTGGGTAATGTATTAAATAAACAGGTTTTCGTATTAGGTACTCCAAGGGTTTAGTTTTCGAGTAAATGAGTTCTTAAATGAAGACAAAATATTATAATCTATCTTTATAAATTGTAGAGTTGAAACTTTGTACAGTTGTTATTGGCGCTTGCGCGAAGTAATATATGACATAGTACCATTAAGATGCGTAAAACTAGCTATAGTATCATATAATTGTGCTAAACATAAATTGTATTTTAATTCGTTTATAATATTTCAGGCGGGCCTTCTCGATGGATTAGCCGAAGTAATAGTGACAAGTGATACATTTATATCGGTCAGAGCTACTGTACTGTTAGGTCAACTGTTGCATTTAATACACCTGTTCCTACCTCCTCAAATATGTAATATAACTCCTGCACTGCCCTCCCTTATATCCCAGGCTTCGGCCGGGAAGCCTCAAGCCCTCGCGGCCGTCGCGGCTCTCAAACGACTGCACACGATGTTTGAGTCGCGGCCCGCGAGCAATAGCCTGTTCCTAGACCACATACTACAGTATTGCAGTGGTGCATTTAAATTTAAGATAGAAGATACCTCGAAAAGTCGAAAGGAGAAAGACAATAGAGCGAGCAAAGCGAAACCAACTGGACCGGACTTGCACAAAGATAACAGCATCGAGTTCTTGAACGAATCTGACACCGAAGGCGAGCCTAAACGGCATAGCATCGGCTCCAGAGCAGATGTTGCGATAAGGAAAAACGTCAGTGCTCTAGTGAAAAGTACGAGTGTCGGTTCAAGGACTAGTACCGCAGTCACTAAAACCGCGAAGTTCTTTAGCTTTTGGGACCGAGGGGACAGTGATAGTTTGATAAAATCATCTCTTGTCCTGCAAAATAAGGATGGCAACACTTGGAATTGGGAAATCATTCGGACCATTTTAAAGGTGAGATTCAAATTCAATAAAAGAGCAACTGCTGAGTTTCTTGCCGGCTCTTCTCAGTAGAACCTTCTTTCCGAACCGGTGGTAGAGTCAAAACATGACGTAACATAAGAGACACATGTATGCCCTACATGTTATAAATAAATTGAGTTTAATACAGGGCTAATTAATATGTTACGGACATATAATATGCCAAATGTAATAGATTAGTATGTAGCGACACTAACTACGTTTTATATGTCACGTACACTATTAACACTCGAAAGCACGTCACTTCAGGTGGTTGTTTGTTGTTTGAAAGTGTTCCAGAGTGTCATTTTTTTAGTCTAATTTTTTCGGAAAATGTGATAATTCCGACGGGAGTATCAAAACCTAAATCCACGCCGATGAAGCCGCGGGCATCAGCTTGCCTGAAAAAAAAGTGTGTACATTAAATACCTTTTTTTAGCCCTGTATAAACAAAATATTTTTACGTTTGTGCCCTTTCTAGGAAACTGACGGCGCGCCTCTGTTGAATTTGAACGACAGTGGCCACAGAGACTGGGCCAGTCGCATTATAAATTACTTGAAGCCGTCCTCGAATAAGTATTCTCACACGGATCTATCGGCCACGTGCAACGGACACTCGCCCACGCGTGCCGGCTGTCAGCTAATACGTCACCTGTTACGTCACAATGATGTAAGTAGGTAGTGTATATTTGTCCAACCATATATTTTACTTTTGACGCACGAATTTTTATGACAATACATTCATATTATATGAAGTGTCATTATAATTATTGACAGTCAACCATCGACTAAAAATGCAATATTCCATAGACGCATATCATTTGGCTTCACAACAGTGAAGCGACGTGCCCTTTTATCCGATATTTTGTAACTCGTATGTACTCATCTAGTAATTACAAGTACGACTTTCCTTTTCAAAATAGTCACGAAGCACCATACATCTTTGGCGATGAATGGTTTTATGTCCTGACGGATTAATGTACATTTACTGTACTGTTGTGTACAAAATGATTTATTTCAATACATACATTAATATACTTAGTCATTTAAACGGTTGGGTGTTTATAAAACAATAAAAAAATGTTGAGCAAAGATAAATATCAATGTGTCAAATCGATTAAAACTTCTTCATAAAGAATGTCGATTGTTATCAAAAATCTAATCAGTAACCCATTAGAACATCATTGAATCGAGCTGCCAAAAGTAATATAATTGGTTGGACAAATATCAGTCGCGTCTGTATAAATGTGATGTGATGTATAAATGTGAGCGTTTACGTCATTGCGCAACTAACTTTATCAACGTGCATTAATTTCAATTTTCGAAATGGGTGAAATGATGGTATTCTAACTATAATTTTAGTCATTGTTTTTTGTCATAGTATATTTGTTCTATTTAGGTACAATGTACACTTATTGACGTCCAGTTAGGTACTAATAAAATATGATGGTATAAAATATAATGTAGCATTTGTCACTTTATTTGTAGGTTGATACACAGAGAATGCTAAGAGAACTGTTCACGGACGTGAGTCGTCAGATCGAGGCGATAGAGACGGGCCGCAAGGCGCACGAGTGTTTGTTTAGTCCCCAACACATGTGCAATACTATGTGCCAGATGTATTTCCTCTTCATTGGACAGCTCTGTCACACGCACGCTGGGCTACGACTGTTCAAACAGACTGGGCTTTATGAAAAGTAAGTATCAAACTTAATCCTTACTGTAGCACCGTCTTCGGTCTTCTATTTTCCCAACCTGCCTCGAGTCCCGGGTCCGGCCGTAACAAGTGTTGGGTTTTTCTGACAAAAAATTCTCAGCACTAGTCCGGAGTTAGAAAGTTGGCGGTGTTTCACCCCCGTGCCTCAGAGCACGTAAAGCCGTCGGTCCTGCGCCTGATCTCTCTCCGGTCGTGTCGGATTTTCCGTCCCGTCGGGCTATGGGAGTAAAGGAACTGAGAGTGCACCTGTGTTTGGGCACACAATTGTGCATTATAATATCTCCCGGCTACCGCGCAGATGGCTAATCTCTCTGGAGATAGGCCGCCATGGCCGAAATTCTGTCGGGAGGACATTATTATTATTTTCCCAACCCTAATTTATGCTCAATTCTTCCCTATTTCTTGGTTCCGTTGCTTCCATTTTCTGAAACCTAGGATACATCTGAACTTTTACCCTATTATTATGTAGCTGTTGAATAATCTTGATCTATGTAATTTAAATATGCGTAAATTATTGCGTCTGTCTGTCTGCTACGCTTTCACGGCCCATCTGTTCAACCAATTTTGATGAAATTTGGTATAGGGTTAGGTTGTATCCCGGGAAAGGACATAGGACTCTTTTTATCCCGGACAATTCAAGAGTTCCCGCGGGAATAAAAAATCCTTGATCCACGTGGACGAAGTCGCGGGCATTATATCTTGTTTAAAATTACACACCATATTTTGTTATGGTTTAATCACCAAATTTTGTTTTGTTCACAGTCTCCTAGAACTATCTACAAAGACTCACCATAGTTGTTACGTAAAATTAGTTATATCAAGCTTAGATTATACCCTGGATTCGAGTCCACGAGACATACTTGCCAAAACACTAACATGCAATATACTAGCCTCAAGATTGTATGCAACTCAGTTCCTAAACGTGCTATTACGAGCCTCGCGAAAATCTAGAGATTTGGTGAGAAAAAAGTCTAAACTCAAGAAGAATGTTGTACCAGAATACTCAAAGTTCTCACAGAGAGATGAAATCGAAGTGACTGGCGGTGTGGACATGGATACTTGGATTTTACAAATGTTGGTGGGCCAAGTCAAGGATGAGTCCAAAGCTGTTGTGAAATGTGCTTTGAACATTCTAGAAGAAGCTTATAGTGTGCCGGTTAGTAAATTTACGTGTGCATGTTAATCTATACAAATATTATAAATGCTAAAGTTTAGATGGATGGATGTATGGATGGATAGATGTTTGATACTCAATCACGCCAGGAAGACTGAACGGATCAGGATGAAATTTGTCATAGAGATATGTTATCGTCTGGAATAACAGATAGGCTACTTTTTATCCCGGAAAATTAAAGAGTTTCTGCGGGAACCGAAAAACCTCAATCCAGGCGGACAAAGTCGCGGGCATCAGCTCGTTTAATATTTATTTTTTAGCTGTTCTGTAACTTAATTAGTTGAGATCATCATCAGTGTCAATTCGGACGTGTTTTTATTGGAGTAAACCGTCTTTAAGTGCCACTTGAGAGTATCTAACGTTACTTCCGTCCTGATTTGAAATGGCCACCAATGAAAACTGCTGTTTTGAAGGCGCTCTTTTTATTCAATGTATTTAGAATCACCAAGTTCAAAAAATAAAATCAAGTAAAATATCAAAAGCCCTATTTTTTATTTTTTAACAAGTTATGTTAAAAAATCTTCAGTTGACACAAGAAAAAAAAATGGAATTGTAAAGGATAAAGGATACAATTTATTACGTGCACGTTTCTTTTAATTATGTTGTTTTTTGGTCATTTTCGATGCAGATATTCTTCGAAAAGTTGATGACAATGAGAGATGCTCTTGGTCAGAACTGTCGACTCGATAAAGCTGTAGAACCGTCTGCATTGGACCTCTCGGCGGTGGGAGACCGAGGTTACCTGCTGTGGCTTGGACTAGAAGTGGCTGCTTCGGCCCAAGATGCCGATTCCAATGCTATAACGTTTGTGAAGAAACACTTAGATTTCTGGAACAAATCCTATAACTATAGGTAAGTACTTAAAATAACATAATGTAACTTGTGACATAAATCGGCAGATGTATTGGTATTTTGTACTATCTCGTTAGAATAAAGAAGGCTTGACCCAAAATTTATACTGTCGGTAAGTACTGTTACTTAGTAAGCGTGCCTTTTGCGCGGCTGGGACTCCATATTCAAATAAATTATGTTTTAGTGATTAGGTATTAAACAGAGGATCTCCCAAAAGTCGTAATATCCACAACCCCTGTTTATTTTATGTTTTAAAATCATTTTTAAGTATCAATTGCGTCGAATTTTGATGACGTAACTGTTCAGTATTTCATATAACATCCCATACTAAGCGCCCGTTTCGAAATTGAAAAAAAGTTGCAGAATTGACTTGTCATATACCCAATTCACCATCGACCGACTACTTTCTCTTTTTGGTTAAAGGTTATAATATTGTCACAGAATAAAATATAATGTACAGAAGTGTCTCTCCATTGATCTTGATCAAATTCTGGCGTTATAAAAGCCTACATAATATTATTGACTTGCTGACACCCGCGACTTCGTCCATGTGGGCTTAATTTCTAAATCAAGTGGGAGCTCTTTGATTATTCGGGATTAGCTTATGTCACACTCCAGGTTATGGCATGAGTTAATAGAATTTCGCATAAACCCGTGCAAAAATAAAATAAAATTGCAAGGTGTATCATTTTGCTTCTTGTCTTGTTGTGGAACCTAGAACGCTGTTTCCTTGGCTGAACTTCCCTGAATCAATAAGACCAGGCGGTCAGCTAGTCCGCGCGGTTGTAGGTATTTAACGCGGCGAGCGCAGCGAGACACAAGTGTCACAGAGCTGGTATTTTTGTGCAACAGATACGTGCGGCTCGTGGAGGCGGTGGTGCATGAGGCATTGACGCTGTCGGAGGAGTCGCGGCGGCCACGCAACGCGCGTCGCGTAGCGCGTCCGCCGCCGCACTTGTTCGCCACGCTGGCGCACCCCGCACACCCCGCGCCGCCGCCTTTCACCCGGGGCCTGCTCGCCGCCGCGTTGCCGGCGCATTATAAGGTAACTAGCTGCGGCCCTCGACGTAACGCTGCGGCCACGAAACGCGCGTCGCATGGCGCCAATTTGCCGTTCAGTTCTCATGGTTCATACATTGCCTGTCATCCTTGCAGCAAGCTGCAGCAATTTTCATGACTGAAATTTAGTTTTAAAGAATAAAAGTTATGACCCGTAGTGTGTAGGTTTTTCTTAGATAAGGCTAAATGGATTTCTGTATGGATGGATGGACACTTAATTAAGCATTAAGGCGGGGCCGTAGCCTATAGTAAAATGTGTGATGTAAACTTATATTAGATTTATTTTATATAAACTATACATATACAAGTCCTTGCACACGCCAGAAATTGTTGTTCCCGATACACAAGAAATATTTTATGTTCCGTTTTTGACCCATCCCTCTAATATTGACAGCATTTATATATTTTGAACAGATTCTACAGAAAAAGAAATGTGTTACTGAGCAAGAAGTCGCAGACTTGAAGGCATCCTTGTGGGCGGTGGGTAACACGGGTGTGACTCCACAAGGCCTGCAACAACTTATTAATCTAAGCAACGGTTTTCTAGAAGATTCCGTACCCGTCCATATTGTAAGCTTAGCCAGACACAACCCAGTGTATTCAGTGCGGGCAACCGCTTTCTATGTTCTGGGATTGATTGGAAGTACTTATGATGGTGCCAACTTACTTGCGGATTTAGGTAAGATACAGTTTCGCTAGGATAATAATTTGATTCTACACTAATATAAGTTACTACCGATCCGAAATCAAACTTCTGTATAATAGCCACTCTTTTTAAAAATTGCTGACATGAGTGACATGTAAAAAGATGCTGTTGCTTACTAGTTACTATTGTGCTAGCTAATACTGCTTCGTTGGTCTAGTGATTAGCATGTTCGACTACGGATGACGATGTCCCGGGTTCGAGTCTAGGGTCGGGCCTTAACAAGTATTGGGTTTTTCTGACAGATTCTCATTAATAGCCTGGAGTTAGGAAGTTAGCGGTGTTTCACCCCCGTGCCGCGTGAGAGCACGTTAAGCCGTCGGTCCTGCGCCTGATCTCTCTTCTACTTTTATTTATTACTATTGTGCTGATACAGGTAGGAACATATTAGCTACATAATATGATAAAAAGCTCTCTAGTCTTAAGTCTTAAAGTTAATTGGAATTGAATTGTTGTCTTATGTTATAGGTTGGCTATGTGTCCGACATACTAGACATGACCAGTTTCCAGTTATACCCGACGACACTTTACCCCACGTATTGGACCCAAAAGATGCAGGTAACGCTTACATCACCTCGCCCGATCGACGATTTAACGCACTCGATATAGATTTAAGCGAACAATCGGACCACACAGACCAAAGCACAGCAGAGAGCTTACACTCTGAGCATATCAAATTAAACAAAACAATGGGTGCAATATCAGTTGACAATACGGAAAAGGATCAAGACGTGGTTGATCATAAAGTCGGTTTTATTGAACGACGCGAGGATAAGAGAAAATCTCACACACTACCAACACAAGGATCTAGTTCGCACGAGCGTTCGCTCACAGAATCGAGAACTGTCGATATACTAAGGGACTGTTCGAGTTATGAACGAGCGCCTCATCGAGTTCATATGGAGAATCGATTGGGCAGGATGAACTCTCTGGATCAGGCGCGTGAAGGCCGTGTGAGGAACACTAGTGAATCCAGCACTAGTGGTGTGAGCAGCTGTGATTCTTTCCTTGGAAAATATGCTATACCGTAAGTATTCATAGCTTGTATCACTAACCCGTTTATTTTTAACTAGCTGATGTCCGTGACTTCGTCCGCGTGGTTTAAGTTTTTGTTATTCCCGCGGGAACTACTTAATTTTCCGGGATAAAAAGTTGCCTATGTCACTCTCCAGGTCTTCAACTATACCCATACCAAAAATCACGTCGATCCGTTGCGCCGTTGAAGCGTGATTGAAGGGCAAACCAACAAACAAACTGACTTTCGCATTTATAATATTAGTATGATGTTTCCGGGGTTTGCTTATCGCGCTCTTATAGTTTACGTAAAACTTCTTAGTAAAGGGTCTTAGGGTCTTACCAAACCTATCGACACAAAAACTGACTTGATCGGTCGGTCAGAAAAAGTTTATGTATACGTTATTAAAGGTGAAAAAGCCGTCGTCTGCATAGGCCGCCGCGACGTGACTATTAGCCGCGTTTTCACTCTTAACACCGCTGACCGCATACATAAAGTTTACCTTAAGCTTTTCTAATCGGTGCAAGCCGGTTCAGCGTCGATAGGTTTGGTAAGACCCTAAGAGATCATAGCTCGTGCCAATAAAGAAAAGAACCGAAAATGGTGGCGTCAATAAATTTTATTTCACTACACCTGTGTGTGATAAAATTATTACAAGCGACACTTGATTCGATTCATTCATTTATTCACACATGGTATAAAGACCAAAATCAGCCCCGTAGCTGCTCTAGCAAGAATAAAACCCGCGCGGGAGAGGGTGACATTTTCTATCGTATTGTCAAAATGGGACTTATTTAAGGCTTTTGAGAGTTTATTTATCATAGTATCAAAACGATCTTTTTTTTAATGTTTCGCACCCAATTATCCTCTGATGATATTGTGTCATCACCCAAGATATTGGGCAATAACACCCTTCCGCATTATGACAGCGCAGGGGACTTTTAGGACAGGACAAGGTGGCACATTGGTACTAGGCAGCATGCAGTTTCCAAACTTTGACGATCTCCCTGGCGCAGTGTTGAGCGCTGTTGTCTTAACGTGAGAGGTTCTGGGTTCGATTCCCGGCAGGTCAATTTGGGAATTTATAATTTCTGAATTTTCTCTGATCTGGTCTGGCAAAGCGATTACCGCCAAGCGATTTAGAGTTCCGGTACGGTGCCCTGTAGAAACCGACTAAGGGTATGGGTTTAATATAACTGCCATACCCCTAACAGGTTAGCCTGTTAACATCTTAGACTGCATCGTAACTTACCATCAGGTGAGATCGCAGTCAAGGGCTTACTTGTAGTGGAATAAAAAAAGCAGTGGTAAAGAAAATGTAATGTTTCAGTGATAGAGTGCTGAAATTGAGTCCCATACCGAGTTCGTCGAGTTTGTACGGAATGAAAAGCACCAGTAGCTCGCACCGGCCGCGCCTCCCGGAGCCGCAACGACGGACATCTACCTCTAGTGAGTCATAGTTGTAGTCTAAAGTTGTGTGGTGTGTATTAGTCTAGTGAGTAGTAGTAGTATTCTTGACTTTTTATTTCGAAAGAAAGAAAAAGCTTTATTTGAGGCAACTTCTGCACAACCTTTTAAAACATTTTATTTATATATAGCAAGCAAACGAGCAGGTGGGTCTTGAACATTTTCAGCACCAGAGGAACCGCCAATGCGTTGCTGGCTTTTTTTAAAACTAATTTAAACTAATTTTTATGCCTGTTAAATATTTTTTTGTAAATTGTATTTATCACTAGCGATGCTGTCACCGGCAGGGCGACCGCGTATCTTTTGCATCAATCATTGATACATCGCAATCACTTCCGATTGGCTGCATTTATGGTATTCTTGCTGCGTCAATGGATTTCGTCCAATAGTGGAAGAGTGTTAACCAATCAGAGGTGATTGCGATTTATCAATGATTGATGCAAAAGATACGCGGTCGCCCTGCCGGTGACAGCATCGCTAGTGATAAATACAATTTACAAAAAAATACTTAACAGGCATAAATAGTAGATTATTAACCAAGGGGATAAAGCAGTGTCTTCTGTCGCGGGTGACGATTTAAATCGCGAGCGTAACGAAGGACTCGAGGTTTACTCCCGAGCGTAGCGAGGGTGTTAAAAACTTAAATCACGAGCGAAGCGAGGGATTTAAGTTCACCCAAGACTAAGACAGCTTTATCACCGAGCAAAATACTCTACTTTTCGTACCATTTGCGAAAAAATTAACACAATAATAATATGAGAAAAGCATTTATTAAAAATAATGACAGTTAAAAGTTAAAGGATACATTCGAAACATTGGTCCAATTATTGATAGAGAGAGTTCATAAGTTTTTAAATAATTTTCCTTGGATTTTGTTGGAAGCAAATTATTTATAATTGCGGCAGCATTTGCACTGATGGAATCCGACAATTCACTGTCACTTTCGCTTTGATTTAACATCGTAACGTATTTTGAGAACATTAACTTATTTATAAAAATAAATTAAAATAAACTAAACGTTTATGTATTTGAAGAAAACAAAAACGCGGCAAATTCCTAGACTAAATTTTTTTACTTAATATTTCATTTCATTTCAAAAAAGCTCATACGGCCTCGTCGGTTTTCGTAATTTTATTTAATAATCATAACTTCATAATAAATGCATATTCCTTTTTCAAAAGGATGTTTAATGCATTATATACAAACTCAATGGTGTAAACACAGATGTAGTTCAGCATAAATTTCGGCAAGTATTCCAAATTTAAATCACATTCTCCCCCTAGAGGATGAATGAAATTCAGTACAATTTTCTTTCCTTGTTTTTAACAGATTAAAAATGACTATTGTTATGTTCGCTTTTTGTGGCATAGAATGTCACTTTTTTGAGCAAGTGGTACGAAAAATTAGTTTAAATTTTGGCCACTGGGTCAGATAAGTTTGACGGACTGTACTATGTTGAAAGATAAGTCACTGCCGCACTCAAAGTTGCTAATCGTTACTGATTACTTAGTCGTGGGACATACACAAGAGGCGACAGTCGCGGGCGAGTTGCCGCTTCTTCTTTTCCTCTCGTAATATATCCCGCGCCTAAGGATCCTGACGAGGCGTGGCAGTATAGTCAGTTAGGACAAGTATTTTTTATTATGTATGTAACTCTGTATGCATGCGAGACGTCTTGTGTCTTGCGTTATCGTATCGTATTTAAATAAAGTTTAACTCCAGTTTCACATTTCAAGAAAACTCCTACCATTATGTGATTAATGGAAGGGGGTCACGACCCTCAGTAATGAATACGACGCAAAGAGACAGAGAGACATTTTATTTTATTTCTTTCTATAAGTTTATTAAGCCAGTTGTGTATTATTTTGAATTATCTCTGTGTAACTTATAGCCTTTTTTCTATTTATTAGGTTATACAACACCGGATATAGGCAGTTCGCCGCCAACTCAAAAGGACATGAGTGGATATGCGACAATACAGTCACTAAACAAACACCGAAGGTATGTTTGCGTTAAGGACTCTAAAACAGATTGCAGATTGCAAATTTTTTAAATTTTTGTAACGCATACTGCAAACACCGCCATAACTTTATAATGAAATTCAAATGTTTTTTATACGACTGCCTGAAAAAAGGAGTATATTGTTTTCAGGGTTCATTTATGTATGTATGTGAATTTGTATATTCCACCATAACTTCTATACGCCTGAACCGATTTTGATAAATGAGGTATCGTTAGAATCCCTAGCTTATTCCGGGTGACATAGGCTAGTAAAATTTAAAAAAAAATTGATGGGGCGACCATGGTTCTGCATTAAAGACTAAAGTTGAAAAAAAAATTCGAAAATAAGATTAACTATATAATCATCATCTTGAAAATGATGAGTGGATTCCAAAAATATATAACACTATAGTTCAATATCCAGTGATTCACAAAAAAAAACATTTAATAAAAATGTGAATAAGATTCCAAAGGTAATTAATGACTGTGGTATCGTTACGTAGTAGCAGTGGTAGCCGTACTTCCATTCGAGGGGGATTTTTTATTACACGACTGCCCAAAAAAGGAGTGTTATGTTTTCAGGGTTCGTGTATGTATGTGTGTCTACGGCAGAGCAGTCGTATTTTTTAATAATTTTAATTATATTCATTTATTCAAATAAACTTTTACAAGTGCTTCTGAATCGTCGAGTAAATTTACCACTGGTGGTTCGGAATGACATTCCTACCGAGAAGAACATGCAAGAAACTCGGTGGGTGCTCTTTTGAAAAAAAATATTTTTTACGATTTCATCAACGTGTAGATACATAAGTAACCGCTGTCCTTAGCATTGCTGGAGCGCGTCAAATCCATGCTCTTTTATCATTTACGTAATCTTCAAGAGTATAATAAGCTTTCAGAAGCATACTTTTAATAAAAAATTTAAACTTGTGTAAAGGCAAGTTTAAAATAGATTGTGGAATTTTGTTATAGAATACAATCTGTTTATTATGTAGGCCTCACTATGTGTCAGAGAGCGGGGCCAGCGATATCGATGTGCTAACGTGGTTGCCGTACGATTCCAACCAGCGGCCGAAACCGTTCTCCTCCCTGCGAGACCGAGCGAAATCAACTCGAGAACGAATGGCTAAGCTCAGGTATTCCAGTTCTACATTTTCCGGAAAATCTCACTTCGTTCGCGTGAATTTAGATTCTAAAAATTAAACTATGATTTTTTGGGATAAAAGTCGCTTTACACTTTACCCGAACCATGTAAAAAATCACGTTAATCCGTTGCTCTTTTGCGGCGTTGCGGCGTCACTGATGGACAAACACACTTTCACATGATGTATATTATTAGTATGGATTTGGAGCGCCTCATTGGCTGGGTTGCGCAAATTTTGGTCATATGAGTGAGCGAGACGATACCTCACACTCACACACAACTTTGTTTTTAGGATATATCATACTAATATTATAAATGCGAAAGTGTGTTTGTCCTTCAATCATGCCGCAATAGAGCAAAGGATTGACATGATTTTTTTGCATGGCTATAGTTGAGGACCTGGAGAGTGACATAGATTATTTTTATCTCGTGAAATTAAGGAGTTCCCGTGGGAATTATAAAAAATTAATCCACGCTGACGAAGTCCTAGTTATAATTTAGTGACAAGACAATCGTATGTGTTTTGTTACAGTCTCCTAGAATACGACTGGAAACCTCTCGCGCAAGGAGAAAGTTCCCAAAGAGTTTTTACGCCAACTCGTTCGACAGTTCAAGTCGCGCCGTCCGCACCACGATCGCCTTACTACATAGGAATATGCTTACCGCGTAATCTTATGGAACTATTTCCAATGTGAGTATAAAAATACTACGATAGCAGCAAATTCGTCTGCTGGGATTTATAGACTAAGAGATAGCTAATCATTATGACATAATTATTATGTCGTCACGTTGATTGCTGTTAAATAAATTCTTACGCCTTCATAATTTTTAATAGCAATCAACGTGACGTGAATAATTGCTAATATTTTTTTACAGTATGTATGTTCATAACGTCTTTGAGAGGTGATATCTAGTGAAAGGTCCGATGTGTAGCGTCAGTTCTTATACTGTTTACATAGGTATTGCGTATACTTTAATACTGTACAAGAATCAGCTTTTCAAATTATGGTTCATTTTTGGTAACGATAACACGTCTTTGACCGGCCATATCTAGTGAAAGGCCCATCAGCATGCGGTCAGACTTCCACTACCATTATCAGTGGAGAGTGTAGTACCCAGCTATTACTGAATCAGCTTTTCTGGGGATGGTTACAAAAAGTGCAGCTATCTCTTAAGTTATAATATTAGGTTTTATAAAAAATCGTCATAAAAAGTACCTTACCTATTTCCGTCTGCAAGTTTATGTTCCAGCCCCCCTCTATTGTGTAAGGAAATCGTAAACGTAATCATTTGTCAAACGTATAATTCGACCTGTATAAGGAGTTTATAGATGCCTGCACGTCAAAAAGCATGTATGAACTCCTTAAACAGTTCGAGTAATACGTTTTAAGCTGTCAAATGATTACGATTGGCTTAGACAATTGGGCCTCTAATTTCGTCGAAATCGGGCTTTGAAAAGTTAACAGACATAGATGAATAACTTATTGGTGTTTTAGCTCAGGTATAGCAAATTTTTAATACAATTCTGTTTTATTTTCTACAGGGACAATGATCCTAAAGAGAGTGTAGCGGAGAGCGATAAGGGAAGTCACAGAGTGACGTCTTTGTTAGCCGACTCCACTACGCCGGACCACAGTATAGGCTTTACTAAGAGTGAGTATTAAACATGTTTTCTCGGATGAAGATCTGTAAATTAATAAACCCATATCGGTTTCTACACGGCATCGCACAGGGTACGCTAAATCGTAAACGCTGGTAACTAGCTGAGGCCGAAGCCTCCCACTAGGCCAGACCAGAAAAACCTCAGTAATTCACCCCTCCGGGGATCGAACTCGTGACCTCCAGCTTATAAGACTACAACGCACACCACTTCGCCAGGAAGGTCGTCAAATGGGTGTATGCCAAAACATACAATTTGAACGTCGATATTGGTCGTTCAGTAACAGGCTTATTATAGTCTAAGATCTGTATATCAATTAATTTGAAATAGTCTGGACTGGATTTTGATAGGCAACCTATTTTAGGTGTATTTATCTATTACTAAATAAAATTAAAAAGTAGGTTTCATCCATTAAACAGCTCGGTGAAGGTCGTTGTTATATACGGATCTTAGACTATTAGACATAATTGGATTCTACTGCCGGATCTATTGGCAAACAAGTAAAATGACGCAAACGTTTTTGAGGCGCGATCATTTTGAGGTTAGACGACCTTTATCCTACCTGATGTATCGTTAGTTAATCGTTCCATGTCTTATTCCGAGGCGTCATAATGTATTCATTGTCCTTAGGTGCTGATATGCCTTCAGTCACATCTGCAATAGGCAACATTCGTACTGCCACTCCGACTGTTGCAGTCGTCAGTAATACTTCCGAAGCGACTCGAATAGAAGCCACCTTGGCTTTGACGAGTACAAACTTGGAGAACAAAACCAGTAGCGAACATAAACAAGATCGGAGCGAAGCAGACAGTAATATGAAAGTGGAAAGTGAAGTAGAATCTAAGGCAGCTTTAATAGATTCAGTAGTAGATAATACTAAGAAGATAGAAGTGATAGCTAGAGATGACAGTTCGTTGGTCACGAATGTGTTGAGTTCGAACCGTATATCGGGAATCAAATCGGCGGTATGGAGACATTCGGCGGCCGATTGCTTGGCGTGTGTGAGGACGAGACCGCCGTCTTCGCACGAGCTACGTGAAGCCTTCTTCGCTGGTATGTATTTTAATTTAAGTACAAGCACAATTTTTATTTAAGTTATGCATCGATATATATGTAGGTACTAGATGGGCCCTTTCGTAGAAAAAAAGTTGGGCGTCCGACTTGTAGGGCATGCCCCTCGCCTGTATAAGCCTATCCTTTTCCCCGCCATAGCGCTGTCCCGCTTTTCAGACTATATAGCGTCAGTAAGATAAGTCCACATTCTTGGTTTGACAGGGCCCGTCTATGTAAATTGAGGTCGTTGTTAATATAAAATACAAACGACGTAATGTCGAAGAATAATATTTTCTAATTTCAAAACCCTATTTTACGTGGTAAACCATAGCGTCCTACTATCACAGCTACCTACTATTAATTGTACCTTCATTATTTAGTTGTCAAGGCCGGTTTTTTATTGTTAATTGATACTAGATGATGCCCGCGACTTCGTCCGCGTGGATTAAGGTTTTTTGATTCCCGCCGGAACTCTTTATTTTCCGGGAAAAAGTAGCCTATGTGTTATCAGGGTATATATGCTATCTACATTCTAACTCCAAATCGAAAACGTTGCGACGTGAAGGAGTAACAAACATACGAATTTACAAACCATCATGCAAACATCCAAACTTTTATAAAATTAGCAAAATTAGATAATATTATATTTGAATTAACAACTACTATAACTGCTAGTCCATTTGGACTCCGTGAACATAATTGGGTATTCGACTTCTAATCAAATAAATTAATTTTTTTGTGATTATTAAATAGAGGATCTAATTAGTTTTATGTTGAATAACTATTTAAAACTATCGATTAAAGTAAAAAAGTGCGTCGAACTTTGATGACGTCACTATTCAATATTTCATACAAAATCCCATACTAAACACGCGTTTTGACGTTTGAAAAAAAGATGCTGATTTGACTAGTTGTCAAATACCTAGGTACCCAATTTTGTATAAATTCAAAACAAATGTTTTTTATTCAAATAAACTTTTACAAGTACTTTTGAAACGTCGAGTGAATCTACCACTGGTTCGGAATGTCATTCCTACCGAGAAGAACCAGCAAGAAACTCGGCTATAGGCTGTGTACTTTGTTGTAGAGTTGGAAAGCCCGAGTAGCAGCCGGGCGGAGGAGCGCGCGAGCCCGACCGCGGCCCCTCAGGCGCAGCTGCTGCACCACGTGCTGTTCATGGCCAACCCCATACACTTGCGACAGGTCCGTTCAACATTACCACCACCGCTACAGACTGTTAACGTCCCACTGCTGGACACAGGCCTCCTCTCGATTATTATTTTCATGTTTTTTTTTAAAACAATTATGATGAGATAGTTATAATATAAGTAGGTACTTACAAATTATTATTATGTGCCTTTGTAATGTTGGATTGCTATTTTGTATGGAGCCCCTTCGGTTAAAAGTCTCCTCAAAGGATTTCCATTTTTCTCTGTCCAAAGCTGAGGCTAGCCATCTTTGACCCGCTATCATAGGAGAGAGGAAATCAGAGCTTGGACCCACGCTGCTCCAATGCGGGTTGGCGCCTCTAACGATTATTATCATGTTAGTGATAATAACCGGGACCAACGGCTTAACCTGCTCTCCGAGGCACGGGGTTGGAACACCACCAACTTCCTAACTCCGGGCTAGCACTGAGAATTTCTAGTCAGAAAAACCCAATACTTAATTATGGCCCGACCCGGGACTCTAAGCCGGGACCTCGTCGGCCGCAGTCGAACATGCTATTTGCCAACCGCTAGACCAACGAGGCAGTTTAACCTTACTTTACACGAACACGTTTTTATATGAACCACTAAGGCGTGGAATGCCCTTCGGGCACACGTCTTTTCTGCCACGTATGACGTAGGTACATTCAAGACAGTGATGGGCACCTTCTAGGCACACGCGTTCTAACCTAGACCTCATCATTGCTTTGCATAAGCTTGATTATTGTCAAGAGCAAACCTGTTTTGCAATTTAAAAAAATATTATAATTTCTTCTGATTGAGATTGATTCTGTATTTCAGAAAAAAATGTATTCTAAATATAAAACGAACGTATGAAAATTGAGAATTCTGTGGCTTCCATTACAGGCGCGATCCGCACTGCTAACGCTAAAACAACGTCACCCAGACGTTTTCCGCAGCCCATGCGTATACTCTGACGTGTGTGCGCTAATCTCCAGAGACACATACATGCTGTGCGCACGGCGTTTCCTGCAAGAACTGTTCTTAGATACAAACTTTGAGTGTTTCCTCAGCGAGCCGGCGGCCATTTTGGCGCGACACGTATCCGTAACTACACTATCGCCGACTCTCGAAATCCAATAGTATTTATGTCCGTATCACTATTTTCTACGCGTTCAAACTAAGAATAGGACGGTCAATCATTCACTACAATTTTTTACTTACTTTTATTATGGTAATACCGCAAGGTTTGCTTTGTTAATAATTTCTTTGAATATTATTTTAACTAAGTCCTAGTAGTGCAGAATCGCCTAGTCCTATTCTCAGTTTCAGCGCGTGGCATGGGTCTCATTCACTGGTTCGATCCGAATCCGTGAAAAATTCCAACGAACGCTGTAGGAAAGATTGGATATAGCAACAACAGGGGCAGATTGGGAATTTATAATTTCTTATTTAGCTCAGGTCGCTCTGATGTAGACGTCACAGCTATAGGCATACGGTTTGACTGCGTTTTCTGTAATAGCTGAGTGTTGCGGGGTGATGAAATGAAATGAAATGACATGTCGACGCTAAGAGTTTATTGAAAAATTATATTTCAATACCGCCGGCACTAGCTTTCTGATACGATGCCGAGTATACCAAGTGAGAGGTATATGTCAGGTAACTGCCATACTTATGTTAGGTAGCAAAGCAGTCAAAAGCTAACGTGTCAAAAAAATACGTATGGAAAAGTCAGTACTCCGCAGTTTTTTCTTGGATTCGGATCGTACAGTACAGACCCTAATTTATAATTATCATACAGACCCTAATTTGTTAATTCAGGTGTTGTCACCAACGAAAGGTGCGGATGATTTATGACTTGAAAAACTTATTTTGAATATTGTTACAGTAGTCTCGGAATTCCTTTATTGATTATAATAATTATAACTAGATGATAAAGTTATAATTGTGTCGAATTTCTAAACATCCTTTTCAAAGTAAGTTTTATCTCTGTTTTATTTTAGATCAAATTTGATTGATTTAAAATTGATAATTTCTCCTTTTGCTGCTGGCTGTACAGTGTGCATAAATAATAATAAGATAAATAATAATATTAAGATTTACTATATGATTTGTGGAGGTACATTTTACCATAAATCTATCCAGCAAATGCAGCAAATACTTTTCTTCTCAAATATTTAAAATCATGGATGTTCAAAGGTTAATTCTCTTTTAATTATTTTCTTCGATGAAAATAAAAGCACGGGAACAATGGATCATGCAGATTAGGTTTTTTTACAGTTAGCTAAAACGTGTGTGCATTAGGAATGAAACCTATGAATGTAGCCCATTGTTCTGGATAGGTATATATTTGATTCTGCCAAACCAAATTTATATCAATAACGCTAACATAACATGCCTGATCATATTATTGAAACCGAATTGGAGTAAAAAGAAAATGGCCTCTTTATAAAAAGATATTCCTCTCACAAGTCTAAGATCTTAATTTTTGTAAATAATAAACTTTAGTGGCTGTATTATTTATGTCGTTTTGTATTATAACATAAAATATTTTGTAAGCAGACATTACATAATAATATGTATAATGATTATTGCCTTAATTTATTACCTACATTCCCTCATGCAAAGCACATTTGTCACCTGAAATGTTATTTATTAGCAATAGTATAAGATAATGCAAAATATTTATTTTATGTATCCAGTTACACTAATAAGAGACCATTGAAAGTAGGATTTCAACTATAAACATACAATAAGTGCATATTATTATAACAACGATAATAATTATTAATATATAAATTATAATCTATACATACATAGTTAAAAGTAATATAATATGATATACATATAATAACCAGTACCACCACATAGCATTTGTGGATATTCATTGTAAAATTGAAATACAAACACTGATGGTATTAAAGGTGATGCATAATATAAGAAGCTAATTGCCAAGATGTTAAGCAAGGATTGTAATTATATAATAACGCATTGTGATTTTTTTTTAATTTTCACGCATGTTGGTTTTAAAACTGGAAAGTCCTGACAAAAAATCTGATTTTTACAAAAAAAATGTGCCGAATGACGCAGTTAAGAAAAACTGAAGTTACAAAAATTTAATGTTTATTCTATGGTGTTTTACCTACATCCAAATACCATATTACGGCATGCAATATTGAAATAGGTAACTTAGATACTTATTTCAAATTATACAATTTTTCCTTCTTCTAGGACCGGTCTTAACAAAATAAAACAGACAGCAGTCGCGAGCATGCTCATGCAAATTCTAGAGCGTTACACTACCTTGACAAATCACAATATACTGCTCGGCTGCTCTGTGCAAAGCTTAAATCGAAATTAAACATAATTGGAATTTCTAATAATAATTTTCAAAAATGTAAACTGTAATGCAATTATTAGATGAATCATACATTTTCCCTTTTTGAAGACAAAATGTACAAAAAATTTCCTATGCTATTACATTCCTTGCGTATTTCATTATATTCGTGGTTCGTTATTAATAAGCATTTAAAACATTCAACCAGAATTCGTGGAATCTAGACGTGTATTTAATTTCGCATTAGTAACAACGTTAAAAACTTGTTAAAATTGATAATAGGCATGATGACAGTAACCAAGAATTAACGAAATTATGAATTTATCTAATGAATTAGGATTCATGGATTATAAAAAACCTATTTATTTTTCTTTTTCGAGTAAGATTGCTATTTATTTTGATAAAATACAGCAATCCGCCATATTTGATGAAACACCAAGAAGCGAATGACGTCACAATTGTTTGTTTTCGAGCTTTGAAAATCACACTATTGCTTACTGCACACTGCACAGAGTACATTGGTAAAAACAATAGTGACGTCACAACGACGCCATGACACCGCCGAACGTTTTGGCGTGAATTTTAAAATTTAAATTTCAAATGCTAATTTTATCTACCAAACTTTATTTTTCTACTGAAATAAGATATTTTTTCGAAATAGTAGATACTTCCGAACATAATCTGACCATTTTTCAAAATCAGTCATCATGCCTATTGTATTTATTTTGCTTCGATGGTTCCGTTGTCGTCGTCATCTGATAGACGTCATTGCTGGGCAAAGTTCTTGTACGAACTTCCACTCGCCGCAGTATTGCGCCGTCTGTATCTAGTCGCTACCAGCGATCCATTTGTCAACCTCGTTCAAAATTCGTCCTCGCTTCTAGCCCAGTCTTCGCACGGGGCGTGATGACATACATACGGATCCGAGCATGTTCGCTGAGTAAATTGACAGTAAATAGTATGCAAATATTATACAGCTTCCAGAGTACGCATGTAAATATTGGTCGTTATAATTATATTTTGGGTGTATATTTATTATCTACTTAATTGAGTAAAAGAAATATTTCTTTATTATTAAGTTAATGTTTTCTTACTAATATAAAATATTATTGAGCCTGGCTGACAGTTTTTTATAATTTAATCTAAATTATTTAATGATTACAGTCCATTACTAGGGCAGGTGGAAAAACGGACGATCGTTTTGGCTCAATAAATATTAGTGATGTATCAAGTTCAATAATTTGCCTCTTTTGATTTTTTTGTCTTATTATGATGAACCACTGCCCAGATAAGAATAATTATATGAATAGTTTTGTACTCACTGCCCGTGTATTTATAAGCAGCTTTTCTATATACATAATAATTGAATATATACCATATTCAAGGACCTACCTACTTCCTAATACATAAGATTCATAGCAATATATGGTAAATATTTAAGATTCACATTGATATAAAATATACTAGATTTTAATCAGCTTAATATCCAAAAAACCAGTGAATACGCCTCAAGTTGCTTTTGTCGATATTAGCTTTTTAACATTATAAAACATTTACGTTGGTACTTTCATTATTAAGCAAATCTCATTAATATGTTGTACCTACACTAAAGTTAGTATGATAGATTTTCATGATTTCAGAAATCAATATTTATATTTCGTTTTGCTCAAATGTTAAGTTAGTGTGTAGTCTTGTATATTTTATATCAAGGAAATCGTGTCACGTATATGTCACCGTAAGATTGCAAAAACCGAAAGATTGTAATCTAACTAGCGAAATTGTAAACTGTCGACAGATTGTGAACCGTTCAAAGTTCTGAGTGTAAATTTTTGAAATATTCATTGTGTCTACGTTTTCTTGTCTCTTTCTTGTAAAGTGTATTTAGATTGAATTGAGCTAATTTGTAAACAAACGAACCTTTTTGCTAACGCGTAACTTTGTAAACACTTTTTACAATGTTAAAGCAATTGAAAACACACACAAACTGCTTGTAGTCCACAAACAACATCTAACGTAAACATGCAGTGTATTATTTCTTCCATTTTTCCAGTATTTATACAATATTTTTAATAAAAACTGAATGAAAACACAAATAAAGTCCCACAGATTAAAGTAAAATTTTTGTTTTGACGTTTCGTATTACTTGGATTTTATAGTGTTGCTCAGATACGACATCGCAACCACAGACTAAAAACGAATGACTAATACTGAGTCAGTGACCGTAAACATCGATATAATTCGTTCAGAATCGAAAACATTGTAATCGAATTCTGTAAATCACGTTATTTTATTATATAACGTATACGAACGTTTTTCATTTCAAAATTATCTTATTAAGTCGTAAATACTAAAGTAATAAATAACAACAATATTATTTCAAAGTTTTTATTGGGCCGTTGATGTTTTGACTGACCCAATATTTAGTCGGTACCGATATGGTGCAGGGAAACGGTACAGTTATTGGACTTTAAAGCTCTCTTATGACTTTAATGATTGTACAACGAAATTAAAATACATATTTATACATAAACTAGATGATGCCCGCGACTTCGTCCGCGTGAATTGATGTTTTTTTAAGATTTAAACTATCCTATCTCTCAAGTTGGATCGAACTGCACATGGTGTGCGAATTTTATTATAATCGGTTAAGTGGTTTAGGAGTCCATTGAGGACAAACATTGTGACACGAGATTTATATATATTAAGATAATATATAGGTTATGAATAAAAATATTTTTACGACACTAAAATAATGTAGTTATATAAAAAAATATTTATACATTTCCTGTTTTACTATATAACAAATACAAAAAAAAATTGTATAAATCTTAACAACTGACCGCCATTTTGATCTTCTTTATTAATGAAAGATTTTTCAAAATCGATATCTGTTGTGGTAATGTTGAAAAAGGAAATCTTCGTTCCTAAAAGTGCCATTTTCAACTTCTGTGTTACTGAATGAAACTATTCATTCAAATCGCAAAAAGAGATCGCCATTTTTAACTAATTTGATATTGTACCTAATATTTTATTCAAAATTGATATCCGACTATTAAAATACGTTACGTTTCTCCTATATAAAATACGAGTATTCTTTGCATTGGAGATAATTCGTTCAGTAATCGTTCAATAGTTCATTCCTCATATAATTCAGCAATAGTCCCATCATTAGGGCTCATGTCAAAATAAGGTCACGTGATCAGTACCGCCATATTTGTTTACAGATTAGCTCAATTCAATCTAAATACACTTTAGGTTAGGTTAGGGTTCGACATAGATAATCAGGTAGTGCCTCAAGGCCGGGCGCTTAGGTTTTATCGGGTTTATATACCTAACAGATTACAATCTACCGAAAAATAATGCTTTAAATTGTAATCTGTCGACAGTTTACAATTTCGCTAGTTAGATTACAATCTAACGGTTTTTGCAATCTTACGGTGACATATACATTGTTTCATTTTGTTATACTGTTAAGCAAAAGTAACTTAATTTTTTTTGTTAAGTGCTAATATTTGTTCTAAAATAATGAATAATTATGTATCTCGGAATTAGTTCAATTTGTTTTTGATTCCTATAATGTAATGTAAATGAGCTTTTGTATAGAACAACAATTGTAAGACTTACTCAGTAAAGTAATAAATCCCTTTTGTTAGAATTACAGTATGGACCATTTATTGAAAGTTTTAATGGTTAATTTTCGCTTTATAATTTATTTATTTAAGTAAGTCTTACTTAAACTAATGCAAAGCACTATCGTACTTGGTACCTTTATTTATTTTTCATTGTATATATTTAAGATATAAGTAATAGGTTATATACTTATATGATAAAACGATCCCAACTCTATTGCACCCAAAACTAAAATTAAAGCCAGGGCCCGCAAGAAACAATGAATAAACATAACTAAGAATGAATCGTTTTCTGCTGTCGGAGGCACGCCATTGGGATGTGAAAATGTGATGCTTGCACACTACACACTGCTTTATATAGCAATCACTTATGGTCCGATTTTGGGATGCGAAACCATGTACGTCGATCTGCATACATTTCTTTGAAGTTGCGTACTCCAAATTCTGTCTTTAAAGTTTTACAATGTGCAACAGAGTTGGTATTATACCCGTTGTCTAATTTGGGCTTATATAACCAGGGCCGTAGTCAGAACTTGGAGGATCGAGGGCATGTAGATTAATTGGTTTGTTGATATGTAAAAATTGGATAAGATTTTCTTTGTTATTTTGGGTAAATACTTATTTGTTTTTTTAAGTTGATACGTTATATTCAATCCTACTTGTTTAAGATCAATGTTGATTTAGTTATTTTGCAATGTTTTTCATATTTAAAGATTTTCGAGAAAACCCGTAGGCCACTCTCCTTCTGTCTACGGCACTGTTATTAAAATGACATTTCCTATTACATCTTTCTCGGTCCGTTCTTACTTCTAGTGATAAATCCCACCTATATGATAAAGATACCTCCCATTGTACATGCAGTTCTTAGGTAACAGATACACCATTGTGTTCAAAACTATTAAAAACAACTTGTATTTGCATTTAATTCGTTTAATTTCCTTTCTTTCGTTGTTGAATAAGATTGAAGATATTGTTATTTTTATGATATTGCATAAAAAATGTTTCTAATGAATGTTTGGTGTCACTTATTTACTAATCATACCGTTAAATAGCGCCTTGTTAATTTCTCAAGATAAGAAATAGTTTAAGTTACCTTTTCCTGAAGTTATGTTTGTTTAACTATGGACTTTAAGGTTCTCAAAGATAAAATGCAGTATTCCTAGAAGCATGTAGCTCAGTTTGTTGCAGTTGTAGTTAGATTTCTCGACATTGCTATTTGCATCTGGTACAAATAAAGTTGTTTCTTGTCCGACGCAATTTGACTATTATTGTGATGGGAACCATCGTGTTTTACAGGCTTTATATGTGGACATATTATGTTACTTCTTAAGTAACATATACTCTGTAATAAGTACTTATCAGTTATGACATAAAATTCTTACACATCATAACATACTTGTGGCTGAATTTAGTGAAAGAAAAAGTACTGGCATGATTTAATTTTAAGCCATTTTTGTGCATTGTGGTTCGCTTATTGGATAAAACTGTCTTTTTTTCTGAAAAACTTCCGATTAGATTATATCCGATAATAGTGAATGTGCGCATGGAATTTACATAGTTATTGCTATATCTACTTTTGAATCAGTTGTTCCTAGTCTATAAGGTGTACGATGCCGCGAATATTTTAAAGACATAAAACAATGTATAATATTGAGCTGTTTTTTTGAAGTTGCAATATAGTGTAGATTGAATCCTTTTTCATTTATTTATGTACTTACCAAAATTATGTTTTTAAAACCCTGTATTGAATACAACCAAATTAAAAATTAAGTGCCATTGAGCCGGTTCCTTAAAAGATAACTTATTAAATTTTTCATGACTATCATATTATTGTAGCAGATATTTCGCATTCATTTATACAGTATATCATTATATAATTTTATACTATACTTATTTTTTTACTTCTCGCCCGTTATCCGATTGCCCTTCAAAGTTAAATTAATTAAATATATTTTACTGAATAAAAATACTTCCTAAAATATACATCCATCCTGTCGCACTGACACGATTTTGGGTGCGACTCCCAGTTAATATATGCGAACATAGTGTACTATATTATATTATATACTCAATATAGTTTACTATATTGTAAAAGAAAGAGGTATAACAATAATATAGTTGCGGCTGGCGGCCAATGTGGACACGAATCCAATAAAACCGCGCTCGCCCCTGCACCCGAGTGTTGTAAGTGAACAATTGGACTTACTTATGTAGTGTACGTGTCGGGGGTTTGGTAATTATGACCCTAACTCGGTCTGTTGGTCCCACTGCTTGGCCCCGCTAGTGGGTCCATCAGGATTTTTAAGTACCTACTGATGGTCCCACTATATCAGCGTACTTATACAACCAGTAATAGTACATTACATCGCGAGACCGGTAAGTACGCGTTTTCTGGTCGAGCGTTAGGCCGAGCTACGCGAGGCCGGCTATATACGAGACCAGAAACGCTCTCCCGGTCGAGGTGTGTATAGTGCTTTTCTAAAAAATGAAACACGTGACATTTTTTTTAATATATTGTATTATGTAATTAAAAGAAATTAAATAAAAAAGCAACCTACTTAAGAAATATTAAAAGTTAAATTAGTTATATCTGAATTACTAATTGAAATTGTAATTGGTTATACTTACCTTTAATTTTTTTTTTGCGCTGTGAGTGCTAAACGCGTACCTAATACGGTAGAGTTACAAATTTAATCTATTTAGGCCAAAGAACATTATAACAAGTTACAAGATATTCAGGAAGAAAGATTCCAAATTCAAACTTATGATATGTAATGAAAATACATACATTCTTTACTGGCCTAGGCCGGGAAGTTTAACTTTCGAACTCATTTACAGGGTATGAAATGTGCACATCTTCTTATATATAAAATTCTCGTGTCACAATTTTCGTTCCCATACTCCTCCGAAACGGCTTGACCGATTCTCATGAAATTTTGTGAGCATATTGAGTAGGTCTGAGAATCGGCCAACATCTATTTTTCATACCTCCACGCGGACGGAGTCGCGGGCATCAGCTAGTTTCATATAATTTTTTAGAAAATATCTTTATCTACTCCCATACTATAAATAAATCTTCTTTATCATTTTATAAACTTAAAAACGCGCTTCTAGGAAGTTGTATGAAGAGGTTCACAATAGTTCACAATAGTCAATAGTGACATCTCTGGGAGAAAAGTTGAAAAAGTAGTAGTGTGGGTCTTCTCCGTTTGGCCCGAAGGGCCAAGCGGGGGTACGGGCCTCGAGGCAGAGCCTCCTTACCCGGGCGGGGCGCGGGGCAACTCTGTGCCCCGGTGGGTATCTTTAAGCCGGAAGACCGGCTAGGGCCTGCCTTGTAGGCTACGGGCCCCTTAGTCGGGTGTCATATCCGGTGTTGGGTCTGCACTGCGGGTGACGTCATCACCTCCGCGTGTAGGACCCGTGTCTAGTCCAGGGGTCTCGGCGCTGCGGGCAGTGGGGTCGCTCTCGTGCGCCGAGGTTGTGTCGAATCCGGTGGACTCCGCGTCGCGGGCGATAAGGTCTCCGCTGCGCGCGGAGTCGGTGTCAAATCCGGTGTTTGTCGCGTCGTCGTCGTCGCTACGATCGCCTGCGTGCCGCGCAGGTGATGGCGATCGTAGGAGCTCACGAGGTAGTGGACGCCCGGTCGGAGGTCGGGTGGTCGGCGGTGCGATCCCGTGGAGGTGTTCGTACGGCCCGTCGTCTGCGCGCGCAAACATGCGCCGCTCGAGCGCACGGACGTACCTACCCCTCCACGGTGGGCGTCTTCAGGTCGCGATGGATCACGTCGTTCCTCACGTACCTAGGAACTCTCACGATGTTGAAGTTGAAAAAGTGTCCAGTGGTTTCTCAGTTCAAAGACCTTCCCACAGTGGCGCTGGTGTAGGCAAAGGGTATGGTATGAATGTAGCAATTATAGATGAACTGAAGTATGCCTACTTAAAAAAAGTAATATTATTGTCGACTAAAGTAGGTAGTTAATTACTGAATATTTCAACAACTTACGTTATACAAAATAATGATGAATGTTTTCTTTCCTTGTTTATTTCTCAAACTTAGGTACTCTAGGCGCTTTCTTTTAAATTTACCCTGATGGTAATGTGGCGCCCCCAATTTAATGCATTTCGACGGACACTTTTTATCTAAAGAGATGTTACTCCTTACCTCTACCCTCCATAAATAATATGTAAGTGTCACTGTCATTGCCCATTGGTGATGTGGACCAGTGGTCCACACCACATGGGGTCGGTCGAGATAACAAATACAATATTATGTTACCTAGAGTGGGTAATAACTAATAACGCTTTTTCTGAATATCGATCCGAAACTATAATTATTATATTGGTATTTGATATCGGTTTTCGAAACACTATATTTTCTGAAACTATTTATTGACCGATATGGCGTTCTAGCAAATACCTCGCGATGAATATCGACCTCTTTCATCGGGTTCGCAACGATTTTTGACAAAGTGGATACTGAATACTGGGCTAAGTACAGTCATCATCATCATCATCATCACTACAGCCCATTCACGTCCCACTGCTGGGCACAGGCCTCCACTCTCATAGGAGAGCGGGAATTAGAGCTTAGACCCACCACGCTGCTCCAATGCGGGTTGGCGGGCTTTAACGACTATTATCATGTTAGTGATAATAACCGGGACCGACGGCTTAACGTGCTCTCCGAGGCACGGGGGTGAAACACCGCCAACTTCCAACTCCGGGCTGGCACTGAGAATTTCTTGAAAAACCCAATACCTAACTTTTATGCCCGACCGGGAATCGAACCCAGGACCGATCCGCAGTCGACTATGCTAACCACTAGACCAACGAGGCAGTCAAGTACAGTATCTACTGTCTATTGTAACTACCTACTAGGATACTTAAAATTACTAATTATTAAGAAAATTAAATTAGTAGGTTGGAATGTACTACAACTAATAAATTGAATTGTTGTAAAATTTAATTGTTATTTAAATACCAAAATACCACAAATAAACCGTAATAAGAAATAAATTATTATTAGTTAATCTCAAAACTTTCAAAACTATGGAGGAGGAACAAATAAATGTGCTCACTCGACTGTTTATGTGAAGCTACAAATAGAATACTTTAAAAAAAAATCTCAACTTATTTCTTTGCTATCTAGTTCAAGGCCAAATGTTAACAAACTTATAACAACATAAAAAATTGTATGATGGCAATAAGGGTTTTTTTATAGATATTGTACAATATGTAGTTATGTTAAAACTATCGCTTTCGCATACTGTGTACGGTGACTACCCGTCTATCTTTCTCAGTCTACGTTTATATATCATTATATCTTTCTCTGTCTACGTTGCAGACAGAGCTCAGAGACCTTCAGAGACAAGTTAACCAGAGATTAACCAGAGGCAGTGGTAGATTTATTTGACGATTCTTATGCACTTGTAAAAAATCTATTTGAATAAAAATTATTTGAATTTGAATGCGACAGCAACGCCCTGTGAAGGTTTGGCCGGGAAAATCGAAAAAAAATCGGGCTACGGTGCAGGAATTACGCGATTTTCAATCAAATTTAGCCAATTTTTTGTAGCCTATAAATGGCGTCTGTTTTGCTTCCGGTGTTTTGGTTGTGACTAATTATAAACCTGTTTTGTGAATATTTTCATGTATTTTGTTGTAGTTTTATGTAATCAACTATGGTGAAGTGCTCAGTTGTGGAATGTCATAATAATAATATTGTAAAACGCCCAGGAATTTCATTTCATAGGTGAGTAACATAGTCGTCTATTTTTTCATTCTATGGCGAGTATTTTAAGTTATTTCGACTAATTATAGCATAGATTCTTCTTTACTGAATCCAAAACACGTAAATTTTTGCGCTGTTCCCAAAAATTATTTCATTAGTTTTTGTTTGGAGTGTATATATAGTGCGGGGATTGTATTGTTTACAAATAAATTGAATATCGATAAAATTAAAACTTCATATCACTATTACTGTTTCTCACTCTGAGGGGTAGAGAGATGAAATTAAACAGTCAGCTTCTACTTATTATATTGCCAAACTCATTTTAGGCTGTAGCGAGGATAACCACTAGATTATCATCGCAATCACTAGATTAAGACTCTCACTAGATTAAGACGCCCGATCTCCAGTATGGTGTCTCGTATTCGAAAATTACAGTGTCTATTTAAGTGGTTTTTGGTCGCTTCATTGTAGTTATTGTGTATCATTATAACTAAGGTTTTACAATTGTTTCAGATTCCCAAAATAGCATGAATTAAGACTAAGATGGCTGAATGCTATAAACACACCTGAGTTCAAACCTACTCATACTCATAATTTTACCCAGTCGGTGCCCCCTACTGAGTAGGAGCCTCCTCTTGGAATGAGAAGGGTTTAGCCATAGCCCACTACGCCGGCCAACAAGAGGCCCCCCGATCGTGATTACCATTTTTCTGAAAAACGACTGGGCCGATATAAATGTTGTTTTTGGTTTTAGATGTGCATACTCCTGAGAAGTTCTACCTAATTAATGTTTCAAATTTATGGGCACAAAGGAGCGCTGCAAGTTCGCCGCGGGTTTTTTAAATATTTTAATTTGATTACTGGTATAATAAGAAGATCAATCCGAAAACGCAAGAAGTTTTATATATGTATACTGTAATATTATCAATTTCTTTTTTTTCATCTATAAATTTTAGAATAAATCATTTTTAAAATCAGTCTACTTTTATTATTCATCCTAGCTACTGCCCGCGATATTATAAACGAAAGATTGGATGTATGGATGGATGGAAGAGATAGATTATAGTCTGGAATAACACATCAGCTAGTTCTTTTTTTCCGGAAAATTCAAGAGTTACCGCGGGAACCAAAAAACCTCAATTCACGCGGACGGGGTCGTGGGCATCAGCTAGTTCATTATGAAATACGAATACTAGTGTTTTTCAAAAATTATGTTTAATTATTTATTAAGAATAATTGTGATAATTTTATATCGAGTATTTAAGTATCGATAGTACCAGCCCTAATGCTCGCATTAAGCTCCGCCCATACGCCATTTATAAGCTACGCAAGCTTCAATTTATCTAGCATAATTTCATATCCTGTATATATAAAATCGAAAGGTTATGTTAAACTATCGCTTTCGCATATTGTGTACGGTGACGACCCGTCTATATATATTTCTCTGTCTACGACTGTATACCACTCCTAGCCAATATGTCTGTGCCTTACACTGAACGTTAAGCGCTTTATACACGGTCCATCTTGCTGTACGTCCCGCTAAGGTCATGCACGATTGATAACGACTGTGAATAGGCTTCACGTACGTCAATAATTATTATTAATTGTTTGCTGGATTTGCACGACCAATTTTGCATCCAGCGTGCGCCCCCACCACCGCGAACGTCGTGCAGTTGGACAGTGAATAAGGTGGATGTACGTCAGAGCGACCCTGCGTCGTGCGTGCTTGATCGTCTCTCGGTAGAGAGTAGTTTATTCCTTGTTGATCGTGTATAGCAGGGGTGGCCAACAGGTCGATCGCGACTGTTAGTCCCGTCAATCGTGGCACGGCAAAAAATATAAATACGTAGACCAGACTGCCCAACGTAATCACCACTGGACGCATCATCTTGTATAATTTTTCAATCGCTGTTCCGTCACGGTATTTATCCTATATTTTACGAAATAATAAAATTTCTTGATGAAAGGGGTGATAATTATCAGCAATTGTGTGATTTAGACTGGCAATGTGATTTAGCTTTTTTCGCAGATTTTTCATTTTACTGGAAAACTGAGTACATTAAATCTGAATCTACAAGGTAAGAATAAAACATTAACAGAAATGATGAGTTCTATTCCAGCGTTTCAATGTCAAACAGCGTCTGATGAAATGATAGTTGACATAGAGAAGAAAAAATTTGAACAATTTGTTAACATCAATGATCATATTATGGAAAAACATCCTACCTACAGTTTCATTTCTGAGAAATATACGACAGAAATTAGGGCAGTGGTAGCAGACTTCGAAATTCGCTTTGGTGATTTCAGAAAAATTGAGAACTTGGTTCAATTCATCAGTTATCCGTTCAATGATTCCATTGATCATAGTGATAACTATGAATTGGCTACAAAATTTGCGGATACATTTCAAATGGAGCACATGATGTTACAAAACGAAATTTTTACTCTGCGCTGCGACATATTTCTTAAAGCAAGGTCATCCTCTGGTCAAGATTTCTGGGCATTGGTTTCCAACGAAAAATATCCAAATTTGAAGAAATGTGTTGAACAACTTCATTCGTGTTTTGGTTCAACATATTATTTATGTGAGTCAGCATTTTCCTACTTAAAGCAAACAAAAAGTAAACACCGTTCTCGCTTGACAGACGCTTATACATTGGATTCTTTAAGGCTGGCAATATCCAACTACAAACCTGATTATGCTAAACTAGTGGAAGATACTCAGACGCAATGCTCACACTAATATATAAATATGTAAATAAGTAGTTAAGTACTAAGTATAATTTTTACATTTATGTTTTTTCTCTTAGTAAAAAAAAATGCTACATGATTGTGTACTGAACTATGCTGTTTCATTTAAGATTTCTAGAAGTATGTAATTGGTAGATCGCACAGGGTCTCGTTAGTGATCAAGAGATCTTGGGTCCAATCAAGTTGGCCACACCTGGTGTATAGACTTGCTGTACAGCAGATTTAACATTTAGAGCTTGTTTCGCAAGGTGACTGCATGTCAAAATGGATGGTGAAACACTTTCAAGATTTTATTTTATATTTATTTAAGTATTTGTTTTTTTAATATTTATTTGAGTATACTTTGCACGTTTATGATAATTTTTTTTATCCAAAACCTCTTGCTATTTTTTTCCTCTCTTCTGCTGCTGCTGACAACACCAGAAGAGCTCCAATTTTTTGGCGTTTTGATAAAACAGGTGGCATTTTTAATAAATCCTCTCAATTCGTTCGATTTATTCTGCCCACGCTTGATGCGCGCACGATAGTCTGTATGCTACATCCAGCACCGCGGCCTTGAGCTGACGTACAGCAAGATGGACCGTGTGTAAAGCGCTTTATGTTACATTGAAGTGTGGAAAGTCAGTCAGTCTATCACAGAGTACATTGAATATAGGGGTACCTTTGATTAGGTATATGGGTACAGTCTATTTAACTAAGGGTCAGTGGCAAGGAACATATTTACTACGGGGAGGGCGATTGCCTAAAAATGACAGTTGCAATGTAACGATCGCAATCACCTATGAATATGAATGGTTAGTATTCTTCCACTATTGGCCAAAATCTATTGATGCAGCAAAAATACCATAAATTCGGCCAATCAAAACAATTGAGACTGTAACAATGATTGATGCCCGCTGGGACACTGAGTGGACTGTGACTGCGTGACAACTGACAACGACACTGTTTTCAATTTTCATGGTTTTCATGTTTTTGTGACAGTCTCAAAATTTTAAGATTTACATTCAAATAATTTTAATTTCCCACTCCATTCATTTTAATTTTACAAAAGTAAAGTGCACATCATATTATATTTTCCATAATGGAATATAACTCGAAGGAAGATAAATTAGAAGGTTGGACTAAGGAAGAAAAGTTTGAGCTGTTAGAAGCTCTACGAGAAGTTGGAATCGGTAACGTTGAGCAAATTCAAGAATTAGTTTGTAGCAAAACTGTCAATGAAATACGAGCTGCGTTAGATTTTTATACGAAGAAAGCATTGGCACGTCCTGGTAAAGTACAAAAAAGAGAACGGAAAGTGAATCTGCCTGTTTTACCTTTGTCAGGTTGGGCTAAGTATATTATTGATACTTATGGATTTGAAGGATACCAGACGGAAACAGGTATTGCGTTACGCTTAATCGCCGAGTTTGAAGACAAACCACCTGCCTTAGTGACTGAGAAAATAGATTTTAGAAAATTATACCAAGTACTTGCTGAGGCTGTAGAAGGCAAACCATTGTCAAAAGATAAGTATATTAGCTCAATTATTGCTAAATGTATTGTCGAAACAGCCCTCACTAGTAAGGCGCTTAATAGAGGCTCCACAAGTTTTAAAAATATTCTTCAGGAATCATGTAATCCAGCCAAGGAAGAAGTCAATGCATTCTTAAAACCTACTGAAGACATAGAACTTGCCACTCTACGAATTGTGTCTTCAAGAAAGAACTACAACCCATTGAAGATCCCTGAAAATAATTTGAAATTTTCAATACATATTTAGTCAGTAAGGCGTTAGTTTATTATTGATGAAATTGATGTGATATTAGGTTATTCAGCCAAATGGCTAGTTCGTTTTAAAATGTATTATTGTAAAAGTAAGGTAACGGAACTAATGGCCGACACATTAAGGAAAGTTCTAACTTTATTCGCCCCTAGCAAAGGCTTCTTTTGTAATAGAACACTGAGAGTCATATATTTGGATACAGGAACTATTCAAAAATTATTTTCTAATAATAAACCTTAAGATTCAACAGTTTCTTTATTTAAATTTAATTGGATCAGGTCAGAATAACCCCCAATGGATGACTCCCCCAAAAAGTGAAATCACTAATAGTTGACACCTGTTGCCACTAATAGATGACATACCCCTTTTCACTCTTTTATTTTAAAAAAAATCAACATTTAGGCATTGGAAAATATATATTCAAATACTAGCTGATGCCCGCGACTTCGTCCGCGTGGACTAAGTTTTTTCGATTCCCGCGGGAACTCATTAATTTTCCGGGATAAAAAGTAGCCTATGTATGTATGTGTCACCGTAAGATTGTAAAAACCGTTAGATTATAATCTAACTCGCGAAATTGTAAACTGTCGAATGATTACAATATAACAGATTATTTTTCGGTAGATTGTAATCTGTTAGGTTTATTAACCCGATAGAACCTAAGGGCACTACTTGATTATTTATGTCGAACCCTAACCTAACCTACAAGAAAGAGACAAGATAACGTAAATACAATGAATATTTCAAAAATTGACACTTAAAACATTGAACGGTTCACAATCTTTCAACTGTTTACAATCTATCGAAAAAAAGCGTTAGATTACAATCTTACGGTGACATATGTATGTATGTATGTATATTCTTTATAGCTGATGCCCGCGACTTCGTCCGCGTGGAATAAGTTTTTCAGGTAATTTTCCATGATAAAAAGTAGCCTATGTTACTCTCCAAGTCCACAAATATACTCATGCAAAAAATTACGGCAATCCGTTGCTCTGTTGCTGCGTGATTGACGGACAAACCAACAAACACATTTTCGCATTAATTATAATATTATATGATATGATAATCTATACAACAGTATATTAAATACAGCTGATGCCCGCGACTTCGTCTGCGTGGAATAAGTTTTTTTAACTCCATCAAATATAAATATTATAAATGGGAAAGTTTGGATGGATGTATGGATGTATGGATATGGATGTTTGTTACTCAATCACGCCCCAACGGCTGCACGGATCTGGATGAAATTTGGCACAGAGATAGACTATAGTCTGGAATAACACATAGGCTACTTGTTATCCCGGAAAATTAAGAAGTTCCCACGGGAACCGAAAACCTCCATTTTCCGGGATAATAAGTAGCCTTTGTGTTATTCCAGACTGTAATCTATCTTGTTGCCAAAGTTCATCAAAATCCGTTCAACCGTTCTGGTGTGATTGAGCATCACTCATTCGCGTGGCATAAGTTTTTTTTCAATTCAGACAGGCACTCCATTATTTTCCGGGATAAAAAGTAGCCTATATTACTATCCCACGGTATAATCCCCCTATAATGGTGAAACACGTACTTCTTCATATTTTAACGAAAGCCCTAAAGCTGTTTCATGGCTGTAACTTGAGAAATTAAGGATTTGCATACAAACTCTCAACCCCTATTTCACCCCTTCGGGGGTGAAATTTTAAAAACTGTGAAACACATAATATGTTTTCATTTTCAAGCCGCGGCTCATATATCAAGTTTCATGGCTATAACTTGAGAAATTAAGGACTTTCATACAAACTTTCAACCCCTATTTCACCCCTTCGGGGGTAGAATTTCGGGATAAAAAGTATCCTATGTCCTACCTCGTAGTATGGGCTCAAATCGTGCAAAGTTTCGTTTGAATTCATTCGGTAGTTTCGGCGTGATGCGCGGCCAAGATACAGACAGACAGACAAAAATGAAAAAAAAAACCGGCCAAGTGCGAGTCGGACTCGCGCACCGAGGGTTCCGTACAAACCTGTAGGTATATAAGTAAACTAGTAGGGCGCGTGGGTGCGTGGCCCGCTAAAGCGGACCACGTAGTGGACCGTGCGGACCACTGTCTACTTACTTGCTCTCCTTCTATCCTAGTGTTTGCTGCCTACGTGTTCTGAAGTAAACAACACACTGCTATGCTAGCGAGCACAGTGGAAGCGCCAGCGTGCTAAGCGTCCGACGTAAAAAAAATCTCTTAAGAAAACATAAAACAGAGACCCCCTATAAGAATCTAAAAGGGCCTTTCAATGTAAAATAACTTTCCAGACATGCATACAATCAATATTATACCGCTGACGATCGGGTACCTTTGGGTGCCATTGAACTTCGCCATTTTGGCTTTCCTAACGGCAAACCGACAATTCTTCCATACAGAACAATTCTTGTAAAAAAAAACCATAATATTAAAGTCATGCATATTTCCTACGTCCACTCTTCCATCTAATACACTTTCTGAAATAGACACCTCTGAAATTTTGGCCGTGCTCCTCACCCATCTTTCAAACCCTCGATCATCATCGCTCACCATAAGTAGGTATATTTTTTTATCCAAAAAATTATGGAGAGTTCTTCTTTAAGAACAAATTTTGAAAAGGAAGCGCAAAGTCTTGCATAGTTTAACACTAAATTGTAGCCTCTTCATTTTCTATAGAAAAATAAATTCCGCCATCTTGAATTTTTTTCCTGTTCATCAAGTAGGCCTTCATGTCCTGATCATCTTTTGCCAAGAAACCACTCTTCCATCTTCTATACTCTCCGAGATAGACACCGACGAAATTTGTATGGCGGCCATCTTAAATCTGCCATTTTGGATTTTTTTTCAGTTCACTTCCAATTGGATGAGTATTCGAGTATTTTTTGTTTGAAGAGCCCTATCTTTAATACCCTGGCCGTGCTCCTCACCCATCTTTCAAACCCTCGATCATCATCGCTCTCAATAAGTATATTGTTTTCTCCGTAAAATTATGGAGAGTTCGTCTAGAACAAATTTTGAAAAGGAACCGCATCAAAGTCTTGCATAGTTCAACACTAAATTGTAGCCTCTTCAATATTCGCAATACATTTTCTATGGAAAAATAAATTCCGCCATCTTGAATTTTTTTCCTATTCATCAAGTAGACCTTCATGTCCTGATCATCTTTTGCCAAGAAACCAGTACCACTCTTCCATCTTTTATACTCTCCGAGATAGACACCGACGAAATTTGTATGGCGGCCATCTTAAATCCGCCATTTTGAAATCTTTTTTAGCTCACTGTCAATTGGATGAAGTTTCGAGTGACATTTGGTCGAGCACCTATCTTCAATACCCTGGCTGTGCTCTTCATCCGTCTTTGAAATCCTCAATCATCAGCTCTCTCCATATTTTTCCTCTGAATGAAGTTTTGTCTTCTATACGAAACGATGAGTAAAAAAAAAAATTTTCATACAAAATTTTACAGGAGAGGTGATCAATGAGCGAATCAGCACGAGCAGCTATATATATATTTAAGTTATGGTATTTTTATTCCACTTATCTATTTTAATTTCAATTTAATACCTCTGCGCGTTCATGTGGAAAGGGGTAGTAAGTTTAAAATTATTAAAAATATTTTTATTATATGATGTACCTAACTAAAAATTTATGCTTTTCGCAATTTTTCCTTTATCTGTGCTTTATGACGTTGCTTCGTACCAAATTTCAAGATTCTGCGTTCACGGCAAGTACCCAGTAGGTTTTCATTCCCTTGCGAGTGTCAAGCATAAAAATATTTTTATTATATGATGTAACTAAAAATTTTTGTTTTTCGCAATTCTTCCTATATATGTGCTATAAGACGTTGCTTCGTACCAAGTTTCAAGATTCTGAGTTCACGGGAAGTACCCTGTAGGTTTTGATTCCCTTGAGAGTGTCGAAAATTTGCATAAAAATATTTTTATTATATGATATAACTAAAAATTTATGTTTTTCGCAATTCTTCTTATATCTGTGCTATAAAACGTTGCTTCGTACCAAGTTTCAAGATTCTGAGTTCACGAGAAGTACCCTGTAGGTTTTGATTCCCTTGCGAGTGTAAGAAAATTCGAAAATTTGCAGCATAAACGGCTGTATCTTTTGTTTGTGTTGACTTTGAAGTTTGAGTTTTACACAGCTCCAAGGGACAGTAGACCTGGGTATTAGATATGAATACTTGATTCAGCTTGATACCTCCATGCGTTCCTGAGAAAAATGGTCTTGACACACAGACGGACGGACAACGAAGTGATCCTATAAGGGTTCCGTTTTTTCCTTTTGAGGTACGGAACCCTAAAAATTACAGATTTGGCTTCAGTATCGAATAATGAGTGCCCTCCAAAAAAAATTTTCAAAATATCTTCAATGTACAGAATTGGACCTGTTACAGTTTTATTATAAGCATAGATTATGAATTATATAATAAACATATAAATGCTATGAATAAAATAAAAACAACTTCAAATTGAGCATAAAATATTATAAAAAAATCATTTATAAAAAAAGTTCACTAATAATTAGCTCAAAAACTATTAAAACACAATAATATTATTACAAATCATATCATGAGGTACTTTACATATCAACATTAATTAATAAACACATCAAACTGAATTAAACTTTCTTCTCTAAAGAACTTAAAAAAACTTAGGTAAGGTAACAAAAGAAACTCAAAACTATTATGGAAGTATTTGTTACAGAAATATTTCTAAGTTAGGCATCACAAACACCACATTACTTACATAACTCATAACTTACTTGAGTAAATTAAAAAAAAAAAATCCTAAAGTTAGGTTTCACAGGGTAATAAAAACATACGTTACTTATGTAATCCATCAACTGATGACAAAAAAAAAATAGCATACCATTTCATGAAATTGAAAAAAAAAAAACTCCTAAACAATGACAAATATTTTATATTTCTAAGTAAGTAAGTAAAAAAAACAGTTTTTATTTGCACAATTACCCATTTATTTAAGTTCTTACATGAGTTAACTCTAAATGATTCAATAAAAATGTTTCAACTCTGAATATGGTTTATTTTCTATATAGAGTTACCACTCATTAGTATAACAACTCAAAAATAGTTGTTATCGGTCATTGATGTAGAATTTTGTTGTACCTATATTTCAATGTTATCTGTAAAACGGATTGATTTACCTATAGCCCCAGCTCATGTACAGTAACATTTCACAACATATTTATGACCGAAAAAAAAATAAACTCGCCGGCATATTTAGCGGAACATAAAAAAAAGGTCCATAATTAAAAAAAATATGGTTTTATTTTAAAATCTACTTACTACACTTCTTTTGTTATTTAAAGTTTCATTTGTTTTACTTAAAATGAGATCACATTAAGAACAGATTTTGCGAGTAAAGGCTATTTGTGAAAAATGGTACATTTTTGAACTTTTCATGTAACCGGGAAAAGTGAAATTTAATATTAAAATAACAATTAATTAAATTAGAAAAATGGTGATTAATATCGCGTATTTCCTCCACGTGCTCTTATTAAAGTTTCTACCCGTCTAGGCATACTGAGAATGATGTTATCGATGGTCTCCTGGGATAGTCACCGCCATTCCTCAACTACGGCGATTCGCAGTTCACCCACGTTGGCAGGAGCTGGAATTCTGGACTTAACTTTTCTTTTCAGCAAGTCCCAAACGTGCTCTATTGGGTTCATATCCGGTGATCTCGCCGGCCACTCCATAACAGTGATATTCATATAATTAAGATAAGCTTGAGTTACCCGAGCGGTATGCGGCCGAGCATTATCCTGCATAAAAACAAAATCGTCACCGATATATGGGGCAAACGGTACGACATTTTCTTCTAAAACTTCTCTGATATAGCGGTCTGCAGTCAGACTCCCTCTGTCAATCACTACCAAGTCTGTGCGAGCTTCCAAACAAATGCCCGCCCAAACCATTATTGATCCACCACCGTATGCAACTGTAGTTTCAAAATTTGTCTGAATGTATCGTTCTCCTTTGCGTCTGTATATTCTTTGCCTCCCGTCAATTTGATTTAAGAGAATTCTGCACTCATCACTAAACAATACCTTACTCAATTGGTCCGCGTTCCAAAGTCAATGTTCCTGAGCAAAAGTTAACCTGTTTCTACAATGATTTATCTCGAGCCTTGGAGCCTTGGCGGGCACAAATGAACCCAAACCAGCTTCTTCGAGCCTTCTTCGTACTGTTGTAAGAGAGTCAATGGGATTCCAATAACAAATACTAATTTGGTATCGGTAACGAAACTAGAAATGCGGGATATGTCTAAAAGAGTGTGCATGTTTTCTAAATTAATAGCTAGGGGAAAATTATATGCAACTTTATTCTTGTTAGAGCTGAGTTCTTTATAAAGCTGCATGGGGGATAATACTGATGGGTGAATCAAGTTTTGTTTACCGAACAGTATTGCATCAATAATATCTTTAAGATTAAAATTTAAGGTCATTAATGAGCTTTCTAGTGCACTGAAAGTCATGGTTAGACGTGATGAGGCTTCTAATTTATTAGTGGTTTGCATAACACTTTCTAGGATTTTATCTAACTTTTCTATGTTCTGGTTAAGTATTTGCTCGTTATAATTTAGTTTTTGAATAGTCGTATTAAATGTACTAATAGTGGAAGAGATAATATGGATGTTTTCTCTCATTAGAGATGCTAACTGTCTCTGGTCGTCTTGAACTGTGTATATAACATGTTTTTATAGTCTATATATGAGGTTTTACCTACTTATATAAGAAAAATCAGTAAAGGTATAATATTCTTAAAACTATTATAATATTGTGTTCCTAAGTTATCGAAGTGTAGGCCGAAAATGTAGATTATTATGAGATTGAAGGGATATTGTAGAATTGACAGACTTGGGAATAATGCATTCAGAGAAATTATAGTAAAAATGATGGAGTTGGTTTTTTTTTCTTTTTATAATTTTTTATAGAAATATTAGTAGGATTGGTAATAATATCAATAAGTATGTCCACGGTCATGAATTTGGGGCATGCAATTTTGAAGGTCTAAAAGTAGGTGGCTTCGGTGTTTAGTTTCGCCAAAATTACTTTTTAGAAAATGTTTTAGTTCCGACCAGTTATTAAATACCTTTAATGAGCAGGCCGCATCTGCTTTCCCCTCTAATTGTGATAGAATAAATTTAAATAAAATTTCAGCGTGAGTGGAATTTACTAAGTTAAGGGCATTTTCGCAGTTTCTTATAAATGATGTTAACTTGTTTCGGTCACCGTCAAAGGGTTTAATAAACCGAGTCAAGTCACTGAAATTCATTTTGATGGATTCGACGGGAAAAGTGAAGGAATCATCTCGTTTTGCCATGATAAAAATATGTTACTATACTTTTCTATACGCAATAACAGAAAATAATTAATAATTATCAAGTTAATAGCACTAAAATCACTCACAGTAGTAGGAGAAACGGTGTCATTGCTGATTCGGCGATGAACTCGAAGAACTGCAACGGCGAATTGCAACGTCGTCGGGCGAGTCGAACTGGGTCACGCGCCGGGTGAGTCGATCTGGGTCGCACGCGCGGTTATTCCGCACGCCTCGTCGCGATGTTGTGATCAAGTAGGAATCTGGACCGGGTGGCAGCACCTCACGGCTGGGCAGAGAACCCTCGGGCACGATAAGGATTGGCACAGCTTGGTCTTCTTCTCGGTGCCAGCTGGGGTTTGACTGTCCGTCAGTCAGACAGACCAGGAACGGCAGCACGGGCAGCTTGGCTTGGAGAATCGTGGACGTCGTCAGGAGTAGGCGTCCAACGGGAAATAATCCCGCTTTCTTCTGACACCAAATGTTAGTCCCAAGCACTCGGTGGTTATAAAGGAAACAACACGAGTACTCGAACTGTAGTTTATTAGTAGAGAAAATTGTAATATTCTCACAAAATAAATAAGATTAACTACTTAGATCACTTGTCGCGACTCGCGGAGACCTCCAAAAGGTCCTTCGGCGGTATTTTTGGTTCTTGAGCTTAGCTTTTATTGCTGTCCAGTCCGGCAGGCCGAAACCGGGTCCGTAGGTGGATAGCAATTAGGCTAATTACCAGAACGACTGGGGATTAAGAATTAATTAGCTCTTTTTATAGGCAATATATTGCTGATTAACACATTATCGTCTTGCGTCAATCTCGAATACTGGGTCAAAATGCTACATGATTGATCAGCAATATACGCCATAGTAGCTAGGGATGTAACAGTACCGTACGCTCACTTACGGTTACACCCCGCACTGCTTCTAACTCATGTCGGGCTTGGACGGCCGTCAAACGGGGGTTCCCACGTACACGAAGCCGAATGAAACGATCACCCCTACTCGAAGTGCGTCTTTTTCTGCCTTGTCCTGCTCTTCTCACATAAGTACCGGTCTCCCTGAACCGTTGGATACTGCGATGGATCGTTGAAACTGGTCGACGAAGATCTCTGGAGTTTCGCATTTCGAGTGCCCTTGCAATCTCCGTTGGGGCTAAGTCAGGCATAATTCAGTCATCAACTCCAGAAAGATACGCGATTAAAAAAAACTAACAAAAAACAGTATTTCAATGAAATTTTAAATCAAACTCAGAAGGAAGAAATACTCGAAGTTCGCTCCAGATAAGGTGTATTTGAATAAAATTAAAAGAATTGCATAAAATGTGATGTTCAGTTGTTTTCTTAATTTGAAAATATTTCTTTTTAAATTAAATGACGTATAAACCAGCCAGCAACCTTATATGATACTGATATCAAACCTTTTTTTTATGTTCCGCTAAATATGCCGGCGAGTGTAAGTTGCATAACATTACTATGTACTTATCAAAAATTTCAGATTATACCTACGTTTTTGCGCCTACGACCTTTTTTGAGTTGTCTGAGTTTTGATCTAGCAGTGCGATATGTAGGTTTAATAGCCGCCACGTAAGTTGATCTCTGCAAGAAACACATTTCGGGTGTCAAACGAAGTGGGGTATGAGGTGAGCCACGAGGGGTCGCGCGTTACCATATCTCCGCGTCTTTGCACTCCGCCGCTCGCTCCCCGCGCATGATCCACTCGGCTCTGTAGGTGCCTGTAGTACAATGTACCGGCGCAGACGACCGCTATTTTGGGCCAACTTACGGGACGCGATTTATACACTGGCCCTGCGTGGTCTGCCGCACTTCATTCTCGCACCACCGCCCTGCTTAAGGTCACACGTATAAAGCGCTTCTGTGTTATCTCGTTAATCTAATCTTGAAATCTCGTACGATTCATCCGAGATTAATCTCGCGAAATATCGACAGCATCTCGCGAGAACGACATTGCACCCCCTGGACTAGACATTTTAGAATGACAAACTGAAAATTCGGCAGGGAAATAGACATTTAGAGGCTTTTTAGGGTTCCGTACCTCAAAAGGAAAAAACGGAACCCTTATAGGATCACTTTGTTGTCCGTCCGTCTGTGTCAAGACCCTTTTTCTCAGGAACGCATGGAGGTATCAAGCTGAAATTAATATCAAATACTCAGGTCTACGGTCCCTTGGAGCTGTGAAAAAATCCCGCTTCTAAGCCAACGCAATCAAAAGATACAGCCGTTTATGCTGCAAATTTTCGATACTCGCAAGGGAATCAAAACCTACAGGGTACTTCCCGTGAACTCAGAATCTTGAAATTTGGTACGATAGCAACGACAAATATTTTTTTATTAATTTTAAATTTTATTATATGATGTAACAAAAACTTTCTGCTTTTCGCAATTATTCCTATAGGTATCTGTGCTTTATGGCGTTGCTTCGTACCAAATTTCAAGATTGTGAATATACGGGAAGTACCCTGTAGATTTGATTCCCTTGCGAGTGTCGAAAATTTGCAGCATAAAGCTTGATTTTTTCACAGCTCCAAGGGCCGGCCACCACATCGTAGACGGCCTACCACGTCACAGTTTGTACAGAACCCTCGGTGCGCGAGTTCGACTCGTACTTGGCCGGTTTTTTTAAAGGTATGTAGCACCAATCTACATATGCACACACACACACACATACACTAACACGCATACTAAGATAAAACGAACACTATAGGGTGGGTGGTCAATAGGTACCACTGGTATAATTTTGCAATTTTTGGTTGTACCTTACCTAATGGATGACAATAGTCTACTATTAGTAGGTACGAGTTATCAGAAACTTATGAAGCTTAGAAAGAACTCTATTTATAGGAAATAGAAACGATTCTTGTATCTACATTCACTGAAAATTTATTTGGGCTATAACCCTAAAAGATGACCACCCCTGTCATTTATTAGATTTTCACTGATTTTTGGTACAACAAATCGTATATCAAAGTCGTATATCGTATAATCAAAGTTTACAATATCGCTAGTTAGATTACAATCCAATGGCCTTTGCAATCTTACGGTGACAAATATAAAACTGACGCCATTAAAATTTTCGGTTAGGATTTAGGAACGACGCTATAAGTTTTTGACCCTTTGATTAGGTATAGGTACCTAATCAAAGTTTTGACCGGCATCATAGTTGCATCATAGTTGGCTCTGTCATGATTTTCAATTATTAATAAGAAATTGTTTGGATTTTTAAATTTGGGATAGTGTGATTGGACTTCAACGATTTATCGTTGGAATCAAAACAGATCCCTTTTGCGACTGTATTGAATTGTGAACGAATGTGAGTGAGGATCATGATGTTCGAAGCTGCGAAGAGCAGACTAGTTTTACGGGGAGTTCGCATCTAACGTTCGAATCGAAAGGTTGTTGTATTAAAACATGTCCATCTAGTTGTTTGAAAGGAAATAAAAGTTTGTATTGGCATTTAAGGAAGTAGTATTATTATTTATTTTCACATATCAGAAGTGACAAGAATCCAGGATAAGAGGTATGTAGACAATTTTTCTTTGCTAAACGCCCACTATAAGAAACTTATTAAGTGGCAGGCAAAGATTTAAATCGGTGGCAGGAGGATTTAGTAATGCCTAATTTTTTGTTTGTTTTAATAAATAAAATAAAATAAATCGATAGTAATTTATTCATGAGAATGTAGGTGATATAAAGTTGACATGATAACAATTTGAATGCATTATACATTCTACCAATTTAATGGTGAATGAATATTTGGTATAAATCGTTAGTTTTATTATAAAAAAAAAAAAATAGTAAATTTAATTCATAGAAAGTCATACAGAATTACAATTAAAAACGAACGAAAATAATATAAAATAATTAATGATAATATGATAATAGTATTTAATTACAATAACATATGTAAAATTCCATATAAGAGAGGATACTCAATAATTATTGCTCTATAAAACCATTTAGTAATTCACGTCGTCATCATTAAATTTACATAATATTATATTATTTAAGATAAGTTACCAGAGATTATTACTGAGGAATTCAGAAAATTTGTAATAGCATTTATTGATAAGCAGCTCATTCTTTCAAGCTTTCCTTTTGAAAACATAAAAAGTGCTGCTTTTGAACTGTCATAATTTATAGATAGTATGATGCTGCACATTAAGCCAGGGCAACTCTCTGCCAATGTGTTGTGTTACGTAGTTTGCATGTAATATTGTACGTGGCTAGGGCTACTTACCACAAGTATACCTAGATACTCGGCCTGCCGACAATTATGATTTCTTAGTACAATTTTATTCTCTCTCTCAGTTACCTTATAAAGCTTTTAGGATTTTAATCTAACTGTTCTAAATTTGAATGTACCTAACTCATTTTATTCATTTGAGGGCAAGAAGATTTCTAAGCAACACGAGGTAAACATAAAGTTTATGTTATTTCTATTTGATAATTATTATTTTTATTTATTCATATAGAACAAAAAGTTACAAACTTAACCTATTAGTGCAGCAGTGAACTATATGTTAAATTTTTCCATAGCCAATGATATTATATACATAACATCATTGTTCATAGCACCTATTGCTGGGCCTCATTGACTTGACCATATGTTTATACCTTGCCCGATTTTGCGTTATTAGTAGGTGCTTACCAAAGGCAAAGGGCCTTTGTTTGGGGACTGGAGATGTTTATGTTAAATGTTATGAGATCGCGTTCACAGTACGGAGCTTTTATTATTTCCTTTGACTAGGTATTTCGGCCGAGTGTAAGATAAGTTTTGTTTATGTAACTGTAATAAGATTATTGTAGCATGAGGCCGGTGATGTTGTATTTCGATATGTTTACTGGACTTATTTTAGTAGTTGTACTATGTGACGGAACTGGAGATTACGGGGGTATGTGTCCCACTGGATGTAAAGTCAGTCACTGGTCGTCGGAATATATAAATTTATCTCTTTAGAATTTATGTGTCTCTAGTAGTCGGATAAATAATTGAGTTTACTACGAGTGGACTATGTATGTTTACTGGATTTATTTTAGTAGTTGTACTATGTGACGAAACTGGAGATTACGGGGGTATGTGTCCCACTGGATGTAAAGTGAGTCACTGGTCGTCGGATAACTTTCTTTTTAATGTTTCTGGTGTTTTAAGCTACCAAAGACATTTGAAGGATTAGGACATTTAGAGGTTATTTACTAAGACATCTAAAGACATTTAAAGACAAGATCGATTCTGTACGTTAAATATGACCGTGAATGGATTGTGTCCCAAGTTACGCACATGTTTCAGAGAGGTGTGAAGATGACGTCCGATGATGAGCCTGGTACTCCACCTGATACGCCACCGAGACATCGGCGGAAAAGGAAGGCTAGGCGGAGAAGGAGAAGTCCGTCCTCGTCTAGTTCAAGTGAAGAGACTTTAACAAGGAAGATACGTAATCATGTCAAAACATTATCCACTAAAGATATTTTAAAGTTGGTTAAACATGTTTCAAGGGAACCTCGTAAAAACTCCTGGAACAACAACAATCTTAACAACGTTATTCCGGAGTTTGATCCTTCAAATAGAACTCAAACTATCGAGTGCTGGTTGCGAAAGGTTAACGAATGTGCAGGCATATATGGGTGGGACGAGAAGCAAACCATCCACTTCTCTTTACAAAAGTTATCAGGTCTAGCAAAAAAATGGTACGAAGCTCTGCCAACAGTTGTCTTCACTTGGGATGAGTGGCAGGTAAAGCTCAAGAAGGCTTTTCCTAGTGAAGAGAATTATGGACGTCTTTTAGAAGAGATGTTGAATCGTATTTCGCGTAGTGATGAAAGCCTTCGTGAATATTTCTATGATAAATTAGGATTATTGACCAGGTGCGAAATTACTGGCAAAAAGGCTGTTGATTGTATCGTATATGGTATTAGTGACCGAACAATTAGAAATGGGGCGCAGGCACAAAAAAGTTCTGAACCCGAAGATTTACTTAACTTTCTTGCATGCCAAAAAACTCGACCACTGCTTAATACCAAGTCTCATGAACGTATTACTCCAAAACCTAGCTCTAGTATTCCCGATGCAAGTTCAAGTGGTACTAACGCCAGTTCAATGACTTGTTATAATTGTCGTTCAAAGCGCCACTCTTACAATAAATGTACTAAGCCCATTATTAAGTGCGGAAAATGCAATCGGATAGGCCACGACTCTGACGGATGTAGATTAGAACCCTTAGTTTTTCCCAAGTCTAAATCCAGCCAAGTGGAAAAAAATATTTTAAAAATTAATTCCTATAATGATAATAACGCCAAATTCTTCAAATCCGTTGTAGTCAATGATAAGTCATTGAACGCATATATTGACTTCGGTAGTGAGTGTACGCTCCTGCGCAGAACCGATGCCGAATTCCTTAATTTAGTTAAAATTTTTGATAACGTCCCAGTCGTCAAGGGTTTTGGACAATCTTCAGTTGTACCCCTGTACAGGGCAACTGTATTCGTTAAGATCGACGAAATTGAATCGGATATTGAGGTATTGGTTGTAGACGACGTTCATATGCAGACATCTCTTATTGTTGGTCAGAATTTTACGGAATTGCCGTTCATTACAGTTTTGAAAGATAGCTCTAAACTAACTTTTTATAAAAGCCCAAGCATAGACTTGTCTGAGGATCCACAAGGTACTTTAAAACTCTACATTAGTGATACGGTAGAAGTATCGAAAACCAGTACTGTCCCTGTTCACTCTAGCTGTGACTTCACAGGAGATGTATTTATTGATGGTTACAATAGTGTAGAAACAGGTAAAGAGTTTTGTCTTTTGCAGGGTGCTTTTAGCATTTCTAAAGGTAAGGGAGCCGTTGTTATAACTAATTTGTCACCTTTTACCGTGACCTTAAAATCAAACGTTTTAATAGTTAGGGCCATTCCGTTCAACGAACAAAAAGTGTGTCGGGTTAATCGAATAGCAATAGATTCGTCTACTGTAGAGCCCCTTAATACAGACAGTATTAAAACAGGACCCGGTTTGGATACTGAACAGTTAGATAAGCTGTACTTATTGTTGCAAAATTACCGCGATTGTTTTGCTACAAACCTTAGTGAAATAGGTTGCGCAATTGATGTAGAAATGAAGATCGATTTAGCAGATAATAAGCCAATTGTTTATCGTCCTTATAGGTTGTCGCATCATGAACGAGAACAAGTCCGAGAAACTATTGACGAATTACTTCGAAACGATATTATTCAGGAATCGAGGTCTGACTATGCCAGCCCGATTTTAATGGTCAAAAAGAAAACTGGTGAGCAGCGACTATGCGTGGACTTTCGAGCCCTGAATAATAAGACTATTAAGGATCGTTTTCCGTTACCACTGATAGAAGATCAAATTTCGAATCTCAGTGGCAATAATTTCTTCACGACTCTGGATCTCGCTTCGGGGTATTATCAAATTCCCATGGCTAAAGAAAGCCAGCATCTCACTGGCTTTGTCACACCTGATGGACATTTTGAGTTCAAAAGAATGCCTTTCGGCCTAGCAAATGCCCCAGCCGTTTTTCAAAGGATGATGAACAGAATCTTTGGGAACAGGCGGTTTGAGTACGCGTTAGCTTACTTAGATGACTTTTTAATTCCCTCAAAAAGTATTGATGAAATGTTCCAGAGACTAGAAGACATGTTGAAACTTTTTAGGCAACATGGCTTAACTTTGAAACTAAGCAAATGTCGATTCTTTGATAGTACTGTCAGCTATCTTGGATACGAAGTCTCTCCAAAAGGCATTCAGCCGAGCGAAACTAAAATTTTAGCGGTTAAGGAATTCCCAACACCACAAAATGTCCATGAAGTGCGCCAATTTTTAGGATTAACGGGTTATTTTAGAAAATTCATCAAGGGTTATGGAGAGATTGCTCATCCATTAACATCTTTGTTAAAAAAAGACTCTGTTTGGCGATGGTCTGACACTGAAGAACAGGCATTTTCAACTTTAAAGGATAGGTTAGCTGATCGGCCTGTCCTTGCTCTTTATGATCCTACCCTGGAAACAGAACTCCACACCGACGCTAGTTCGCTGGGAATAGGGGGTATACTTTTGCAGTGGCAAAAAGATACTAGGGTATTAAAACCGGTCGCCTATTTTAGTCGGCAGACTACTCCCGAAGAAAAACACCTGCATTCCTACGAACTAGAAACGCTAGCTGTTGTATGTTCTTTAAAGAAATTCCGCGTGTATCTGATAGGCATTCATTTCAAAGTTTATACCGATTGCGCTGCTTTACGCACTACACTAACCAAGAGGGATCTGGTACCGCGGATAGCGAGGTGGTGGCTGCAAATTAGCGAGTTCGTGTTTGACATTGAATACCGACCTGGTGTCCAAATGTCACACGTAGATGCGTTGAGCAGAAACACCCGGCTGCCTGCGGAGCCGGATGATAGCCCCTCGGCAGTTGGTGTGTATACCATAAGGAAAGAAAACTGGCTTTTATCATTGCAATTAGCAGACCCCGAAATATCTCGCATTTTTAAAATTCTCAAACCCGAAAATGACCAAGAAAGTAGGGATATTCGTAAAAGTTACGTTATAAAAGACCATACCGTGTATAGGAGAGTAGATGATAGGCTATGTCTTGCTGTTCCGCGAAGTGCTCGATGGCAAATATGTCGGGCCAACCACGACGAAATTGGCCATTTGGGTTACGCTAAAACTCTAGAAAGAATTCAACATTTGTACTGGTTCCCTAAATTAAGGAAGTTTGTTAAAAAGTATGTTGCAGCATGCTTAGAGTGCGCTTATAATAAAGATAACGCGTTCAAACAAAAGTCTGGTCATTTACACCCAATAGAAAAAGTACAGATACCATTTCACACAATTCATATTGATCATCTTGGGCCTTTCGTTAGAAGTAAAAACGGTAATACGCACATTTTAACTATAGTAGACGCTTTTACGAAATATGTTTTCGTAAGGGCTGTTAAAGATTTAAAAACTAAAACCACGGTTAAGGTTTTGGAGAAAATATTTTATGATTTTGGTGTCCCGGCTAGAATTATCTCTGACCGAGGAACTAGTTTTACATCAACCGCTTTTCAGAACTTTTGTAATACACTTGGTATTAAGCATATTTTGAACGCAGTAGCTTGTCCCAGAGCGAACGGTCAAGCAGAGCGATTTAACCAGACTATCTTAATCTCACTGTCATCACAAAACTTTTCAAGCCATGAACGCGACTGGGACAAGTGTCTGGGTAAAATACAATGGGGCATCAACAACACTGTACATGCTTCAACTCAGAAAACTGCGACAGAAGCTATGTTTGGATTCATATTACGTGATGTTTTGTCGAATAAACTTAATACCGAAAACTATTCAAGTAATAATTTAGAGTTGCAACAACTTAGAGAGCAAATAAGTAGCAATATCCGAAAAGACCAAGCGAAACAAAAAGAAAAACATGATGCAGATCGCTTCCCCGCACCAAAGTATGAAATTGGTGATTTAGTTAAAATTTCTCGTAATAATTTTGATAATGATGGAAAAAGTACAAAGCTTCTGTCGAAGTTTGTGGGTCCATATAAGGTTACTGAAGTTCTAGGTAATGACCGCTATAGAATTACAGATGTCCCTGGCTTCACTAAGAAGGGCAAACCTTATAAAACTGTCATTGCAGCTGATAGGATCCGACCTTGGATACATACAAAAGCTCTAGAATTACATAACTCTGACGATAGTAGTTCGGACATTGCTGGTAAAAGCAACTCGGAGTAGTGATAAAATAATATTATATTATTTTATATAGCATAGTATAATTTAATATGATACCATTATGATTTTATTTTCTGTTATAATAAACGGTAATTATTATTTTGACCGTCTTACCTTATTTATGTGGTGATTTGTATTCAATTATAAATTTGTAACTAATAAAAGAAAAATGTCATGATTTTGTTAATTTACAATTTATAATGTCTTGATTTACGTTAATTTACAATTATGTCATGATTTATGTTAATTTACAATTTATAAATGTGTGCGCCAGGAGGCGGCACAGTGTCGGATGGCCGAATGTCATGATTTTCAATTATTAATAAGAAATTGTTTGGATTTTTAAATTTGGGATAGTGTGATTGGACTTCAACGATTTATCGTTGGAATCAAAACAGATCCCTTTTGCGACTGTATTGAATTGTGAACGAATGTGAGTGAGGATCATGATGTTCGAAGCTGCGAAGAGCAGACTAGTTTTACGGGGAGTTCGCATCTAACGTTCGAATCGAAAGGTTGTTGTATTAAAACATGTCCATCTAGTTGTTTGAAAGGAAATAAAAGTTTGTATTGGCATTTAAGGAAGTAGTATTATTATTTATTTTCACAGCTCTAGGTGTCTGTAAGTTCAATTGATTTTATTCTAGATGATAAATATTGATCTTAATTTTTGAGGTTTTATCCGAAATTGTCATCCTTTAGTTCCCTGTTGGCCATTAGTTCCATTGGTACCTTATTGTAATATTACTTACATTTTATTTTAATTGAACTTATTAAAGTAAAAGCACTTATGGCTGACACTGTACTAAAGGATGACAGTTTTGAACACAATCTCTAAAAATAAGAGTAATATTAATTGTATTAAAAGATGAATTGAACTAAAAGATGCCTACAAGTTTATCTGCTTTTTAAAAACTTACAACTGTCTTATTAAGCAATAATAATATTTTTATGGTTGAAGTCAACTATGGAAACTATGGAAACTATGCGCTGTGTTTCCATAAGGTTTTTGGTAAGGAGGTTGACTTTTTGAAGGTTACTTTTTAAGTAAATATACAACTTTTGGCTATTTTTATTGTTAGTTATATGTAAGTAAAGGAGTAAATTGTCAGTTCTAAAAAATATTTTTTTCTTCAATCCATAGTTGACTGAAGAACAATTAATTTCCTTCTTGGAAAAAATAATGACCTAATAACTACTGAATGAATACTTGAACACACATAATATGTTTTAACAACTACTCAAGGACAGTTCAAACACAGACTTGACCTGAAGCTGCTCTTATTAGGTACCCAGACTGCCCGAAATCTTATTGGTGTGTCTGAGTATTGATTCAAAGTGTTTGTCAATGTTTTATTGTTATTTAGGAGTTGCACTTTACTAGCATTTTATATTTATTACAGTATTTTAGATTAAAATAATTATTAAGTAAGTAACAATATGTCTGCTATACATTCTATATTCCTTTATGAAGAATTCAACCATTCTATAAATCTATTGAACAATCTTAGTGCTACTTTCACTACTCTATCCCAAAAACCAGGCTCTTCTGCTGCCTGAGCTGATGTTGTAGGGTAATCATCATTTTCAAAATCCTCTAGTTGACGTTTTTCTCTTGATATTGCATTGACATTTTCTAAGTTTTCTAAAAAAAACATTTTGATAACATAAAGCAGATATTTCAAGTCAAAAAAATAATATACAATAGGTACTTAACGTACGTGATAATATAGTAAAATAATGCTACCTAAGTAAGTATTAAAAATAAAATTAAATAAGTGTAAAAGCTGCTTAAATTCCTGAATACAATATTAGTAATGAATTTTAATATAAGTTAACTAATTAGTAATTACGTAGTATTTTTATATCAAGGTGCAATGCACACCAGCAGAATAGTGTGGAGCTATCATCCAAGGCGCAGCAGCTTTTGTTGCAGAGTTTGGGATACCTACCTATGGCTGAAACTAGTGCAATAAAAATAAAATGGCACGGCCCGGTGGAGAAAGGGGCATTAAGTTGCTGCCCGCACTACTACTCAAATTATTTAAAGCTGAATTTGAGTTATTTATGAATATTCTGCATCTCTATTCCACTCCATTCTGCAGGTGTGCCTTGAAAGACCATGTTCTGCTCTTACAGGTAGACTACATACATAATTAATGTAAAATAAAATCAATAACTTACTAGAGTTTTCAAATGTAACCTGAAATAATTTATTTAATTAAAAAAAGTTACACAGTACCTAATAAAAATAATTAAAACACCTAAGTACTTACTTTTAAAGAGATTTGGGATTTTTACTCACCTGATAACCGAAACTTAATGTAACAAAAAATATTAAAGCAACAGTTACGAAGAAGTAAAAATGATTCCGTAACATGTCGTCGGATTCAATTGCTACCTACATTAGGGATTGCATGACTTTGAACTTGCATTTTATATAGGAAGGTGTGGCATACCGGAGAATCATGGCTAGTAATCAATGAGAGTACCAACAAAGCGAATTGTCCCTTTTTTGCTATACTTAGGTAATTCGTTACACGTAGATGGCTACTGGCGATCAGACAAATGTGTTTATGTTTGTACTTACCAACCATCGATTTACCAACTACAAGTCAATGTTACCAACAAATTAGGTAGGTAGGTACCTACTTAATAGAATTTTTGAAAATTGTTTTTTTTTTCTATTATTGAGTACCACAAGGTACTCATGTTACTGCGGTCTAGCCTAAGAAATGGGTGTCAAATCGCTGGGTGGCGGTGACTACCAAGCAATGCAAGACCATTCCCTGCCCGCCAGGTCATGGAAGTCGTTAGAATCCTGTGAGAAGGTAAAATATAAAATATCGCATATGAAGTGGCGGAGCGCATGGGAGGAGAGGACTCCTATCCACCGCAGGAAATCTGGGTGTAGACGTTCCGACCATGATGGCTGTTTGCCCTAGGCTATACATCTATGGTTTGCCCCCTTAATATGAGGGCTGCCGGGCGAATGACACGGGGTATGTACCTGATAAGAAATGGTCCTCGAATCGGGAGATTTTACTTTCGCATTTACAATTTATAGGTAGGTAGGTACTAGTAAGTTTGTAGACGTAGTAGTAGGATAGACCTATATATTATGCATAGATATGCACCTATGCATTTGCAAAAAAACACGCAAGCACATGAGGCTGTGGGTAGTTGCGCCTTACCGGCTAAGATCAAGAAAACGGCAAGGTATGTTGCGTTTAAACGCAACATACCTTGCCGTTTGCCAAATTTGGTACGATTCCGTGTCTGTCATACCCGGCTAGCGGGTCCTGACCGTGGTCCCTACCACGTAGGTACCACGGGTATTTTTTTACCCGTACCGTAGTAGATTTAAATATACTAGAAGTTCGCCCTGAACCTGAGGCCTCGCGGTATCGCCATAACAGAGCGCCATCTATTGACATCATTGTGAAGTTCTGTTAAAAATACAGAATCTCAATAAAAATTAAATCATTTCGTTTCCTTTAATATTTATCTAATTTTAGTATTTGTTGTTCAAGTACAGGATATTTAATTCAAATAATTGATCAAGTTTCAGGCTCTGCCTTTCAGAAAATTGAGAGCTCTGAGGTCAACTTTGGACGTTAGAAAATCTCCACTTTGAAAGCCCCCCATTTCGTCAATTTTTGGGGAAAAATTAAAAAAAAAATATTTTTGGACTCTATTCCTAATTATCTTTAAAATGATATACCGCAACCCTATGTACCTAACGCTATAAAAAATATTTTACTTCGCATTCGCTTCTATGAGAGTCCCCCTGAAATAAAGATTTTTATAACTTTTTAGTTAAACCATATTCGGCTGGAGGCCATTGGTTTACATAATATTATATTTAAATTTGAAGTATTTACGTTCAGTAATTCAGATTTCAGAAGTTATAAGGCTCTGACAGACGGACGGACAAGTGCAAATTCACTCAAGTAGACAGAGACCTTCGCTTCGCTCGGTCAAAATTCAATGACTCTGTGGGTCAAAAATGGTATCGTGATACTAGGTTAAGTAGCCCGCGAGGTGTTCTTTGGCATGTACTGCTGCCATGTACCTGCAAATTATGGAACAGCTTCCATCTTCTATGTTCCTCATGATTATATGGGGCTCTACAAAAGGCGGATAAACTAATAACTCAAAAGCCGGCAACATATTTCTATTTACCATACACTTAAATAATTTTCTAATTTAGACAATTTTGCTAGCGATTATACTAAATGAAATGCATGCTACGGATGTGGTAGGTACTTACTTAGTTATGTCGCGTTTGTGCTGTTCATACAATGATCAGCGGTGACCTTTGTTTGTGCTTCATGGCACACGATAGAGATGCATAGTACTTACCTATGTACTTACACCACCACAGCCCATTAACGTCCCACTGTCTGGGCACAGGCCTCCACTCTCGTAGGAGAGGGAATTAGAGCTTAGACCCACCACGCTGCTCAAATGTGGATTGGCGGGCTTTAATAACGACTGTTATCATGTTAGTGATAGTAACCTGTCGACGACCTCTCCGAGGTACGGGGGTGATACACCGCCAACTTCCTAACTCCGGGCTAGTACTGAGATTTTCTAGTCAGAAAAACCTAATACTTAGGTAATATATATGGCCCGACCCGGGACCTCGTCGGCTTTAATCGAACATGCTAACCACTAGACCAACGAGGCAGTTCTGTACTCACACATTGGGTCTCAATTCAGATGTACCGACTTCACAAGTAAGTAGGTAGTAGCCACGGACGAAACCGTTTTCTGTGTTGGCTTAAGTACTATATAAACGTAATATGTACCTATTTACGTAGGTAGGATATAGACTCGACAGTCGACAGATAAAAAGACGTACCACATAGTATGAAATTTCTCTTATATATTATACTCTGTATTATAAAATGTATTTTTTTATCAGTTTATGGTCTAGTTTCACACATTTCGGGTTTACACTGCGCGGGGCATGAGACACAGACCATAGGTTTATTCTTCTTTCATATTTCATACAAAATGTTGGTATATGTCACCGTAGGATTGCAAAATCCGTTAGATTGTAATCTAACTAGCGAAATTGTAAACTGTCGACAGATTACAATTTAACGCATTATTATTCGATAGATTGTAATCTGTTATGGTATAGTTATTGATTCGATAAAACCTAAGTGCCCGGCCGCAAACGTAATTATACAATGAATATTTAAAAAATTGACACTCAGAACATTAAACGGTTCACAATCTGTCGACAGTTTACAATTTCGCTAGTTAGATTACAATCTACTTAACTTACGGTGACATATTATACAACCCGACGGACGCCAGAAGCGGCGTGGCGCGGACGCCCGCCGCCGCGGCCTCTTCTCTCATATTATATTCGTTACAAACCGCATAATTAAAAAAAACCGGCCAAGTGCGAGTAGGACACGCGCACCGAGGGTTCCGTACAAACATGTAGTAAGTTTTAAATTATTAAAAAACTACTTACTAGACCTCGTTCAAACCAATTTTCGGTGGAAGTTTTCATGGTAATGTACATCATATATTTTTTTTAGTTTTATCATTCTTTTATTTTAGAAGTTACAGGGGGGGGGGGGGGGGGAGACACACATTTTACCACTTTGGAAGTGTCTCTCGCGCAAACTATTCAGTTTAGAATAAAATGATATTACAAACCTCAATATCATTTTTGAAGACCTATCCATAGATACCCCACACGTATGGGTTAGATGAAAAAAAAATTTTGAGTTTCAGTTCTAAGTATGGGGAACCTCCAAAATTTATTGTTTTTTTTCTATTTTTGTAAGAAAATCTTAATGCGGTTCACAGGATACATCTACTTACTAAGTAAGTTTCAACAGTATAGTTCTTATAGTTTCGGAAAAAAGTGGCTGTGACATACGGACGGACAGACAGACAGAGACATGACGAATCTATAAATAAAGGAACCCTAAAAATTAAAACCAAGACATTATATTAATATTATAAATGCGAAAGTGTGTTTGTTTGTTGGTTTGTCCTTCAATCACGCCGGCTACTTTTTATCTCGGAAAAGGAGTTCCCGTGGAAATAAAAAAAACTTAAGGCCGCTGCATACGGGACGGGGTAAGAACGTGGACGGGACGGGGACGGGACGTGGCTGACGGGGATTTTTAATGTATACGCACCGTGACAGTTTAGACGGAACTAACGTGCTAGTGTTGTGAACAAGGAAAGATGAATTTTGCATCACAATTTGAATAATGCATGGGTATAGTTGAGGATCTGGACTTTTTATCCCGGAGCATTATGGAGTTCCCGTGGGAATAAAAAAAAAAATATTCCACGCAGACGAAGTCGCGGGCATCAATTTGTTTGAGCATAAAACTCAACTGCAATTATTACATATTTAAATACTATCTGATGCCCGCGACTTCGTCTGCATGGTTTAAGTTTATCAGTTCCCACAGGAACTCCTTAATTCACCGGGATAAAAGTAGCCTATGTTACTCTCCAAGTCCTCAAATATACTCATGCAAAAATCACGGCAATCCGTTGCACTGTTGCTGCGTGATTGAAGGACAAACCAACAAACACACTTTCGCATTTATAATATTAGTGGATGATAACTGCAAAGTTATGAATGCAATAAATAGGTAAATAAAATAAATCTAACCGCTTTCAGGGAGTGATAATTCGCCTGCTATTTTCTTCCACAGATAATTTTTATATTAATTAGTATCTAAATATTTTGCGTGTGCAAAATTATAAAGAGCTTCGTGTGATCGAACACACTCGATTAGTCTTTCGTCGTCCATTATTGTAATCGATAATAGGATGGCGGATGCACGTCCCAGCTCTTCGGAGCGAACGGAGCGACTGACTGCGACTGTGCATACGCAACGGAATCACGGACGGGACAGGGCCCGTGCGGGACGGGGCGGGAAAAAAATCGTCTCCGACGATGTTTTTCCCGCCCCGCACGTGCCACGTTCCCGTCCCGTCCGTGCATCCGTCGCGTATGCATATTCGTTAACATTTTCTATGAAACGATATTTCCAAAACTTCAGTCCCGTCCCGTACGGGTAAAATCCCGTCCCGTATGCAGCGGCCTTTATTTAGCGCGGACGAAGTCGCGGGCATCAGCTAGTAGAAAATAATATTGAAAATTGTTTTTCTGTCTATTTTAAAATTGTACTAAGTATATTCATATTTATGAACTCAGAATTTTCTCCTCTTTTATTTATCATCCCACTCAATACATATCGATTTTGTTGGTAAGTATAAAAATATGTAGCCTATGTTACCCGTAGGGCGATTGTGTAAAACCATCGATATATATGTAGGTACTAGATGGGCCCTTTCATAGAAAAAGGTTGGGCGACCGACTATGAGAACGCGTTCCTATCCTGTCTTTGTCCCCATCGTAGCGCTGTCACGGTCGCTCGTCGTGTAGATAATTTGTTATTCTTAGGTTAACATCTAAAGTCTTATTAGTTTGGCACTGTACAATTTTTATTTTAAGGTAAGTGTTTCAAGTCACAATTATACATTTCCAAAAAAACGTTAATTAATCTTCCTATTTAATATTTTTATCCATTGCGCAATCATTTAATTCCCGCGGCAAACTGTTTGTTACCGCGGCAACTGGCCTTACGGCTTCTATGGCTATGGCCTATATTATCTATGACGGAGTCATACGTTTTCAAGCAGAGACAAGTAACATATTATAGATTTTCAAGCTTTCATTCAAATGTTGCAAGCAAGTTCCCGCTTTTCAGACTAGATGGCGTTGATGGCGTTGCTAAAAATACGCCCACATTCTTTGTTTGACAGGGCCCGTCTATGTAAATTGAGGTCGTTGTGTAAAACCTGCATCAATCATTGTCACCGTATCAATAGGCATGACGACTGATTTTGAAAAATGGTCAGATTATGTTCGGAAGTAGGTATCTACTATTTCGAAAAAATATCTTATATCAGCAGAAAAATAAGATTTGGTAGATAAAATTGGCATTTTAAATTTAAATTTTAAAATTCACCCCAAAACGTTGCGCGCGGTGTCATGGCGTCGTTTGTGACGTCACTTTGTTTTTACCATTGTACTCTGTGCAGTGTGCAGTAAATAATAGTGTGATTGTCAAAGCTCAAAAACAAACAATTGTGACGACTGACGTCATTCGCTTCTTGGTGTTTTATCCAATATGGCGGATTGCTGTATTTTATCAAAATAAATAGCAATCTCACTCGAAATAGAAAATAAAATACGTTTTTTATAATCCATTAAACCTATTTCATTAGATAACTTAATAATTTCATTGATTCTTGGTTACTGTCATCATGCCTATTGTTGTGATTGCGATCGTTACACTGTAGCTGTCGCAAGACGCTACAGTAGAACATATATAAATACATACAAATTATATACCTACATACATAGACTGCTTAAATCATAACCCTTCCTTTTGGCTTTGTCATAGTTGGTTGTTGTAGATTTGAGATAATAATATGTAGGTATGATGTACAGAACTACAGATGCTGTAATATAAAAAAGATTGTCCATATTAATTTATCCATATGAATTTATTTCAAAAACTTAGCTATTGTAGCACACTGCACAATTCATATTGACAAAATAATACATATAAGTAGTTATTGCTTTGCATAGAGAACATTTGGACTTTGTTTTGATGTGCATCCATTATTATTCTTTCACAATAAAACAAATTAAAAACTCATCCTTATTAATAGTAAATTAATTTACTTGTATGGAAAAAATGTTATTACTAATGTTAAACGTATAATAGTATAGTAGCTTATATACCAAAAAATAGGTAACTACTTATTATTACATAATAATTAAAACATATATATTATTTGCACATAATAGAGTCTGGTCACCACAATGATTCTTTTAATAAGAAAGACCTTCACTATGCAGTAAACCAAAGGAGTCTTGCTACTATACTGCATGATTATGCTACTTTTTAGATGCCCCAAAGCCAGAAAACCCCATTATTTGTGCTAGCTCTGACTGAGCAGGGCCTTCGTCTATATCTTCAGTTTCTTGGAGCTTGCGCTTTTTATCTCTACGTCTTTCGCGACGCAGCTCCTTAAGACGTGCTTCTTCCTCGGCAGCCTCCTTTAGCCTAGTGTCAAGTTCATACTCATCCTTCTTTTCTTCTAATTTTCGTTTGTTCAATGCAAATCTTGCTTTTACCTAGAAAATATTAAATGTATAGAAGATTAATATATTTTATTATTATATTCTAAAGTAATGGACTGTATTATAGGCCTAGTTGCAATAATGCATATCAATCCATTCATTTTATCAAGAGACATTTAAACCCAAGTTAAATGGAAAGATTAAGCCCAAGTGTACCGATATTCTTGAGCGTTTTTTACTAACAACAGAATCAATAATAATCAAATTAATTCATCATGAGTGATTGGACATAGAAGAAATGTCTTCTGCTGAAAGATGCATATAAAACACAGTGCTATGGGACCCGAAGGACAACTAGAAAATTACTACAAAAATCTCTCAATACATTTGATGAATCCACCATCTTCATGGTTGTTTATAATCATCGAGTAAAGAGTCTATTAGTATGTACTCTGCACAAGTGTGAGATAATTCGTCCGACATAGTGGAATGCCATCTGAAAACTGCAAACCAGGCGGCTCTTAGCTATGGTCACACTGATGTGGACTTTAGTACATTAGCAGCGTAAATATCTGAACCTCGGAAGCTCAGAAGCTCGGTAATGAGTACACGGTTAAAGGGCGATTGATGGATGTCGCAAGCAAAGACCATAACAGAGCATTTACACTAGAACTTGTTAGTGTATCTGTTCGGTTACAGTTACAGCTCGACAAGGAAAAGCCAACAATCTAACCAACAACCAATGAGTTACACACTTTCACATTTAGTGGGTTTGTCAAAAAAATTACCTGATCTAATGTGCTCCTCTCAATTTTCATTGACATACCAAGATTCCTTTGGTGTTTTTTCCCATTGATATGGTCCAAGAAGTTAATAGAATCTTTAACAACGCAGTCACATACATTGCAGTAGTAGCCACCTGACTGTGAGGTAGGAGTGTTCTTAGTTATCACTACACTTTTACCTAATTTTGAGTCCAAGTCAACTTTGTATTCTCGTTGTTTCAAGAGTTCCCTTTTGATGGGTGGAGCTGAAAACAGAGAAGAGTTAAAATAATCACAAGGTACATAAAGTAAGTGGTACAGTCCCATTCAAACTTTATGACATCTCTGAAGTTAGCCTCGTGGGTAGGTTCCCACAGGCACTGTCAACTGAAACTGTACCGCTGATACCTAATATTGTATTCTGCTCATCAAAGCACACAATATTGCAAAGTCTGAATCCGACTGTAGTAATATTAAGGTGAAAGAAATCATCATTAGGAAACCTGCATGGACAAAAGTTCTTCACAATGTTCTCAAAGGTAAGTAAGTAAAAACACTTTATTACACACAAACAAATAACAGAACAGAGGTAACAAATCGGTAAAACTTGTTACGGTGTAAAGGCGGCCCTATCACTTTGAGTGATCTCTTCTAGGCAACCTCTAATATCTGCTAATACAGCATGGTGCACTATGGCCGACCCTTCTCATTTTAAGGGGAGACTTGTGCTCATCAGTGGCCCCGCGGTGGGTTGAAGTGATGAGTACATAAAGTTTATGAAATGTCATGGTAGGTACCAACTAAGGTAATGGTAATTGATATAGAAACTCATTTACTTTTCTTATTCCTTTTGTCAAATATTTAAATAGCTATTAGTTGTCAATGTATCGTTTTTGAGTCAATTAAAACTTATTAAATTTTAATGAGTATTTCATTACAATTTAATTGACACAATTATTATGGATAAATATCTCAGACCAGAACGCTTCAATGTGGATCCTTCCACACAAAACTCTACCAAAGAATGGGAGCATTGGAAGAAAACCTTCATGAATTTTCTGGATGCAAAAGACTTTGGCAGTTCTAAAAAGTCATCGGAACAATCTCAGGTGAAATTACAACTTCTTATCAATCATGTATCCACAACAATATATGCATTAATTAATGATGCAAAATCTTTTGACGAAGCTATCAATATTCTGGATAATGTATTCATAAAGCCTAAAAATATTATATATGCCAGACATAGACTCGCTAGTCGAAAACAAAGTTCAGAGGAGAGTATTGATACATATATACAAGCTTTAAAACTATTGTCTAAAGACTGTGAATATACTGCCGTCGATGCAGACACAAATAAAAATGATAGTATTAGAGATGCTTTCATATCAGGAATATCATCTAATAAAATACGCCAACGGTTGCTCGAAAATCTGTCTTTAACATTGGATCAGGCATATAATCTAGCTCTCTCCCTAGAAAGAGCTGAAGTAACTAATCTTAGTTTTCAATCTCCAACTATCAATGCAGCCAGCACTTCAAAAGAAACTGTTTATAATGCAAATAAAATTGTGGCACAAAGATTTAGCAAACGTAAATGCTATTTTTGTGGTGAAAATATTCATTCTAGAAAGAATTGTCCTGCGTCTAATGCTGTCTGCCAAATATGCCACAAAAACGGACATTTTGCAAATGTTTGTAGAAGTAAGAATGCAACCGTTAACACCATAACTACTGAAGATGTTGAGAATTTTTCAGACGATATTATTAGCGCTGCTTCACCATCTTCGTTAAAAAAAGCAACAGTTCCAGCCTTAATAAATGGTTTAAAAGCTGAAGCTCTTCTAGATACAGGAAGTTCTATTAGTTTTATAAATGATAATTTTGCGAAGTCTTGCCAAATAAAAATTACACCGTGTAAGCAAACTATTTCTATGGCTTCATTGAATTGTACTTCTCAAGTGGAAGGACAAGTATGTGAAACAATTAAAATAGGAGAGCATGTCTACGAAAATATTCATTTATTAGCTGTTAAGAATTTGTGTGCTGATTTAATAATTGGACATGATGTTTTAAGTAAACACTCAATTATAGAGTTTAAATTTGGTGGTGAGAAAGAACCATTTAAAGTTTGTTGTGTAGCTGAAGCCTCTGTGCCTGCAGTATCACTATTTTCAAATGTCTCTCCTGATAGTAAACCTATTGCTATTAAATCACGAAAATATTCAGAAGATGATAAAGCATTCATACAAAAGGAAGTTGCGCAACTTTTGGCGGATGGAGTGATAGAAGAAAGTAAATCACCGTGGCGAGCACAAGTACTAATAACAAATACACCAAACCATAGAAAGCGTCTTGTCATAGATTACTCGCGAACAATCAATAAGTATACTGATTTAGATGCTTATCCTTTACCCAACATAGAAGATTTAGTTACTCAAATAGCTAAAAATAATATTTTTAGTACTATTGATTTGAAGAGTGCGTATCATCAAATACCCATTTTGCCTAATGAAAAATATTATACTGCTTTTGAAGCTGCTGGTAACCTCTATCAGTTTAAACGAATACCTTTTGGTGTAACCAACGGTGTATCTAGTTTCCAGAGAACTATCGATTGGATCATAAGACAAGAGAAATTGCTAAGCACTTTTGCCTATTTAGACGATATCACTGTATGTGGCAAAACAATCGAAGAACATGATAAAAACCTGCAACGTTTTATGAAGGCTGTTGAGAAGTATGGATTAACATTAAATATGAACAAATGTCAATTTTCGAAAAAAGCAATTAATATATTAGGATACACCATAAGTGAACATAAAATTAAACCAGATAGTGACAGATTACAACCTCTTATGAGTTTGTCACCACCACATAACAAACAGTCATTAAAACGAACTCTTGGTATGTTTGCTCACTATGCCAAATGGATTCCTAAATTTTCAGAGAAGGTCTACAGGCTATCAAAAGTGGAACTATTTCCATTATCTAATGAATTAATTAAGTCATTTGAGGATCTTAAATCAGATATCCTGAAATCGTTGGTACATGCCATTAAAGACAATATTCCATTTACAGTCGAAACTGATGCTTCAGAACATTCAATAGCAGCTACATTATCGCAAGATTCTAGACCTGTGGCATTTTTCTCGAGAACGCTTAATCATAGCGAATTAAGTCATTCTGCTATTGAAAAGGAAGCTTACGCAATCGTTGAAGCTCTAAAAAAATGGCGTCATTTTCTTATTGGTAGACCATTTAAATTGATTACCGATCAAAGATCTGTTTCATTTATGTTTGATATGAAGCATTCCAGTAAAATAAAAAATGAGAAAATACAAAGATGGCGATTAGAACTATCCCCATACAAATATGAGATAATTTATAGACCAGGCAAAGAAAATTTTGCAGCAGATGCTTTATCTCGAATTTGTGCCTACATGGATTCCAAACAATCTAACTTAGTTACTCTTCATGAATCCCTGTGTCATCCAGGTGTGTCAAGAATGCATCATTGGATAAGATCTAAAAATCTGCCGTACTCTATAGATGATATAAGGAAAATGACAGCGAATTGTCAAACCTGTGCGGAAATAAAACCCCGATTCTATAGGAATATTACAGAAAGGCCAAAACTCATTAAAGCTACCGCTCCTTTCGAACGCTTGAGTGTTGATTTTAAAGGTCCTATTCCGTCAAATACTCCAAACAAATATATTCTAACAGTAATTGACGAATATTCACGATTTCCTTTCGCTTTTCCTTGCTCAGATATTAGTGGGAAAACCGTAATTAAACATCTTCATAGTTTGTTTATGATTTTTGGAATGCCTAATTACATTCATTCTGACCGAGGCACATCATTTATGTCTGAAGAAGTGAAAATTTTCTTGCATTCTCGTGGAATTGTTACAAGCCGAAGTACTCCATATAATCCACAATGTAATGGTCAAGTAGAAAAACTGAACTCTACACTTTGGAAGGCAGTTCAACTAGCCCTAAGAACCCAAAATTTGTCAATAGATAATTGGGAAAAAGTTTTACCACAAGCTTTACATTCTATTAGATCTCTTTTATGTACAGTTACAAACAGCACACCACATGAAAGATTATTGAAGTATACACGCCGTTCTACGAATGGAATATCCCTTCCTACCTGGTTAACGAGTCCTGGGCAAATATTAATGAAAAAGTTCAATCGAACAAATAAGTATCAACCAATAACAGAAGAAGTAACACTCCTACAGGCAAATCCAGATTATTCGCATGTTCGACTTTCCGATGGCAGAGAAACTACAATTTCCAATAGATATTTGGCACCTAAAACTCAGCAAGGTTACGGTGCGGATATTTCGGATGATGAAAATGAATCTGATAACATTAATAACGACGAACAGCACAGCAGAAATATCGAAGACGATGAATCTAATATTGATAGAGATGAACCTAGAACATCCACGAGGGTACATACGTTGCCTAGGCATCTGGTTGATTACTGTATGAACTAAGTAGCGGGGAAGAATGATATAGAAACTCATTTACTTTTCTTATTCCTTTTGTCAAATATTTAAATAGCTATTAGTTGTCAATGTATCGTTTTTGAGTCAATTAAAACTTATTAAATTTTAATGAGTATTTCATTACAGTAATGTTATGGTAAGGCAGGTCTTAAGAATGTTTATAGCACCTAGTAGTAATGTAGTATGAGAAATTTTAATCTACCTTTCTTTTTGGATCTTTCCTCTTCGTCTAGCTCTGCTTTTATTCTTTCCTCTGCAATTCGTTCGAATTCATCTTTATCCCATTTTCGCCGATGGTCGTCTGGTCTCATAGTCATGATGAATTCGTTACAAAATTCCTTTCCTAATTTCTTTTTAATTAAGTACGCAATTCAAATTCACTTTGCTTTATATTTTATTTTTGGGTGATGTAGGATTTTGTTTTGGTACATTCGCAATTCGCTCGTATTGGCATTTGCCATTTGGCAGTCAGCTGTCAGACTGACTGCCAAATGCCAATACGAGCCAGAGACAACTGACTGAGTCAGTTGGCTTGGCCAATGGCCAGAGAGAATGTAATCACTACGTTTTATTGGCAGTAGTCAATGTACCACATATAAGAGACAAGTCAATGTAACAATGTACTCTGTGGTCAATCTTCTCTGTGCAGTAGACCTAGACCACACCACAGAGTACAACATTGGTCTCTACTCTCTGGTGGAGCACAACAGCAGGGCGACCGCGTATCTTTTGCATCAATCATTGATACATCGCAATCACCTCTGATTGGTTAACACTCTTCCACTGTTGGACGAAATCCATTGACGCAGCAAGAATACCATAAATTCAGCCAATCGGAGGTGATTGCGATGTATCAACGATTGATGCAAAAGATACGCGGTGGCCCTGCAGCACAGCAGGGCGATTGTCTAAATATGACAGCTACAGTGTAACGATCGCAATCCAATCCAAATCCATGCATCCATCCATCCATCCATCCAAACTTTCGCATTTAAAATATTTATTTGATTAGATAATTTGATTGATGTAATATTATTACTTATATGGCATTATTATGTATTTGTCGTACAATTATTACATTTTCTTAGTAGCGTGAGTTGGTAATACTGCCGATGAGAATATTTTACTAGGGTACTAGGTACATAGACATAGGTATAGCCATGGTAAAGCTAAATTATTATCAATAGAATGTCTAAGATTAAATAATATTTTGAAGTCATTCTAATCTACCTTATCATCTACTTGCTTGAAATACCTAATAGTATTTTCTATTTTTACATACTTAACTATGTATTCGAGCTATTTAAATCATTATAAATTAATTTTAGTTAATGAGTAGTAAAACGAATAACGGACACCTTATGTCACCGCTAAAAACACCTCTTGTGGTGTATCAATGAAAGTCTAGTTTGACGTAACGTTTGTCGTGGTCCATAATAGTAGATTATTCACCACGGGGGTAATGCGATGTATTATGTCACGGGCGCCGGGATAAATCCCAAGCGGAACGAGGGATTTTAGAGTAACTCTCGAGCGTAGCGAGGGTGTTGCATCTAGAATCCGGAGAGTAGCGCGGGAATTAGGGGCGCCCAAGATTAATACAGCATTACCCCTACGGTGAATACTCTACTTTTCACACCTCGCGATACAACCACTTCTTTCAGCTGGCGTGGCCTACTCGATTTGACAAACAAATGTCGTCAGTGCGAATCTAGTGGGCCACGGCTTTGGTTTTCGAAAATCGAGTTGGCCGCGCCTGCTGAGAACACATTCTGTTTACCGAAATTAGACTTTATGAATATAGCAATAAGAATTATGAATAAAACCTCTTTAGAATGAATAGAATTTCCTTCAGATCTTGCTTCAGATGCGCGATGATTCTAAATTCAAATCACATTATAACCCTAGGGAATAATCGATTTCAGTACAACATTATAACCCTAGGGATTTAATGTCTTACTTTAACCTTAGTTAACAGGCCATGTAATAAGGCGTTGTTGAGCGAGTGGTGTGAAAACGACATTTTACATCAAAAGCCTTACGCGACACCAATTTTCAGCAATTATTTTTATCGATAGTTACTGCATCAATGTCAAAACCTTTTTTGTCCTCAACGATCCTTTAGGACAGTCTCAATGATACGCGAAACCAAAACCATGTTTTGGCATTGATGCAGTCCTTTAATGATTGATGCAAAAGTTACGCGGTCGCCCTACAGATCTAAATGATTATTGATTAGGTATGCCAATGATGGTACTAATTTCCTACCTCCATGCACAGCAGCATATAGCCACGACCACAGAATACTCCCTGCGAAGCGAAGCGGCCACGAAGCTGGCTACAGGTTAAGAATGGAACAAGCCCTCATAAATACTTGAATCATTATACCTAAAAATCGGTCACTGATGGTCTGGCGTGGGCATGCCCCTTAGATCAAGGCATGATCAGGGCTTCTGCCAACGTTGCGTTTTCCAGTGCGGTGTCGCCTTTCGAGCACTTCTGATTTGATCAAATAAGCAAAATCACTGTTCCGTGTTCCATGGAACGGTTGCATACCTACCTAATCATCATAATAATAATATTGTTACCTGCCTGGCGTAGTGGTTAGCACTATGGTCTTTTAAGTGGGAGGTCTTGGGTTCGATCCCCGGCAGGGTGGAATTTATTTATAATATCTGAATTTTCTGTGGTTCTAACCCTCTATTAAAAAAATTCTAAAAATGTATTTTTGGCTTTTAGAAAATCATCTGTACCTACATATCTACTTTTACGGAATAGGGCCAGGCAGCAGGTAAGTAAAATAATATGTTTTTTGAACTTGTGTTTGTTTAAGTTCATTTCGTTCACATATTATGAAAATAAGCATTAGGTAGGTATAGTAGGTATATCCTATTTGACCTGATATAGTATTTTCCAATTTTAATAAATTCCATCCGAGCGATGCATTCATTTATAATAGTTTAGGTAGGTACTACTACTAGGAATGAGTTGCAGACCTACGAAATAAAATATTTTTATTTAAGTTAACCCTTAACTACCTACCTGGAGTCTCCCAGACTCCATCAAGGCTATTTTTGTTTATAATTTTGCACGTAGGCATCTTTGTCCTTCGCGCGTCTGTGTACCTTTTCCCCGCTACCCGCAGTACCGCACCTGCGCTCATCGGGGTCATACGCGCGCGCGCTGCGTTTTGGTGAGTAAAAATATTTTTGACGGAGTCTGAGAGACTCCTGGTAGGTAGTTAAGTAACTTTTCATTAAGTGATTTCTTTTTTGTTTTAGTTGAAAATGGCGATTAGCGATAAAATTATTGAGCGTTGGTTGGAGGAAGAGCTTTTTTCAAATGAAGATGATGTTTTGGACAGTAATTGCAGTGATGTAGAAGTGGATATCGACGAAAGTCATGTACTGCCCGAAAATGTTGCCGTGAAAAATCATAACCACCAACCATCATCTTCAACCTTTGCAATTTTATAAAAATGTTGCGATTTTGAAGAAAATTTATTTTTTGCTAAGTTTGTTCATTACTATACCTTGGAAAATTTATGATTAAAGTTTTTTTTTTTTATTTTAGTAATTGATCTCATTTTTTAAGAATGTTAAGTCTTTTTAGTTTTTTTTGGAAGTCTAGAAAGAAACTGAGTTTTTAGAATAAGTAATGCAAATGTTCCAAAGTTTTATAATTTAAGTATAAATAAACGAATATAAAAATATAGTTTTCGATTTTAATTTCTGACCTCAAGTCATAGTTTTTTTTTGTAGGGCTTCTAAATGCAGGAGTCTGAGAGACTCCTAGTAGGTAGTTGAGTGACTGAAAAGAGAGGTAGGTAGCTAAGGGCTAATATTCTAATACCGACACCCTAATAAAAATGAAGCTTTTTACCCGACTGCGGAACGCACAGGGTTATGTGTTCATCAGTCTATATATGTTTGTATGTTCCTTGCAGGACAGCTACAGCCTAAACGCGTGGACCGATTTTGATGATTCTTGCACCAGTTTGTGCCGAACATATCATTAGAGTGTCACTGTGGAAGCCAAATTTGAGAAAAAACAAAATGGCGCCTTCTAGAAGCCATAATGTACCAAATTAAAAAATAAAAGTCGATGAACTATGGCAAGTGGGGTATCTATGAAAAGATCTTGCAAAATCATAGTTAGGTTTCCTTGATCATTTTCTCATTTTAACGATCATTTAGGATTTACGAGGTTTCAAAGGTGGTATTCCTTTGTGACACATTACCGAAAAAACGGCTGAACCGATTTTGATAGTAATTGCACTAATAGATTTGTTTTAGTCTTCCGAGTGTCACAACGGAGGCCGAATTTGAGAAAAACAAAATGGCGTCGACTGGAAGCCAATTGAGAAATGAAAGTCGATGGGATATAAGCAAGTGGGGTATCGTTAGATAGGTCTTTTAAAATCACACCTAGGTTCCTTAAACAATTTTTCCGTTTAAATGATAATTTAGGATTTACGAGGTTTCAAAGGAAATGTTTAAAGTTCCTACTCATATCATCTATATCTATCAAACTAGGTGAATTAAGTATCTCAAAAACCACTCAACCGATTTTAAAACGTATATATCACTTATAGAAATCTACATTATTAATAAGTAAAATAGGCTATATTTTATTTCCAAACAAATTAGAGATCCTTAAGAAAATTGCAATAATGTTAGTTAAGTCGGAAAAAATCATCTCATCTGAGAGCTTACGTGGCGTGCGCTGCCTAAATCGTTAAAATTACACGACAACAATGTATGATGGAAATGTTCCTCTCAAAAATTTCTAAAAAAAAGTCCGCGATAGCATATAACTATCTTTTAAGGTTGGCTCACAATAACCATTTGCATGATTTTTAAATTTGGTCTAAACAGTCCTTTACTTGCGAAGGTGTTTTTATCAACATAGTATTAATCGATAATTCGTTATCAAAATAAATATCTTACGCATCTCAAGTATTTAATTTAGACAAAACTTGTCCTTTACAGCATTCAATTTAGATGAATATCTTATGAGATATCGTAGAAATACAGTAACCTTCAACAGAAAATGACACGGCCGGCAGCGGATAGGTAAGGGTGATGGTGGGGCGTACCTACGTTCTCATATATTACGGTAACGTTACATGCAGCGCACATTCGACTAACATAGCTTCCGACTAACATTTTTAATGTCTATTAAAATATTGGTTCCGAGTCCACTTAGATATAAACTAAATACTAATTAAATAAATACGCCCACCACCACCACCACCACTACAGCCCATTAACGTCCCACTGCTGGGCACAGGCCTAAATAAGATCCTAGAGCCGTAGAGTTAGTTTTCTGTGCGAGAGCTGAGTAATTCCAATTACTTACAACTCCAGCCCATTAACGTCCCACAGCTGAGCACAGGCCTCCATCAAAGGAGAGAGGGAATTACGGCTTAGACCCACTTCGCTGCTCTAATGCGGCTTGGCGGGCTTTAACGACTATTTAATGTAGTGATAATAACCGGGACCGACGGCTTAGCGTGCTCTCCGAGGCACGGGGGTGAAACACCGCCAACTTCCTAACTCCGGGCTAGTGCTGAGAATTTCTAGTCAGAAAAACCCAACACTTATTATGGCCCGACCTGGGACTCGAACCCGGGACCTCGTCAGCCGCAGTCAAACATGCTAACCACTAGACCAACGAGGCAGTTACGCCCACCACCACCACCACCACTACAGCCCATTAACGTCCCACTGCTGGGCACAGGCCTCCACTCCCATAGGAGAGAGGGAATTAGAGCTTAGACCCACCACGCTGCTCCAATGCGGGTTGGCGGGCTTTAACGACTATTATCATGTTAGTGATAATAACCGGGACCGACGGCTTAACGTGCTCTCCGAGGCACGGGGGTGAAACACCGCCAACTTCCTAACTCCGGGCTAGTGCTGAGAATTTTTAGTCAGAAAAACCCAACACTTATTATGGCCTGACCCGGGACTCGAACCCGGGACCTCGTCAGCCACAGTCAAACATGCTAACCACTAGACCAACGAGGCAGTTAGGCAGTTACGCCCACTACGTACTAAATACGATACTTTTTTGCATTGTCTACGGGCATTTTCGTAAGTGGCCGATGTTCATTGCTCGTGAAGTCGATGCGATAGGACTCTCGAAAATAAATGAGCTCATTTTTAGGAAAAATAGCAGATTTACAAACATTACCAAATTAATATTAGCATTATAATGTTAATATGCAAATTTGATGATGGGGTGATCACCGCTCGTCACTATGCTCATGCTTATTACTACTTCTTATACAAAATACTTATTAGCACCTTTGGAGCTACCACAGAATAGATAATAATTGATGCTACTTCGAGCAGATAAAACGTCGCCTGTTTACGGTAAATGCTTAACTAAAAAGTTTGAAATAAAAAAGTAATTTAAAAAGAACAAAAAACCCGACTGCTTGGATACCAAAAAGTATAAAACAAGACATGAATTGAAGTATTTCATTATTATCAATTTAAATCGTATAAGATTAATAAAATTTATAAAGGCGCAGTCGCACGTTAAGGTTAGCTATTGGAAGTGCGACTGCGCCTTGATAAATTTTATTAATATTATACGATTTAAATCGATAGATAATAATGAAATACTTCAATTCATGTCTTGTTTTATACTTTTTGGTATCCAAGCAGTCGGGTTTTTTGTTCTTTTTAAATTACTTTTTTATTGACATTAGCAGGAAGATAATCGTAGGTATGTATTTACATTTAACAATATATCAAACGGGTTTAACATTTCATGATTTCACAAGATATCATAGTTAGTTATACAGCTGTAGGTAGTTGTTGTTATTGATACGCCGCCGTTTTAGTCGCAAGATGTCTGGAATTGAGCTGAAAATAAGATAATGATAATAAAGTTATTGAACAGGGCTAGGTAACCTACTCACAATACTACTGTACTCGTTGTGCAGATGATAAGAAAAAAAAACCGGCCAAGTGCGAGTCGGACTCGCGCACCGAGGGTTCCGTACAAACCTGTAGTAAGTTTTAAATTAAATGTTTTTTTTAAATATTTGAGTTGATTGAATGAAAGGTAAATTGCGATTTACGATTAATGACGTATTAAAAAAAAACTACTTACTTGATCTCGTTCAAACCAATTTTCGGTGGTAATTTGCATGGTAATGTACAACATATATTTTTTTTAGTTTTATCATTCTCTTATTTTAGAAGTTACGGGGGGGGGGGGACACACATTTTACCACTTTGGAAGTGTCTCTCGCGCAAACTATTCAGTTTAGAAAAAAATGATATTACAAACCTCAATATCATTTTTGAAGACCTATCCATAGATACCCCACACCTATGGGTTAGATGAAAAAAAATTTTTGAGTTTCAGTTCTAAGTATGGGGAACCCCAAAATTTATTGTTTTTTTTCTATTTTTGTAAAAAAATCTTAATGCGGTTTACAGAATACATCTACTTACCAAGTTTCAACAGTATAGCTCTTATAGTTTCGGAAAAAAGTGGCTGTGACATACGGACGGACAGACAGACAGACAGACAGACAGACAGACAGACAGACAGACATGACGAATCTATAAGGGTTCCGTTTTTGCCAAATTTGGCTACGGAACCCTAATAAACCGACAGTGCGAGTGTGCGATTTACTTTTAAAAGATAAAGACAGCGCGGCGCCACAGAAATCAGAATCATACTATATAAATGCCAAAGCGTGTTTGTCTGTTGGTTTGTCCTTCAATCACGCCGCAACAGAGCAATGAATCGACGTGATTTTTTTGCATTTGGCTACTTTCTTTACACTATTTTTATAAGATACTAGTAGGCCCGACAGACGTTGTCCTGCCCTATCTTCCTCTCAATTTTTCCATATTTTCTCACCGTTTAACGACAAACATTTCAAAACCAAAATCAGCTAAATCGGCCCAGCCGTTCTCGAGTTTTAGCGAGACAAACGAACAGAAATTGATTTATATGAGACTAGCGGACGCCCGCGACTTCGTTCGCGTGGCTTAAGTATTTTAATTCCCACAGGCACTCCTTAATTTTCCGGGATAAAATAAATATGTCACTCTCCAGGTCCTCATCTATACCCATGCAAGAAATCACGTAAACTGTTGCTCTGTTGCGGCGTAATTGAAAGACAAACTCTATTAGGATTAAATTCCTTGAGGGCCCTTGAGGATAAAATTTTCAAAAACTGGGAAACACGTATTTTTTTTATTTTAAACCAGAAGCCCAAATACCAACTTTCATGGCTATAACTTGAAAAATGAAGGATTTTCATACAAACTTTCAACCCCTATATTACCCCTTTAGGGGTAAAAATTTGGAAAACTGAGACACACGTATTTCTTAATTTTTTACCGAAAGCCAAAATACAGTATATTAAAGTATAATAAAGTTTCGTTGATATAACTTGAAAAATATCTTGAGAAAAGAAGGCCTTTCATACCAACTTTCATCCCCTATTTCACCCCTTTGGGGGTCGAATTTTCATAAACTGTGAAACACGTATTTCTTCATTTTTAACCCGCAGCTCATATACCAAGTTTTATGGCTATAACTTAAGAAATGAAGGACTTTAACTTTCAACCCCTATTTTACCCCTTTGGGGATACAATTTTGAAAAACTGTGACAGGCGTAGTTCTTTATTTTTTAACGAAAGCCAAAATACGAAGTTTCGTTGATATAACTTGAAAAATATCTAGAGAAAAGAAGGCCTTTCATACTAATTTTCATCCCCTATTTCTGCCCTTTGGGGGTCGAATTTTCATAAACTGTGAAATATGTATGTCTTCATTTTCAACCCGCAGCTCATGTACCAAGTTTCATGGCTATAACTTGAAAAGCGACGGACTTTCATACAAACTTTCAACCCCTATTTTACCCCTTTGGGGGTGGAATTTCGAAAAACCCTTTCATAATGGATACTTAGTCTTCACAAAGAACATACTCTCCAAATTGCATGTCTCTAGGACCAGCGGTTTAGGCTGTGCGTTGATATATAAGTCAGTCAGTCAGTCAGTCAGTCAGTCAGGACTTTGAATTTTATATATATACTAGCTGATGCCCGCGACTCCGTCCGAGTGGAGGTATGAAAAATAGATAGTAGCCGATTCTCAGACCTACTGAATATCATATAAATCGATCAAGCCGTTTCGGAGGAGTATGATAACTAACATTGTGACACGAGAATTTTATATATTACTAGCTGATGCCAGCGACTCCGTCCGCGTGGAGGTATGAAAAATAAATGTTGGCCGATTCTCAGACCTACTCAATATGCTCACAAAATTTCATGAGAATCGGTCAAGCCGTTTCGGAGGAGTATGGGAACGAAAATTGTGACACGAGCATTTTATATATAAGATATACATATATATTTTATATATTTTATACATTTTATATATATAGAGATAGAGATTAAGAAGTTCCCGTGGAAATTAAAAAAACTTATTCCACGCAGTCGAAGTCGCGAGCATACATGGTTCATACATAGTTCTTCTGCGCATTTTACTTTTATTTATTTCAGCGTAAATATTCACTTACGGCAGTCGTCATAATACACGCATTCATCACCGTCATTTCTCCAGTAATTATCGATGCAGACACACCCCGGTCGACATGCCACGACTATTCCTATATTGCCCACAACTCTGCTGCAACGGTTTCCATCAGGTGACGCTTGGGAACACTGCTCTGAACAGAATGGGCTGCTAGTGGACGGGCAGGAGTCGAACTGCTCGTTTTTACCACACGGAATGGCAGCTGCAAAATAAATATTCAAATTAGTTTTTAACTCAAATAGGGTTAATGAGGGAGTAATGTTTATGTGGAAGAGGAAGATATAGGTACAAATGGATTAAGAGGATGAGACTTCATCCGTGTGGCTTTTGGTTTTTTGATTCACGCGGGATCTCCTTAATTTTCCGGGATAAAAGGTAGCCTATGTCCTTCCCCAGGATGTACTTACCTCTGTACCGAATTCCGTTCAAATCAGTTGAAACGATGGACCGGGAAAGCGTAGCAGACAAACAGATAGACAGACACATTTTCGCATCTTATCTTACTTCTTATCTTACTAATATTATAAATGCGAAAGTTTGGATGGATGTATGGATGTATGGATGGATGGATGTATGGATGTTTGTTACTCAATCACGCCCAACGGTTGAACGGATCTGGCTGAAGTTTGGCACAGTGATAGATTGTAGTCTGGAATAGCATACAGGCAACTTTTTATCCCGGAAAATTAAAGAGTTCGTGCGGGAACCAAAAATCCTCAATCCACGCGTACGAAGTCGAGGGCATCAGCAAGTTTACTATATTAGTATGGACGTATGTATACCTATTAAATATGGAACTACACTTACGGCAATCTCTACTACTTATACATGTTCCGTTATTAGGATCCCTCAGGAAGTTGAACCTGCATTTGCAAGGTGATTCACACGGATCAGGGCAGGCGGAAAACTGGCACGCCGGCTGCGGGCAGCAGTCAGACGTGCAGTCCAACTGTTCCCTTTCAACCTCATTAGGCCCACATGTTGCTTTAAATAAATTACGATTTTAATATGAATACTTAAGGAATACATTAAAATATATCTATTACAAGTTGACCCAGGAAGAAAAAAAGCTTACCCAGCTTTACACGGGTGGGCTTACCATTCGCATAAACAGCATTTACCTCCCTACCTGTATTATACAGTAAAGTATGTTTAACAGTACAGTCGATTTTAGACATATTAAACGCATAACAATAGGTACAACGCTAAGCATGTATACCCATGTTTTGACGACCTCCCTGGTGCAGTGTTGAATGCTGATGTCTTAACGTGGGAGGTCGAGGATTCGGTCCCGGCAGGGTCAATTTGGTAATTTATAATTTCTGAAATTTCTCTGATCTGCCCTGTGGGACGCTTCGGCCGTGGGCCGTGGCTAGTTACCGTAATTTCTTGGCGGCACGACTTTACCGGTAGGGTACCGGTAAAGTCGTGCCGCCAAGAAATTTAGCGTTCCGATACGATGCCGATTAGGGGTGGGCTTAATACAACTGCCAAGCCCCCAACAGGTTAGCCCGCTACCATCTTAGATTGCAACATCACTTACCATCAGATGAGATCGCAGTCTGGGGCTAATTATTTGCAGTGGGTAAAAAAAGTACTACTACTTACCATTTACTGTGAGTAGGTACCTACCTATAACTTCTAATCGTATAGACCGATATCGCTAAAATAGAAAATCAAACGAACTTACCTGTAAGAGACGTTCGATGACTATTAAACGATCGATTCGCCCGAGAGATTACACTTGTTTACTAGTAGTAGCACGGATATGTGCTGCCATCTTACACAATTTTAGAGCAACAATTTAAAAATTTATATTTGCTCTAAGGTGGGTATTTCATACACGTTTTCCCCTATGACCATCGTGAGTTATTATTTCGTGCAAATCTGGGGAAGATCTAAAAATCTCTGGGTTAGGGTGGGAGTGTAATCTCTCGGGCGAATCGATCGTTTAATAGTCATCGCACGTCACTTACAGGTAAGTTCGTTTGATTTTCTATTAAACTTCACGATTCGCACTTCGAGATTACACTTGTTTACTAGTAGATGTTTAGAGTCGCACGAAATATCAATAGGAAACTGTTATTTAGGGAGAAAACAGATACTCAGTGGAACAATAATAAAGACGTATTAAACTTTGATCATCATAATAATAATTAATTATGTATATGTAAATACTCGTAATATGAACACAATATTTGATATACATAACTTTATGAGTCGCTGATTGAGACTGACCCGAAAACAGAGCGAGCAAAAACGTCTGAGGTGTCGACAGCTAGTTCTCTATTATAAAACTTTGCGAAAGTTTTTGATCTGCCAGTCCAACCCGCAGTTCTTTTAATGACATCTATGCTAACACCGAGTCTGTTAGCAGCAGACGTAACTGCGTGTCTAATGCTATGAGCGCTGAAGACAGATGTGTTTATGCCACTTTCAGTCAGGGTAGTCTTAATCCAACGACTTAGTGATTGGGAACTTACAGCATTAAAGGGCTTTCTAAAACTGATTTATAAAGAATCACAATTAGATTTTCTTTTATCCGCTGAAACAAGTAAATATTGCTCTAAAGCTCTAGCAGGACAAATGGAAGGTCTTTCATTGAAATAAGGAAGAATCAAGATCGGTGGCGTACGGTTCACGGCAGTGGTCTTGATTATATCTGTGGTATTAATAATGAACTTTTCGTTATTATATTTTTTAATATTGGACACTTTAATCAACGAAAGTGTCTGTACTCGATGAGCAGTAACTAGAGCCAAAAGCGTTGTTAATTTTCGAGACAACTTATCAAAAGAAAGACTTTCATTAGGGTACCAATCATCTAAATAATCTAGAACAATAGACGGGTTCCAAGTAAAATTATATTTTGGTAGTGGGGTTCGTAACTTGTAAACTCCTTTCATAAACCTCGTAACCCTTGGGTCATTCATAATCGCAGAATCTAAAAGAAGCGATAATGCTGCTTTTGTACAATTAATTGAGCCATACTTTTGCCCCTGATTAAAGAGACTAACTAAAAAATCTAGCACATTATTTACTGAGGCTTGAAGTAAGTCTAATTTTTTATCCTGGCAGAACGTAAACCATCTTTTAAAACCAACATTGTATTGTTTTAAAGTGCTACCAGCTAAGGATGCTAACATCACGTCTGCAGCCTCCGAAGGAGAACCTTGTTTTAAGAAGGCTTGCCTGATAATACTCCGGCAACCAGGGTAAGACTCTCTTGAAGTTTGTGATTGGCACTGTAAGGAGAAGATAATAAATTGCTATTAGGTACAAATTCAATTGGCTTAGTAATTAATAACTTTTTAAAAAGTGGATACCAAGGTTGTGTTCGCCAGAGAGGGACTACAACGATACTTTGGCCTTATCGGAGATAATTTTTTGTAAAACTTTTAAAATTAAACAAAACGGGGGAAGAACATAGAAAAATTATGTGGACCAGCCCAAGGTAAAAGCATCAACCCTATATGCTTCCGGATCTCTATGCCAAGAAACAAACTTGTCACATGTTTTATTTAACCGACCGGCAAACAAATCAATTTGAGGTCGATTGAACTTTTTACATATAAGCTGAAAAGCACTGTCAGCTAGCTCCCACTCAACATCAGCATGGATGCGGCGAGATTCCGCGTCTGCGATATAGTTGTCCTTAGAACTTATGTAAGACGCAAAGATAAACAAATGCCGCTCTTCGCACCACTGCCAAATACTACGACTTATATTATTAAGATGGGGAAATCGAATCCCGCCCATCCTATTAATATAAGAAATTGCAGTAGAATTATCAATTCGTAAGAGAATTTCGCAATTACGATGATTATGGGCAAAAATTTTCAATCCAAAAAATGCCGCAGTCACCTCTAAGTAATTGATGTGTTCGGTTCGTTCCTTGCTAGACCATTGTCCACTAGACGTTTGTCCTAAGCAACTGATACCCCAACCAGTTAGGGACACGTCAAAGTAAGTAACTTGTAATCGCCGAATCGAATAGGGCTGGCGCAAGTGTCAATATTATCAAGCCACCAGATGAAATCTTTGCGTAAAAACTCCGATAGACTAATATATTGATCGTAATCATCCTTTTCTTTTAAACTAAGGTATTTAGTTCTCTCGAATTTTTTTGTATATAGCCAAACGTAGGTACTGCGTTGCTGGGCAAACAGATATCAACAATCCTATCAGATGAGCAAAATTGCGTAACTTACATCTTTTTAATTTTGAAAAGTGTAAAAGTTTAACCTTGATTCTTGTAAGTATTACCAAATAATAAAAGATCATCCAAATAGATAACGGACAATAAGCCTTGATTACGCAGAAATTGCATTACTGGACGCATGATTTTCGTAAACACATATGGAGCTATATTAAGACCAAATGGTAAAACTTGAAATTCATATATCTTCCTTGTCCAACAAAATCGCAGAAACTTTCTTGAACCGCTGTGAATATTGATAGGCGTCCTTAAGATCAATGGAGCACATATATAGCAATTTTTTGTTATGAGTCTCATAGCAGTTCTGTAATCTTCTAGTTTAAAATGTGGCGCGATGATGAATCTATTCAATGATTTTAAATTTAGTATAAATCTATTTTTTCCGTTACTTTTTTTTTTTTTTTTAATAAGGAAAATATTCGATAAAAATTGACCCTCACATGGTTCACACTCACTTACAGCGCCAAAACTAATAAGATGATTTATCTTTCTATTCATGTCCAGTTTATCAGTATCAGACTTAAGGTTATTCGACGAACAAAACTGACTCTGACAAATATTTTTCAAAATAGGGAGTTGCAAACCGTTAACCCAAGATAACACTACAGGAGCATTTGTGATTTGCGACCAAATATGATAAAAAAGCTTTAGTCTATCAGCCTGCGTGGAAGTTTCCTCCGCTTCGACTAACGACGCGAATGGCGGTGTTGTTGCCGCTGGGGACGGCGATCTGTCCCGCGACGCGTCAGTTGCAGCTCGCAGCAGTCGCCCACCAGCCGTCGAGGCCTGTCTCGCTGGTGCCCGGCGAGGCTGCATCTGCGGCGGTGGCGGGCCCCTCCAGTTTAAAGCCCTCGACGTTGTTTCTTCGACGTGCTTTTGGCTTGGCAGGGGTAGGCTTTAATTCAGTGCCTGTCTTTATAATAGCCTTCATTGATTTTATACTATCTTGTAAAACACTGCCAAAAAGTAAGTTATCACGTTTAAGGTCCTTCACATTATCTTTAATTTCTTTATTAAGGCAAGCTAGCAAAAAATTTCATCGGGTTTGCGTCTCATTATAATGTATGTGACATAAGAGCCTACCTGCATCGCTAAGTGATTTTAATGTATTATATTTAAAAATGTCATCGTCAAGACCAGCATTCAAAACAGACGTGACCGTGTTGGCTACACAGGATATGACAGTAGATAGAACCTTTTGTTTATCAACCAAAATGTTATCTCTCTTCAAGGCCCTTTCATTAATAGCTGCCTTGATTTCAAGATTAAGAGCTGGAGCTTGAGATAATTTTAAATTTTCAGGTAGGTATACTGTAACTCCTCAATAAATCAGTTTTCGTCTCATCCTTTAAACCATTAACCAAAATATCGGACCATCTGCTAGCAATGTCCTTATGGATATTTTCACCAAACTTCTCTTCCTGCACAGGCTCATCACCCAGTAAGGACAAGATATCAGGCTCTAGTTCTTGGATACTTTCTGCAGGCGTATGTTCTACAGGCGATTCAGCTGCAGGAGTAGCTGCAGGTATAACAACGCTAGCCAATTCCGTCGCGGGGCCTAATGGAGCAGCTGGTGTGGTCATAGGTATAGCAGTTGTCATTTTAATGGAATCCGTGATAACTTCATCTGGGGACCGTGTAACAATAGGTATTTAACCTATTTTTAACTAATTCGTGATACAAACTCACGGTTTGTACTCTAGAATTAAATAACAGCGACCCACAAAATAATGTAATAAAAGTAGGTATATAAATTCATGACATAGCCTCCCGGACTATGTTCTTGAACTTGTACAATCACCATTATAAATTCATGATACAAACTCACGGTTTGCACTCTAGAATCAAGGAACAGTGACAAACACAACAATGTAATAAACAACACATAAATTCATGACATAGCCTCCCGGACTATGTTCTAGAATATTTGGTGCCATCCAAAATACAGCGACTAAACTTACGGGTTAAACTGAAGTATGATTATGGTCGGTATTAGCCTTACAGACTAAACTCATATGAACCAGACGTCACAAATATAAAAATAATTAAAATATTCTAAGTAGGTCAAGGTCACGCCGGCTAAGCCGGGCGACAGTGGCGGCGCTAGCGCTTTAGCGCCTTTGCATTACCTTTTCGAAAAACGAATAGAATTCGAAATTTAAAATACAAAAGAATAAACAAAATGTTACACACCTTCATGTTGCGGCGCCTCTTGCCAGGGCGCTGGATAATTATTATCACTATCAGAACAATGATCACGTTCCAAACTTGAACCGCTACTACGGTATCGTCGTTTACGGCGAACTCGAGACATCTTTTTTTCCAACTTCCTTATTTTTCGAGCTAAATACTCCTCCTCGTCGAGGTGTTTTCTTTTTCCTATGGTAAACACTAAGAAAAAACCCACTAAAACTCAATATACTAATTACGATTAGAAAAATACGTGCGCGATGGCAGCCACACAAAACGTGTATGGAATACCCACCTTAGAGCAAATATAAATTTTTAAATTGTTGCTCTAAAATTGTGTAAGATGGCAGCACATATCCGTGCTACTACTAGTAAACAAGTGTAATGTCGAAGGGCGAATCGTGAAGTTTAATATTCAGTTTACAAAAAGTTTCAACACTCTGAGCTCTAAACGCAATAGGTCATATAGAACTACGTACTAAATGCATAAATGATTATATAGAATTGCGTGGATCAGCGTGGATTTAGTTTTAGTTTTGGTTTTGGTTTTAGTTTCTGCGGGACCTCCTTAATTTTCCGGGATAAAAAGTTTCCAGCCTTTGAAGTAAGTATCTCTTTTCCAAATTACATTCAGATCTGTTCAGCCGTTATTGAGTAACAAACATCCCACTATCCATCCATCCATCCAAACTTTCGCATTTATAATATTAATATAGCCTAGTACATAGAGATACCATGATATCTTCCGTAAATAAACGATTTAACTTTGGGTGAAATCGTTAATTTTACGATCAATAGATATAATAATTAATAGACTAATAGTACAGATAGGACAGGTAAATTGTTTGACAAGTTAGGTAGGTAATTAACTACTTCTCGTTAACATTACGTTGAAAATGTTGCTAATTGGTTTAGAAGTAGTTCAGTTTTATCTCTGGAAACTTAATTATTTATTGTCTACGTAATTCATGACCTATTACTTTCTTTATGAATAACTAGCTGATGCCCGCGACTTCGTCCGCGTGGTTTAAATTATTTTGATTTCCGCGGGAACTCCTCAATTTTCCGGGATAAAAAGTAGCCTATGTCACTCTCCAGGTCCTCAGCTATACCCATGCCAAAAATCACGTCAATCCGTTGCTCTATTGCAGCATGATTGAAGGACAAACCAACAAACCAACAAACCAACATACCAACAAACAAACTGACTCTCGCATTTATAATATTAGTATGATGATAATACAAAATTATGATAATGTTATGTAATAAATTTTAGAGGTTGATGTTAAATATTTACATCAAGTTAAAAAACGTTTGATGATCAAGTTATTCGCCCGCACCGGCTCGCTTCGCTTGCCAGTTCGTCCCTTCCTAGCTTCATTAGAGACCTTCGCGAGCTTCTGGCTTTCCGCTCTATAAAAACACTAGATGATTTCCGCGACTTCGTCCGCGTGAATTCAGTTTTTTTGATTCCCGCGGGAATTCTTTAATTTTCCGGGATAAACAGTAGCCTATGTCCTTCCCCGGGATGTAACATACCTCTATACCAAATTCAATCAAAATCGGTTGAACAGGCCGTGAAAGCGTAGTACAGACAGATGCACTTTCGCATTTATAATTTTAGTATGGATTCATACAAGACCGGGACAGGAAGACAGTCGACCTTATGCGTAATTTATTAACTAAACTTAAGGATTGTTTATTCCTGCAAAAAAACTATTTATATGAAATTACCGAATGCTTCGTCTTTAAGTGTATCTCTCTGAACATAACTACATTCATGCAAAAAATCTTACTTACCATTCAAATTAGCGCGTTAATCTCAATTCTCACTACGGTTTACGCAATTTAAGCGGTAAGGGTTTATTGTAAAAAGGACGAAGTCACGGGCATCAGCCAAATGTCCGCGACTTCGTCCGCGTGTAATGAGGTTTTTGGTCCCGCGGGAACTCTTTAATTTTTCGGGATAAAAAGTAGTTCATGTGTTATTCCACACTATAATCTATCTCTGTGCCATCCAAATCCGATCAGCCGTTCTGGCGTGATTGAGTAACAAACATACATTACATCCATCTATCCATCCAAACGAAATTTCGCATTTATTACTAACTGACTAGCTGATGCCAGCGACCTCGTTCGCGTTGTTTGTTTTTTTTTTGTTCCCGCGGGAACTCTTTGAGTTTCCGGGATAAAAAGTAGCCTATGTGTTATTCCGGACTAGTTCCTAGTAATAAATGCGAAAGGAAATTTCCTTTCGATTATTACTAGGAACTAGCTGTCACTGAAGCCCGTTAACCCGCATTGGAGCAGTGTGGTGGGTCTAAGCTCTAAATCCCTCTCTCTTATGAGAGTGTAGGCCTGTGCCCAGCAGTGGGACGTTAATGGGCTGTAGTGGTGGTAGTGGTGGTGGACTAGCTGATGCCAGTGATCTCTGTGCCCATCTAGATCCGTTCTGCCGTTCTGGCGTGATTGAGTAATTCAAACATACAAACTTTCGCATTTATAATATTAGTACCTAAATGTAAGTGCGGGTGTAATCTTCAGTTAGATATTTATGGAAATTTTGTGTTAGCGTTCATTGTAAATATTTTTATTGTGGTGTGTCTGTCTGTCTGTCTGCCTTTCTGCCTGTCCGTCTTCTACCTTTAATGGCCCATCTTTTCAACCAATTTTGATCAAATTTGGTATAGAGGTAGGTTACATCCCGGGGAAGGTTATACCTTGTGGTGGAAATTAAAAAAACGTAATCTACACGGACGAAGTCGCGGGCATAATCTAGAATTATAAATGCGAAAGTTTGGATGGATGTTTGTCACGCCAGAACGGCTGAACGAATCTGGATGAAATTTTTGGCACTGAGATATTTTATTATATACAACACTGAACACATGAGCTAAGCCCGTAAAATTAAAGAGTTCCCGCGGGAACCAAAAAACCTCAATCCGCGCGGACGAAGTCGCGGGCATTAGCTAGTGAAGGATAAGTGAATAAGTACTACATATTTATCCTATTATTAATAATTATAAAACGAAGAAAGTTCCATACGCTAAGTGACTGATATTTATATTGTACCTACTAGCTGATGCCCGCGACTCCGTCCGCGCGGAGGTATGAAAAATAGATAGTAGCCGATTCTCAGACCTACTGAATATGCTCACAAAATTTCATGAGAATCGGTCAAGCCGTTTCGGAGGAGTATGGGAACAAAAACTGTGACACGAGAATTTTATACATAAGATTTAGGTATGGTTTTAAATAAGACACGTTTAAAAGCCAGTATTCAGCTCTTTAACTAACAGTTAAAAAATTAAAACAGAAGAAAATACTTACCTTTTGCAGAACTTATGAGGAAAATACGTGAAGCAATGATAAATGTTAATACAAAAAATAGTACAACATATTCTTTAATACTTTCAGTGAAATATTCAAATCAATATTCACCAGTAGAACGGTCTTAACTACTGATGCAAACGTTTTTAACGACTGGGCAACAAATGAATTACACAGAAGTAGGCAAAAATTATATGAATTGTATGCGGAGCGACAGTATGATACTAGTGATGAGTTCAAGCAGCAAGTTCAACTGTTTTCCAAGAAATTTAAAAGAGATTGCATTGTGGCTAAATCAAAACATATTCAAACTAAGATAAAAAATAGCTCCAATGTAATCAAAACTACTTGGAACATAGTGAATGAAGAAACAGGAAGAGCAACACGGAAAAATTGTGAATTTAAACTTAATGTCGGTAATACACCTGTAACTTCGGACTCCGAAGTTGCTTCTGTTTTTGAAGGCTTCTTTACGGATATTCCTGTTTCTACCACAGAATCGTTGAACTCCTCACCAAATGCCGCTCTTACTTTACAGGAGGATAACGTGGCTGAATGTAATAACGTTTTCAAATTCTGTCACGTTAACTGCTCTGACGTTATTAAAGCTTTCAAATTAATTAACAATAAGAAGACAAATGATTTGTGGGGCATTTCCGTTAACGTTGTAAAATCATTGATTGATATCGTTGCACCCGAGTTAGCTTTAATATTTAATAATTGTATTGATTGTGGTGAGTTTCCTGACTTAATGAAGCACAGTAAAATAATTCCTCTATTCAAATCAGGTAGTACCAATGACCCCGCTAACTTTAGACCTATATCTGTACTACCCACTTTTAGTAAAATATTTGAAAAATTAATATTAATTCAATTGCTTCTCAAAAATCAAAGTTTGGATGGATGTTTGTCACGCCAGAACGGCTGAACGAATCTGGATGAAATTTTTGGCACTGAGATATTTTATTATATACAACACTGAACACATGAGCTAAGCCCGTAAAATTAAAGAGTTCCCCCGGGAACCCAAAAACCTCAATCCACGCGGACGAAGTCGCGGGCATTAGCTAGTTGCCCATATTTCCGTAAGTGTAAATACCTATTTCTATTGTAATTATTTGTAAATAATATTGACTTGTGTTACTGAATGACTATAGTATGACGGTACGACTCAGATGAAATGATAATGGGCTGACCATAGTTATATCTAGATAGGTACTTATCTAAAAATGAAATAAATAGGATTTCAGTACAATAAAGGGTCATCTTGTCCTTTTTTTTCGGAAATACAGAAAATCTTGGATTATATTTTTTATTTTGTTTATACTTTATAGCTACATTTTAATTAATAGACATTAACAAATAAATGAATAAATAAATAAATAACTATTATTTCACAAAAAAATGTGGGTACCTACAATATATTATTTTGATTTCTTCGTGCTCGCAAGCGCTTGACGGTTTGTCTGAGCAGTGAGCACTGCACATTCCTCCATGCTTATTACCTATCTAAATATGTAGATGTAATACGGTAGGAAATACCAACCAATAATAATAGGAGGTAGGTATGTAACGGTAGGATCTAATCTATATCGCTAAGTATAATTTGAAAAGATTTAATGTACAAAAGTTTCTTACTTATTAATTTTTTACTTATAATAATATATCTAATTGTTAATACTTAGGTACTGTTAGAGGTTACCACATGAGATCTTAAATTAACTTGTTTCTAATGACACTTTTTGATCCTGACATTCCTGACTATCCTAACTATTCCAATACTTCTTTTTAGTTTTATTTATTTAGTAGGTAAGCAACTATAGGTTTGCTCCAGAAATCTTGATCATTCGGCGTTTCTGCTTCGGTTGCTGCGTTTACTGTAATAAATAAAATGTTTACATAGACAAAATATTATGTAATACTTAGATATATTATTCAAACTTTATAATCATTCATTTATTTATTAATATTTATTACTGACATTACTAATTATTATTATTATTAATTCAAAAGTGTGTTTGTTTGTTGGTTTGTCCGTCAATCACACCGCACGCGGATCGAAGTGTTTTTTGCATGAGTATAGTTGAGGACCGGAAAGTGTCATAGGCTACTTTTTATACCAGAAAATTAAGGAGTTTCCGTGGATTCTACGCGGACGAAGTCGCGGACATCGGCTAGTAAATAATATTCAAAGCATAATAATGCGTAGGTCCGTGACAGGGTTAATTCACGGAGTGAAGAATACGAAGAATTATGTATCTACAATGATATGTACCTACCTAGATTGTAGATACTAATTCTTCGTATATTTTACAGTTAGTAAGTTTAAACTTACGGCATTCCTCATACGGCACACAAACTCCATCCTTCCTCCAGTAATGGTCAATGCACTTGCACTGTGGACTGCAGTAGACGACGATTAACAGCCAGTAAGGACACTCTCCCGAAGGAGATGCCTCGCTGCAATCGTCCGACGGACAATACGAGGGACATGACTGGTATGCTTCGTTTGGACGAGAACATTCGAAAGGAGCTGAAAACATGCAGTAACTCATTTTTATAGGCCCTAAGAGCGATCTCATCTGGTGGTAAGCCTAAATGATGCCCAATCTATGCGACCCAGCCTAGTAACGAAGTAACTATTGATTAATCATATCTATCTATGGAATGGTATAGCCATTCCCTCAATCGGCATCGTATAGTTATGATATGTCACCGTAAAATTGTAAAAACCGTTAGATTGTAATCTAACGCTTTTGATCACGTTAGATTGTACTTAAACTGTCGACAGATTGTGACCCATTTAGACATATATAACGAAATGTTACATCATACGGCACGGCGAATCAACTTTGAAGGTAGGTATTTCGAAATTTTAAATTCCTATATTTTGACCCTGCTGAGGAAATCCAGGAGAATCGGAACCTCCCAGTTCTTCTACATAAACCACAGCACAGTTTTGGGGACGTATAATTTACGTACTTACATATGTTTAAGTACATGATAGGTAAACCTTAATATAAAGTTTTTTGAAATTTCTTTTTTTAAGAACTTATTCCACTCGCGACGAAGTCGCGGGCAACCGCTAGTAACATTATTACAATGAATTCAATAGGTACTAAATACTAATAAAATGTTTCAGGACTTACGGCACTCAGTTGTAGGAATGCAAGTACCATTTTCAGACATTCTGTAATTAAAGCGGCACTTGCACTTCGCTGGTGGGCAGTCCTTAGGTTTTGGGCATGGCGTTTTGTCCTGGTGTTCATCTTTAGGACAATAGTCGTAGGGACAGTCTGCTGGACAGTCGTCTATCACCTCGTTTCTACCGCATGTTAACTCCGCTAAAATGATGGAATATAAAACATTACAGTACCTATAGGTACCTAGATGATAAGAAAAGGCTTTTACTGTGACTGGGTATGGAACTCTCAATCAAATATTTTGTACAACATAACTACCAACTATTCAGAATATAATACTTATTGTGATTCCCAAGTATGTTTTGGAAATTACCTACTTACAAGTAGGTAATTATGTTTCCATGTTGGAATTACCTATATATAGAGGAAATAACATGGGAAATCCATAATATGCTATTACTCATATTCTCATAGTTCATACTTTATACTCAGTTTGTACCTGTACCTATTGGTACATATTAATTATAACAGCTATGAATGCGATAGCAGGTATGCATTCTGTTGATATGGCGCCCTATTGGTCTGTTCTATTTATTACCTTCCCTGAATAGCTGAATCAGTCTTGACGAAACTTCGCACAGAGATATAAAATACTTTTGTAACGTAGATAATGGTGGACTAAGAAGTTATTCTTGACTAGATGATGCCCGCGACTTCGTCCGCGTGGATTAAGATGTTTTGATTCCCACGGGAACTCTTGAATTTTCCGGGATAAAAAGCCTATGTCCTTCCTCGGGATACAACATATCCCTGTACCAAATTTCATCAAAATCGATTGAAGAGATGGGCTGTGAAAGCGTAGCAGACAGACAGACACACTTTCGCATTCATAATATTAGTATGGATTATTTATTATAGTATGGATGTTTACCTACGTCTAGCTCTACAAAATATGAGAAGTCATATTTATTACGGGCACTGGTACTTACGTTTATTCAGAAACTAAATTAAAATCGGCATTTAAACCCAATCAGATAATATTATACTTTTATAATTGTTTCAATATGTAAGAATTCAGAATAGTTTATTTATTGTTTGTTAATCATGTTGTCAATATGATTATAATAAAATTGCACGGTTTTTTAAAAATAAAACCGTGATCTGTTTTCGAAGAAGAGCCAAATATAGCTAAAACAATGGACAGGTATGTAAAACACAAATTGCCCCATTTCCATCTATCCTATTCACCCATTCCTATTCTATCTATACGGCCCACCGCCCAATGCGCTGGGATTGAAAACTTAACGTAGGTTTTCTGTACGCAAAAGTATGCGTAGAGCTTGAATTTGAATTTTCAGGTTTCAGATTCAATCCACTGGAATGCAACTGGGCGGGTCAATATTTTACCTATTTAGAGCAAGAGTAGACCGTATGGATTGAGCCAAATGATAACATTAGGTACCTAACTAATAATCCGAATGCGAAAGCGTGTACTTAACTACTTATGTACCCACGATTTAGATTTTGACGTTTGGTACAAAGATAGCTTTTCAGGCATCCCGGAAACGGAAATAAGCTTTTTTTTGTAATAAAATAATAACAATATCAACTCTTTAATTTTCCGGGAATAAAGGTTTTTGTCTAACGCGACCGCAAAAAATCAATTTGACGCAGATATCATGTAGTAAAGTTATATTTATTTGAAATCATTCAGTAGGTATACCTAACTAATATCATGGGGTTCAAAATATCCTACCTAACCTAGCCTATCGCAATATAAATTTTGCTAAGTATGAGATAAGATGGCAGGTATTTGCCAATTCCCATGGGTTTTATGCTATCATATTATCGAAATAAATCATGACAATAATAAAAATATATCTCACCTGTTAAAGCAGAACTAACTACAAGTGATAAAACAGTTATAATGTGTATGTACGTCATCATGAGGCAAAACGTCCATACGGAGTGACTTCTTGATTGATTCTGCACGTGTGCACGTAACAAATTAGTACCTGTGTTAGTAGTTACCTACGTTTCAACGAAGATGTGATTTTATACTATTTTTATTGATGTTTTACCACAGAATAGGTAATAGTACGCGTTTTACATAGGTTTTACCTAATAAAGCGTTATAATAATATTCTTCACATAAGGGTTCACCTCTGAGGTTTACCTAATAAAGCGCCATCTATTATAAACCCTTGTTACTACTATGGAACAACTCTTGAAGGAAACTTAGTAGGCAGGAATATTTTGATGAAAAAGAAGTTATATTCTAATACGCTAGATGTTGCTGTAAACAAATTTTTTAAATAAGTACATGAAGACTTTTCTTGGTAATATCGATGTCAATGCCTGCGCCTACCAGGTGCCTACTACCTACCTTAAGGTTTGCACGTAATTGTATATAAAATAACTAGATGATGCCATGCCCGCGACTTCGTCCGTGCGGATTAAGGTTTTTGTTCACTTTTCAAAGCCCTCTGCCCTTCCCCGGGATACAACCTAACTCTATACCAAATTTCGTCAGAATCAGTTGAAAAGATAGATAGACCGTCACTATTCTTACCAGAGCAGAGCCCTACAACTGAATCAGCCTGCCTAGCGATAGTTACCAAAAGTAGGGCTATCTCCTGCTAATATGAGAATCATCGTAGCGTCATCATCGCGGATACACAGTTAACTTTAGATTTTTTGAAACATTATCATAGCACTAATAATTTATGTATTCTAACCAAACATTTTCGGTTGAGTTTGAGCATCAAACTTGTAAAAAGTTATTCGCCCAATTCTTTTCAAACTGGGAGTAAAATAATAGGGGATAAATATGCGTTAAAATTATTAAACCTGCGTGTTGCCAGATGTAAGCTCGAGAAACTTTGTTTGCATGAAACCTATATCATTCTTAATTTAAGAAATAAGATATTTGATTGTATGATTTCATTTGTTATTTTTAACTTTTAAAACGAAGATGGATTTCGCGAAATTAGAGTAATTTTTGAATACGAGTTCCTTCGTGGGACTAATGCAACAGAAACTGCTCGTAATGTCGATGCTGTGTTTGGAGAGGATACAGCTAACGAATGAACCGTGCATTTTAGGTTTAACTGCTTTCGTACTGGAAACTTTGAATTAAAGAATGAACCACGAGGAATACCAGCCACTAAAGTAAACAATGATGAATTGAAGGTGATAGTGGAAGGCGATCCGTATCAAACTACCAAGGAATTATCGACATGGTTCAACATTAGCATAGTCACATTATTATGCCATTTACGGCTAATCGGTAAAATTAAAATACTTGCCTCATGATTTGACTGATCTGCAGAGAACTTAAACGGGTACAGAAATGACGGGATTTTGGACCGAATTGTGACGTGTGACGAAAAGTAGATTCTTTACGATAATCGCAAGTGCAAAATGCAATGGCAGATTCGGTCAAGCAATAACAGCAGATGTCTACGCTGCAGAACAGAGCTGCAGTTAGAAAGCATCTAACATCCTCCGTACTCGCCGGATCTCGCCCAACAATGTTTTTCCGTGACTTGGAAAAAAAAAATGAGTGGAAAATCTTCCCAAGAATTAGTACAAATTACCTTCATACAGTTTGTGGAGTCCCAGCTTCCCAGAGTTCTATTGCAAAGGTTTAAAAGATCTTACTATTAGATGGCAGAAATATACAGACAACGAGAGTAAATTAACTTTGATTAAACAAATAGGTACTTACTATACTATTTTAAACTGCGAGTACAAAAAAGGCCTCAACAACATAGGTCTCAATTCTTGTATACCTATTTTAAAAATATACTTACGCAGGTAGTATTTATTTCGACATTTTCTGCAAATATTGAAATTCATGCAATGAATTGTAGGTGCTTTCGTCGAACAATAGAGAATGTGTGAACAGCTTTTTTGGGTAGGTACGTGTGTATGCTCTTTGCGAATTTATAATAATATACCTCTCGAGTCTCTTGTAGCGTTTTGAATAGGACGAATTAAATTTGTGGTGGACGAAAATGAATTTTTTATATATGTTTTGTGTTGTTTTATGTTTACATACTAGCGGTAAGTAGAGGGTTAGTTAATTGCTTTTGTATACATGTTTTGCATGCTTGGGTTGGCGTAAAAATATTCTTAAAAGTAAAATCGAATTTCACAAGTTGCTTTTATTACTTAGTTGGTAATGAATAAATTGGTGAGAACCATGTACTTACTCAAGTAATGCAAAGTAAAAGTAAAGTAAAGTAACTATAACTGAACTTGAATCTTTAAATAATTCTTTCAGTATTTAAAAAATCGATTTAACTTTTTATTTTTGGGAACTTAATTAAATATTTTTGTCCTATGTCCTATGCACTCAATAGAAAAAGTACAAAACTATTAAACCCATGTATTTCTAAAATATAGATAATATTATTTCAGTATCGACGCCTAGTGAAAATAATGCGCGAAATGTGCTTTATAAACGACTCACAAAGACTTTAAATGATAGTCCAACTAATACAAATTATTGGCAACCCCATCAAGTTGCAGATGGGTCTCCATATATTATACAAAGAATAACTAAAGACCCATTACTTAATTCAATTGGCATAACATTAGAATCAAGCATTGAAAAAGGAAGTCCTGTTCAAAATCCACCAAGAACAATATTAACGCGTACTCTGCTAAGAGATTTGAAGCACGAGCATACTAAAAACTTGCAAAATGAAAAATTAGCCATTCGTTCACATTATCATGCCAGACGACCTGAAGGTAATGTTCAGTCTGCTTATGAAAGCGGCCACCTTAATCAAATAAAAATTTACAATATGCAAAACTCTCCTGGACCCGAACCTTTTGGGACATCTGTATCAATCTCAAGAGATAATGTAAACAGAAATTTACTAAGAGACGATATACGCAATAACAATATATTACCAAATACATATAAAAAGCGTGAATATTTTGATTCGGATATGATTGGAATAAATGATAATAATTACCAATATCAAACGAGTATGAAACATCTACCATTGGATCCAGAAGAGACTAGGTTAGATTTGCAAGGATTATCTTTAGAGGAGGTACAGTCATTGACAGGAACTTTAAAGCTGGGAAACCCTCAGGAGCGACAATTACCCTCAGTAATAAATTTGAATTTGGATGGAGGTATGAGTAAATCAGGAGTTTTAACACAGTTTTATAAAGCCAGTTCCCAAAATCCATCAGCAGAAATTTGTATAGGATGAAAAGAGCGCAGTCATATAGGATATTAAGGAAGCAATAATCGATAATTTTAGACGCATACTAAGGCACTCCTACCTTAGTACGTTAGTTGTAAATTAATTTTATATTTTTCTTTATGTTTGCAACCAAAATTAATTTAGCCTTGGCAAAGACATACATTATTCCTTCCAAATCAAAAACTCGGAATATATCTGTCACCGTAAGATCGTAATAACCGTTAGATTATATTAATATACCTCGCAATATTGTGAACTGTCGAAAAATTGTGAACCGAACATACGGCTTACAATTTTACGCATTATTTTTGGGTAGATTATAATCCATCGAAGTGAAACTGTTAAATCACAATCTGCCGCGCGTTAAATTGTCAGCTGTTCGAAGGCCGTCCCTGATTGGTCGGTCTGACTAATACTAACTTATTTATCATTCAAACTGCACTTCTTTGGTTAATCATAGAGTCATTTTACTTCCACAACAATTTTATAGGTATAACGAATTCTAAAGCTGTGAGTTATTTTCAAAACGAAATCAATTTACAATCACCAAAACACTGTTTGTTTACATTCGACAACAAATGAATTATCAAACAAATATGGCGGCGCATGGCATATGCCGTTCAACCAGTCAGCGCGCTAGGTGCGTTCCGTCGCACGGTATTTCACAATTTGACGGTTTTACTTCGATGGATTATAATCTACCGAAAAATAATGCGTTAAATTGTAAGCAGTATGTTCAGTTCACAATCTTTCGACAGTTCACAATCTCGCGAGGTATATTATAATCTAACGGTTTTTACGATCTTACGGTGACATATCCACACTAGTCCATATCCATCCACACTTTAATATTATAAATGCGAAAGTAAGTCTGTCTGCTACGCTTTCATGGCCCATCTGTTCAAGCAATTTTGATGAAATTTGGTACATTGTATCCCGGAGAAGGACATAGGCTACCTTTAATCCCGGAAAAATCGAGAGTTCCTGCGGGAACCGAAAAAAATTATCTGTTCAACCGATTTTCATGAAATTTGGTACAGAGATAGTTTCCATCCCGGGAAAGGACATAGGCCTCTTTTTATCCCGGAAAAATCAAGAGTTCCCGCGGGAAATCAAAAATCCATAGTCCACGCGGACGAAGTCGCGGGCATCATCTAGTTACTCGTATATATAAAACGAAGTTATTACATTATGATCTTTGAGAATATTCTGAGTTTTTCTAGTCAGCTCCTGGCAATACCACTTCAGTCTTTTACAACTTTATTTAAATACATATTATATATTTATTTGTTTAAAAGTAATATGATCATCATATCTCATATTTAAATCATAATAGTAGTAACGTAATTAAATGATGATAAAATGTATTTTATTTCAGATAATATATTAAAATCTATACCCGTACACCTAATTAATAGAGCAAGAGAACTGCACAGTATTCACGCAGCAGCTAAAAAATTAAAGCGCTATATGATAGTACACTCTGACGGAACAGTCGAGCATACCGATAACTTGGAGATGGTTGCTAAAAAATATCCAAATAAATATATTACTATCAAATCAACGGATTTAGAAAAATATGGTCAAAATAGTAAAGCATATTTCCCTGCATCGGTATCCGAAAGGCAATCCGGTGTTTCTTCTTCAAATGCTTATTTTCCAGCTATACCATTAACTCAGGAAAAGACAAAACAAGAAGTTTTATCCAAAACATCGGAAAATAAGGACGACTATGTGATAAAATCTAATGCGGAGTTAGCTCTCTCCGCTGAAAAAGAACTACCGCTACCAAATAATTCATCAGAATCAGTCCCAAAGCAAGATTTAACAAAAAATACTACTTCGTATATTTGTAATATGCCACATGAAAACTCGGTAAACAAAGATTTAAGCATAATTTTAAAAAATAGTACAAATGTTCGGCCAAACACAGAGAAAAGTTTAAAGGATGAAGACAAAAACAAAGATCATATTTCACCTAGTTGGATTCCACTAAATCTCACAGAAGCTAAAATAGACAAAAGCCAATCAATTGATTCATCAACAAACTCACACCCACCAGCGATTCCATTAATTCAAGAAAACATAAATCAAGAAGTTTTTCCTAAACCATTGAGAAATAAAGACGAAGATGTAATACATTCTAATGATTTATCAGCTGTCTCCGCTATAAAAGAACTAACACTACCAAATAATTCATCAGAAACAACGTCAGAGCAAGAATTAACAAAAAAATTGACTACTCATACTCTTATGTCACATGAAAATTCGGTAAACGAAAATTTTAGCATAGTTTTAAAAAACTGTACAACTATTGGGCCAAATACTGAAAAAAATTTGAAGGATATAGACAAAAACAAAGATAATTCATTAAGTTGGATTCCGGTAAATGTTACTAATGATAAAACAGACAATTTCAATATAACATCAAGTGAGTATTGCAATTGAAATATTAAAAATATTTGCCTGGTGGGAGGCTTCGGCCGTGGCTAGTTAAGTAGTTAACCTGCCAACTATGACCTGCCTCCAAGCGATTTAGCGTTCCGGTTTCATATAACTACCATATCCGTAACAGGTTTGCCCGCCGCTATTTTAAACTGCAAGGGCTAACTTGTAGTGGAATAAAAAATATTGAAATGTAAAAGTAGGTTGTTATGCGAGGGGGGCAAGCAACCCATTCACAGCCGTGACCCGAAGTATTTACTCGAATGCATACGTATTACGTAGTCTGATTCAAACATTTTTTCTTGTTATATTTCACCTTTATATTTATCATCAATTATAAACTTTGGGAAACTTCTCCATTATCAGGCTCACCAGGCTCACCAACACCAAATTTAGAAGACTATTCTGGAGTTTGGTTTCAAGATAAAGACTTCTGGGATAACCTAAAAAAGGGCGCACAAAATGTCGTTTATTTTTTTTTCGTCCCTCCTTTGCCAGAGGTGAGAAAGGAGTCAAAGATAACTTTATACCCGAATGGTACTAAGGTTGAAGAATTAACCGAAATAGTCGAAAATGAAGGTGAGAAGTTTGTAATATCGCACTGTTTTTATTTTGTGTAATATATTTTTCTTAATTGATTATTTTTGTTAAATGTTACAGGTGGTATTCCTAAAGCATTGAAGACAACAAAAGTAACTCACGCAGCGGAAGATGCGAAAACGTAACAAATCAATACAAAACTCATTGTTTTTATTCGTTTATACTGCTAATAAGTCACAAAACTTATAAACATTATTAATCTTTACGGTTTCCTAAAAAAGCTATTCTTTTGAAAGCAATATTTAATCTTAGCAACCGACTTTTCTTAATTTAGATTTTTATACTATGGACTAATAAATTGCAAATTGCTCAACTTTTTGCTTAAAGAAATGAAATAATCCATGAACTACATGCAACGTTACATCACATGTAATACATGTAATAGGTAGGTACATAGTAAAATATGCGCTCGAATAAAATAGGTATGTTACAAAGCTTTCAGGATAAATTACAAGACTCATGCTCGTTGAATATATATAATTAATTTGAGGTAACAAGATATTTCCGGGCTTCGTCCTCAAACTGCCACGTCATGAGATAATCGAAGCTTTTTGCGAGAGAATCAGCAACCTCGCTTTTGCCGTTCGACATACCCGAATTAGTAAGTGATACATATTATGCGAGGTATATTATAACAAGCTTAGCTGTGGATCATTTTCTGTAAGGAGTACATTTTGCCCATTGGAAAATGGAATGGAAAGACCTCTCGACAAAAACTAATAAATAGGTAATTCTTAAGTTTTATCGATCATTATGATTTCCCTGATTTCATTAATTTGTCATAAAACATTAAATAAAATAAATTATTTTGTACCTTGTCAAAACTATCTAAAAGTGCTCAAACTCGAGGGGCTTACTAGAAGCCATGGAAGAGTTAAAGAACCCTTCAATGGGGCTGTATCCCCCCCTGGTTCCTTAAACAGATCAGCTTGATGGAACCAATTTTTTGTATTGTCATCGGTATTACATACATTTGCAGTTTTCAAATACAATATCTGATTAGAATTTGGTTAAATTCAACTTTCCTTTCCAACTTTCCTACTTCTAGGCTTAGTAAAACTAGCAATTCATTTGTTGGAAACAGTGTCCGCTTCTACAATAAGCTCCCAGAAGACATGTTGAAAATGTCTCTGAATAAGTTCAAAGTTAATGTAAAACGTAAACTCATTAAAAAATCTTATTACCATGTAAAGGATTACTTAAATGACAAGGAAGCTTGGCAATGATTTGATCTATTGGCTCTGAAAGTTCCTTAGTTAAGATGATTTGTGAAATGGTGATAATAAAAAAAAACCCGGCTGAGTTTGTTGCGGGCTCTTCTCAGACCAGGGCGCGTTTGGAACCCTCGTAGCTTTAGTTTTAAGATACCGTTACTGATTATCACCATTATATATTATAAAAAACTCGACGTCAATAAGTGTAGTATACCTACCTAAATTGAATAAACGTTATTTTGACTTTGACTTTGACTTTCAAGATTTATTTACATAAGTACAGTTCGCGAGCGAGTTGAATGCAGAGCTAATGTATGGTGGCACATACATTAGCTCGTACTCGCGCGCGTACTATACATAGTTACGTAGTTTAATTAGAGTGAAGCCAATAAAGTGTGCACTTAATTTTCGTTATTAAAAGCCAAATAACTAATGAACATGTCATGCAATTTGTATGGAACTAGTCACTAAGTACTACTACATAAGAGTCTCATGATTATAATAAATCTGTCTGTTAGGAGAACTGCACGACGGAAGACAGCTTGCATTATAGAAGTAGAACATGCCTTAGTATAATGTCTTTTAGACTATTGTTGGATGAAAATGTAGCTTTTGTTAGAGCATCGCCGAGGGCCTGTTTTTAAGTTATTTAAATGAAACTTCTTCCTATTCTATAACATTAGCTTTTGGCTGCACCACAATTTCGTCAGCATTCTTTGATATAGTATAACCAAGCAATAACCATTTATCTAGCAATAATACCAATGTGCAATCTAAACAAGCCGTAGGTCCGTGACGAAACTTTGGAAGACGACATCGACATCAGAATACATTTTCAGCAGCCTTATAATAATGAAAAAGTTTCTTCAATCTTTAAATCTATAATTTCAATTATTGTTGGTGATATTATAATGTCATTAAATTCGTCCTCAATTTAAAATAAAAGGAAAAATGTTCAGCGTTTCTTGTTGTAGAGTTATTTCAGATTACAAAGGAAATTTGAAACAAAGACTTTCCTTAGATGTGTCCGCTTTTACCATAAAGTGAGATTTTTTTGAGATCGTTAAGCTTTGATAAAACGTGAGAGAGGTTTCCTCTTAGAACTCTTATGTAAACAGCTCAAATCGTTTTTACCCGAATATTTAATAGCAATGTCATTGGCAGTCTTGTGAGTTGCGTGTTTGTCTGTTAATCTGTTCCCAAATAACTAGACCTCACGATTATTTATTTTCATACATGATTATTTGAATAAATAAAACCTTTTTGAAGATGAAGGCTGAAACTCCTCAACGGGCTAGGTTAGTGCTACATAATACATTTTAGTACAAAAAAATAATACACATATATAATATAACAGATAGCAGTCAATCAGTCAGTTCAGTTTTTGACAGAAAAAGCAACTGAAAACCGTTTTATTGTCAAAAATTGTAAACAAAGAGAGATTGGGTGTTATTCGGTTATCCGGTTGAACGAGGTAAGAATCGGTATAGATAAATAACGTTTGCCAATAAAACTACTAACAATAAAGTGAAGTTTTCAGTAAAGTGAAAACAAAATCAAAGCTGTTAGGCGCATAAGCACATCTTATTACTTAATGACACATATTTTGTGTTCGCTGAAGAGAGCGTCTAGATCCTACGAGTAGCAGAAATCTCGACTAAAGACTGTTCCTACTTTAACAGCAAATGCTTAAAATCTTTGTTTTTGCTTTAATTTATGTCTTTGCTTTTTGAAGGGGTTTGTAAAATCTGCACTTGCCTATGAATATGTAATTCAAAAAATTTAATTTGGGCAATTAATTTTGGTCTGGTTGCGATGAGAAGTAGGCTTTACAGTGACAAATTTCACAGTTTGGGCACAGAAAGTAATTAGTTTGGGGTGATTTAAAACTTCCAATATATCCTTCCTTCCGCTAGGCAAGGATCAAATTAATATTATACTAAATGATGTCCGCGACTTCGTCGATGTGGATTAAAGTTTATTGATTCCCGTGGTAAGTCTTCAATTTTTTTGTTTTCAATTGTTAATTCAGGGTAAAACCTACTTACCTCCATTCCAAATTTTAGCTAAATCGGTACAGTAGCTGTGGCGGGAAGAAGTAACAAACATCCTTCGAGCTTACAAATTTACAAATATCCAAACTTTTCTATTTATATTAATATTATTATATTAAGTAGTAGGATAAGGCTTGGCATAACTTTAAACCAACTACTTAATTGGCACGACTTTTAAATTTGAGTTTTATTCTTATTTTAGGAACGTCAAGGTAACGTTACATCAAAGTGTCATTTTGAGTAATTTAAGTGAGTAATTTGTATTGTGTTTTGTAATGCGCAGCGGGCGCAAAATTCAAATACACATTATAATAGTATCTAATGATTTTTTCTACTTGGGCTTGTAGGCCGCGAGGGCGCGAGGCCCCTGTAAGCGCGAGGCCCCGGGCGGTTGCCCTGCTCGCCACCCCCTAAGGCCGCCACTGTTCCGCAGGAAGTATTATGATAGGGTTCTGTCATTTTAGTTTAGTTTAGAGATTGTGTACCTACAACAGAATCAGCTCCAAATTTACTGACGAGATAATTACGTAGACGTAGGTACCTCTTCAGTACCGTAACGATTCCCTGAAGTGACTTCGGGTATTTCAACATAACATCAGGCCTACCGCGTAAGGTTTTGTGTATCGGTGATTTTGACCTCAATCCGTTCGTTGGCGTATTAAACATGCAACGATTTGAAATCTTAACTGAGATTTAAAGCGAATCAAGATCCTTCTTATATTTGGAAGTAAGCTTAAAAGAAAAATAAGGCAAGGAAAAATAAGGGATTTTGCTTTGGAGAATCAGAATATAAAAAGTATTATATATAATATGTAGAACCAATTGTAATCCTACTTTACTATTTTAAATGCGAAAGTGTTTGTTTGTTGATTTGTTTGAATTGTTGAAGGCAATCAATGGATTTCTTTTCATGCATATAGTTGGCGAACTGTAAAATGACCCTTCCACCCACGTACATGGTAACTATTTTTCGTAACCATGTACTATTACATGTATTAACTTTATTTAGTAGCTGGGTTTACTTAAAAAGTTTCAATAGTATAAAAATTTACGTCCTTACCCATGACATAATCTTTTCTTAAGAGCCCAAGTACTGAAACATTGTTTTCTGTTCCGACGTTTTAGGATAGGAAAAATGAAAATTTCATTACCAAATTAATACCATTCGCTACTTAGTTAAATGAAGTATGACGTAATTAAAAAAAGTGGTCAAAAAATCGTACAGTAACTGCAGAAAATTATCGGGAAATTCATGGAAATCTCAAAAAAGGCGTTATCGCGTTCCGACTATTGTGATTTAATCTGAGAACTTATTTAAACAAAAGTTATTTCAAGTTAATCATTAAAGATCAAGGAACACTTTAATTAAACAATATTTTCAATACAACTTAAAATTTTTGTACAATCTGGATCCAAAGATCCCTCATACGAATTTTTCAAACAAATTTACACTGGCTCGTTGCACCCAAATGTCAAAACTTATAGCCTAAGAGATAACTGTATTTCTGGTAACTATAATAATTATATCTCCTTACTATTAATTTTCATGTTTCATCTAAGAGGTGATATACGAGTTATTTTGAATACTTAAATCGTAAAATAACTTAAATGGGAGATATTTAGATACTACAGCTCGTAGCTTTAGTTTTAAGATACCGTAACCGATTATCACCATCGTGTTTTTTTTAAGTAAGTAATTTTTAACGTCAATAAGTGTACCTACAGTGTACCTATATTGAATAAATGATATTGACTTGACTTGACTTGACTTGACTACACATTAGCACATCAAAGCGGCGACACTTGAGCTATTTTTTACCCACGACGGAACGGACGGTATATATTATGTGTTTGCCCTAAGAGGTTGTGCGATTGTTTGTTTGTTTGTGTACTTTTTAGTTACCATTTTCCTGGAAAACTACTGGACCGATTAGTATGCAGTTTTTTGCAATAGATATTATGCATAACTGTTCTGCAATCGTGATTTAGTAGGGTTTTTTTTTTTTAAATCTACTTCAAGTGGCCATAGGAACTCCTTCTCATCGTAAACCCGTCGTGTTTGGACTCTTTTGATTTATCTTGACAAGCGCTAACCTAGATGCTGCCCAGGGTAACGTGATGGAGCCAGGAGGTGGTCACAGGAACTCCAGTTTTTTATCCATTATATTTTTTAACGTATTTTTTGAACTGATATATTTTAACATTTATTTATCAGAATATTAAAATTTAGCACAATTTGACACCTCTACTCATTACCATTTGGCCATAGTCCAACACGCTGGTCAAAAAAACTACTGAGCCGACAAAGATGCAGTTTTGTGTTGATAAAACTACTTCTGCGAAGCTCTAATTGTTGTTATAATGTTATTAGGTCACAAATTATAACGGAGCGCTGCAGTTCGTCGTGGGTTTTTTTTTAATTTTAATTTTATTACTTGACGTACTTATCGACGTATTACGTCTTTTAGAGGCAATATCTAGTAAACACCCCGATGAATAGAGTCAGTTTTTATGCTGGTTACTTAGGTACAGCGCATACTTTAATACTATACTAGAATAAGCCTTCCTAGTTATTGGTTATATATCCTATATCCTGCCCCACCCACTTGCAGGCAGACCATCACAAATTCCACCAGACGATAGTTACTGTTGTGAATGATACGAGCACTTGATGAGAACTGTCATTTATTATTACTGAAATACATAACAATATTATATAAAAATCATATTATTAACTGAAAAACCAACATAACAATATTATATGAAAATCACATCAGCAGCTATCTCTTAGCCTATATATTTTTTGAAAGCTTGCCCCCTTCCGTGATAAATTGTTGTGATTTTTTTAAAAACCACGTGCACGAAGCCGCTGGCATCATCTAGTCAGCTTAAATTATAGAGTTGGCAGTAGGTCTATAGTTAGCAGTTTTTATGGCCAATGAAGGCGATTAAATCGTTAGCATAATAAGAGGCCTATTTCGGCCCTCCGCGTAAACATACTTAATATTGAAGGCAATATAGATCTTCTAAAGTAATATACTACTATATCCATTTGTTTTTATGACATGCCCATGTTACCTTAAAGAATGTTGGTAAATAACAAGGAATTGGCTTGACTATTAAGGCTACTACATAAAGACGTATACTATTCACTCCGCGTGATGTGATTGCCGTAGTGCCACAAAATAGTTAACAGTAGGTACAGCTGGTCGTACGTAGTAGGTAGATCTTAATATAGATACATATTTAAAAGGAAAAGGCACGCGGAAAAGGTGACTGACTGATCAAGCAACGCACAGCTCAAGTCACTGGACGGATGGCTGAAATTTGGCATAAAGATAGCTATTAAGAGGTAGGAATTCGGTAAGAAAAGAATTTTGAAAATTCAACTCCTAAGGGGGCAAAATAGGGGTTTGATCTACATAGAAATAGTTAGCGAAATCCAAATTTACTGTGTGATCTATATAAATCCATTGAACATACATTTAAAGAGTAACAATACTGCAATGTGGGTGCTCAAATTCAAATTGTTATGTTTTTTATTCAAATCAATTCTGGTAATCTGCGGAAAAGTATTAGTCTTGACTATTAATAGTTTTCTATTTTCTATGATAAAATACGGCAGCTTTTCGTTTAGCTGTCTATTTTTTACTTGAGATTGAATCTTGCGACTTTCGATTTCAGATTATATCCACCAATAAAGAAAATCATTAGATTTACTCAGGAGGGCACCTACCCGTTATTCGTTCGCTTCGTGAAAAATATATTTTCCCTCTACCAAGCTGCGGATCAAATTGAAATATTGCATGATTCATAATTTATTTTCGGGGCGTAAGAAAATCCCTTGGGACTTCACAGCTGGAAAAGGCATTTGTATTGCGATAGGTACCTAAGTATCTAACACCTACCTGTAGTACACTTGGAACAGAGTGGGTAAAAATTTGTTGATTATAAAATGAAATGATTTATTTGTTTATTTCACATAGGACAACTTGTGCCACATATGATAAGTCGTAAGAATCTACCACGGGTTGGGACAGATGATTATTTATGGGCAATGTACATAAATAATATTATGTACATTGCCCATAAATAATCATCTGTCCCAACTGTACAACATTATAAAATTAAGGCACAATATACTATCTAGGTACTTATTGCTATGTAATATAATAAGTACCTAGATAGTATAAGTACCTAGATGTATCACAACACAAGACAAGACATTTTATGATCTGACGCATAATTATTTTCACGTAGATACTGATTGAATTTTATATTTCTCTTTTTACTAGATGATGCCTCCAATTTTATAAGTCCAGAGGAAAAACTTTCGAGACAAAAAGTAACTCTATGCATGGCAAGTTATTTCTGCACCAAATTTCATCAAAATTAGCGGAACGGACAGACAGGTAGACATAATATTTTACAATATTAAACATGGCAAGTATAGTAGGTATGGATTGATAGGGGCTAAGGGTTGTTCACATAATCTTGATCGATGGCAAAACCTTTGATATCGAAATGGCGTCAGGAGAGTCTTAAGTTTCGGCGGCAATGATGCGTAGCTGCGAAAAATTGAATGTGACTTTGACAATAAAGTTGAAACAAATTTAAATGCGATTCTCCTTTAAACGTATTATGATTAATCAATGCCTCATGTCTATACAAAAATATTAGAAAAGCTAGCGGGCAAAAGCTAGTAGCTTTTGCCCGCGGCTTCGCCCGCGTAGATAAAGTGTAGCCTATGTTCTAAGTCAGGCTATAAGCTATCTCCATTCCACATTTCAGCCAAATCGCTTCAGTATTTTTTGCGTGAAAGACTAACAAACATACTTACTTTCCCCTTTATAATATTAGAATGATATTTTTACTGTAGTGAATTAAATTGATTTAATGTGGTGACTTTAGTTATACAAGTACCTACAAAAAGTGAACTTGTAGATAAGAAAAGTTTTTCACGCGACAAAATATATTTTGGTGAGGAAAGTTTGCCAAGATTGTTATTATTGAACAACGAATGAATGAATTACATTTCCATTCTCTCATAATAAACAAGTTTGTCATTCATATACCTATAACCTACTCAGACATGATTAACCATGAAAAGATGCAAAAGTTTCGTTCTTCAATATCGAAGCGATCGACGCCACTTGTTCATAAATCATAAGTGTTTGCATATCATAAATAAATACTGTAGGGTGTTTAACGTATTTTGTTTAAACAATTGATGCAAGCTACCTACGTATAAAATATATGTAGCAGAGACGCGTGCTGGATGTGAGCCCAGTCTCATTATTCAGTATTACAATTTACAGAGTAGAGAAAACAAAGCTGAAATATAAAAGCACAAAATGGAACAGCCAGATATGGAATACTAAATTGAGAGTAATTCATCTCGGCTGCTTATCAGCATTAAGTCAGAGGTTAATGTGGTATGAGAAAATTATACGAGCGTCCTTACGCAAGATGAAAATAAGACCCTTCACCGACGAACCAATTACGCAGGCCATCCTTGGCATTGATGTAATGGCTCTACGTAGCCATTGTGGTGGATTTTCTTTAGCGTGCCCACACCCAATTTTAGTTTTATAGCACATCGACGTGACTGAAGGCTTGATGCTTGCTTTTATAGAGTAGGTAGGTACTGGCAGACACCCACGACTAGATATTCCAGATATGACTAGGAATTTACCACAAGTACGACTTAAGCATAAATAAATAGGTAGATTTAACATTTTTTTTTAAAGCAAAAAGTTAAAGTCCAGATTTTTACTTAAACTTTTTTCCCGATCACGTATACGTGCACCATGCTTTTTTTTATTTACTCGGACAACTAAATAGCACAATTTGATTGAAAGATAAACATCTTTTAAAATATAATATACCTACCTACCTACATAATATTATGAGACATGTCTCCAGAAATACTGCAATGAAGTTTTCTGTAGGTTGGTTATTAATTCCTTGTAGGTATGCCCTATTTATAGGTTATACAAGTATGGAATGAATATTTAAGCTTTTACATGATACCGTAATCGCGCCGCGATTGTCTTCCTATAGTATTACTCAACCGTCCGGTACCGTAATTACGGAAACCGTAGGCCCAATTGTCTAAGCAAATTGTAATCATTTGACTGCTTAAAACGTATTCCTCGAACTGTTTGTATAGGGAGTAGGGTGTAGGGAGTAGTTTGTAGTTTGTGTGTAGGGAGCACTAGGGAGACATGATTTTGATAGCTATACATAGTGGTGTAGGTATAATAGGTAGAAGTATAGGTGGGTATAAGTATACCTACTTTAAAACAATAAATGAATTTAGTATTAGCGAAGTATATAAATGTTAGACTATTGAACAGAGAAATAGTCTATTTTTAATCAATATGTTCTATCGAATACCTATTGATTATCTGGGTTATGTCACTCATATAATCTGCGGGTAATTAAGTAAACCTACCCGCCCTTTTCGATATGTATTTCGTCGGTCGACTCGAGAGCACGGAATACTTGAAGCGTCCTTCGACGCAGTCTGTTTCGAAAGCTTGGAGTCCAAGTTTGTTAGAGACCAAGGACATACCCAAGGACGTCCAAGGCTTGGATATGCCAGTCTGTTGTTTTGTAAATCTAACAACTGTGCAACTGTAAGCTCCTACAAAAAGCCGAACAATCATAAGCATTGACATAATATACTTGCTTGAACGTCTTGCGGGAATTTCTTGCTTTTCTAGCAAGTAAGAGTAAAAGCAGTATTGAATTCGAGAGAGGAAAATAAAACTCCTCGTACAAATAGAGCACACAATATATTTGATGTAACTTTATCCTTTAAGGGAAGCAGACGGTCTCGCATTGATTCTGGGGAATATTTATAGACAAGAGCGATTAATCTCCGTCTTTTACTATATATACCTTATTTTACTCCATATATGTATAGGAAAAGTCTCGTAATTGTAAAAGCGATTCATATTGTATGTTCTAAACATACAATATGAATCGCTTTTACAATCTGCTGCAGTTAGGTACCGTCATAAGCACATTCTGCTTGAGCAGAGGCGCATCATGAGAACATCAGAATGCCTGACATCTTTCTTTAACATTATTATCCTTGCAATAAAGCGCGACAGCTGTATTAAGAGGAGTTTCAATATCGGAATAATACCTATTACGGCTTGGACGCTGCATCCTGTAGCAGTCAGGGTTCATGCCAAGTGTTCAGGTAAGAAACTGTAGGAAAACTTTCTTTTTGATTTTTTATTTGTATCGTTTTATACCCACACCATCGCATATGCAATTCTCGAGAAAGACTCGGATAGATTGAAAAATATTACCTACCTACTTACTCTATTGCGATTTTCTCACCATTCAGGTAAGTAGGTTGTAAAGAAAAACCAAACATAAAATAAAATTTTATTTGCGCACCGATTCCCTTGAGATTGAACCTTCCCGCCGCTCGTTAATGGCTTTGGATGATCCTTCGTCACCGTTGTAAGTGCTTCAGAGCTCTACGAATACATATACCTAACTACCTAACTTATAAAATGTATTATGTAACTTGTAAGTGCCCTTTAATAGGTATTTCTGCCATTGTTCTTAACCATATTGTAGAGGTTGATAGTCATTTTGTCTTTATGTACCTTTTTCTCCATACTATCATTATCATGGGACTAAAAATTTAGTGAATATTTGACCACATGTTCGCGACAGTTGTTGAACGTGATTGGAAATTTATGGAACTTGCATAATATGGAACACGTGTTGTAAAACTTGACTGCCTCGTTGGTCTAGTGGTTAGCGTAGTCGACTGCGGATCACGAGGTCCTTGGTTCGATTCCCGGTCGGGCATAAAAAATTGTTAGGTATTGGGTTTTTCAATTAAGAAATTCTCAGTGCAGCCAGCCCGGTGTTGGAAGTTGGCGGTGTTTCACCCCCGTGCCTCGGAGAGCACGTTAAGCCGTCGGTCCCGGTTATTATCACTAACATGATAATAGTCGTTAAAGCCCGCCAACCCGCATTGGAGCAGCGTGGTGGGTCTAAGCTCTAATTCCCTCTCTCCTATAAGAGTGGAGGCCTGTGCCCAGCTGTGGGACGTTAATAGGCTGTAGTGGTGGTGGTGGTTGTAAAACTTGTATGGCATTAACATACAATTTTGTGGTTGGCTACAATTTGACGATGCCGTTGTGGTTTGGATGTGGCACGTCTGAAAGGATCCTTAATCATAAGATTACTTTCGCTTATTAAATAGGGTTAATAAAATTAGGTTCATATTACAAAAGCGTATTTGCTCAGCGTAATTTGATTAAATCATACCCTTTTATAATATTTCGAAATAAAAGCGAGAATACAATTATTTAGCTTTTCCCCACCCGGTTAACTTTACAACCGCGAGGTAATACTGAAATTGAGGCTTTACAAATTCAACTCGTCGGAACCGAATTCCGAGCCAACAGTGCTTTACGTCCTTCACATTGCAGTTTTATTCAATTTCTTTATTAAGTTCTCTTTTATTGTACATGAGAGAGAAAATATATACTTAGGTACAACGGTTTTTTTGTTTTGTTGCAGAGCGGAATAGTTTTCTAACATTTCCGTACTCTCACCGGGAGAGGCTCTGTTTTAGAATGAAAGAAAGAAATGACAAGAAATTTGTTAGTTTAATTAACGAGATTCTTTATAGTTTCTATAAATAAGTAAAATCCAACCAGCATATTAAATTTTTCATTATATCTCCTCCTATTAGATTCCAATTTCATTTTCATAGGCTTTTGTACTCTACGAAGTGCAGAATTATTCGCCAGTGCGAAGTGGGCGAGTTCAACTATAACCTCTAAAAAAAGCGTTCTAAGCGAAAAAGCGGCGCGACGTAATGCAACGCGATACGACTCCATAGAAAATGACCATTTTATCTACGCCAGAGTCGCGTTTTCGAGTTTGTCGCTGACATAGGGCAGAGCCTTATCAAATCAGAATATACCTTTATAGTTCAGACTATAATGCTAGCTTTGCTTTATATAGGCTTCCCTACAATTGAATACTGTCACTGTATGTACTTTTCCACGTCTTTGGTGTAATTTTGTTAAAATTAATTTAAATGGCACTAGAATATTATCTATTCCATGACTCAGCCGGAGAAACAAGTCTCCAATTAAACATGTCTTTGATAATGTCTTTACAAAATGTCTAAATAGCTGTACTTGTAAGTTATTCGGTATACGCGGTTTCCGAATTAATTAGTAGCGACCGACTTGTGATCTCGGTCCCTTGACTTCGAGTTTCTCGCTGGAGTAACTTCGGGATGAAGGACGACATTTCACGCAGACCACGTTTAATAACAACCTTGACATCATGTCATGAAACATTCAACAGTTTCATAAATCTCGTATATTAATAATATTTGTCTCATTAGTAAATAACTGCAAATCTAAAAAAAATATTTGATATTTAAATTGGATCCGATAATTTAATTAGTTATTATAATCAATTTATAGGTATATCGCGACGGGTGCCTGTTGGGCTTCGAAGCTGCAACTATAAATGTGATGATTCTGTAAAGATTTATTAGTACCTAAGGTCAGTCTGTCCGTCCATCCGTCTGCAATCTGCACGCCCGTCCATCCGTCCGTCCGTCTGTCTGTATCTTTGTTTCGCTTTCACGGCCCATCTGTTCAACCGCTTTTAGTGAAATTTGGTGTAGCTACATAAGAGCTATAATAATAGATCACTTTTTATTCCGGAAAATTAAGAAGTTCGCGTGGGAATAAAAAAAAACCAAGCGGACGAAATAACTTAATCATAAAAAAACCTTCATAAAATTTTGATTCTTAAAAACATCCGTGCACAGGTACGATATTATAATATAAGGTCAGCTCGTAATACATAAGTAGGAACACGTCATAAAGGTATAAAGTTAAGGCTGAAGTAGGTACATAAGTTAAGCCCTCCCGTGCGAAGCTGGGGGTGGTCCAGCTAGTTTATTCAAAAAATATAAATTTTTAAACTTTAAAATTAATTAATCTTGAAAGTTTCATAATATCAAAGTTTTAAAAGTCAGAAAGTATCCGCCTTTCTTGACTTAACAAAATTATGAGAAAAACGAGTAGGTCTAGGCAGAGGAGTTTAGGAACTTATATTTCGAGCAGCAATGTCTCGCAGAATAAGTAGATAAGTTCAATATTTTGCAGGACAAGCTTCGAACTTATACCTACGTCTCATTGTTATCTAATTGGATACAGGCGCTGCTTTTCGGACTGATCATGTATGAGCTTTTCTCTCTCTCTTTCTTCTCTTTCTCAACCCTATCTCTGTATTTGTCGGGTCAGTAGATGGTCCGTACTTAAAGATGTTAAAAGATGATTCAGTCTAAACTAAAAAAATACGCACTGAATTGAGACCCTCATTCTTCTTGTAAGACGGTTAAATAGAGTACTGACATTGAGACGAGACGATTTACGCGCGAGTTGAGTCGCCCGCTTGTTTTATGCGCGGTTTGACGGCCGAGTTTTCAAGGACGGATTCAGCTCAAATACGTTGACTCGCAGAAACTACAGCGCGAATATCTACCTGATGGACAGATCACAGAATAATTTGGCGTCCCTAGTATTTGACGCGCGAAGAACGCACGACACTCGTTCATTACGCACGACAATCTCGCGAATCAAGGTTCTGGCGATTTGAACACGAATTTTGCCGGAGCGCGACTACATTATTTGTTCTGGTTAGGCTCATAGTTTCATAGTACTTTGCAAAATAATATTTGCTTAGACTTCATTAACTAGATGATTATATACTAATACATTTAAAAGACCAATTCTCCCTAACGAGCCCTGAAATCAATTAAGAAACTTAAGTTTCCCTGTAATTAACCGGCTGTATGCGCTGCGTCGGCATCAAAGCTTTTATAAGCTCGCTCGTAACTCGGTATGGAATTCACGCTATTAAGAACTTTATTTCTCTAGATACATACTTTATTTCGCTGTCATTTTAGGTTTCGAAAGAAATCAATGGTGTTTTTGAACGGGAATCAATAATGAATAATAAATAATAGTTATTGAATGATTTTGAAGCCTAAATAAAACGCTGAATCTGGGTATACGTACTAAAATTCTATATCAATTGGCTAGGTTCTGTATTTCGTGCGCTGACTAGGCGACAGGAAAAAAAAATTGACAGGACAATGACGAGGTCAACCTCCTCCGCGGCGTACGTTTTGCACGGATATTTTGTCCTATCCGTGGTTTGTCGTCGCTGTAAAGACAGATGCATATTTTATCTATAAGATTTATCATGAAATCTGCAATTTAACGCACCATGGCTTAGACTTCACAAAATCCTAGCTACCGTTTTTGAAAGCGCTATCAAAACGGCTTCTAAACTCGTAAAAGGGGCATAAAGTAGAAAATACTACGTCAACACGAGTGTATATAATATAATGTTAACAATTTCTGCAGTAATGTTTTACGACACGCTTTATGGACGACACCCTTATTCTAAGTTTATCTTGCTGACTGTAGGTACATAAACCAGGAATCTAGAGAAAACTTTGGTAGAAAGGGGTTATTTTATTTTGAGTTAGATAATTTTCACTTTAATTTGTAAATTAAACTTTAAAAAAATTTTGGACACAAGTATACAATGAGACAGATAAAGTAATACTTATAAAATTGATGTACCTATATGTATTTTTGTACCTAACTATATTTTTAAATATTTAACATAAGTTTCATAAGTCTAGTGTACCTACTGACCGGTATAAGTTGATTACTTAATGTTCTCATTTTAATAATTGACAAAAAATTGTCAAAACTGAAATGTTTACCTAAAGGCGTATAGTTACATCGTATTTATAGTAGGTACATTACTGCAGCGGTCAGCAAAACAGGCATTGAAGGAGGAATGTATAAACGTGGGCCGAGGCGATGCCGAGGCACACATACATAAGTCCATCAATGCCTAGTTGTGGCCAAGGCTTGTATAGTACTTTTCTCAAATAATGCGCGGAAATTAAAACTAAGTAGTACCTAGACAGAACTTCGATTTCGATTTTCTTTCATTCTTCCATTGTACAAAATTTTCATAGGTTTTCAAATATTTTTCTTTCGATTTTGGCGGTTAAAAATTTTCTATTACGGCTCTTGCCGCCTCTTGAATCTCAGGTGGCGTTAAAGTAAGTTCATCACACTCATTGCCTTTACTTGAACTCATTTTGTCAAATACATTTCAAAATCAATAACGAACAACGAACAACAATAATTTTGCCCTCGTTAAAGTGTTCATTTGTTTTTTTTTCAATAAACAGCTTTCTATTTGTAAGCTAGTTTGAAATCTAAATAAAACCTTTGTAAGTTACCTCTTTGGTTGCCATGTTTCGGTGTAAAAGCTGCCATTGTTAAATTACACGACAGATATGAATTTACTATGTAATTTATTTGGCCGCTAAACTACGACAGATATGGATTTTCATACAACTTTTGCCGGCCGTTGCTCGCATTATTTGGCCAGAACAGCAATTTTGATTTATCTCGAAGAAGGTTGTTAAAATAATGTTCAAATTTCCAAGCATGTTTGAGAAAAAATCATTTGCCTGTTATTTAATGCTTTTAGTAAATAAATGACTGAAAATAAATGAGATGAGTAGCTTAATACACATAAAAATCAATTGCCGAATGTATGTAGGTACATTGTACGCGCAACACTTCAGAACGGCTGGACCGATTGTGGTGAAATTTTTTGTGTGTGCTTATGTGGATATGTCCCGCGATTGATAATATTCACAATTGGACCCGGTAGGGGGCGCTGCAATCGGGTTCTAGGATCAGGGCAGGACAACGTCTAACGGGCCCACAAATAGAATAAAAAAACCATTGAGTAAATCAATAACTACCAAGTACCTACATTCTCAGGTGTCAGGCCTACCATTTTCATCTAGCTAGTCGGTTATTATGCTCGAAGACCCGAGTAAATGTTAGCCCGCTACCATCTTAGACTGCATCGTCACTTACCATCAGGTGAGATCGCAGTCAAGGGCTAACTTGTAGTTGAAAAAAAAACACCAGATACGCGTGGTATCTGTGTCCCACGACACCACACGGTCTTATATTATTACATAAGTATTATTCATATTTATGTAATAATACTTATTACATACTTAAATATGAATTTCAAGTTCTAGTCGAGGTAAAAAGAAATTTTTTTTTTATGATTTTTGAAGTGAAAACTTTTTTAGCCGCGTTGAGCACTTTTTGGTAGGGGCTAAAAATGTGGATTCGCGGCGTCATCGACATGCATGTAGCCGACATGCTCGCGTTGTTACGAAAACAAAAGGTCTTAAATATAAATATACTACATTCGAAATTAAACTTTAATGCTTTAGTGTTAATGTTTATATTTAATTATTTTTTTAAATATATTTTTATGAATCATTGTGAATAAAATGTGTTAAGATAATTTTGTAAAGTAGTTTTTGATTTTTATCAATAAAACAAAAATTGGTAGTCATAGGGACTGCCGATAGAAGTGAAATCGATTATTTTTCTTTTTTAATAAAAAATAAAAAAAATAAAAAACTTTTGTCTTCGTAAAAAAATCTTACTCCACGCATTTCGTTACGGACGTTGCCGGCTAGGGTATCCTCCGCATCGTCCCATAAGGAACTTCGTTCCAATAAAATAAAAAAAACAATATCTAACAATTTTCCGAAGGTATGAGATTAAATAATCACTTAGGTGTGCAATTGTTTTACAAGTAATCACGTCACGTTTAGTGTTAAGACAGTGTGTGCAACTGGCTTGTTCATGAGTTCACACTGTAAGCTCGACGTTCCGCCATTCGAAACTGTAATATACCTTGTTCTTTGTGTGCAAATAAAAATACTCGTGTTATCATCCTTTTGAAATTGCCATCTGAAACCCCGCCTCGAAATCGACTGCCTCGTTGGTCTAGTGGCTAGCATAGTCGACTGCGGATCACGAGGTCCTGGGTTCGATTCCCGGTCGGGCATAAAAGTTAGGTATTGGGTTTTTCAATTAAGAAATTCTCAGTGCCAGCCCGGAGTTGGAAGTTGGCGGTGTTTCAACCCCGTGCCTCCGAGAGCACGTTAAGCCGTCGGTCCCGGTTATTATCACTAACATGATAATAGTCGTTAAAGCCCGCCAACCCGCATTGGAGCAGCGTGGTGGGTCTAAGCTCTAATTCCCGCTCTCCTATGAGCGTTGAGGCCTGTGCCCAGCAGTGGGACGTTAATGGGTTGTAGTGATGATCTGAAACCCGATGACTTTTCTTCTTTCTTTATTTTTTATTTATAAGAGACTGAGAACTGAATAATTTAAGGAAAATGTTGCAAGGAAGTCTTGGTGTAAACTCAGGATTAATACAACAACAAAAAATAAGCACATATAAAAACGAGATACATGCCAGCAAGAGATGGCAAAAGTACTCCTTCTCTTCTTTTATTGCTTTTTAGTGTTCCTTAAATCTGCACCTTGGACGCTGGCACGGAATAACGACCGGGTACGGGATCGGGCAAAATCACATAGGTAGATAATATATTCCATCTTAAGTTGTCCAAAGTTAATTCTTGTTCTAACCACATAATATCCGAGTTCTAGTTGTAGCGTTGGCGACTGATAATGTATTGCGAAGAGCATGATATTATGCTAAAGACTCTAGATTTAGCGGTTTGGCTAGACTTAAAGTTTACATTATAAGTATTATTTTATTTTATGCAGTTTCTACTTCCTACTAATATTATAAATACGACAGTGTATTGTTTTTCAATATGCTACTTTTTCCAATCCCAGAGTTCACAAGGGGTTTTCATAAGATTTCAAAAAAATAAGTACCTACCTATCCAACAACTTCAACTTGGTCAACATAGTAATAAATATGAAAATGTTTCAAATAAATGCTCATGATCTTACTTATGCAGCCGAAGGGCGTGGAGCTTTTCAACTTACTTGAGAGCCGCCACTTACGGTAATTGAATTAATAAACCTGACCGAGAGCACACCATAACACCCCTCGTGTAGCTCGTGAGATATGTAGGTACCTATGTAGTTAAATATGTAGACCCACTTTTGACAAAATAAATATATCTATAGATAGGTATAGGTTGTTCTCCTTGACTTAATCCATACTAATATTATAAGTGCGAAAGTGTGTTTGTCTTTCTATCTGTCTGTCTGATACGCTTTCTAGGTATATCTGTAGGTACAGCCGATTTCGATTAAATTTGGTACAGAGATAGATTGCATCCCGGGATATGACTTAGCCTGCTTTTTATCCCAGAAATTAAAAAAGTTCCCCATACGTGAATCCACGCATTCGGATTTGCGGAATTTATTAAAATTTTAAATTTATTCAAGGTAAAGTTATTAGAAGATTAGGTACTTATTAAAAATTTTCTTTGGCAGTGTTACTTAGCCTAACAGAAGTCTGTCTCTATCCATATTCATGAGCTGAACCGCGATCTTACCTAAGTTATTCACGGACCGACGCGACGTAGATGTTTAGAAAGACTTTATAATGTAGCGCTTTCATTTTATAGCTTTTAAAATACTCCGTTTAGAACTAAGCTCTTCTTACTAACAAAATATAAACTGTGCCTTGGTAAGCTCTGGCGCTGGACAGTGCGGGGTTATTTACTAAACATAAGATGATAAAACATTTATCGGTGACTTGCATACGCTTTCTATAATCTCTATGCTAGATCAGTCATTTTAGATTATTTGAAGTGTACTTCTTTAGAATCGTTGTGATTTAAAAATTCGATGAAACGAAAAAGCGACAAACTTATTCATGATAGGATTTAGCTTGCGAGAGAATGAGATAGAATACAAGTTATATTTATCTCATTCCCTCGTAGGCTTTTTTTTTCCGAAGTTTCACTTCTGTCGTGTGTGAATTGCACACACACACTTTTTTAATTTATTTAATCATGTAAATGTCAACAAAATGGGTGAAAATGGACACAAGAGGGAAATAATATTAAAATTGAGTTAATAAAACTTGCAACTACCTCAGTTGTATATAGTAATTTGCTTTGCTTTCATCTAGTTGGTATGTCACAAATCAAATTTGCATGTTTTGCCGGCTTATTTTAATTTTATTGCGGTGTGGTGCCTGTAATCTGAAAAACGACGTTTTTGAGTTAAATTGTATGAAGTTTCAAGGGTATGAAAGTTAAGATTATATTTTTCTTATAATACCTATTCGAATCCACTACCACAGCCCATTAACGTCCCAATGCTGGGAACAGGCCTCCACTCTCATAGGAGAGAGGGAATTAGAGCTTAGACCCACCACGCTGTTCCAATGCGGTTTGGCGGGCTTTAACGACTATTATCATGTTAGTATGATAATAACCGGGACCAACGGCTTAACGTGCTCTCCGAGGCACGGGGGTGACTCACCGCCAAACTTCCTGACTCCGGACTAGTACTGAGAATTCCTAGTCATAAAAATCCATATATTATGGCCCAACCCGGGACCTCGTCGGTGGCAGTCGAATGTGCTTACCACTAGACCAACGAGCCACGCGGCAGTTCGTCTGAGTAAAAATTATAAAATATATTTTTTTCCAACTTGGTACAAATTATAGTCTTTGACTGCAAATTCATTTGGTTACCGCCAGTAATGATGCAGTCTGGATGGCAGTAAAACCCCTAATCAGTTTCTATACTCGGCATCGTACCCTACATTATACACTCAAATTACCTCTTGACGGGGATCAAACCCGGGATATCCCACAATACAAGACCACAGCGCTTAGAACTACCAAATGATTGGTAAGCACAATCCATAAACATCACAGAAATAGGTTGTATCCCGGGGAAGGACGTAGGCTACTTTTTATCCCGGGAAATTAAGGAGTTCCCGCGGGAATCGAAAAACTTAGTCCACGCGGCCGAAGTCGCGGGAATCATCTAGTTTATCATATAAAAGAAATAATACGTTCGACGCTCAGGATAGTAGAGTTATTTCCTTCACAATTTGTAAGCAAAAATATGATTGGGAAATGCGAAAAGTTCCGTAAAGTTGAACTAGTTCCACTAAATGAAGCCGGTCTGCTGCAAGCTATGAGTTTTGCAGCTCGTTTTTCTTGTTGCTCGAAATGTTTCCGGTTCGGTTCAATTGTGTTCTACTGTTGTCGTGTTATGCAATGTTAAGGGATAATACTGGATTATTTCCAGCTAGATGATGCCTGCGACTTCGTTGGCGTTGATTAAATTATTCCTTTTTAATATGCTTTTCTAGCCTGTATGTCCTTTCCCGCGATACAACCTATCGTTATACCAACTTTTATCAAAATCGGTTGAAAAGATGGGCCGTTAAAGCGTAGCAGATAGACAGACATACAGACACACTTTCTCATTTATAATATTACTTATTATGGATACTCATTCCAAATTACAGCTTTCGATAGTACTAAGATTCTATAAGCTAAGCCGAGAATAGATAAACAGACAGACAGAAGGACATGCCGAAACTAAAAGGGATGCTTGTTGACTACAGAGGACCGAAGAGCGATTCCATGAGTTATCTATTTTATCCTTCGACTACAGATCGCTGAAAATCGATGCACAAAAAAAATTGATGGGCTGCACAGCTGTGGTCGTTGTTGTCGGGTCCCTACAGACATCCCACATTCACAACGACACCACAGCAACAAAAATGTGGCGGGTGCAAATTTTATGAGCACGACGCTTCGTTGACTACACTTTTTATTTTCTTTCATTCGCACTACCACACCGCAAGCACAGCACTCTTACTCATTTCCCATTCTTGAAATCATTTATTCAAAATGCAATTTTGAACGGCTAAGCGAGAGCACAGTACCTACACACACTGTCAGGGGACTTTTTTGCCTTTGTCGGTGTGCAGCGGTGAGCGGAAGTGGAATAAAATACGCAGCGTTCCGCAGTTATGTTTTCGGTGACAATCAAAATACGCCGACCCGTCTCTGTCCCTAGTTAAACACTAACTTGTTTGCGATCCGCTAACACTTGCCCTTCCCAAGACGATTTCCGCTCGACATTGAAAACGTTACATATATAAATCGGTCCATCCGTTTGGGCCCTACGATACCATAGACAGATACACAAACAGACACGTTAAACTTATAACAGCCCTGTCTTTTTGCGTCGGGGGTTCAAAATGAGCTCGCTCGCACCATGAGCGTATCGCAACCGTGAATCCGCCGCCGCCCCGACGCGCTGCCCACTGAAAATCCAGCCTTTGATTGGTTGTGGACTGTGATGTGATCCATCTGAAAAGACACTAAGTTTTTCTACTCAGTAGGCAGTCTGAATGACGCACTGCGGATTAAATCACATTTACAATCATGTCCAAAGCGAGTTTTTGCTGCCTAAAAGTTAACTGGGGCTTTCTATGAAATTAGTTTTTCCTCTGACGTGGAGTAGGTAGTATGAAATCGAAGTTTTTTAATATTCTCAGTAGGTAAGTTGAGAATGGAATTGGCTTGGTCGAAATCACGGGCAGAAGAATTTTGGAATCATCATTTTAGCTATTACCTTTTATTTTTGGGGTTTCGTACGAATTTGGCAAAAAAGTGTGATTTACGCCGTGAAGGCCAGATGGAACTACGCGTATACTATGTTAGTAATAAGTATAGTGATTCAATACCTAATGCTTGAAATTTTAGTGTTGGCACTGTTTCACTGGCCTACTGTTGCGGGTCACATAGCAACAAAAATCACCCAATTCGGGACCCATAGCATACTATTACCTATTATGTGCCCTTAGCCAAAGTGAGCGATTCGGTGACCTACAGTGGTTGATCAAAACAGCTTTGGGGCACGAAATGCGCCTGTGCTTCAAAACTAACTCACCCAGTGCGGGTTGCAGGTAACTTCTATGTAGCTGTAAAGTGGTGTTTTGTTTCATTGTGTGAGTAATAAAAGGGAGTGTACTTCCTGTGTGAGGCCAGGCCCCTGACTGATGCTGATGATCGTACACGTGGCCGCCGCCGAGCCGCTCCCCACAAGCCACCAGTCATAAACACAGAGGTTTATGACTGGTCATCACGGAGGTCATCATAACTCTTATGACGACCTCCGTGGCGCAGTGTTGAGCGTTATTGTCGTAACGTGCAGAGGTTCCAGTTTTGATCCCCGACAGGTTCAATTTAGGAATTTACAATTTCTGAATTTTCCCTGGTCTGGCCTGGTGGGAGGCTTCGGCCGTGGCTAGTTACCACCCTACCGGCAAAGACGTGCCGTGCCGCTAAGCGATTTAGCCTTGTAAAAACCTAATAGGGGTTTGGCATCAGTATGGGTTTAATATAACTACCGTGCCCCTAACAGGTCAGCCCGCTATCATCTTAGACTGCATCATCACTTACCATCAGGTGAGATCGCAGTCAAGGGCTAACTTGTAGTGGATAAAAAAAATTCACCACAAATTCAATGATTCTAATCTGATTAAATTGCTTAATTCCACAATTTCTGGTACAACATTTTTATTGTATCTTATACTCGTAAATTGACATAAAAATATCTATTATTAAATTAAACAAGATAAATTCTTTGAACGCGAAGTTTACCAAACGTCGGGTCTGCCGTGAGACAGCAACCTTTGTTTAAGTTCCATATAATTCGTAGACCTGTTTTAGACGTGGCATCTCCGACGTCCCTTTTTCCTTTCGTTTGATTGCTCTTGAATAAAAGTAGTCGTGTAGACACCCGTGAAATGAATTTCATGTTTTCTTTTGTGAACATATTTAATTTAACTTCTCTTTATTTGTTTTTTATTTTTTATTTTGATAGCGTTTTGGTTTAGGTATATTCTCTGCAATGGCCGATACTCGCTAGTGCTAGTGTAAAATAAAAATATCGAGATCTATCGAGATACGTAAACTTTACGTGAACTTTAAAAGCGTATGTATATATAGCCTTCACAGATCAAAGGAGCTTTGCAAATGGCGCGACGCCCTTTTATGCGGTTCTTCATTCAAATTAAATATGAGTATTATTATTGTTCTATCGTCGATACGTATTTATAAATCCCCTTTTCAAAGGAAGGCGGCATTTTGTGATCATACAAAAATAGTCTTTGAGCTTTAGCGAAAAAACCATCGCTCACGTTCCATTTACGTGCCTACTTATGATAAGGATAATCATATACCGTGAGACCCTCAAGAGCCGCCAGAGTCGCAACTCTGCAAGACGTGCAACTCACTGCAAGGGGTACACGCTACGCGTTTTCCTATACATAGTGAACATTGCTGTAGCATATGATGTGGTTGCTTCGGAGCATAGGTAGATAATAAAGTCAATCATCCCTGTAAATGCTTCTTGCGGCTTCTTTACTAAGAACGGTTTCTACGCAAACTCTAAGGCAGTGTGTGTTCGCCTTTACTCAGAACGAAGAAAAACAACACAGCCCTACCTACTCCTATAAGATTATTAGAGAAGTAGTTAACGACAGGTCATTTGCAGCTAGTGAATAGTATTTATCCATTTACATGAATTAGAGTACATAGGATTATACCTATCTAGTTAGATTTATTTGTTGACGATTCGCCGAAAAGCTGGCACTTCGCCACACAATCGACGCAAGGACTTTATATCTTCAACGAAACATCTCACATTTCTTTAGTTAAGTTTGTAGTTACCTATCAACCTACTCATTTTCTATTTCGAGCGCAATTGCTTAAAAATATCTGAAAAGTGCAAATTGGATTATTCTTCTTGCCCATGAAAACCTGGCCATGAAAACCATGAAAACATGAAAAACCATGAAACCATGATTGTAGCTCATGAAAAACTGGATCACGGTTTACTGAACCTACGAAAATGATTATTTCTACTAGACTATATGTATGTAGCTATTTTGCTTTTTAATAAGAGCAACTGCTGAGTTTCTCGCCGGTTCTTCTCAGTAGAACTTCTTTCCGAACTGGTGGTAGAGTCAAAACTTGACGTAATATAAGAGACACTTGTATTTTCTATATGGAATAAATAAATTCAGTATTGGAGTATCGAGTATGTTTGTTTGTAACCTTTGGAGTTCATATACATTGCAGTTACAACTTACAACAGGAAGAACGTATTGTAAGAATTTGAACCAGATCAATAAGTATAAGCAGGCAGTATAATAAATAGCTGTATTGTATATAAAATGGTACGATCCCGCGTTTAATCAAATATGGGATCTGTATTTGAGGGACCCGGTTATGTGAGACGTATGTGAGGTTTTTAGCTCCGACTGTATTGGATGTCAACGTTCATAAATATTTATTAAACCTTTCAGACTGACCGACACAATCTGTACGAAAATGTTAAATTAGGTTTTTTTAATGATTTTTATTTCAGTTCAGTGCCTTTTTCTTTATATTAGGATTTTCGGAAATAAAATACTTGTAACAACATTATAGGTACAGTAGGTCACCTTTACCTATATATCATTTTGTTACCTAAATACCTAATATCAAAGAGATGCCATAGGCCAGGTGGAAGAGTCTTGACATAATATCATACACATGTTAAACTTATAATCCTGTAAACAATTAAAGCCTTTAACTGTTTACAGGATAGAAGCAATGTTAGGTTAAATAATTATATAGTAAGTATTTCAAATAGTTATATTAATATTAAAGTAGAATTTCAATACTTAAAAATAACTTCATTTTAACTTTACTACTAAGGTATATATTTTGGAACTTGTGTTGAAAACCTTGAAGTATTTTAAGGAAAAATAATTCAGTGCTGTCCTCTTAAAAAGATCGCTTATTTTTTGCTTTGTTTGTTAAATGAAGAGGGTGAATTTTTACGATCATCACGAATTTCTTACAGACCCTTGTACTAAGTAGGTACTGGGCTGACCGAGTTGATTTTCATTACGTTGAAATATTATTTATAAAAAATCTGTGATTTAAGTAATATTTTTCTTTCTTCTCGAATGAAGCTTATTCTATTCGTAAGCACGACAATTGGGCAAAAGTACTGTTTTCAGAACCAATAACCTGTCAGGTCAGTATGTAAATAATTTTTGTAATGAGTACTTTGTGCATAAATAAACTCCGGCATTGCACACAACACTTAAGTACTAAGTTTTTTTTTACTATTCTGTGAGGAAAGCCTACAAAGTTTTCAGAAGAGCTACACGCTGTAAAGCGATTTGTCTCAAGCTACAAGCACCTACAGGGTTTAGGTAAGCCATTATTAAGCCAGTACACATTAAATCTCACTTTTCTAAATGTAGTTCTTAGTCTGATGTGAATAGAGATCAAATTGTAGATTTTACTCGGCTCACATAGGATCTAGATTTGTATATTGCTGGATGTAAAGAAAACGGACAAAGTTTCACATCGACCCGAGAGAAATATTTATAGATGAACGATCGCATGAATCTATTTTGAAAGTTTTGTAACTTGCCCTATTTTGATTACATTGAGTAGGAAAAATACTCCGTTACATATTCTTTTAGTAACTGTATGGTATTAGAAGTGATTACCTACCTGCAATTTCTCTCAATTTCTTTTCATTCCTACCAATTTTTCGGAAAATTGTGATTCTTTTTGTTAATCCCGAATATCTATAAAATGCGATAAAATTACAAAATACATTTAGGGTTTAAACGGTTTAGGTAGGTATTTACAATATTGGGGAGGTCCTGCTCCACACATAGCATTTATATATATCTATCTATCTGAGTAATATGATTCCATGATGATTCCTCTGATAAAACCTAATTAAAAACGCATTTTAGATTGGCATGACGTTTACGTGTGTCTGTTACAGTATATATATATTTATATATATATGACTGCCTCGTTGGTCTAGTGGTTAGCATAGTCGACTGCGGATCACGAGGTCCTGGGTTCGATTCCCGGTCGGGCATAAAAGTTAGGTATTGGGTTTTTCAATTAAGAAATTCTCAGTGCCAGCCCGGAGTTGGAAGTTGGCGGTGTTTCACCCCCGTGCCTCGGAGAGCACGTTAAGCCGTCGGTCCCGGTTATTATCAGTAACATTATAGTAGTCGTTAAAGCCCGCCAACCCGCATTGGAGCAGCGTGGTGGGTCTAAGCTCTAATTCCCGCTCTCCTATGAGAGTGGAGGCCTGTGCCCAGCAGTGGGACGTTAATAGGCTGTAGTGATGATGATGATGATGATATATATATAATATATATTACTGGTCTAGTAGGTATGATACTGTCTGGAGTGTGCTCCTAGGTCGTGCCTCAATATTGAGCCAACCTAAAGGATATTATCACGGTGCGTAATACGTATGCTATGAGGGTAGAGTTTTACTACTGTGAAATATCCACCCTCATATCATTATTGCCTGCCTCAAAGCAAATGCGAACCTATTAGAATTAACCCTTGATCAATCAAGGGTTAATCCTATTGTATGAGAGTATACGTACCTGGCTCTATCTTACTGTAAGATAGAGCCAGGTACGTACGCTGATACAATAGGATTAATACATAATTTGATACATGATGTAAGATTCTTACATCATGTATCAAATCCTTTTACAACAGGTAGAATATAATCTTAATATATATAAATCTCGTGTCACAATGTTTGTCCTCAATGGACTCCTAAACCACTTAACCGATTATAATAAAATTCGCACACCATGTGCAGTTCGATCCAACTTGAGAGATAGGATAGTTTAAATCTTTAAAAAAACATCAATTCACGCGGGCGAAGTCGCGGGCATCATTAGTTTATTATTAAAACTTATATGTAAGTATGTGCTCCTGCTGATAAATTCAAGCACGACCTTTAAATAGATTTTGATGGATGATCAAACCGCAGTGACATTCTTACAAAGCATCATCAATCTTGTCTTTCCGAAGGAGTGATTAATGCTATCGGGTATCAAAGAAAACTGTGTAGAAAAAAACAATTAATTATGAAAAAGTTGAACTATTAAAGTTAAAGCGCAGCTGATTTTGAAAACTTGAAAATTTGAAAAATGATCTTTCTTTACTACTTATATACTTATGAGAAACTAGCTGTTGCCCGTGACTTCGTTCGCGTGGAAATTTTGAGGTGTACTTATGTGTAAGAACTTAGAACTATAAGAATCTCTATATATATAAAAATCAATTGCTGTTCGTTTGTCTCGCTAAAACTCGAGATGAACTGGGCCGATTTAGCTGATTTTGGTTTTGAAATGTTTGTCGTAGTCCTGGAAAGGTTTAAACGGTGAGAAAATATAGAAAAATTGCGAGGAAGATAGGGCAGGACAACGTCTGCCGGGCACACTAGTAAATAAATAAAATAAACTATAAAAAATTAACTATACCTATTATTGGTTTGTCATTCAATTACACCGCAACAGAGCAACGGATCGACGTGATTTTTGCATGGAGCTGGGCCTGGACAGTGACCTAGTTCACTATGTATAATGTATCTCTGAAAATCATAATCCACGTGGATGAAATATCTAGCTGTAGTAGCTGGCTCGTAGTAGCTGCTACGTCGTATGACATACTGTATGTGTGTATTGCTATACATACACTCAACTATCATGTGAAATACATTGCAACTGCGTTCATAATACGTTGCAGCTGCGTTCATTTTTAGATTAAACGATCTTGATCAGCAATAGCGCACGTCAATGTTATCGCGACATTCTTCCACGTCGGTGCCTCTGCGCTTGGTCATTCAGTCGCGACTACGCACCTATCGGATACCTACTGATAAACCACTATATGGGAAATTGAAAGGAAAAATGCAAGCCTAACAGCTAAAGTTATTTATGCAGGTAAATATTTTGAAAGCCGATTGTAGGCATTAAATTTAAATAGCCTCTTCCTAAACTTTCACAGAAACATTTTTAAAGTTTTTCTTCAATTTATTTAAATTAGTCTTGTTGTTTTCCAGCACCTAAATGATGAAAATTCCCATTTTGCAAACGTTACTATTGTTCTCAATTTAACACACTTGCTGTGGTACTAAAGTGTTTGTAAATTGTAATTAATAAATTCGACATGAACGTAAGTAGCGGTTGGAATTATGAGTCGGTGCTTATAAATTGATCTATTATTGAAATAGTGCCCCTTCCTTCCACTTGTAATCGTTTAAAATAAACGAAGTATACATGAAGTATACAGTTTTAGGTACCTACAGTTTTTACTATAAGGTACCTGCCCATTTTTTTTACTCCACTTCAAGTTAGCTCTTGACTCTTACCTGATGGTTAGTAATGATGCACTCTAAGATGGTAAATAAGATTTTACATTTTTCATTAGGTTCTTTACTTAGAACATTTAGGTTACATTATCTACACTGAGATGTGTTTTAGATACTAAGGTACGTTGAAAAATCATATTTAAACTGCCGTAAATGCTCTGGATTCGTAAAGATGATCCAAGATTAATTTTCATCTTCGAAATATAATGCATAAGCCGAACTAAAAAGTGATCATATTAACACATTGGAATTAGCAGCAGAATTTTCCCGGACCGGTGCTTGGAAATTGATCTATTATTGAAATTAGAGAGAGCAAGATCGGCTTTCATTCCTCGGTGGTTCTATATTTATATCGAGTGGGGTTTTTAGTGCCGAATTTTGGGAGTTCTTTACGAATGGAGGTTACCAATTTGAAAGATTTTAATCTTACTTCCGGCAGGAAACGTCCGCAAAGGACAGTGTTTTTATTTTATTTTCGGCACTGTGTACTAGGGTCATAGAGTACAATGAATTATTGTTGTACAATGCACTGTATGCATCGGTCCCTAAGTCCGGTGGAACAAATTGACGTCTACAAGAATTGATGTATAATTTTAGATGTCTACAAGCGTTCAAGTGCAGTGTTTCTTATTTTATTTTAGACTAAAACCTGTGTTTTCCTATGGTGTACATATTATGTGACTTGATTTTAAAAAATTAACTTGAAAATTTTGGCCGACTTATAGGTACTTAAGTAGATAGTTTTATTTTTATCTAGATACTAGCTGAGGTTACACATAAAAGTTGTCATAGGTAGTTTGCTGAGAAAATCTGATAAGTATACAATCTTAAAAATAATCAATTAAATCATACTTACTAATATTATAAATGCGAAAGTGTGTTTGTTTGTTGGTTTGTTGGTTTGTCCTTCAATCACGCCGCAACGGAGCAATGGATTGACGTGATTTTTGGCATGGATATAGGTGAAGACCTGGAGAGTGACAAAGGCTACTTTTTGTCCCGGCAAATTAAGGATTTCCCGCGGGAATAACAAAAACCTTAAACCACTCGGACGAAGTCGCGGGCATCAGCTAGTATTATCTAATATCAAATAGGTTCAGCTCTTAGGTGCAGCTTATACCTACAACCAACACATGAGTTTACTACGAGAGCTTTTGTCAAAATATTTCAAATTGATCAAGGTCTCAGAAGTTCATAATTTATCTACGGCCTGAGGGCAACTACGCAACTTGGATTGAGTAAATTATAGAGTTTGCATTAAGTTAGTACCTACTTTAGGACGTGTTTTAATAACCTTTCCCCGCTTAGGCCGACTTGCTCAGAAAATTCCTGACTAAGTAGGTACTGCCTAAACTAATAAAGCAAGCAATGAAAAAAAAAGCAAGCAAGCAATGATGGGTATAATTGATGAAATGAACATGCATGTACTAAACGAAGGGACGACTCCAACCTTTTATACTATAAGAAACAACATTGAATACAAAAGTAATGTCGATATCACAGTTTGTAGTCAGGAGATAATAAATAAAATAGAAGACTGGAAGGTAGATATTGGGGTAACCAGCGCAGATCATAATGCAATTACATTCTCGTTAAACATTAACAAACCAATAGTAAAAAGACCAATTAAAACAACACGCAAATATAATACAAAAAAAGCAAAGTGGCAGTTATTTAGGCTAGAATTAAAACAAAAACTAACTAGTAAAAATATAACAATGGAAGAAATAGAAAAATCAGATACAAAAGAAAAAATAGAAAACCTAGTTTTAAACTACACTGAATGCATAACAGATACATGACAAAAAACTATACCTAGGAAAAATAATAAAACAAAATATAACTTACCCTGGTGGACAGATGAGCTGGAAAACCTGAAAAAAGATCTTATAACTAAAAAAGGAGGATCTCCTGCGCAGCACCACGTCGAAGACCCTACGTTATAGATGAATATCTGCAAGCAAAAGAGAAATACGAACTAAGAGCGTCCGAAGCACAAATTAGTAGTTGGAAACAGTTCTGTGGAGCACAAGATCGAGTAAGTCTATGGGACGGAATATATAGGGTAATACGGAAGACTACTAGGAATAATGAAGATCAACCGCTAGTCAAAGAGGGAAGACAGCTAAGTCCAGAAGAATCAGTTGAATTACTAGCGAATACATTTTTTCCTATAGATACTATAACAAATGATGAGCCAGAACATATAGAAATAAGAATGACAGCTGAAAAAATTGAAGAGTATATGCAAAATGATAAACAAGATCCTCCTTTCACAATTGATGAACTCAAACACGTTACTAGTAGTTTTAATGTGAAAAAGCTCCAGGTGATGATGGTCTCACCGCGGACATTTGCGCAGAAGCAATTAAAACCGACGAAGAGATCTTCTTAGGAATTATAAACAGGTGCCTCGAATTATCATACTTCCCAATATTATGGAAAGAGGCGACGGTAATAGTCCTCAGGAAACCAGGAAAGACCGATTACAACCAGGTGAAATCGTATAGACCAATTGGACTGTTACCAATCCTTGGTAAAATATTGGAGAAGTTGATAGTGAGAAGACTTCGATGGCACTTGTTGCCGAAGACTAGTCCTAGGCAATATGGCTTTGTCCCACAACGCAGCACAGAAGACTCCCTGTATGATCTTATACAACACGTGCGCAACAATCTGGACACTAAACTGATTAGTGTTGTTGTATCATTGGACATAGAGGGAGCCTTCGATAGCGCATGGTGGCCCGCAATAAAGAATAGGTTAATTCAAAAACAGTGCCCTCAGAACCTTCGGAAGATCTGTAATAGTTACCTTCAGAATCGTAAAGTATGCGTTCGCTACGCTGACAGAGAATACACGATGGAAACATCGAAGGGCTGTGTGCAAGGGTCCGTTGGAGGACCTACTTTTTGGAATTTATTACTCGATCCCTTGTTGGACGAGATAGAAAGAAATGGCGTACATTGCCAGGCTCTTCAGGTCTTCTCCGGACATACAGTTTCCAATATAGAAGAACAAGCGGAGCGGACACTCGCCCAGGTGTATGCGTGGGGTAAATTAAATAAGCTAAATTTTGCACCACACAAGACCTGTGGTATGATAATGACCAGAAAACTGAAATATGATACTCCACGCATACGAATGGGTGATGCTATAATTGAATTAAAAAATTAAATTAAAATTCTAGGATTAATAATAGATAAAAAACTGACATTTAAAAGTCACGTAAAATATATATGTACAAAAGCTCTCAATATTTACAAACCCTTAGCGCGATCTGCTAAAATTAGCTGGGGACTGGGCCCGGAGATTATCAGGACAATATACGTGGCGGTTATAGAACCGATTATTCTCTACGCGGCCAGTGTATGGGCACCAGCGGCGAAGAAAGTATATGTCACCGTAAGATCGTAAAAACCGTTTGATTATAATATACCTCGCAAGATTGTGAACTATCGAAAGATTGTGAACTGAACTTACTGATTACAATTTAACGCATTATTTTTCGGTAGATTATAATCCATCGAAGTGAAACTGTTATATCACAATCTGCCGCGCGGTAAATTGTCAGCTGTCCGAAGGCCGTCCCTGATTGGTCGGTGTTGATAGATAGGCTCAATATCTGACATATACATAAAAAATCAGCTTAACTCAGTGCAAAGAAGCTTTGCATTAAAAATATGCAAAGCGTATAGGACCGTATCACCACAGAGTACGTATCACTGACCGCAGCTTTGCTATTGGCAAAGCTAATACCACTGGATTTACGCATACATGAAATGGCATCTTTATATCAAGCCAAGCGAGGAAAGCCTTTACAAGCAGTAGATAATAGGACAGCATATATTAAAAGTTTCTCATAAATACCTACTTCTGGATTGTCTCTTACACAAGGAATTCTTGAGTGCGAAGTATATAATCTTAGTTGTAATTATGGAATGTTAATTATTTATTTTATGTTTTAATCTGCTTTCGTTCTTATAAAAAAGCCATCTGAAGTATCATTGCTGAACAAATGAAGACGTTTAAATGTTTTTAGGTAGATCATTGTACCTACGAGTACATAATATGTCGCCACCAAATCGAAGAATTTGCCGTACCTAGTACCTACGTAATATTTTCATAATGGCTAGCCGTTCTGTGATATACCGATTTTACGTTAGCCGCATTTAAATCAAGTTACGTTGTAGCGTGACCGTACTAATCAAACAAAATCACTACGCCAGAAGACTCTTTCTGCCTTCGCAGGACAGACTTTGCTGCTTTGAAGAACGCGAATCACTGATTCAATATGGCGACATTTGTTCAGCCCTATTACAATCTGACAACTTTGAACCACCGTATTACAAAACGAGGCCGTTGCTGCTGCGACATACTTAGCTACGTGGAACTATAGTATAAAAGTTTCACGTAGGCACGTTCTATTTCTTTATTCACGACATAGAAATATCGTTACCCATCTAAATGTCAGTGAACATCGTATCTCGAACTATTTTCGTATTGGGAAATGGGAACACGATTAAGGCAGAACTTGGTGAAGCGAAACTAATTTTCGCTCGCACCTTTGAGAGAAAACAAGGGGAGAGAGACAACTTTATCTGTGTCTACGTAGACAAAGTGACAAAGGGAAAAATAATTTCTTTCGTTCGGTTTTTCTTCGAGTCTTTTTTAATGGCTGTTATATATTTTAATGATGACATTTTCACTATTTGTAATATAGATTAAGCTACGAGTATATTTATTTGTATCAAATTGTTTTAAACTGTGGGAACATATTGTTATTGTTATTTTAATTAAATATTAAATTCGTCTTAATTAGTTTGTAAATTTTTGGCTTAATTGTACCAATGTCAAGAACTGATTGGGCATTTTCACTATGGCCATGAACAGCACTGCATCGCCACTAGCCACTGAATAGGCTCAATAGTGTAAGGTCGAATTGAAGAGCTAGACAAAACCGAATTAGTCAGCGAAATTAAATTTTACAACATGGGAAAAAACTAATTTTACTGTATGGAGGGGAAAATCTTTTGTAAGTGGTTTGGTAGGTAAAGTGGGTTTTATCGTATTTAGAGCTGGTTTTGATTGAAAATTATTACAGCGATCGACGCAACTGGATCAAGATGCCACGATTCGAAAAAAAAATGTGTTTGAATTATAGTGGTCTAATCCGGCCCTGTTCGCCAGATCCCCAATTAATAAAAAAAAGACGTGTGGCACTCGGAGACTGCCGCGGTAAAGCTATTGCATAGCATTTTTTATCAACTTACCTAACACTTTGGTTGCTATGACTACTTGTGTTGTTGACTTCAAATTATTGAAAATAAAAAGACTATTTTTATGAAAAGATGATTTGGAATATAAAGGCGAAATAATTTTAAAGAATTATGAACATAATTTTCAATAATTTGAAGTCAACAACACAAGTAGTCATAGCAACCAAAGTGTTAGGTTTTCAATTTCGAACACGGAATTTCTGGATTCGGTCTCCACCCTCAAGGCCCGCGATAGAAGCTATGCAATAGCTTAAAAAATAGCTATTGCCCGATAGGCGATATGCGTTGCAATCCCGCTTTCAATTTCCGACGCCTTGCACATCGTGTGTCACTGCATTCTTCATCCAATACGCAAGGAATACGAACACACAAACATATACTTTTGCTAGTGGCTAATGCCTATAGTTCTAAGTAAATTTTCTGAGATTATAATATTTAGGTTTGAACTTTGAATATGTAGCCTCAAAGTATATCGCTCAGCGTAGATCTATAAAGCAGTTTTGTTTTGTCAAAAGTGTTATATAAAGTGGTGTTATATATGGTACTCAATCGCTTTTTAAGTCTAACGTGCATTTTATAAAGGCCCAGGGGAAACAAAAAATAAAAAAGCGCAAAATACATAACAAAACAATAAAAAAAACGTTTATTTTGTTAAACTCTATTAAGTTTATTTTAGTAGCTGGCCCTTTCAAAATTAGCCTATAGTTTTTTGGAGGCTGAGGTCTCCTTTGTGATTTCTATAGCACCATCATACTATAATTACTAATATTATAAATGCGAAAGTGTGTTTGTTTGTTGGTTTGTTGGTTTATTGGTTTGTTGGTTTGTCCTTCAATCACGCCGCAACGGAGCAATGGAGCGACGTGGAGAGAATTAAGGAGTTCCCGGTGGAATTTTAAAAACTTAAACCACGCGGATGAAGTCGCGGGCATCAGCTAGTATTTCATAAATAGCTAAGTATAAAATATTTTAGAAATAGTCCATAGGTAATGGTTAGGAGCTTTATATTTATAAAATAGCTGCGCAGGATATAAACTTTTATTATTTATGTGACGCAGAAAAATGAGTAGTAATAATCTAGCCCATCCATATAACGGTACTGCTCTGGTACAATAACGTCAGCTAGGTACTAAGTATTTTCTAGAACCCATGAGAGATATGAGCAGCAATAAATTAAAAGAACAATGTTTTGTGGTATACCTAAGTATAAATTGGTTTTTACTGTTGTTTGTTTAAGTAATCTTAACAATTGGCTTTTGTCATTAATCATATTGATAAAAATACAATAGATATGTGGCTAACGTGTACTGTGTAATTACATAAATTCCTAATTAAGATTTGTGTTCTTGTGTGCCAATGCTACGGATTAGTTGTTTGTTGGTAAATTATCTTACTTCTTACTAATATTATAAATGCGAAAGTTTAGATGGATGTATGGATGTTTGTTACTCAATCAATTGCCCCAACGGTTGAATGGATCTGGCTGAAATTTGGACAGAGATAGATTATAGTCTGGAATAGTACATAGGATAAAAAGGAAAATTCCCGCGGGAACAACAAAACCTCGATCCACGCGTACGCAGTCGCGTGCATCAGCTAGTATTATTATAATTTTGACGATTGGTTCAGAGATAGGTGGACCCCCAGGGAAGAACATGGGCTACTTTTAGTCCCAAAAAAGTTGAAAACGTGATTTTTCAAATTCCTAAATCAACAACGAGGTCGCGGGCATCATCTAGTCCTGTACCTACATGTTTTTAATGGAAGCACCATTTTGAACAGTGTAGATATAATTACTCCCTAGGCTCTCGTTATCGTGATAATGTATGCTTTTGATGGTAATATGGGATTATTGGATCTATTGATGAATTATCATATGTTTGCATACATAAAGAGGGTTGCGTGGAACTATTAGAATAACTATTTTGGATATTTTACATGAGAAACTAATCAGTAACCATAATCTCTTAAGTTGTTTTCCCAACTTTTTTGATAGGCATAATATTATCATCTAGGTACAGTTTTGCTCCGCCTTAGGCTGCGTCATTACATGATTCGCAGTCAAGGGCACTTCTCTGAAATGAGGTAAAAATCGAGTGGCGAAAATTTTTTTTTTTTTAGTTTTTGATTTTTTAAGTATGCTTTGACAAAGCGGTACCTTCATGTAACACAGTGATGAGGAAGGCCCGCATCAGAACCTAGTTTTCTTGGAGAAATAGCGTGTTTGGTAATTATGGTGTGCATGGTAGTGATAAATTATGATTTGGTAATGAGGTATGGTGTATGGTGATTAGGATTAAGGTTATGGTAATTTTGTATAGACATAGTGATGAGAAATTCTAGAAATCCATAGAACGAAATCCAGGATCTTAGATCTTTGCACTCATTCTAGGAAGTTACTAACCCACAAATTCATTCAGACATTCAGATCATGATCATCGCTGAGATATAGGATCTTTATAAACTAACCTCCTATAATAAAAATTAGCTGAATTCTTGAAGAAGAAGCTTAATAAGTGGACAAACAGTAAATTTACCTGGGTAAATAAGAGAAAGATGAATTGACCAAGAATTTTCACCATAAAATTCTGGCTGGCTGGCACCATAAAAGGATTTTCCTTCCTTCAGCCTTCAGGCTCTTCAGGCCCCCGACCTTCTCGTTCAAACCCCCTAAAACTTTCAACTTGAACTGCAAAGTCTTTACAATTACCTAGCAAAAGATTAATTGGCAGATCCAAACACAAACGTTATAATTATGATTCATTCATACCAGGCGTATAAAAGATACCATCTATCGGAATACGAGATCAGTAATGGTCCCGAGAGTTCTGTCTCTCCAACATAGCTACCTGATGCGACTGAAAACTGAGTGTGATAGTATCCTTCATCATAGTAAATCTAAGATCTTGGGAGAAGGGAAAAGTGCTATGGTGAAGATATAGTTAGAGGTCCCATAGGCAGCGAAATTGACCTGATCACTCAAAACTGATAAAATCTGGTCAAAAACCGGTAAATTCGCCGGCCATAATGCCAGACGTACAAGAGTGTGCGTGTTTATGCTGTCATATAGCGGTGCAATCACATTATAAATATGATTGCACCGCTATATGACAGCATTGAGTTAGAGCTCAATTTCGTGTATCCATTCTTATACGTTTAGGGTATCGTACATACCTAAACATATGAGAATGGATACATGAAATTGCGCTCTAATTCAATGCTTTTATGGTTTATTTTACTTTAAAGCCGAACTTAGACGATTTGATCGAAAATTCTTACATAATTGGGGGCCTGGCCTTCAAAATTATCAATTTTTCAATTGAAGAATTTTATTCTTGCTTGCCCCATCCTTGCCTGCCTTTCATGGATGGATGACATGTAGCGAGTCGCAGGGATCCGCTAGATTCAGCGCAAGACCAAGGCTCAGAAGTCCTTATAAAAGGGTAATGTGTGGACAGCCAGACCAGCAGTGGACGTCATCAGTTGATGTCTAGGATACATATTAACTACTTAATTAAGTCCCTGTCTGGTTTTTTCACCATATTATATCTCAAAAGTCAAAACAGATTCATGACATGCACCAAATGGACTGCTGTTGACGTTCCATTTATTCTATTTACTCTTTTGATGTTTTATCAAAAACTACTGAATGGATTTTGATGCAACTTTTTGCATTCACAAGGTATTAGTTCAGAGCAAATTTTAAAATATTTTTAATATTTATAAAATTAAGAATTATATTTTTAATCTATAATTTTCTAATTTTTACTGATATTTTACTGAATTTATTGTATTTATATAGTTATTTCAGCCTAAATTTTATGTTTTTCAATTATTTTTAGTATAATGTATATTATTTGCCAGTTATTTATAAATACTATGCCCAAAATATTCTTAATTTTATTATAAAATGCTTTTATTTGTGTCTTAATGCCATTTTTATAAACTTTTCTAAATTTCATTCATTTAAATTTTTTTAACGTCTAAATATATTGCAAATAATTATTTAAGCTTATAATAATTAAAAGCTTTCCTAAAAATAAAGAAATTTCAGAAATGTCTTTGATTTAGTTTTAAAATAATTCAAAATAGTCATGGTAATTGTGGTAATTAGAATCATGGTAATGATAATTTCGCTATTTTTAAATTATTTAAAAATTAACAGATTTATTTTAAATTTTGCAGGATATTCATGTGAATTAAAAACACGTTTTCATCACATACATCATAAGTAAAAATAACAAGAGAATATAACGTGTATTTTAAAAGTGGTGATTTTTTTATGAATTAGATAGGAAAGTTGACAAAGTGCAGAATAACAAACTTTAGTTACTATGTCAACCAATAGATGGCACCACTAGTATGTTGCCTCGTGCTAGCGTTTGGTATTGTAAGATAATATAGGAGCCCGCATGTAACAATGATCGGTATCCAAATTCCAATTCGAAGGTGCATCAGCTTACGGCAGAACATCCTCGATCGAACTACCCCTTAATGTCCACAGCAACGACGGTGCATCAGCCTACGGCCGAACACCCTTGTACTGTACTTCCGAGTATCAATTATTATCACTAGGTAAGCGAAAAGTGTACGAATTGTAACCTCCACCCTTTATCTGTAATAAATGCCCTTATTGCCTACCCGAGTCGTATTTTGCTCGTCCGCCCTGACCCCTTCCACTACAAACATTATTTCCCAATACCTTCAAAACGCTTAGACATGCGCTTAACCTGTTACAATAAGTTCTTCAAACACAAAAGCCTTACGTATTAATGCTATCATGATGGATGCAGTACATATATTATCATTGTTATCATAGTGACCGGTCATCATCCGGTCACGTAAATTAGGAAAAAGTCGTGGGACAGACTTTAGTATCTCGTATTTTTTTCATTTTTCGTTATTTTGTTACATGTTAGTTTCAATTTTATAGGTTTATTATTTATTAACAATATATATTTTTTTAATTTTTTTTTAATCGATAGTTTTTGAGAAAAAAAAAAATGTTTCCAACAACTTAGGCAGTGGGACAGTCATGGTAGTGAGAAATTTGAGGTTTAAGATTTTTTTAAGATGGATCTCACCTCTTTTATCTTCTTTTTCTTGATATAGAGGACACTGTCTAGTGTCTACAAAAAAAATTACATAAGCCTGAGTTAGTTTTAAGGTACGTTCTCCAGCTTGGGACACGCTTTTTACAACATTTCGATGAAGCATCCTTAAAAGCACTTGGTAGGTACAATCAAAAAATCTTCAAAAAATTCATATATCGGTATAAAATAAAAAAAGGTATTTATTACAGAAGTTGTCGCAAATCATTAGGCACAAATGAGACGATCTTAGAGGCAGTTGTAGGAAAATGTTCTATAAATTCTGAAAATATAATATTGTAACAATTATTTAGTGATTGAGTGCATTACATACACAGTATAATTTTTCCTTTCAAAATATGCGTTTCTAGGGAAAAAAAGCCCCAAATTTCTAACAGTTCTGAAACTAGGCTTTTCACAATCAGTAAACATGACGACACCTACGACGTAGCGAGCTAACAATGCTGCTACAGCTAAGCTCGTGATTAGTAGGCACCATGTAGGCACATACGCTACACTCGTGTCACTCGTTTAATCAGAAATGCATTCATCATATTGGTGGGTCATCACGACATTTTGCACAGAGGTAGATATAGCACACACAGTGAGTGAGCATTATAGGAAATTATTTTAGAAAATTCATCGCCGACGCAAACAAAATATTTTTTCTCAGCTGTACTATTACCTATTCTGTGGCTTTACGTGGTACAGATGTCAATTTGATATGTCAAACTTTAAAATTTCGCTTTGAATAGGGGATTATGGGAAATCTCATCGACCACTTGGCTGGTCAATATCATAAATGCTGCCATTATATTATGTTTACGGAAAATATTATACCGACCGTATTATAGGATCAATATAAGAGCCACATTCCTGTTAAGTTAATTAAGTATCTACAGGCTACAGCCTGTTCTGTTTTACGACTGCTATATTTTACCACACCACAAAATAAATGTGACACTAAAGTGTTCCTTACTACCTACCTATACTCAACTTTATCTCTTATACACAATATTTTTACTATAGAATGTTTTCGTATTTTACACAATATATTCACTATACTTTTTTGTGTAAATACTTAATTGCTTTGGACAAAGATTATTTTGACTAGATACCTAGGTATTTCAGAAATATATAATATACAAGTAGGCAACTCAGAACTACTCCAAGGAGTGAAATATACGACAAATCGAATTATCAATCATGGAACTTCTCCACCTCGGCAAACGTCTGAGTCAAACAAACAATGTTAGTGTGCTAGTCTTGCTCTCAGAGAGTAGGTAACTAAGTACTAGGTATAGGTATACGTTTATCTACTGTAAATACAAAGCAAATTAAATGAGACGGAGGTAGACTTTTTTGTAACTAATACTTATTTAGCTACAAAAGTAAAAGGATCTTTCTTGTATGTTTACTAACATCAATTAGCCAGCTGTTCAAATTCCCTGTACGAGAAAATCAAGCAGTATATCCGCCCATTTAGCGAAGTAGATAGGATGATAGATCGTCGTATCGTAACCTAAGATTACTTCACTTCGCCATCGTTTGACAATGATTGATTTAAGACCTTGTTTATATCTTTGCACTTTGGGAGCAAGAGAGTTGAGAGGTGAAATTTTATCTTAGAAAATCTTACTATCGTTCGATATATTATTATCTAACCCTGTATCCACGCGTGTACGCGTTTACTATTCGCAAATATGTGTGTAGTCATCCAAACTACTCAGCTGCCGTCAATACTCTTCAGTAACTTCATGCCTCGCTTTCTTCTCGGTCAACTCTGGGAAAACTGACACATCGAGTGAAGCACGCAAGGCGGAGGCGAGTGCATCTTGGTGGGAAGTGTGGATGCAGACTGATACCTTCATCTGGATTCTTAGAAGATGAACATTAAGCCCCGCGTCTATTTTATCTTGCTCTCGATCTGTTTGATGATTTTACGAGTATGTTTCCTTTTTACTATATTTTCCTAAGAAGGCAACTTTTGATTTAAGCCCTAATGTACCTACTTACTTAGAGCCAATAAGAATTGTAGTTCGCTATTTTGGAGCACTGCTTATCATGTCAGATTAATAGAATACTAACTATACATTACTGCATGGTAATCAAGGTATATAAATAAAAATCAATTGCCGAAATGTATGTTCCCCCATCACTTCTGAACGGCTTGACTGATTCAGATGGAAGTTTTTGTGTGTATTTGAGTGGGTCCCGGGGTGGTTTGTATTTACAATTGGATCCGGTAGGTTCCGCTGCAATCGGATTCTAGATTAAAGGCAGGACAACGTCTGCCGGGCCCGCTAGTGAAAAATATTTATTAAATATTTCACAATTAAAAACTAACGTACGAGTACCTAATAATCATTGATGTAGAATTTTACTCATTCTATTTCAATGCTAATAATAAATAATCAAATTTTGAGTGGATAAATGTCAAAAGTTTTTAATTAAGTTGTCGAATCCTCTTTAAAAAAGTCTAATTTAAAGTTCTTAATTAGGAAGGGAGTTAGAGCAAACAGGCACTTAACAACATAAAGCTTTTAGGTGAAAGTTTATTTCTATAAAACTCAGAAAAGTAGAAAATTTTATTTTCAATATTAACTCAATATTTTAAAACGGCTCGGCTAACGTTTTTTTAGAGTATATCTACTTAGTCATGTTTTACTTGATATGTTTATAATGAATATTATTCACGACCTTCGAACATAAATGGTTTTAATTTATAAGGACGTACGTATACTCTAAGCTCGCGACAGTTTAAATGCTATAACTTTTTAAAATGTCTGCAACCATTCAATTTTTTTTCTGATTTATCTAAACAGGTCGTTTCATATAATCAGATTAGACCAACGGCTGAAACCTAATTTTTCTATGTCACAGGCAGGGACCGTAATTTGAGAACTCTCTTAAGGAAATGCTTGGAAAGTTGTACGTTGAAGGAGAGTTAAAATTGGATTACGCTCTGATGCGAATAATTTCACAACGAAGGTTTTTTACATTCATAAATTAATTTGCAGACATTTTTTATTTAGACTACTAAATTAATGGTATTTATAAAACAGCTATGTAGTTTTAATGTAATTATATAAATAACAATAACATTATAATAATAATATATTGCGCCAAATTTATCACTAACGTGTGTAATAAATAATCTTCAAAATAGGACCTAAGTAGTTAATCTATATATATAAAAATGAATTCCTATTTCCCTTGGTCACGGCATCACGCGTGAACGGCTGGACCAATTCCGCTAATTCTTTTTTGTTGTGTTTGTTTGGACCACGGGATGGTTTATATCCACAACTAGCTGATGCCCGCGACTTCGTCCGCGTGGTTTAAGTTTTTTGTTATCGCGGGAACTCCTTAATTTTCCTATGTCTATGCCAATTAGCCTATGACACTCTCCAGGTCCTCACCTATATCCATGCCAAAAATTACTTCAATCCGTTGCTCCGTTGCGGCGTGATTGAAGGACAAACTAATAAACCAACAAACCAACAAACAAATGCACTTTCGCATTTATGATGTTAGTATGATTGGACCCTGTAGGGGGCGCTGCAATCTGTTTCGACGTTCAAGGCAGGACAAAATCTGCCGGGCCCACTAGTTAATAATGAACATATTTTTTCCTATAGTATAATATGTACTGAAGTGCATTAGCATTAGCGATAAGACCGCCTTTGCATACAGTTTACATCTAATCGTAGTTTAATATCTTTTGCTAATAATTGAAAATAAATAACATAAGTGGTAACAAGTACCTACACACAGCACGCCAGTTACGTATACCTACGGCGTCATGGAAAAAATCACTTTCCTTGCAAGATCGCAACCTTGCACCTCCAGCGAATGGCCATAGTACCAGTGCATATAGTCAGCGGACTCCACGGAATTGCATCACGTCCGAAGAAACGTGACATCAAGCATCGCTTAGATTTTAGTACGAAAATGTAAGATATAAAAGCTAATGAAACAGTGAGAAGATCGTTCGTTAATCCTGTCGTCTAACATCGACACAGGATGCTAGTTAGGGTAGATTAGGTTAGCCCTAGGTAGTAATAATGTGAACCGCTGCGTCTAAAATCGACGTAGCATTAGTTTAGGTCATAATGTAAGAATTAATAAATAAATTTAGTAGGGAATGAATCGTCGTCTCCTTCTGTAATCCTTCTGGCTGCCGCCCTACGTAACTCGCCTACGTCAAATTACAAATACATAAACAAATATAATATATACATAGATAAATAACATAGGTAGCTAATTAAAATGTCAATTTGGATTTGTGGTTATAATAATTTGATATAAAAAATTCTTTTTTAAACAACCGACTTCAAACTCCCGCGCCAACTTTACAACAACAAGCACACGCTATACAAAGTACCTACTTATTTTATTGTTGATATTTTAAAAACCGCTCGACCGATTTCAATAAAATTTATATGGGACCATCTTTGAAGTATACCCTTTCAAACAAAAAAAGAATTTTCAAAATCGGTCCAGGCGTCTTAGAGTAATCGGGAAACATACATAAAAAATAAAAATAAAAGATTTCGACGAATTGAGAACCTCCTCCTTTTTTGAAGTCGGTTAAAAAGGAAGCCCGCATCACGATGTCATTATGCCGTGAATGTAGGGCCCATTCATTATAACGCTTTGTTTTCGTTTTGTTTGCAAATAGATAGCATCCACTGGGTATTGTTTTAATAATAATGCATTTAACCATCTGCTTTTGTATTGAAATATGGTGATATAGGGGATTGGTTTTTAGAAAATCCGTAGTAATAAAATATGAATGTGAATGTATTTCTGTTTGTCAGTCTCATTGGCGCTGGTCTATTTGGGTTTCAACGAAATTCGACTCTTTGTTGATAAATAATATTTTTAAATCGGACAGTCAAAGGAAGTGTTCAAAAGACTAAAACCACGCGGACAAAGTCGCGGGATAGTTAGCAAGTTGTCTATAAAAATATATAGAACTATAATTGCAATGCTATAAATTAAATTTGTTCTTTATTTCCGTCATCATCAATACCGAAAAGCGCCAAACTCAAAATTTGCGTGAGTAAGAACCTAAAGCAAGTGAAGTGAAGCCCGCGATTCGTCCGCGTGGTTTAAGTTTTTTCGATTCCCGCAGGAAGTCCTTCATTTTCCGGGATAAAAAGTAACCTATGTCACTCTCCAGGTCCTCAACTATACCCATGCCAAAAATCACGTCGATCCGTTGCTCCGTTGCGGCGTGATTGAAGGAAAAACCAACAAAACCAACAAACAAACTGACTTTCGCATTTATAATATTAGTATGATTCATTAAAACATCATACTCATACTTAATATTATAAATGCGAAAGTCACTTTGTTTGTTGGTTTGTTGGTTTGTTGGTTTGTTGGTTTGTTGGTTTGTTGGTTTGTCCTTCAATCACGCCGCAACGGAGCAACGGATTGACGTGATTTTTGGCATGGGTATAGTTGAGGAACTGGAGAGTGACATAGGCTACTTTTTATCCCGGAAAATTAAGGAGTTCCCGCGGGAATAACAAAAAACTTAAACCACGCGGACGAAGTCGCGGGCATCAGCTAGTTTGCATATAAACATGAAAATTTTATTTTTAGTAGGGTATTAACTGTTGTAATTGTACTTTATGATATAAAAAAAAAACCTCTCGTGCTTTAAAAAGATGTCATTATAGCTTAGCGAAAAATAAAAACTAATGTCACACAGTCTAAGGATAGATACGTTCTTTCCCACCAGTCGTTCAACGGAGGCATCCAGACAAAGCAAAGCTGCAGGGGTTTTGAATTTCGATGTACAATATGTACCTACATGGTTAAGGCATAAGGTATTAAGTGAATGTGATTATTTATTTGTTAATATCATCAAGTGAAAATAAAAATCTTACTCATTTATAAAAATTTAATTAAAATTTTATTTTATTTTCTCGCAATCGAAGAGAAAAGTAGAGTGTTTACCACGGGACTAAAAGCCATTTTACTTGACTCTATAGCATAACCTCGAGCTACGCTCGAGAAGCTAATCATCTCGTAGTCGTACGAAATGGCTCATTTTAGTCCCTTGTTGTACAATTTACTATTTTTATCGTGGTCTAAGGCTGCATGTCTTTCTTCTTCGAGACCGCATTTTAATTATACTTGCGAGCCGCTCAGCACATGCATATTTTCTTTTTAGGAGGTCACGGGGTCGTCGCCTCGGGTTATTTAGAACATCATTTTGTGGGAAATGTAGCCGTAAAAAATAGTAGACCGTAAAAAAATTTTTTTTTCTTCAAAAACTTTGAATACCTATTTTCAGAATTTAATTTTAGAATTTCAAAATTTAATTTTTTTGCCCGTGGTGGTATTAAAGCATAGACAATAGTTAGATATTACATCATAGTCAGGGTAGGTGTTGAATTTATTTTTTAATTTTTTAGAGCATTGTTTCTGAAAAAAATTTGACATTCGTGAAAGTAGTTCTGGTCTCTAGAGTCAGTTACACTTTTGTAGTGTATCTGCAATATTTATATATTATATATATATATATATATATATATATATATATATATATTATATATATATATATATATATATATATATATATATATATATATAAATTAAATTTTACATTACAAAAATATTAATTAGGTGGCGCCCGTGGGGATAAAAAGTAACCAATAAATAATATATAATTATAAATGCGAAAGTATGCCTCCGGAGAAAGACATGGTCAACATTTCTTCCCGAAAATCAAAGAGTTCCCTCAGAAATTCTAAAAACCTAAATCCACTAGGAAGTTGCGGGCGTTATCTAGTAGTAAATAAGAGGATAAATTACTTGCTGTAATAAGTTTATTTGTGAGCGTTTGAGAGTTATAAATCACAGACTTATCTATTTTGGTTGTGGCTGAGGGCTTAACGTAAACTTTTGTATCGGCAGCGACAGTTCGATACTGGTTTGAGTTTAATGCTCTACCTCGGGGGGCTTTAGGAACTTTGTATTTTAGCGACTGGTAAAACAACGTTCTAGACATACCCTAGTTACATACATACATCCGAGTAACCATACATAGAGTATGGTACTCCATACCATACCATACCGTACTCTATCATTCCTATACTTTGAAGATAACATTTTTGAAGTGAAACTTCTTTAGAATCGTTATGATTTGAAAATTCGATGAAACGAAAAACGAAACGAAAAAGCGAAACCAAAACGAGACAAACATTCATAATTAATAGGATTTAGCCTGCGAGAGAATGAGATAGAGTACAAGATATATTTATCTCATTATCTCGTAGGCTACTTTTCTGAAGTTTCACTTCTGCCGTGTGTGAATTGCACATACATACTTTTTTTCTGATATTTTTATCGCATAGTGCTAAGTGACCGTCTTCAACACGAGAAACCTAATGTTTCTGACTTTTAACGAATATTTTTATTTTATTTTAAAGGGTAGATAACCCCTTGAATAACCCCCATAGAATAGTAATTTTAAGAACCAAATGGTATTTGGAAGAAAACCAGGTACGGAGAAGATGTTTCCACAGTTTGTAGCGCATACCAGGTGGCGCGTAAGAAAGGTGGTATCAACTCAAATTAACAACTTCTCAAAAAACTCCTCATACATAGTACAGTAAAGAACACACAAAACTACCTAAGCGAGCCTTCCGATTTGAATGAATATGTTTCCATTTCATCTGATGTCTTCAAATCAAATAAATATTATAAATGCGAAAGTTTGGATGGATGTCTGGATGTATGGATGTATGGATGTTTGTTACTCAATCACGCCGCAGCGGCTGAACGGATCTGGCTGAAATTTGACACAGAGATAGATTATAGTCTGGAATAGCACATAGGCTACTTTTTATCCCGGAAAATTAAAGAGTTCCCGCGGGAACCAAAAACCTCAAATCACACAGACAAAGTCGCGGGCATTCGCTAGTGTACCTATATTTCATCTTTACTTTGTGCTTCATACATCATATTTGCTTGCATCCACACTGCCTGGATAAGCGGTGCGAAATACCTTCTTGTTGATAAGGGTTCTGCTTTGTACCGACACAATTTGCTCCAAAATAAATTATTATCATCTTAAGATTTACGAGTGTTTTGTTGTTGTTGTCAAAAAATCACAAAAAAAAACACTGTGCAACCGTACTTTGAAGCAGAAAAAGACTTACGTTATCTATATTTAGTTTTGTGTTTGTCTGCATATCATCTTTTTACAGACCATCTTTTGTATAGGTTGCAACTTATCTATATAGGTTTATCTTGATTCACTAGGTATTAGTATAGTACACTCTGACTGAGTTGATAAAATATTGATATTCAGTATCTTCTCTTTTTTCTAAGGAAGGCAAATATATCAAAAGTTATTAAAGCAAGTACTTTAAAGGTTCATTATATTTGAGAAACACTTGTAAAGTAAAGTAATCTTCAGAACAACAAGTGCGCCATAAATATTAAGAAGTGCATTAAAGAATAGGGCGTGCCTCGAATAAAGTAGCCATTAGCTATTGTTTCTTTGCAAAATAAAATATTCACTGCGGGGTTATTTTGAAAATAGAGCACAAAAGGAAAATATATTACGGGCTTAGAAATGGATGTTCTAGTCAATGGACGTGATAAAGCGGATGTACCTACCTATAGTTTGAGTTGGATTTAGCGTCAATAGTGTACGCTAGTTAGTTAACGCAAATATAAATATAACCCAGTCATTTGGTACTCAAAAAGGGGGTTATGGAAAGTTTTTCGGGAGTTTTGAAAATTGGTATATTGGATAGATTTCGACGTGCCCTTTCCGAATTTTCACTTTGCCACCTCGTATATTTGCCGCTCGCGCCGCCATATTGGAAAAATGGCGCCCAAAACAGTTTTTGACAATAATTCCTTTCGTATTAATTTTACTATGAAAATAGTCATGTAATCAATTAAACTAGAGAAAATTTCCTACTATTTATGTAGTAACCTTTTTTTTTGTAAAATCAATAGTTTCATCGTACGAGAGCCGCAAACCAAAACCTAAATTCACCTTCCACAGTTCAAATAAATTTGTATTGTGGGTGTTTTACAAGTTCTTTAAATTAAATTAGATTGACTTGGCTAAATCTAGCATTTTCTCTAGTTTAATTTGTGGCAAAGTGAAAATTCGGAAAGAAAATACACCAATTTTCAAAACTCCCGAGAAAATTTCCAGGTAAAACTACCAAATGACTGGGTTAATAGACCTAGTCCGAATTGGAACTACGAATTTAGGCACTTCTAGATAGCCTTCTGAAGCTGAAATTATGGAGTCTTTGACCAAACCTAGTGGTTAAACTTCGGCCTTAAAGTCAGGAGGCGCGGGGTTGATCCCCGGGCACGATGAAGCTTGCTCGAACGTTGAAGGAAAACATGGTGAGGAAACCTGCATGCCTGAGAGTTCTGCATAATGTGCTCAAAGGTGTGTGAAGTCTGCCAATCCGTTCTGGACCAGTGTGGTGCACAATGACGTCATTGCCGTAATTGACGTAATTCTCCACTCACAATGCTTCTCAATGTGAGTGGAGAATCTTGCTTGGAGTAGTGAGCCGGTTATGGAATGCAGTGATGATGATGATTAAGTTATAATTTTTTAACATCGTAATATAACAATGTACTCATTTGCTATGTTACGTACGGTAGGGATAAATTACAAATACTTAAGTTGATTTTTATTAATTTTGCCTCCAAAATATCCATATATTCGAGTATTATAGAAAAATCTAGATAGAGAAAGAGTGATATTTTACTTAATTAAAATTAATTTTTGTGTCGAAAATCCATTTAGTGAAAAGAATCAGCAAAAAATGAAGCTGATGATGTAATAAAACATTTTTACAATTAAAACTTTACGGAAAGCTTTGCCTCTTTATTGGTCGTACAAAATACGTTAAAAGCTCTGTCGATATTGTCATAGCAATATCATCTTTCAGGCCCTTTATATAAACCCTAAAATAGGTTGCAAGACAAATAACGCTACGCAAATATTTTGTTGGTGGAATCCGAGAAATATATCAAATAAATTTTACGGGTTGCCTACAGTGCTTTGCTTTAGGGTCTATGCATACGGTGTGTTCAAATGGGGAGATAAATGTAGGTATTCATACTGATATAGCTCCTTTATTAAATGATTTCCGCGACGTCTGCGTGGATTAATATTTTTTGATTTCCTCTTTAATTTTCCTTTGTACCAAATTTCATTATAATCGGCTGAACAGATGGGCCATGAAAGCGTAGCAGACGGACAGACAGACACACTTTCGCACTTATAATATTAGTATGGATGGATATCAATACAAAAATAAAAGCATACAAAGTAGCTTCCTACTTTTTTTTACATTACACAGAAAACAGTAAACTTAGTAGGTAATATATTTTTGTACGCAGTAAGAGTAAGTAGTAAAATATGGTACTTATACTCAGGTCATATTGAAACTTTCTGGATTCTAATAAATAAGACCAGATATTATATTTATGTTACATTTATTGTTTTTCGGAGTATATACCCTCCCTGTTTACGCATTTTTGCATTCCATGGAACCATTGTGTGAAGCAATGGATACTGTCTTAAATAGGGACCTCTTCAATGGCTTCGTAGATTCACCGCCGCTTCCGGGCTTGTAAATCGAAAACCTCTAAGCTTATCTTTAATTTTCGGAAATGAAAAGAAGTTGCAACGTACGAGGTCTAGACTGTATGGCGGATGCGTCATAAATTCCACATTTAAGGCCTTCAAATACGCATTCCATATTATCTTATCGGAATGTGCAGGCGCATTATCGTGGGGAAGGACGACATTGCTGCGAGGGCGCTTTTCGCAAACTTTTCCTAAAACTCTCGCCAAACAATTGTTGTCATATCAATCTGCAGTCACTGTCCTTTGGTATTCAAGCGAAACTGTAATGTAATGTCCTGGTTTGCTGAAAAATGAAGCAACCGCTTTCTTGCCGGCCCTCCGACTTTTCTTAATTTTCGTCGGCAAGTCTTTCAAAGGAAAGACCCAATCTGGCCATTGGCTTTATCTTTCCGGTTCAAAGTAGTGCACCCAGGTTTCGTCACCTGTCACGATATTATAGTCAGCCAACGGCTGACTTCCATTAAACTTTTTTATCATTTTACTGCACAACTCTACACGCAGTCGTTTCTGGTCTTCCGTTAAGTCATGCGGTATCCATCGAGTGCAAAGCTTCCGAACCTTCAGATGCACATGCAAAATATTTTGAACTTGGCTCATTCCAATGCCTAATATAGTACGAATTTATTAATATGCATGTTTTTTTTTTGTCAGTTTAATTCAGTCGTCCTACGGTATCAATATTGGTTTCTGTAACAGCAGTCGCCAGCCCACCTTCAAACACATCGTCGTAGAGATGATCTTGTCCACGTCTAAATTACCGGAACCACCAATACACAGAGTTGCGACATGGGGCTTCATCGCCAAAGTCCGATTGAAGTCTCTGGCAACTTATTACTTATTTTTGGTTTAAGCCACAGCGAAAATTGTATAAAATCACTGAGCAAAAATTTGCACGACTTAAATTCATTGCAATAGCGACACAAAATTTTCTAAAGGCCGCCACGAAGAAAAAACAAATGACAGTCTAACAAATTAAAAAGTAACATGTCCCCAGAGAGTTAAATTTTCAAATCCCGTACCTGCTTTTTTATTTTTTTTATAGTAAGTGGCCAATTCCAGAAATTTTTGCCGCACGTAATAGGTTCAGAACCTTTGACGTGGTCGTGGACTCTTCACAAAAAATTACTTTATGGCATTATAATACATTGAATCGATTAGCATTGTACAGCAGAAGGACGTGGTAAAAATTAGAAACGCGCCGTTTATCGTCACCCTTATGGCAAGAGCAGCTTTGGCAAGAGCAATAAAATAAAAGAAAATAAAATAGTCAAATCCATGCGGCAAAGTGTGGGAAGTTTGTAGTAAGCTTTGGGAAGACAAGGCAATGTGGAGAATTTCGTTCGCATGCATTATGATAGCTGATGCCCGCGACTTTGTCTGCGTGGAATAAGTTTTTTTAATTCCCTCGGGAAATCTTCATTTTTCCGGGATAAAAAGTAGCCTATGTCACTTCAGGTCCTCAACCTAGCTATATCCATGCAAAAAATCACGTCTATCTGTTGCTCCGTTACGACGTGATTGAAGGACAATCTAACAAACACAAACACTTTCGCATTTATAATATTAAGTATTGTATTTGTATTTGTATTGTTAGAACTTACGTAGTATGTGTGCTAAATAGTATAAAACTAAAGTCACAAGTTGCATTATAACGGTTTTCACCATAATTTAGAACGTCACGAGGAGGATTATAAACTTACCCGTGCTCAAGCAAGTCAATTAAATAGAATTAACTAGCTGATGCCCGCGACTTCGCCCGCGTGAATTGAGGATTTTTGGTTCCCGCGGCAACTCTTTAATTTTGCGGGATAAAAAGTAAGGAATGTTTTATTCCAGACTCTATGCCAAATTTCATCCAGATCTGTTCAGCCGCTCTGGCGTGATTGAGTAACATCCATCCATCCAAACTTTCGGATTTTTTAATATTGGTATAGTATAGATAAAGAGGAGTACTTGTTTATGGATTCAAGTGCCAATCGCAGTGGTTACAGATATAGTACATCTATAAATCCGATTGCGTACATTTACAGTCCATATTTCATATTATAAAGTCCTAAACAGTTTTGCATATGGCGTTTCGGTAAGTTACATGTTACAATGTTCCAATTAATGGTAAAGTTAGCTCGTACGAAAATACCAAGTTATTTTCGTGCAAAAGTTCGTAGACACTATGGCATTAATCGTTGGGAGTTGTTTTTGTGCCAATGTTCGTACTCGTATCTCGAACGTAGGATATGTAAACATACAAATAAATTAGTATCTATAACGTAAGGCCTCAAGCTGTTAGTAGGAATATATTCGATTCGTCACGGTGCGCCGCAGGTCTTGGGTAATATAAGTAAGTAAATAGTTTTACAGTAAACATGTGTGCTTTATTTATTCAAAGACCATTCCTGTACTTATTCAAATTAGTTACACAGGACACTTTTTGAACGTTGATAAAATTAACAACGTGATGGTGAATCAATATGTATATATACGTATATAATATAATTTATACTATGGAGCCGTACGCACTTGTGACAGGAAATACCTTGTGCCTATAAGTCTTGTCTTTACCACTGGTTTGGAAAGGGTTCTACTCAGAGGAGCTGACAAGAAAATCAGCAGTTACTTCCTTTCTGTACCTCTACGGCACCCTACACTACACCACCTCTAGAGACCTATACCTCAGTACTCAGTCACTCGTCTATACTAATTACTAATAAATTATAATTGCGAAAGTTTGGATGGCTGGATGGATGGACGTTTGTTACTCAATCACGCCAGAACGGCTGAACGGATCTGGATGAAATTTGGCACAGAGATAGATTATAGTCTGGAATAACACATATAATACTTTTTATCCCGGAATATTAAAGAGAAAACCAAAAATCCTCAATTCACGCGGGCGAAGTCGCGGGCATCAGCTAGTACCCATTATAGGAAACCGCTGTAACTGAAATAATGTTTCGATATTACGTAATGGAAAGCAAGAGGAGGGATCATGTTCAAGACTCGTATCTTTTTCGTTAGAGTATAATAATACTCTTAGCAGAGTCGTTGATAAATAGTCCACCCTCGTAGCTGTGTTCGTAGCTGTGCCTACGGCGTAGACGTGCTACGCAGAATTTATTGCCTGTCTGGTTTTATAGATTCTTTTTCTCTCTCTCTCTCTCTCTCTCTCTCTCTCTTTATTCAACAAATATAATTTATGTTTGTAATAATTAATATTTTTAGTTTAAATGTATTATGTATCTAGACACAATGCCTAAATGTTATTCATTATAACTTTTTATGAAATCTCGCTGGTAACTAAATATTACAGTACTTTTGTGTAATTATGTACAGACCGCTGGGAAAAAAATTGTACAGTCAAGTATTTCCTAACTAGAGGTGGGGCATTTCATAGGGTTAGCTAATAAATCATTTCACAGTACAGTTCCATCAAACCCAAAACATTAATTCCTTTGGAAGGGGCTTTGACACCAAGCCGGTCTCGATGACGCTGCGTAATTAATTAGGGTCCCGCAAGGTGTAGGGTCCAGTGACGCAGGCTCCTGCAGAGGCAAAATGCCAGAATCGTCAGTATCCGCCCAACCTCGGATGCGGTCGCTCGTTGGCTGTGTGCATCATAGACGTATACGGCAATCGCGCACGATTCAATATCTTATTTTTTCATTCATAAGAGACTGTCACTACTTAAAACTTAAACCTTTAAGCAACTTATTCAAAAATCATCTTCCCTTTTATTATAACAAATATTAATTACTGTGCGTTCGCTAATTTGGGATTACTTATTAATATAGTTGAAATAGCGTGAATTTTCTGATGGAATACTTGTGATTGGGGATTAATTATTATGATTTAATTATTTTTTGCATTGCGTTGGAGTCTTTAACGATTGTGTGGTTATTTTATTTTTATGATAAGGGTATTTAAGGTAATGTGTTATATTCTACTTTAGATATAACTTTATTCTAACTATTGCCATTAAACTAAATGGTTTCATCTAAAATAATTAAATAAATTTCGTTGTACGTAGGTACTAGATACGTAAGGAACCCTCGTACGATGATTAGCTGTTTCAATATTCCAATAATAATTTATGAATAAGAAATATATCAGCTTCTGGATGATTTCATAAAGTAAACAATAGCAATTGAACTCATGTCAATATCATTACCTCAAGATATAGTTTGTTTTTTATACGCGATATTTCACGACTGTACGATTTTTCCTAATATTTTGAAAATCTCCAATAACTTAAATTCTAAAATAATAAGAATGTTTATTCATAGTATGTTATTATAGATTATGATGAAGTGTCAGATGAATGAAAGTAAAGCCTAGTTGTATCTATACTCCTTATAAAGATTGGACGGATTTTCACTAAAAACGAAGATAGTTTAATGGTTAAATCTGCCTCAAATGAAAACTTATTGAATTGAAAAATATGTCATACATACACACCTACAAGTAGGACATCAAGATATAGGATTCATATAATTTAAAACATCCCTCTTTTAATGTCAGGGATCAAAAACAGGCTTTGATAGATATGCAATATTCTTTTCATATATGGATAACATCAATCAAATAAATATTATAAATTTGAAAGTTTGGATTGATGGATGTATGGATGGGATGTTTGTTACTCAATCACGCCCGAACGGCTGAATGGATCTGGATGTTTGGCACAGAGATAGATCATAGTCTGGAATAACACATAGGTTACTTTTTATCCCGGAAAACTAAGGAGTTCCCGCGGGAACCAAAAAACCTCAATCCACGCGGACGTAGTTGCAGGCATCAGCTAGTTTTACTATATAATTAGGGTACAAACAATTAGATAAAGAATAGATAATTTAAGAAAAAACTATTGCTAATTATGTTTACAAAAAATATACGCCGTCCAAGTGATCATTAATGGGCATGGTGCCCAAAACACTTGCGCTATTGCCTCGTTGATTATCAAACCTAAGCCGTTGGGGTAAATTAACATTTTATCTAAACTACATTCTTTCCCATTATATCAAATAGTTTTATTCCATCTCAAAAAAAGCTAAAACCTAACTGTTCATTCATACTCATGTTTTATTCAGCAAAGAGTCCACAGAATTGATGCAGATCGTGAATAGAAGGGAAATTCTTGTCGATCCTCGTTATAAAGTTCATTACTATTCCACACGATGCAAATAAGTTAAATGTTTTAAATTCAATTGGTGACGAGTTTTTTGTCGCCCATCTCTCCACATAATATCCTTCGCAATTCTAAAAAATATTGTAGTACAATTTTAAGTTACCTATGGACTATGGTAACAATTACCTTAGTTACACGGTAACTTAACGGATGAACCGCTTGAGTTATATTATATCAAAATATAGGTAATTTTATAACAAACGCGATGGTATAGCATTGGCTGCAATAAACTTGACAAAAAAAAATTAAAACTAATTAATTTAAAAATAGCCTGGACCGGATTTTGATAGGCAACCTATTTTAGAGGTATTTATCTATTGCTAAATAAAAATGAAAAGTAGGTTTCATCCATTAAACAGCTCGGTGAAGGTCGTGGTTATATACGGATCTTAGACTATTATTTTAATTCTATACTTCCAAGCTAATATCATAAATGCGGAAGTGTATCTGTTCGTCTGTCTAACAGCCTGTAAACTTTTCCAGTCTATGCATGAATCGGGGAGACGAAAATAGGCTTCTTTTAATGATACCTATTCTGTATATAAAAATTTATACCGGAAAATCAAAGAGTACCCGTGCGATTTTGAAGATCTTAATACTCGCAGTTAAATTCACTAGTATATTTAAAAAAACACGTGAACAAAGGTTTAGCAAGAAAGACTAAAGATGCGTCAATGGACAATTTCTTAGTACATAAGATAAATTATTAATAAGTTTAGGTAGCAAAACTGCTCATTTTCATTAGCCAATTAGTTAGGCTAGATCGTAGTTAAATGAGTACCTCGATGGTACTCAATAAAAGGAAATAAAGATCTAATATAATAATATATAAATAAAAGCAAGCAATAAAAGTTAAAAAAGTATTACTCGAGATTTGTCGTTCGCAATTTCGCAAATCGAGAAACCTTTTCATTTCTGAACGTTGAAGGTGTGACAGGCAATCGGAACTACCATTAGCGGCGGAACACAACTTTTATCTGGCATCTGATCGTTTGGCTCGATCCCCACGGCTCCATGGACTACTTACCTTTTAGTCAAAGGTACTATTAAGTATTCTGTGGTTTTAGTCCAAGATCTCATTGCTTTAGAGATTCCAAATATCATTATTTTGAATTATTTTATTGTAATGGATGAATTTTTATATTAATTCACAAAAAACCACACTTGCAGTCTTTTGATAGGTTACCAGATCAAAACGTTTTTATCTATTTTCCTTAAGGAGCACTTCGATTAAATAATACCTGGGTTATGAAAATAAGTATCATGCAGTAGAATCTCAGACTATGATTTTATTTTTCCGTAAATAATGAAGGTTCGATAATGTAAGGAACAAATAAGACCCCGATACATCACTCTCCGAGAGACAGATTTTCATAGATAAGGCGAGTAAATGTCCTGTGCTTGTGATAAATCTTAATGATTTATCACCACAAAGTTTACTAACGAAGAAGATTAGGAAATCTAGAGCGGTTGTAATTTAACACTTTTATCAATGAATGTATCTAGTTTATGGGATGATTCATGAACTGACAGAGGGAGAAAGATGATGACTGAAATTTTAGGTCTTTCCGTGCAGATCAAATATTTAGCTCAATCGGGTACACTACGCGCAATGGCTTACTTTTTAAGTGTTAGATGGTAAGATTAAACTTGATTAATATTTTCTTTCGCCATCCAACTAAATATTGAGCTACAATAATGTACCTACGACTATACCTATTGCTTGGAAAGGGGATTTGGAGATTGTGAATTGATCAAAAGATTTTAAAGATAGTTGAACTGTTTCAAGTACAGGCTACTTTCAGAAAAATACCTATCTAACTACCTAGCTACCGTAGAACAACTGTGACTTCAAACAACGCTAAGCTGTATTGTCCTGTTCCGTCCTTTTGTTAAAATAAAACGTCCTTTTTATGTGAAAAGTTTTATCTCGGAAATAGCCGAGGAGAACTTTCATTTCTGGGTACAGAGCATACGTATGTAATATTTAAATAACTGCCTCGAAATTAACTGCAAAATTTTATTTAGGATACGAGCTGTAGCAATTCGTAGCCTTCGTAGTGGTTCGTAGCTTTAATATTTTAAGCATTTTTTTTTTCAATGAAATATTATTCTATGCCGTAGAATAATTAAACCATTATACGAATAATATGATTTCGTTACATAAAATTCGGATAAAAACTTCGCCTTTGGTGAAGTACAAAGTAAAAACTTTCTAGTTCACCAAAAGCGTTTGATAAAGTGCTACAGAAAAGTTTGAAGTATTGATACTGAAAATATTTGAGTCATAAACTATTAATACAAATAATAAACTTTTTGTTTTAAAAGAGTTTCTATTTAATATGCAAGGACTTACTGTTTAGTTTTGTTGGAAATTGGGTATTGGCTACATTCAAGATACGCACGATCATGCCTACGTACGATTCATGACTGCCTCGTTGGTCTAGTGGTTAGCATGTTTGACTGCGGCTGACGAGGTCCCGGGTTCGAGTCCCGGGTCGGGCCATAATAAGTGATGGGTTTTTCTGACTAGAAATTCTCAGCACTAGCCCGGAGTCAGGAAGTTGGCGGTGTCTCACCCCCGTGCCTCGGAGAGCACGTTAAGCCGTCGGTCCCGGTTATTATCACTATAACATGATAATAGTCGTTAAAGCCCGCCAACCCGCATTGGAGCAGCGTGGTGGGTCTAAGCTCTAATTCCCTCTCTCCTATGAGAGAGGAGGACTGTGCCCAGCAGTGGGACGTTAATGGGCTATAGTGTGTGTGTGTGTAAGATACGCAAGCCATAATACGCATAGTTGTTATGAACCAGTTATTGTCGATGGATTCTTAAGTTTCGATCTAGCTACATGTTAGCTCTCCAGTATGATTGGGTTACATATAGTCTATAGCTGCCACAATCAGCATCTCAATTCTAAATTATCAAGCTCAAGCGTTACGGCAGCTATATCAAAAGCTTTTGAAACAGACGCGTGATAAGCCTTAGATAGTCTTGAAAGCCGCCTAATAATTAAAAGATAGTAATCAAGGTCAATCTGAATACGTCAAAAAAGCAAAAATTATTCAGATATAATAATTCGATTTTCAATTCCTAAAATAACTATATTAATACAGCACAGTGCACTCTCCAATTATCACGATAAAATGGAGAAATTGTAAAAATAAACGTTTATTTGGCCAAATTAATGATACTAATACGATATTTATGGTTTGCGCATACTCGTATAATATTGCTTACTTTGGCTATGTATGCAACATTTGTAACCAATTGTCAACATTAAGCACAATCGATCAGGGAAAACTAAATAAAATTTTGATCGATTCGCTTCGAGTTAAGTTTCCTTGAAATGACCGAATTAGTCAGAAAATCCCGTTTAATTTAGAACAAAAGCTGAAATTACAATACTTTTATTTTGCAATCTTGTTGTGCGTTGGAAAATTTTAAACATTCACTTGCCAAAAAAATTCGACAATAACGGCGGTTTTTTGGTGGAAAAAGCTGCATTGTTACTAAATGTCCTGCTTGTTTCCTTAGCCGTCTGGAGGAAGGCACTTAACGTTATACGTTACTTACACTATAATGAGCTATTAAAAAAACTGTGATGCCATGGTATTCTGTAAACTTTTTCCTTATACCTTCAGCGTTAAATGTTACAGTTAATATGGAGTATTTGAAATTAAATTAGGAATACACACAAGAGCTTGTTGTTTTAACGAAATTGAAACCAAACAATAGTCTGTCAAAATCATAACTAGCTCGAGGACCTATTTAAATTCTAATAATTTTATCTTTAGTCATAATCGTATTGTATATTCTTCACTGGTTTAACAAAGTTGTAAAAGGGCTACCCTTGTCAAAATTCTATTTCAATTTCATTATGAACAGGTAAAATCGAATATTTCACAGAGCTTATAATTTGAAGGGCTAGAGGGTGAAGCCCTTCATTATAAAATTGGACTGAAATAATTATTATATTAGCAATTTTCATTCAAATTATCCCGAGGACTTTAAATGGGATTTCATTTTATGTTTACCTTCGTAGGATTTCAAGTGATATTCGATTAAACTTCTAAATAGATATTAATGGCAATAAGCACACCTCAAGAACCATTATAACACATATTTATATAATTCTAACTCCAATTATGCATTAAATTTAGGAGTCTAATTAATTAAAATTAGCACTTCATTATATTAAGTTCATAACAAATCAATTGAAACTGACATTGTTCTCGATCATAGAATATGTACCTACCTAATTCCGATCTTTGTTTTTCACGCCACATGTAGTCACCACCACATTCGACTTACTTTCAAAAGTGCATTGATCTTAGTTCTTGAGTAAGAACTAAGATCAATGCACTATACTCAATTTTATTTACGACGAATGCAGCGAAAAATTCACTTTATGAATTCATTAATAAAATAAAATGAATGAAGGTGTTTACGTAGTCGATATAACCACGTGGACAGAATCTCCTCTCCAAATCATTGGCAGAGTCGAGATGTAGCAAAACTCAAAAGCTGCAGACGCTTTGTTGTCCTGCTGCACCATGAATGCAGCATTTGTACTCTTATGACGCAACCCAGGCATGTTTCACTTAGCCAAAATACGCCTATAATATTTTTTAATATGTACTTAACCAAAGAACATTCTGCAAACGATTTAAGGTTATCCGCATCTTCACCGTGAGAGTTATTGCTGATAGGAGGTATCGTAAATCCTCCCTCGTAAGGAGGCGGGAGCCCCTGTGGTATATTGATTTAATATCCGCTCGTGTTGACACGTCTTGTTTTATGTGCTAATCGCCATCAAAAAAATTAATTAAACTATGTTTAAACTTCGCTGGTTATCAATAGAACAACTCAGCGTAACCATTCTGTTTGCAAACTTCTCTGTACTAATATTAAAAGTATACCTATAGTTGATAATATGTATGACGGCGCGTCGCTAGCGCCCTCTTTTTAAATTACGTCGGAACTAGATTTGACAGTCTGGCGGAGCGTCGTGTCGATGGTCAGCGCAGCCATATTGGACGATACATTTTAAAACGTCAACGGCAAGCGCACCACGTTTCCGACGAATCGCTTTTGTTCCGCGTAATCCAGTAAATATTTTATGTTAGAAATAATTAAAAACGTTGTGATTAATGATTATCTAATTAGTGGTACCATAATTTCATTGATTACATAAGGAATTATTATAAAGAAGATATCGTACAAACTGTATGTGAAGCCTGTCATTTCTTGTACCGTCCTTTGTCGTTAACCACCAGACGCTATGTCTGACGATCCTGATAGAGGCACGGACTTGCCTTTATCAGAAGTGGGATCCCATGTTTCGCCCACAGAGGAAAATAGTGCCTTCAAAGTGAAGTCAAGGAAACTGCATCAGAAACTGGGTTACGCTTGTGGAACATGATAGAACGTATACAGTCCCAAATGCCAGAAGATCTTTTCAGAATATTAAGCGGTATTTCACTAAAGAGACGGTTAGAAGTTTCTTATACTCAAGAAACCGGTTTGAAAACGCCTTCAAATGTCCGAAGCTAGATGCGGCGCGCGTACATCCAGTCCGACTTCAACTGTAATAATATTTGCGGAAATCCAGGACACGTAACAACGATTGTCGAGGGGTACCTTAAGAACGTCACCCGGTGAGTCAGTTTCCTTCCTATTTGATAGCCGATCGTTTTGCTCTTTGATGAAAGAAAGCTTTTCTAGTAAATTCTCAGGTAATGTGCGCAAGGATCTCGTTTATCTTACGGGTACTGGAGGTGATAAAATAAAACGTACGTCTCAAATTATAAGTTTGGAATATTGAAGAAATTACACAAACTTTAAAATTTCACGTAGTACCCGATGCTCGTCTTGTGGATCCAGTTATATTATGAAGGGATATTTTAGAAAACGGTGTGAGTTTTAAAAATAATAATGATAATTTGATATTCTATTATAAGGAGCAAACTAATGTTTGCGAGTCAAATTTTACTTAACCAGATTTTGTCCAAGTACTTAGATACTAATTTGGTAGGTAGTGATAAAGAGGCCCTTATTAAATTTTTGAATCGATACGCTGACTCCTTAAGCGTGTGAAAACCGGAGAGTTAGAAATCGAGTTGGTTGACCGAAACAAAATTGTACTGAGGCGTCCTTATAAGTTATAGCACCAATAAAAAAACAAATTGTTAGGTAGAAGGTTCCAGAACTCATTGACGTGCATGTTATTCGAGAAAGCTCATCACCATTTTCAAGCCCCATCTTCCTGTTTTAAAACAAATAACACTGAGAATATGTGCGTGGATTATTGAGAGCTCAAATCCAATACACGACTCGAGCAACCCCCTGCGTCGTATTGAGGAACAAATTAATCAACTTAGTGGTGCACATCATTGGATATGGCGTCAGGCTTTCACCAAATTCCTATTCACTAAGGCTCAGTGGCAAAGACGGCATTTAATATCACATCCGAGGGTCAATTCGGATATCTTGCAATGCCTGTTGGGTAGAACAATCATACAATGCACATTAGGCTTATCAGCGGTCCATCGCTAAGGCTGTACATGAGCCGAAGGATAAGCCCCTCATTTACATGGATGATGTTTTGTGTTACTCATATGACATACCTGAAGGTTTCAAACGTTTCGATGAAGTCTTAAATGCTCTCTCTGCTGCTGGGTTCTCGTTCTACTTTAAAAATGTAGGTTTATGGAAAAGAAAATAGATTTCTTAGATAGAGATAGGTGAGACCTAATTATCGCAAAACTTATTGACTCTCCCTAGCCCAAAACAGCGACACAGGTCCATAAAGTTTTACTCTTGCGTCTTATTTTCGTAGATTTATCCCAGGATTTACTAATAGAGTCCGTTGTATCCTTTAACAATACTAAAAGGTCCCATAAAACGGAATGATAAACATGAAAAAGATCCGTACTAACGTCATAGAGATACTTACCTCCGAACCAGTTCTGATGATTTTCGACACAGACTTGCCCGTTGAGTTGCATTGCGATGCCAAATCTGGGCGGTGAGGGGTAATTTTAATATCATCATCGGGTGCCATCTTCAAATTGAAATTTGGCGGTCAACTGGTGAAATGTCTTGTGATTTTGAGCAATCTTCTTTATTTCTGTGTAATTATGACGGGTCCACTCCTTTACGTCATCCATCCACTTCCTCCTCTGTCTTCCAGGTGCTCTCTTCCCAGGACTCTAGCTTAGGATCAACCTTGAGAATGCGTACTGGGATCCTCTTTGAAGGTGCCCTTTTTCTGCACGACGGATGTCATTAGAGCTCGGTTACAATGCGCTCGTTTAAGTACCTCAGCTTATGAGACGATCTGGTTCCATGATATCTTTAGCATCTTCTCAGCGCCCACATCTCAAATGCTTGTAACCGTTGACAGCTTTCTTTCTTTAAATCCCACGTTTAGCAGCCATACAAAAGAGTGGACCAGGCATAACACTTGATTACGCTATATCTTTTGGGGTCGCACAATACTTTCGACATTTTATAAAAAGTGGCCTTTGCTTGTCAAATTCTACATTTAATTTCTTCCATAGCATCTAGCTCCGTTGTTAAGAATCGCTTTAAATACTTTAATTTATCTACAACTGCGACATCACCACCGCGAAGCTTTATTTTGGGAGGTGGCATCTGGGTTTTAGCTATAACCATTGCTTTGGTTTTATTTATGTTAATGTTTAGCCCCGTCGCGTCTTCAGGAGCTGCCACATCTTCCAATAGTCCCTCTATCCCACTTTCCGTGTGATCCTAATACCAAAGAAGAAAGATCTTCCACATACCATGGAATACTTTAGTCGACGTACGACAGAAGTTGAATCCCACTACCGCTCATACGAACTGGAAAAGCTGGCAGTCGTACGAGCGGTACAACACATCCGACACTATTTATATGGCTGAAGTTTCAGGGTTTTCACGGACTGTAACTCTTTAAAGGCATCTAAATCAAAAACCGATCTAACCCCACGTGTCCATCGCTGGTGGGCGTTTTTACAAGGCTATGATATTGATATCGTATAGCGACAAGGCCGTGGTGTGGAACACGCAGATTCCGCCTCCTTGAAATTCCTTGCCTGATCCTAGTAGTTCAGCTTCCTCATCGCGAACTTCTTTACCTGCAGCCAAGACACTAAATGTGGAATTACACCATGGCTGGCTTTCTGTAGAGCAAAAGCACGATGCTGAGATTCGAGACTTAATTAACAAGTTCAATAATAACGAATTTCCCGATACAGTTGGTCAAACATTTGACGTTAGTGACAGCATTCTTTATAGGGAGGTCGTAACAAACAAGATCATGCCATGGCTACCAGCGATCCCTCGTTCCTTAATTTAAACTTATTAATCATGTTCATGACGATTAGGATACATCTAGGGTAGGGTAGAAAACTTTGTACGAACTGTACGAACAGTACTGGTTTCCTCAGATGTTCAAGTGCGTTAAAAAGTTTATTTATTCGAGCATTGTCGGTAGCCGTGACGGCGTCGGAAAACGTAGAACTTAACGAAGATCCCCTCGACAGACTAAGTCCCTTTCATTCGTTAATCGCGAACTCCGATACCGTTACACCAGATTCGGACACACTTACTTATCGGGTCAGATACTCTTAGTGTCACCTCGGATCATGAAATCATTGGGCATCAAGTCGAAATTCACGTAGAGCGAGACCGTCCATAATTGATAGGTACATGTAAAGGCTGCGTATTATCAGTTACTTAAGATTACTTATATCAAGATTGGAAGGAGTCATTGGGTATTGGGTGAGTCATATGAAGGTGATCGAAAGGACAGTGTCGTACCGGGCCATGCAGCTGTAAGCGGCTGGTTGAAAGGACACACTCGTCCGGTCCAGGCTAATACAATATGCTGCAGTTGATCTAAGTGAGACGGTATCGTCCGGGCCAGACCCTTTGGGTTGGTTGTGAGGACATACTGATCGAGTCTAAAGTGCGTTGCTGACGGTATCGTCCGGGCCAGACCATTTGGGTTGGTTGTGAGGACATACTGGTCGAGTCTAGAGTGCATTGCTTGTTTGAGAATGGAAATATAGTGTCGTCCGGTCCATGCGTGGTCGAAAGGACACACTGTTTCCATTGTTCAGAGATAGTGGTTATGTGACTATAATTTCGGTTAGATTAAGAAAGGTGTTCAATGATAAATACAGACAGTTAGTCAGGTTGGACGAGCGGGTTGCTCAACGAATGCTAATACGAAGATATTTGATGCTTGTGTAATTGTTACAGGACTACAACCTGAGGCGCCCGAGGACGGCCGCAGGTCAGTCCGGCCGTGACGGCGCGTCGCTAGCGCCCTCTTTTTAAATTACGTCGGAACTAGATTTGACAGTCTGGCGGAGCGTCGTGTCGATGGTCAGCGCAGCCATATTGGACGATACATTTTAAAACGTCAACGGCAAGCGCACCACGTTTCCGACGAATCGCTTTTGTTCCGCGTAATCCAGTAAATATTTTATGTTAGAAATAATTAAAAACGTTGTGATTAATGATTATCTAATTAGTGGTACCATAATTTCATTGATTACTGGAATTATTATAAAGAAGATATCGTACAAACTGTATGTGAAGCCTGTCATTTCTTGTACCGTCCTTTGTCGTTAACCACCAGACGCTATGTCTGACGATCCTGATAGAGGCACGGACTTGCCTTTATGTACTTTAGACTTTATTTGTGTTTAGATTAAAGTATAACTGTTGTCATTTTTTTATTTGTTTTTGACAGTACTTTATTTTGACATCATACATATTATTTTAATTAAAACTAAGTATTAAATTAAAATCGGCGACGGCGTGTATTTTAGTAAATAAGTATAATTAGTTTTTTAATTTAGATTTTAATTTAATTTTGACAGTAGTTCGTTCAATACTATAATTTTCCGTGAGGAAATCGATTTGACAACAATATAATAACTACCATAAACTAAATATTCATAATCAGCAGTTGTACCCAGTTTTTGTGAAACAATCCGTTAGTTTGGCACACGTCTCTATTTTCAGATTACTTTTTAATTATTTAGAGGTACGAGAATTTTTAAATCCTTTATGTGTTTACAATATTCATTTTTAAATATCGAAATGAAACTTAATTTTATTGGAATCATTGTCGTTGTCATAACAAGAATAGAAATTTATCCTTTCCTTTATTTCTTTCAATAGGAAGACCCGTATGCTGTCTACGATTTGATGTTTTTCACGTCGTTATCGCACGAGTTATTGCCAATACAAGGTATCGTAAAACCTCCTTTTCGTATTGTGATTTAATGCTCGCCGTTCCCAAAGACATTCTGTTTTACATACATGGTACCTACTTAAATAACCGTCATTGGTGATTTCTAAAATACGGTTATTGTCTTATAGACTGAAAAGATCTGAGAACCACTAATATTTATTATGAATGTGAAAGTATTTATTGATTTGTCCCTCAATCATGCCTCAATCGAGCAACGCGAGCTTTTTTATTTATACGACTGCCTGAAAAAAGGAGTATTATACGACTGCCTGAAAAAAGGAGTATATTGTTTTCAGGGTTCATGTATGTATGTATGTATGTGAGTTTGTATATTCCACCATAACTTCTATACGCCTGAACCGATTTTGATAAATGAGATATCGTTAGAATCCTTAGCTTATTCCGGGTGACATAGGCTAGTAAAATTTTAAAAAAAAATGATGGGGTGACCATGGTTCCGCATTGAAGACTAAAGTTGAAAATAAATATTCGAAAATAAGATTAACTATATAATCATCATCTACAAAATGATGAGCAGATTCCAAAAATATATAACACTATAGTTCAATATCCAGTGATTCACAAAAAATATCATTTAATAAAAATGCGAATAAGATTCCAAAGTGTAACACGACATAATTAATCTATGCCACATTATAGCTCTGTGTTGCGTGCTATCCGTGTTATGCACAAATCTGTGGTGTTATAGTATAATCTGTGATTGTCATGTAGTCTGTGGTTGCTGTGCGAGTCGGCCGCCGCCATTTTGTTTAATTCAGTTTAGAAAGGGGGATACTGTAAATTGGTGCGTGATTCTGTTGAATATTTTTAAAACTGATATTTAATTGATTTATAGAGATATTATTGTTGTGCATATCTATTAGAAAGATTATAAAAGTGATATGACATTATAAATCCATACGAATTTCATAAAGATTGATTATCGAGAGTAATTTGTAAAAACCTACCAGCTAATAATAATGTCAGAATAAACGGTTTGATTTGCAATTGTAACTTTATGATTTCATTTAATTGACCCTTTCTGAGATGACGTATCAAAAGGTAGTAGTAGCAGTGGTAGCCGTAGGTACTTCCATTCGAGTGGGATTTTTTATTACACGACTGCCCAAAAAAGGAGTGTTATGTTTTCAGGGTTCGTGTATGTATGTGTGTCTATGGTAGAGCAGTCGTATTTTTTAATAATTTTAATTATATTCACTTGTTTATTTAGATATATTTAAAGACGTGAAGATTTTTTATTCTAGAAATAAGAAAATAAAAAATAAAACAGCTTCTTATCTTAAAAAGCCTTCAAGTGAATGAAATCGTTGGCATCATCTTGTATAACTGTAAACTCCGTACTACTCAATAAACTTCGTTTTTTTAGGTTTCCTTACCTGAAGAGGAAAAAAGGAACCCTTATAATTATAGGATCACTGTCTGTATGTCTGTCAACCAACTTTTTTTCGGGAACGCGTGGAGGTATGAAGTTGAGATTAATATCAAATACTAAGGTTTACAGTACGGTCTCTTGGAGCTGCAAAAAATCAAGCTTCTAAGTCAAAGCAACCAAAAGATACGGCCGTTTATACTTACCGCATATTTTGAGACTTGCCATTAAATTAAACCCTATTAAGGAAACTTCCCTTTGACTTACAATCATGAAGTTTGGCAACATGCAAGGTTTAACAGCACAAGTACAGGAAAATATCCGAAAAACGTTAATAAGGGTACTCATACAGTGCTTAGCGCCATATGTCGAGTACACGTTATCAGCTGTGTTATATGCCAGTTATTACACAGCTGATAACGTGTTGGTAAGACGTCTTTCTTGTTATTTACTAAAATAATTAATTAATATTGTGTGATGGTACGGAACTTTTTGTGCGTGAGTCTGATTCGCACTTGACCGGTTTTTTTTAATCTCTTTAATCAATACAGTTTTCAATGAGAGCGTGGTGTGGTCAAAGGTGCATTTTTTGATTTTTTTATCTCTATATGGCTTTTTAGGGTTCCGTAGCCAAATTTGGCAAAAACGGAACCCTTATAGATTCGTCATGTCTATCTGTCTGTCTGTCCGTCCGTATGTCACAGCCACTTTTTTCCGAAACTATAAGAACTATTCTGTTGAAACTTGGTAAGTAGATGTATTCTGTGAAGCGCATTAAGATTTTCTTACAAAAATAGAAAAAAAACAATAAATTTTGGGGTTCCCCATACTTAGAACTGAAACTCAAAATTTTTTTTTTCATCTAAACCATACGTGTGGGGTATCTATGGATAGGTCTTCAAAAATGATATTGAGGTTTGTAATATCATTTTTTTCTAAACTGAATAGTTTGCGCGAGAGACATTTCCAAAGTGGTAAAATGTGTGTCCCCCCCCTGTAACTTCTAAAATAAGAGAATGATAAAACTAAAAAAAATATATTATGTACATTACCATGCAAACTTCCACCGAAAATTGGTTTGAACGAGATCTAGTAAGTAGTTTTTTTTAATACGTCATAAATCGTAAACCGCAATTTACCTTTCATTCAATCAACTCAAATATTTAAAATAAAAATATTTTTAATAATTTAAAACTTACTACAGGTTTGTACGGAACCCTCGGTGCACGAGTCCGACTCGCACTTGGCCGGTTTTTTATCTATAGCTTTGTGTGGTAAATAATTTGAGCTTTACGCTACAGCTGCTTTTAATGAGAAACGTAGTTTAGTTTGAATCCAAAATATATAAATTAAAATACTAGCTGATGACCACCTCTTTTTACAGATTAAGATTTTAAATGGGAAGTTTCTAGGATGCACGTTATTTCTACGCCAAATTTTGTCAAGCCAGGCAATAGTTAACAGACAATACTTAGAAACATTTCAAGGATTTAAAGTTTAATAAGGATTGAAATCAATATACAACATACAATATTATGGTTATATCAAGCCAAACTCACAACACAGCGTGAAATAATCACAGTAAGGGATTAAGGAACGGAATCGTAGGTGCTTCCTTTGACACAGTATGCTTTTGCACGAGGGTCGTATCCTAATGCAGTTTGGTGATTATTCCCTTTTAGGATCCCGTTCATTTGAATCGCACTAACATTGTAAAATTCATCGACACTCATTCAGTCTCATCCGGTCGCGAAAACATGCGGTAAAGTTTGAGTTAAACATGAACTTTTGGCGAACTAACAGTAAAAGTGCACTAATTACAAACAGTTAATCATTGTAATAGGAGTTGGCGGACTGAAAGACAAACGGTCGACGGTCTCCGGTAGTAATTATTCAGTCAGTAGTTGAGTATACGGTACATGGTTTAAGTATATGGTACATTGTATATTATAATATGTATATGAGTACATCAACAGGATAGTTCCGCAGTGATCAAGAGGTGTCACAATACCTATTTCACTTGTTTTTTACATAATTTTAATTAATATCGAAGTAATGGTATAGTGTGTACAAATGAATATTGAAAATCAGTGATGAAATAATATGGATACTGTATTCATCTATTCGTGACTAAAACTACATAAAGTGCAGTGCTTAAAATTGTGCCAGTGTAATGTCGTTGAAAAACAACTTGATCTGTTTGAAAATGCAATGGGCTGGCGGGGGGCAGGAGGTGGCGCAGACCGGTTGCTTTACCGATACGAAGCTGTGCATTAACTCATGGTGTCATTGATATCGGAACTGAGCGGCTCCAAAATGTCGACAGGTACCTAAATATACTGAAATAATCTATACTCTATTCTAATATTATAAATGCGAAATAAAGGATGAATGGATGGATGGATGGATGTTTTTTACTCAATCACGCCTGAACGGCTGAACGGATCTGGATTTAATTTGGCACAGAGGCAGATTATAGTCTGGAATAACACATAGACTACTTTTTATCCCGGAAAAATAAAGAGTACTAAAAAACCTCAATCCACGCGTACGAAGTCGCGGACATCAGCTAGTTTTACGTAACTATTCACATATATTTTTGCTTTAACATTTTTTCTACTTAACTTCGAAAAAAAAAAATTGCGTTCAAGCACTAATTAAACGCCATGCCGGACCGAACGAGAATCCTCACACGCGATTATCCTCATACAATATGATCAAAGGCGTATGCCCAATGGGATTACGAACCAGCTCTGCCCATGCAGAGGCATGGTAAACACCTGACTGACTGACTACCAACGCTCAGCCTAGACTGGTTTGGAAGTGTGTGCACTGGAGTTCCATAGACGGCATAGTGAGGGGAGGTATATAAGGAATGAAAATTTCGTCCCTTATTTTACCACCTTTCAACAAATAACAAAAGTTTAGCCTTTGGGTTAAAGGTCTCATAATAATATAATTTTGCAGACCCTATATTATGCAAATATAATACTAAAAACTAAAACCAGCTTTCAGATACAGCATCAAAAAATCTTAAAACATAAGGAGTGTTTTCTTCTTTATTGCATAATTTTCATAACGATAGAAGCAGACTCTTGGAGCTTTTAATAAGACGCTTTGCAAGAATTGCCGGCAAATTACACGGAAACTTAAGTTCTTAAATTAAATCTAAGGTTCTTTAAACAATTTAACTCCCTTAAAATATAATTACTCACGTAGTTGAATTCTCGAGATTGTACTGTCTACAGGATAAATTTGAATAGCCTAATATTATTTAGGTACTTTGACAGCGGGATCAGCTGTGGCTATGATCGGAGCCAACTTGCGCTTCGGTTCAGCTGGCGCAACTAATTCCTCCGTCGTCAACAACACCAGGCTGTGCCCACCAGGGGGAGCTGCTAGCGCTGCCGCCTTGTTGGCGCTGTCTGGACTTGGAATATCGGCGAACCTCGCCCTCATGGCGGTCATACTAAGCAAGAAACAGTTGAGAAGGTAAGATTCTTGCTGTTTGCGTTTTCGTAGTTTAGAGTGAGGTCGAGATGAAGACAAAATTTAGCTTTATAAACTAATGCAAAATTGTATTATCAACCTCAATTTTACAAGAATCTGATACTCAGAACCTGTAAAAGTACATATTTAAGCTTTCGAATCGAATTCAAAACTGTTTTGTTTGTATGCTAAATATTTAGGAAAAAATACAGTTTCAGCGCTAAAATTATGCATAACATTAAAGGTTTTAAGCGAAAAATTGTACCAAACTAAATTCTCGCATAATTAGTGACATTATATTCCAAACGACTAGCTATAGCTGGCTATTTTACAGTTTCTCCCGCGCCCAATCCGATAAAGAATAGCTTGAAATCTAAAACTTGCGAAGCACTGTTGCCGCTTTGAACCTACTCATATTTCCTTGAGATATTATATCTGGTTAAAATACACAGCACCTACAGCATGTACAGCTTGGCAAAACTATCTGGTGCGTGTAGCACAGGTGCAATCTTCTTCTTAATATATATAAATCTCGTGTCACAATGTTTGTCCTCAATGGACTCCTAAACCACTTAACCGATTATAATAAAATTCGCACACCATGTGCAGTTCGATCCAACTTGAGAGATAGGATAGTTTAAATCTTAAAAAAACATCAATTCACGCGGACGAAATCGCGGGCATCATCTAGTGTTTATATAAATTTAAAATTTTTGGATGAACAAAGACTAAGAATTTTGCCACACGCATAGATCTTGAAAGAGTATACCTACATGAGAATATTATCTCTTCGGATTAGGGATAATCCTATCAGAATCCAATCAGTGTACAGGACGCCAGCAAGCTATTTCAAATAACTAAATTCCATTATTTTCTACAAATGAAATCAAGAGATAAATAAAAAAATAATAATTTACTCAACATATTAACTATCTAAGATATCGTAAATCTTCCACGTTAGCCCGCTTCCATCTTGGACGTCGACAGCATCACTTATCATGAAAAAAAATGAAAGTAGGATTACCGATGATTCGATGTTCATCCGTCAGCCCTAACTTTTTTCTGAATGAGAAAAGGTAAGGCCATCCATCCTAAATTTTGAGAAAACTGTGAAGAACTCTCAGGCATTCAGGTCTGCTCGCTATGTTTTCCTTCAATTGATTCGGGCACGGCTTTCGAACCCTGAAAAGGAGGCCGATGTTATAACTACTAATGCAATCTACATATTTATTTAGTTACCAAGTATCTATATGCACTTACGATAGTTGCTACGTCACAAGCGAACGCCCTAGGCGGTTACACGCTTAAATGTAGGGAAGTTGTAGTAAACCAGTACAGTCATTTTATTTACCTACTTCTTATATCGATTCCTGCTATTCTTAATACTTCTGAAATGCAATAAAGTACTTAAAGTCAAACAAATTCCACAGCATCTGTGGCTAACGATTGTTATCATCAAAGTTATTATATTAAGAGATAATAACGGGGAACGGCGGCGGCTTAACGAGCTTTGAGGCGATGAGGCAGAACGCCCTTCATAAGCCACGAACAATCATCCGAATGGCATCAAATGTACGTATTATTACGCACAGTAAAAGTAACAGCTTACTAATATGTATAACGCGGCTTAGCAGATGCCTGCTAATATTAGAGTTTAAAATACCTAGTCTGTTTCTGTCTGTCTGTTCACGTATACGTTCTATATTTCCTTATCTTAAAACGTTGATTTTCAACCTTTTATACTACGCCAATAGATACCTATATTATTTTCAGATGAGCGCATGTTTCCATCAAGCGCGATTTGGCACGAACATATTCAGTTTCCTAAATTGATTTTTTGTTCACTAATGTTATTTTTCTTTCAAATACTATGAAAGGTTTTGATAAACATGCGTGTGAAAATATACAGATGTAGGGAATAGGTATGTAGTCTATGTACAGTATTTTATACATATTTAATTCGTTCTCTTGTTTTGCACATTACTTTTAGTTATCACAGTCGTATTGTATTATAAGTCTATATAATACGCATTTATATGAAAATTATTTACGAATACGAGTATTTTATATACACGTATATTGAAATAACGTACATTCATGCTTTTATCACTTTTTATTTATGTGTTAAACTTTTTTTTAGCTATCACCATATTGCACTTAGTAGCTTAATTAAGCAACAATGTTGTTAACAACGTTCTCTAAATGGAAAACAAGGTCAAGGTATCAAATGTATCACTTTTGGTTTTTTTTTTCCAGATAAAATTAGGTTTTTACAAATTACAGATTCACGTCCTTAAACTCTCATGAGTTTATCTGGACCTTGCACATTCCTCTTAAATTACAAATCAACTGTTACGTTTATCAAACATCGTTTTAGGCCATCTTTTGCAAAATAAACCACCACTCATATAACTTTATAAGACTAATGTAGCATATTGTATTCTGTAATGTTTTTAAAATTCTAATTCTGTTTAGTTATAATTTAATATTTAATTAATGAATTACAAGATTAATTACAGATATGAAAATCCGGACATATAAGTACTTACCATTCGAGCATAGATGTTATAGATAATTAAAATTAATTTTATTAGAAACTAGATGAGTCCCGCGACTTCGTCCGCGTGTACCAAGTTTTTTCGAACTCTTAAACTCCGCGGGAACTCTTCAATTTTCCGGGATAAAAAGTAGCCTACGTCCTTCCCCGGGATACAACCTATCCCTGTACCAAATTTCATCAAAATTGGTTGAACAGATACTTTTTTTTGATTCCCGCGGGAACTCTTCAATTTTCCGGGATAAAAAGTAGCCTATGTCCTTCCCCGGGATGTAAACTATCTCTGTACCAAATTTCATCAAAATCGGTTGAGTAGTTAAGCCGTGAAAGCGTAGCAGACAGACAGACAGACAGACAGACAGACAGACAGACAGACAGACAGACACACTTTCGCATTTATAATATTAGTATGGATATAATATTAGTATGGATCCTTATTAATAGAAATCGGGGCTCATTGCTTTCCATTTTATAGTCGAATGTTTTCGTATTGTACCTACATAAAAAACCTAAATTAATAGTTTTCAAACTAAGAACAAATTATAAAAATGTACATTGCACAAGATATGTGTAATGCACATTGCACAAGATTGTAACATGTGGATCGCGGTTCATTTTACATCTTGAGATAGTATTGTAAAAGTGTGTCAAGGTTCAGTATAGCTGCCGCTTTTATTAATGTAGGGACGCTAAAGATAACGTTGAATAAGAGTCTAAGATTGCAGCCCAAAATAGAAGCAAAGTCTGCACTAAAATTTTGTATCTACGTGGTGTGGTGCATACAAAGTTGTACACAGTTCAGAATTTACAATAAGAGCACGTGGATCTCAAGCCCGAATTACTGAAACCCAATCCCATTTGTGAACTATAGGTAAGCGAATTGAAACGGCGTAGCGTCGGGTTGCCGCAAGCACTAGGGTGCGAAATTTTTTTAATTTCTTACATTTACTGTGATAACGATGGTGTAGTAATGGTGGAAAACTCCACTTACATGAATTATTATTTTAAAAGATAAGTATTATACAGGACCTCCATTACCACCCAGATCTGCCCGTACATACATATTAAGCACTCGGTCAATCTAGTCCTTTTATATTTTTCATTCATCCAAAAATCAGTTATTTAAATAAACCAAGGTTTAAAATTTGCCCAGCCTTTTTTTTCCAATACAAATTAGCCCTTGACCTGACCTCACCTGATGTTAAGTGATGATACAATTTATGATGGTAGTGGGCTTACTTGTTAGGGGTACGGCAGTTATATTAAATCCCTACCCCTAGCGGTTTCTACACGGCATCGTACCGGGACGCTACATCGCTTGGCGGTGCGTCTTTGCCGGTAGCAAAGACAATATATAAGTAGGGTGATAAATAGCCACGGCTGCAGCCTCCAAACATAGGCTGAACTCAAACCACGCGGACAAAGTCGCGGGCATCATCTAGTCAATTAAATATTATAAATGCGAAAGTTTGGATGGATGGATGTATGGATGGATGTTTGTTACTCAATCACGCCCCACCGGCTGAACGGATCTGGATGAAATTTGGCACAGAGATAGATTATAGTCTGGAATAGCACATAAGCTAATGCACATAAGCACATTTTTATCCCGGAAAATGAAAGAGTTCCCGCGGGAACCAAAAAACCTCAATCCACGCGTACGAAGTCGCGGGCCTGATGCCCGTGCTAGTAAGTAATAAATCAAATAGTTAAGTTAAGTGAATTTTAGTTCTTAGTGATTACTTATTAGACTAACAATATAACACGTCCTGTTTTAATAACGTACGTATATAAACATAGATTTATTACCCCGAATCTAGGAACCACGTCTCAAATGCTGAGTATTTGCGTATATTCCGAGGGTGAATTATTATAATTTAAGTTTGCTACGTGAGACGTAAGCTGAAGCAGCCGTCATGTCCCATGAATGAATAAAATCTCATACATAATCAGTCTTATCCAAAAAAAAAAAACTCCAATATATTGGGCGCCATTGGCTTACACTTACCTACCTACCGGATGGATATGCGATTGCGCGTTTGTTTGCGCTACCGTATTTCCGGACAGAGCTAACTAGCTAAACATGGGACATTGGATTTTGCTCGTGCACTGCGCTTGCTTGCTCAATGATTATTTTGTTATGTAAAAAGCCGCGACTGAACGTTTTCCACACCCCACTGATCCAGCTCACGAAAATGATGAAATTATTTTTAGAGAATAGTTAGTAATTTTAATTTAATTTCTTAATTTATCTTTTTATTAATTTTTGTTTTGTTTTAGTGTTCTTTTATGTTCTGTTTATGTGTAATTTTAACAGTTCTTACTATATTGTAGCCTATTTTTCAGACTGTTTTGCAACATATTGCTTCAAGGCATATTTTCTTCGACAGGTGGTCACACGGACTACTCTTCCATCAGGCGGTTGTGGACTGTGCACGTGCAGCAATATTGCTCCCACTCGGCATCGCTGTGTTTCGATGTCAGCCTGTTTATAAGTGTTCACTAGTGGAAACTGCGTTCCTATTACTTGTGAGTATCATTTTACCATCTTAGATAGTACTTGGTGTAACTTTACGTGGTCAAACCAGATTGTGTCTTTCGACAGTGTCACACTCTCGATCGTAGCTTTCGACAAAGATACACTCTCGCCAACTCGCTCGTAGCATTCAACAGAGGCATACTCTCGACTACTCGATTGTAGCATTCGATAAAGACATACTCTCAGATTGAGTTACCGTCTTAGCTAGACGAGTTGCGAAGTTAAAGCGATACCGGGCGGGGCACATGGGTTCCAAAAACCGGTAAACGTTTGAGTCCTAAGGTGACGTAATGGCAACCCCGGAAATCGCAGAGTTGGCACGAAACCTATGTCCAGCTGTGGACATGTATCGGTTACGGCAATTTTTTTATGAACATCCATTAATTGTGAGGTGAGCGCGCATAATGTGACGTGCTTTATGCATTTCCTATTACCTACTTAAGGCGCTGTGAGCTCACGAGAAGAAAAACACAGGCGCGCGGGGCGGAAATCGAGCAAGCGCATGTTGCAAAAAATGCATGAAATCATTTGTAAAAAAAACTATTATTTACTTTTCAATACAAATGAATCCGACAATGTGTTTGATTTAGAAATATGAATTTTATCTTATATTTCTAGAGCTAATTATTGGTTTCAATAAGGAGAAAAATTGCTTTAAAAGGTAAAGGAGACGGTTTAGATTTGTATGGGGTGTAGGCCAAGTCTTGTACATGCAGAGAAATGAAGGATAGAGATATGTTTAAAATAAATTTCAATGCAGAGATTTTTTTTCATTGTGTTTTGAGATGCGTCCAATGGCTGCTAAAAGGTCTTGAAAACAGCCAATTATTTTTACAAGCATACATTATGTCACCGTTTAATGGATACACTGCTTTTAAAAACCCCCTTTTATGCTACACAGGACCTTAAATTACATACCGTTTATTCGAGTGCGTCGTCCTATCTTACAATCATTGTCATTGGTCTTCGTTTTCTAATGTTATCCGTATCACCAGCCAAGCCTCAAGGAAGAATTTAATGTATTCACCAATGTATGTGCCATATATGCCTAATCCAATGAAACTACAAATATTATGTCGTCCTTTCCTTGAGGTACCACCTTAGTGCATGAAAATGCAGGAAAATTTGCCTCTTCGATAAAATAAATTCAATTCCCTTGAGAAAATTGAAAATCCACGAAGCTGCCGATGGTCAAGATAGAGAAATTTTACCTGTGGACTGCGCTTTCAATTTCGATACAATATAAAATTCTATTGGTGCCAAATTGCTACATACGTTCAATATAAATACACTGTTCCTTTCACATTCCGTTCGGTCAAATGGTAAAGCTAAGCTGGAAGACAAAAAAATAGATTTTAATTACGGTCACTTGCAAACCACTGACCCAGTGGCAGGTTGCCAATTTGGCATTGTGAGCAACTTTGTCCGGATGACGACTTAGCAAAATTCCACTAGATTAGCGGCAAACTAGACCCTTAAGGCTATTATAATCTGAATTACCACTAGCTAATGCGCTTTGCAACACCCTCTCCGTTGATTTTATTATAAAAACTAGCTGATGCCCCTGACTTCGTCCGCGTGGATTGAGATTTTTTGTTCTCGTGGGAAATCTTAATAAAAAGTTGCCTATGTGCTATTCCAGACGAGACTATAGTCTATCTCCGTGCCAAATTTCAACCAGATCCGTTCTGCCGTTCTGGCGTGATTGAGTAACAAACATCCATCCATCCATACATCCGTCTATCCATACTAAGTATCGCATTTATAATATTACTAGCGATCCGCCCCGGCTTCGCAAGGGTAGCACTAATAATCCTAACAGTCTATACCCAATATAGCCAGTGGGCAGTTAATATTACATTGTAAGAGTACCTACGCCCCGCAGCGCACGCCACGTAAACTCTCAAAAGAGTATATTTTTTCCTATTTAGTTCACATTATTGCAAGGATCTCTAATTTTTTTGAAAATAAAATATAGCCTATGTTACTCGCTGATAATGTAGCTTTCTATAGGTGAAATAATTTTTAATATCGGTTGAGTAGTTTTTGAGTTTATCCATTACAAACAAACAAATCTTTCCTCTTTATAATATTAGTATAGATATAGATAGTATAGATTGCTTTATAAACAAGTTATAACTTTTTGGGAGTAGTAAAGCCCGTTCTTCTTTCTACATAATACATTTTCCTTTCGCTCTTACGAACGTTTTGCGTAGGTTTATCGTTCCTATCAATAAAGGCTTATATACAGAATCCGATTTAAGCAAGTAACGAATCATGAATACAATATCTAAGTACATAATTAATTTAAAAGTAATACTTGTAAACCCATATTAGAAAATTATTATTTATTGATTTGTCCTTTAAAAAGCAATGGATCGACGTGATTTTATAGGCTGGATATAGTTAAGGACATGGAGCGTGACATGGGTTGTCTTTATATATATATATATATATATATATATATATATATATATATATATATATATATATATAAGCTATATGTAAAAATCATACTTAATATTATAAATGCGAAAGTGTGTTGGTTTGTTGGTTTGTCCTTCAATCACGACGCAATGGAGCGACGGATCGACATGATTTTTGGCATGGGTACAGTTGACGACCTGGAGAGTGACATAGACTACTTTTTCTACTTTTTATCCCGGAAAATTAAGAAGTTCCCGGGGGAATTTAAAAAACTTAAACCACGCGGATGAAGTCGCAGGCATCAGCTAGTTATATTATAATTAGTATATCAAATCAAAGTTTCTCGAGATTTTTAAACCTAAATCCACGTGAATGAGGTCGCGGGTATCATATAGTTATCTTTAAGGTATATTATCATGATAAAAAAGCTCTGCCAAGATAGTTCAGATAACCTAGCTATTGTTCGAAAAACACAAAAGGCTCTTGCCTACATCGTTACATTTTGGTCGGAGTAAGGTAGGTAGGTAGTTATTTACATAGCTAAATTTTTTTGACAATTTTGATTTTTGTTATCATTACCAAAATCACATGAGCATTTTTCAACTCGAGTAAATTGGAGAAATGACAGCCCTACAAGCAAGTTAACCTACAAATAAGCCATACCCTAGCCTACACATACACATAGCCCCTGCAATGGTCGAGTACATAACTAAACTATAACAAACAACTTCCCCAGGTAACAGTTTCCACGGTCAACATGCTGACAACGGTACTAAACGACAGCCCAATATTCCCTGAAAACGAGGAGGAACAAGCTGATTTATCGGCTCCTTTGCTAATGGATAGTCCCCAGGTAGCTAAGCTATGCCATTTTTTTACCTAATGATTTTAGACTCTTTTCGTGATTATCTCAGCAACTTGCTTCAAGCCACTGTCTAATCGTGTTGGAGGTACATACTGATACGCAGTCTCCAGTCTAGAAAACCATAAAACTAATATCATGTCCAGAAAGTTGCATAAAACTCACTCATTTCTACAATGAGTCCATCGCGAATAAAATAATATTATAATAAGTAGGATGGCCTCAACCACAATAGAATAGGAATCTACTTATTACTCTCAACTAACAAATAATAGACACAGAAAATAATAAACCTACATAAATATTATTACATAATTCGTTTCTTAGAACTTTCTATATCACATTTTCGTAGTTCGCTATCAAAAAAGGCGAAATTCTTTTATCTCTCGCCATTGTAACGTACGACATTGGCCTGCTAAAGAATAAAGACGGCCGTGACCGAAACTGACTCACAACGTTTTACCTTCTTTTTCAAGAAAACTGTGTCTAATGATATGAAAATATTATTACTATATCACCAGTATTACTATAATTTAAATACCAAAAAAAATAATGTAAAATAATACACGGTATCAATGCGGCCTGTTCCGCTAGGCAAGAAACCATATTTTTTGCCTGAGTAGGTAATAATGATGTTACCGTGAATGCCCGAAATTAGTGGATATTAAAATCCACCAATGTATGTCTATAATCACTTAAAGTGTAACAAAGCCCGAAATTGTTCTATAAGAATTGGACATATTTACCGGTTACAATGTACTGGATTGTCTTTTAGAAAATATTGAGTAACAGTAATTTTCCGGCTATTTAGGTGGATGTTTACATACACCAGTGTATCTTAAGATATACTGCGCTTCGGACATTAACAGTACCTACCTTATTGTATTCAACAGTTATATCTATAGAAAATATCAATAGTGTTCAGTATTGTAGTCAAGAATATACAACAACAGATACAAGCAGGCTCTTTTGTTTCAGTGCGTCCTATTTGGCACGTTTATGATATGGTTCGCGTCAATTACGATAAACCTTGGACCCACTTTCTTATCGGGAGCGCTGGCGGCGAGTGCCGGCTCTTACGGCTCTTACGGCCCATCACCGTCCTGTCCCTTAGTGCGAGGACCCTTTAGACATTACGTACTTAATGCCCTATGGATAGGAGTTAACGCTGTCTGCGTTGGATTGACTCTATTCCATTTAAAGAAACTTCATCGGGATCTTACTAAGGTTCGTATAAATTTAGAAGGTTTTCATGTGTTGTGAAGTCTCAAACAAACAGTTACGGAAAGTCAAATCGAGTTGTCCAAAGGCTCCATTACCATAATATTGCATATTGCATTCATCGTAATAAGTGTTATAGTTGATCCCACTTGATCTAGTTAGATAGGAAAACGCATAATATCATTCATTGCTTATAGCCGTTATGCAACATGAAAAGTAGCGCAAGATCTATCAGTAACATAATTATTTATCCGAATCCCACCGTGACTCTGTTCACATCACAGCGATGCGACGCACAGTCACGCTAGTAATGTTTAGACGAAAACACACTACAGCAGGACAGGGCAAAACGCTCGCTTCGTAAGGGAAACACATTTTGTCCTGTCACGGTAATCCATGTTATTTTGCTCCACCAGACTATTTTTGTCCGTATAGTGTGTTTTTGCCCTTACTGTGGCACGGTGTTTCCGATGCAAGTTATGTACTCTAATATTTTAAAAACAGTTGGTAAAATGCCAATATTTTACATAACTTTAAGTATAAGATTTAAATTTTCGCCTAAGAATTTATTTGGAATAGCATCCACATGGTCGTGACATATGATGATATGTACCTACTATTCCGAAAATTGTTTTGCCGATGTCGTGAAATTTCCGTAACAAAATTGGTTGAAATTCGTTTCAAAGATTGGATGAAATTTAAATCTTATCGCATGCAGGCTAACGTAGAGGCAGTTCGAGTAGCTGGTCTAGTGACCACGCTAGTCAGCATGGCAGGTGACAGCAGGCGCATGGACTCGCTGCCCAACAGCGTCGGACCGAGGGTATGTACGCATGCATTGCATGCGTAGTCTTCTTGCATCATTATCTTCAATTTGCACAGTAGTTAAACTGTAGTACGTTTCTAGGGCATACCTGGATAAGGATAAACGGACGATTACTTTTGCTCAATTAGTTTTGCTCTGTCGAGTTATTTAGCAAAAATCTTCATCTTTTAAATAAACATTGTGAGGATTTACCTAGATATTACTTATCTACAACTTTTGTCATCAAATTTTACCATGCAATCTACTCGTATATTTTTTTGATAATCCTGCCCTAGAAATGGATCATAGCTAGTGCGAATGTCGAACTCTTCTCAAACAACTTTCTATACCTTTCTATCTACGCCTCTTTCTTTCTACCTTTGTATCTACACTCGTTGAAACAACTGAAGTGCATATTTTACTATATTAATTCCTAAAAAATATCTCAATACGAAGCAACTTGCATTTTTATCCTAATTCCCAGGTATTACTTACTCGTAATTTTAAAGGTCTCTGTCGTTTCATAGTATCCTATAGTCTAGCTTATCCGTACGTCCTTGATAATGTATTACTAAAGTTTTTGTCTTCACTCTTCGTAACGTACCTACTTACAATATAATAAAATGCATAATAAATGGAAATAAAAAACTAATGGAGAATATCTTTCAGACAGTCGATGGCGCCTTGGCAGACGGGCACTGCCGTCAGACTGGTAGTGCCAACCTTCCACTCGGAGGGGGTCGCAGACTGAGAGGATATCTAGCTAGAGTGGAACGCGAGGGAGTTCGCCGTGTGCGCATGTTCCTGGTCATCACCGCCGCATACGTTCTGTTCTGGGGGCCGTTGTTCATGATCACGCTGCTGCACCACCCGGCCCTGACTTCACATGTCGCGTATGAAGTAAGATGGTGTTATAAGAATATCATTTTGATTGAGATTGATTTGAGTAAACTTTTATGAAATAGTTTGCTTTAAATTATATATTTTTTTAGGTTTCTCGGATCCATAGTATAAATATTTTAGTAATTCTATAGTTTTATCCAGACCATATAATCTGTCCGTCTGTATGTAAAATAGCTTGTTACGTACTGTACAAGAGCATAAAATATTTTAAAAAATCAGGTTGCTCCTGAACATATGAAAAGCGTCAAAAATGCTATTAGTTAGGTGCCCCTTGTTCGTCTCGTTCATCTCGTTGGATAGCAAGATCCATTGAGAATCAGGTTGCTTCTGATGAACAATTTGATTTTTTTTGGTTTAATCTTTAGAAATAGAGATATCTCGTACGATGATTAATTATTTACAAAAATACTAGGTTTATGGCTCTATGGGTTTCTTAATCAGTTAAGGTTTTGAACGTTTTAAGAAATAATAAAACTACAAGTGCTTAGACGTAGGTACCTAATGGCTCTTAGTCAGGCTTATACAATAAATCTACTTAGCTTAATAGATACTTTTCCAACAGCTATATTTTCAAATCACGCTGCATATATCGTACGTGCACGCTGCAGTGAACCCGCTGCTGTTCCTCGCCCTGCACCGCGCGCTGCGCCGTGCTGCACTGCAGCTGTGCTGCGGGTGCTGCGTGCACTGGAGTCAGTTCGTGCTGGCCCTTACTGCAGCAGGTACAGTGAGGTTTTTTTTTATTCCACCACAAGTTAGCCCTTGACAGCGATCTCACCTGATGGTAAGTGACGATGCAGTTTATGATGGTAGCGGGCTAACCTGTTAAGGGTATGGCAGTTATATTAAATCCATACCCCTGGTCAGTTTTTACACGGCATCTTACCGGAACGCTAAATCGCTTGGCGGTACGTCTTGGCCGGTAGGGTGGTAACTAGCCCTGACCGAAGTCTGGTCTGGCAGACTTCGGTCAGGTCAGAGAAAATTCAGAAATTATAAATTCCCAAATTAAACCTGCCGGGAATCTATCCCGGGACCTCCCACGTTAAGACAACAGCGCTCAACACTGCGCCAGGGAGGTCGTCATAGTTTGTGTAATTGTACGGGTACGAAATGAGTGGCGGCGGGGCGATGCGATTAGTCGGAAAGCTGGCGACGAATTTCACCGCAATGGAGAAGTTTCATGATGTTGTGAATATCATATTTAACACAACGGAAGTAAAATATAGATTAAAACTAAAATCAGTGTTTTTTTTTTAAATCCATCAATAAATGACTGAGAAATGACGATTTAAAGTTTAATTATTTAATGTAAACCGATTGCTGTATCTTACTCGGGTGAGAAATTTTGTGAGTGAGTTTAAATACCTAGCCGTGATTTAATCCTTCAAAATTATCTTCACACACAAATTAAGTGCTTTTAATTCAATTAAGTCACGTTAAGTCCATTTATTTCTTTTATTCGGCTTTATAAAGTCAGTTGATAAAGAATTATGGCGTCACGTCTCTCGTCTTGCAAGCGCAACTTTAAAGTTCCATAACTTTTTCATTTTTTGAGATATTTTAATGATTCTTTCATATTTTTGTTTTATTTTGTAAACTTCTCCATTTTGTCGTGCTCATTTGAAAACTTTATTCACATTTAAAACCGCAAAATTTATCTGGCGATTTGCAGGTATTATTGAAATTACTCAATAAATACGTGATTAAAATTTTAGATTGTCAAAAGTATATTTTTTGGGAATTTTAATAAAATATTTTTGAAGAGAAATAACCGCAAACGCTCTACCAGACTGGCAGGAGTGGATTCGCCAGTTGACGAAATTATATTTTTTCACAATTTCAGTTTACCTAAAGGGCCTTCCCGAAATTCGTCGCTAGCTCTCGAACCACATCGCCCCGCTGCAGTCGCTCGGCCGTCGCTAGTTTCGTGTTTGACGCCTATGTCCCGTTCCCTTGGAGATCCAAGAACGATCGTGATGTTAATCCGTTTGTACTTGGAGATTATGACGATGTCTATTCGTGACGTTTTTCAATCTACTATACATATTTGCCATAAAGTTTAAATAAATAAGTAAAATAGCCTTTATTTCTCATACGATTTTATCATCTAGGTAATCCCGAGTTGAAGGCACAGAATACTCGCCGATATAGGCGACAGTGAAGCTGTAAAGCATAATGATTTCTTATAGCCCAGTCTCCTCTCGCGCCGTCATCGTTTTCACCGGCCGCGGCGTCACCCGAGCCGCCGCCCGCTCCCCCGCCGCCCATGGCGCCGCCTGGGCCACCTCACGTTGGCCCGCCTACGCCACACACGATGATGGTAATTACTTCTTATATGTAAGTGTTGACACCGTAATACGTGGTTTTTCACTCGCACGCCCCGCACGTAACGTACCCCTACCCTAGCGAGTTTTATGTAATGCGTTTTGAAACCTTTAGTTTCTGCTACTCAACTTTCAAAGCAATTTGTACGTGTGTTGTTGTTTACCTACAGTGAACTTAAAACTGACTTAAAATTGCTGACCTATTATATTCATCTACTGATATTGTCTGTGCCTCTGTGGTGTCATTTTGTTTCAATAATGTACAGATTTTAATTATTGTGATGCCCGCTGATGCTAATCAGCGTTGAATTGCATGTTTACAGTTTAATTATCTCTATGTCAATGGCGTATTGTGATATTGTTGGCTGTGATTCAAATGGTAGTGTCCCATAGCCGCCCTACTCGTGGTAAAATGATCTCAAAATCTCGATCTCAGAGTTGGGAGGTTGAGGAGTGTGATGCAGAGAGTATGTCGAGTGCGCGTGTGCAGGGAGACGAGGATATGATGGAGTCGTGGAGCGGCAGCGTGCGGCGCCCGCGATCGCCGAGCCCGCTCCTGCCCGCCATCTGAAGCGGCCCCAGCGCCGGCCACGCCCGCGCCCGCTCGCACCGCGCCGCGCCGCACGTATCCGCCTGCCTGCCACCTTCCGTGCCGTGTAAATAACACTTGGAGCAAACATCTCGTACATATTCAACGGATACTCATTTTCTCGTGCACTCTTTAATATATAGAATTTGTCTTATGAATGTTGTTAAGTAGATGTACGTTTTCAATATTAGAAGTGAGTAACCATAAATAATCTAATTTTTAAGATCTACTTGGGTGTCTTACTTCATGATGGTAGTTATATGTCCCTATTTATAGATAGGTATTGTAAATGTAACAAAAAAACGGAAAGCTCAATTCTAAAAATAACTTATAGCAATAAATTTTACATTGACAGGACACAAATATTCACTAAAGTGTATAATATTATAGATAACAATAAGAAATATTTTTGCAATCATCAAATTATTAAAATATAACCATATAACACCAAACAAAGGGTAGGTAAGCCCATGAAATATAAATAGGTAGGTAAAAAACAACTAATTTAAGACGTAACTCGCTTAATATCCTACTCGTAAAACCTATGTTACGTCTTTTTCAAACGTTCGTATTTAGATTGTGCTCGTATATGATTATGTGTGTGTAGGATTTATTCTTGAACGGACTATTTTCTGTAATAATCTGTAAATAGGACTTTAATAGTTGTTAGTAAGTAAATCTTATCAAATATTTCGATATTCATAAATTTAAAAAACGATAATATTAACTACGATAGGTCCTACTATTTCTAGGTACTAAGTTGAATAGATACCTACCATTTTGCAATTTAAATTATACTTAATTTAATTTATTTTACTTATTTTTAACACCCAGAACACTACACTATTTATATAATTACGACAGCAACAACTTCATACGTAAATAATAAGTTGCATTGTTCAAGGCTGTTAAGCAATTTTTTGTACAGGACAGCTTAGCGGAACTAGATACCTATAGGAATATTTATATGTTCCAATTTTACTTTCCATTCAGAATCTAGTAATGAATTACTTATTCAGATATATTTTCTTATAATTATATAACTTGAGATACTTAAGCCGTTAGACCTTTAGTGTTATTTAGATATAGATATAGCTTTTTTGTGAGTCGATTATTTGATGGTAGAGTTTCAAACATATACTGCAAAGACTGATTTTATCATTTTGTATTCTTTGACAAACTAAAAACAAGAAATAAACAACAAAAGGGTAAATATTGACGTCCCATAAAATAACTAATATTATGGTGCATTATGTAACTACATATTTCTAAAAACCTTTGAAATTAATATTTGGTCTATGAAGTAGAATTCGATTGTAAATAAAGATTTTAACCATTTCTTGATATTCTTATACTAAGAAGAATCTCGTTCGTGATCATGCACTTCCAATCTCCATAGATACCCATTACGATACGTATTACGGACGAATAATCAATTTCATACTTAAGCATTTGATGATAGGTTGTTATAGCACTGGTATGGTAATATTATAGGTATCTAAGTATATCTTATAAATTACCAAGGTATCTGAAATATTTTAGGTAACTGATATAAGAATAGGCCGAAGGAAGAATATATCTGCCCATACATAAAATACATAATTTAAATGCGAAAAAAAATACATTTATATAAATACATTTTGATGATTATATAAAATATTATGCTAAAGTATTAAAAGTGCCAAAGGTAAGTGAAAAAACTGCTGAAATTGTAATAAATCAAAAATTAAAAGAAAACCTTTAATTTATTTTATTATTTGAAGTATCAATTTTATGGATTTTGTAACTCTGGATAATTGTATTAAATGTACATCGACTTATTATAGGGGTGTAAATAAAATAACCAAATTGTAAAAAATATCGACTAAAATCACTGAAGTAAAATGTAAAACTTATGTGTTCTTATAACGGAAACAAATAAAATAGAAATGTTAAAATATAAAAAATAAATAAAGAAACATAAACGATTGTCTTTTATTCGCATCAATCGATAGTTCATATCTCTAATCTCAGAAGAAGAACCCTATATTTATGAGTTTTCCCAGGAACGAATTATTCGGAACTAGATGATGCCCGCGACTTCAGCCGCGTGGAATAAGTTTTTTTGATTTGATGAATAATAAAAAGTAGCCTATGTCCTTCACCGGGATACAACCTATCTTTGTACCAAATTTTATCAAAATAAGATAATCAAATGGACCGTGAAAGCGTCGCAGATAGACAGACGCACAGACAGACACACTTTCGGATTTATTGACCCAGCGAAGCGAAGGTCTCTGAGTCTACTTGAGTTATTTTGCACTTGTCCTTCCGTCCGTCACTCCGTCCGTCCGTCTGTCAGAGCCTTATAAAATCTGAATTACTGAACGTAATTACTTCAAATTTAAATAATATATATGTAAACCAATGGCCTCCAGCCGAATATGGCTTAAAATGTACTTAATAAAAATCTTTATTTCAGGGGGGCTCTCATAGAAGCGAATATTATGAAGAAAAAATATTTTTATAGCGTTACATAGTTAGGGTTACGGTATATCATTTTAAAGATAATTGGGAATAGAGTCCAAAAATATATTTTTTTTAAATTTTTCCCCTAAAATTGACGAAATGGGGGGCTTTCAAAGTGGAGATTTTTCTAACGTCCAAAGTTGACCTCAGAACTCTAAATTTTCTGAAATGCTGAGCCTGAAAAAACTCTTTCTAGGTAGTAGAAATTTATAGCCTATATATTTATAGGTTTAGTGCCCGAAAAAGTTGGCAGCATTCCATATCTATTAATACCAAGCAAACCCCTAAATGAAACTTAATTCCAAATAATCTCAAAAGTATATTGACTGAGTCTGTTTAATTAAGTTTACTTGTATGTCTATTTGCATTGATTAAATTATTCTACCAACGACATCAACCTTAATGTTTTGAAGCGTAGTGAGGCGTTCCAAACGGCTATTAACCTTATTTAGTAGTTCAACCATCACGCAAGTTTAATATTAAGCTTAGAGGCGTAAGCAGACGTAAAATTACAGCCTTAAGTTCTTACACTCTGGGTTCTTACACTCTTAAGCTATTGAAGCTTAGTATCCTTAGCTTCTTTATTTAAGAAGTTGTAACACAAGGAAACGTACATGAGCCGAGCTGCTGAGTTCGAATTATTTGGATTACAAACCGTACAACCTAGCCGGTTAGTTTTAGTATGTTAAACTGAGCGAGCACAGTCAGTGCAAACTGCAAAACTTCTGTCACAACTTTTGATCCCTAAAGCTTTTCCATAAAACGGCCAACGCACTGATTAAATACTTGGACTGCAGGCGTATGACGGTAGGTACTTGGTGATTAACGGCAACGCTTTTAGTGCCAAGGAACACCAACTTTGGTGTAAGTAACTCCCAAATCCCAATCCTGTAAAGCCGTACCTACCAATGCTATAGTCTATATAGTACACAACTTGTTTCACACATAATGCCCCAAATAGGGTTTTAAATCGCCGCTCGCCGTTCCAGTTTGGAAATTGCTATCTTAGCTCATTTGTATCGGGATTAACAAACTTTTAATCGCAGTGAACTGAAAATATAAAGCTATGAACTTTGACATCCGGAATTTTGCAATCTGGAATATAAACAATTTTTCCGATTGGCAAAATTAATGGTATCTATTTATTTTACTATAGCAAAAAGTAGTTAGTATTCTATGCTACAACTGCAATAGTGAGAATGTGTCAACTCATCACGCGTGATTGTGAACCATCACATTGAGTAGGTAGGTACCTATGCTGGATCAACGAGTTTAAAGCAGCTTCGTCTTTGTACTTAAGCGTGTTTGAACTCACCGTCGAGTTTTTTGGCTGTGTTATTTTCAAAGAATTAATAAAGTTGAGATTCTTTATCATTATAAGTACATAATATAATAATTATTGTATCTGCGTGGTGGGGAAAGGCGAAGCACTTGACCTGAGGAAGTAACAAAATATATACACGGTGCCTGTGCCACCGTCGTGCAAAAGCGGCCCCAGTTATGAGTCCGATATAAGATATCCTTGAGCAATATTAAAAATGACCTCATGTCAATACACACACTAGCGAAAAAAATTTATTAAAATTTCGAAAAAATTTGAAACATCCTGTTTAATTATGTTTACGAAAGTACATGCGAAGTAACCTCTGTTACAAGTTCAAGGAATTCTCTTCCTCACATTAATCGTGCAAGAGAAATTTTGTGAACCAATAGCGAATGGTTATTTGAAAAGTCCACGTGGACCGAGGTCCAATCATGCGCTCGCGCTATCCTTTTGACCCATCGGCCCCGCCCCCTTTTTACAGGAAATAGCAAAATGCAAAAAATAGATTTACTCAGTTACGGGTCGGCCACCGAACGTGCGAAAGCGGAAGTATAGCACCTACGCATAATTTTCGTTGTTGTTTCCGTAATTATTATTTTTCTTAAAACATGGTACAAAGTCTAATTCTTGAGTTACTGTAAGACGTACAGCGTAGTGTTAGATGTCTAAACTACCAGTAGGTACAGCGCGAAGTGATGTGAAAGTGATTAAACTCAAACATTTTTATGACTCAAAAACATGCTCTTTTGTTTGGAGCAAAACAGCAAGCAATTCGAATAATTACTTCATTACAGGAAGATAGGTTAAACTTTTCTGTTCTGTGTGGTTTGTGTGTTAATCTACTCATGTGGCATGAACATACCTATGGAATTAATTATGGAAAGGTACTGTACCTAATTTTGTTGATTTTAATCGAAATAGCTGGTAAAAAGTGTAAGTTTGTTACCTAGGAACTTTCTTGATGAGTCTGAAACAATTGACTACTTACTTAATTCCTAATCATACCCACCGAATTATTAAAAGAAGAAAGAAAAACAAAACCCTTGCCATTATGTGATTAATGGAAAGGGCCCTTAGAAATGAGGAATACGACTCAGAAAGAGAACCACCTACTTATTTTTTAAACCCGAGTAAGTAGGTACCATTTCTACCTACCATTTCTTGTTGAACATTTTAGTTGGATTTGAAATGAAATGTTTATTTCATGTACTTAGAACAATTATTGTTTCCGAAAGTCCGTAAAAAGTACGAAAGTACGAAGATTGAAATTAAGTAAGTAAGTACCTACTACCTACCTACATCAATAATACGAGCTTGCATTGCAAACAGCTGATCGAATGAGGCACACGGTCTGTGCCTCGGCAATTTTTACGTAAGTAGCGTACGTAACTTGACGTACTTGACTAATAAGTAACTTCTCAGCAGAGGGTCTTAACTCATAGTCTTAAAGGTTACTGCATTTACTGCACGTATTCCAGTACATTTTCGTTAAAGTGAATGACCTTTAGGGACACGTGCCCGCGCCGTGCTACTGTAGGTACTCGAGCGCCGCCGTTCCGCGAGCGCCATATTTACGTGCGCTATGGGGTGTTTTCAAATGAAGCTATTTTTTATTTATTTTTTAAATGAAACTCATTGAAATGTTCTTTATTTTTTTTTGTATTTTACCAGTGGACTGTAGGCATTGGGTACATTAACTGGTTTGCTTTTCAACGACTATAAAAAAAGCACCGTGTATAAGATGGGTACCTTGTACCTTGACGTTTTGATTATTAGTTATCGAGAAAATTCAGATATATGTATGAACGATTTTCTACGACTTGTTTCTGTATGAGAATCAAGTCAATTATGAATAATATAATAACGACAGCAATGCACAAGGTTATAAATTCGGGAGCGTGTAGGTAATATGAGCTCGAGCGCCTCAAACGATATTATTTTGCCCGGGCGGGATGTTTTGCAACGGGGACGCAGCTGTTCCAATGGTCCCTGACAGCCTCCAAACGAACTCAAAGATAATAAATTATGCTTAATAATTTCCGCAACTTCAACTACATACACAATATTAAATTTAATCCGATTTTAGGATTATGCTTACTTAATTTTACATTTCAATGTATTCCCGATTGACTGTTAAATTAGATACTTATTGTATTTTAGCTGATACGAGTATCTACACAAAAATGTGGAATGTATAAACTGATTTGCTATTAATCTACTTGGTAAGCAAAAAAATGTACTTAGATGAACCAAAATACTTATTTTGCATAAAACTATAAAAATTATTACCAAAACTATTACTTACGTACCTACTATTCCACACCAAATCCGCGCACAGAAATCCGCAACCTATTTCACTATCATGTCACATTGACATGATAGTGAAATACCCCATGTAAGACCGCGCCGAATAAAGATACCTTGCGTTAGATTTGTTCCCTAATATACGAGTAGATACCTGAGCATAGTTTGAACATGAGGTAAAACAGATATTATCCATATCCATATCCATACTATACTAATATTATAAATGCGAAAGCGTAGCAGACAGACAGACGTATGTCTATTGTCGCGGATTATAGCGAATTAAGTTCTAGTTCCTTCATTAGATGTATGTCTGTCTGTCTGCTACGCTTTCGCAGCCCATCTTTTCCACCGATTTTGATGAATTTTGGTTGAAAAATTAAGGATTTCCCGCAGGAATAAAAAAGCTAAATCCACGTGGATGAAGTTGGGGCATCATCTATAAGAAATCATAATATCTGTAGTACGCGTAAGTGAAACCGGATATGGTATGTTGGTATGGTGAATGGTAGTTACAGGGAGTAACAGTTGCCAATTTGCCTTGGCAACTGAGAGTTCCACGGGGCAGGAAAGACAAATCCGACAAAAATAATCATTATTTCAATGGAGACGTGATGACGTCATTAATCCCAAAATAACCCTACCATAGTGTGATTAATGGAAAAGGAGTCTCGATCCTCAGCAATGAGTAATAATGCAGAGAGATTATATTACTCTCAAGGAATCCTAATAAATTATGGTAGTAATTAATATCGTTCAGAGATTAAATAAGGCGCTTCATGGTTATTTGTAATGCTCCAATCAAGGTATATTAAGTCACCATGTATATAATAAGGCTTCAATCTAATATTACTAAAGGTTAATTAATTATCTGAAGATTTGAAAATTTCAAAATGTATTTGTACGGGATCGTCGTTCAATGTTTTGTTTTATTTTGAACATACCAGCCGCAAGCAAATGTAGAATTTCCTACATAATTTTAGAATAGGCATTTTTTAGGCAAGCGCACTCCAACCTAGACCTCATCATGGCTTCTCATAGCGTGCGTCAAACGCTAGCCTATGTATATAATAAAGATCTATTTGTCTTCCAGTATTGTGTAAGATACGATTAATATTGTCAACGATAAGATAAGCCGTAGGGTAAGTGATTAGTATTTCGTTAACTATTGAGGCACTATGTATGTACACTATTAGACGGGATTTAATATAATTTCACAATCTAAATACCATCTTTCCACCAAAGCGGAGATGAAACTCGCAGAAATCGGTACTTATGCACAATATAGCTGAACGAACCACAAAGGACGAAAAATGTTTTCCAGGAGGACAAAAATACGCGTGACTTACTGATAAATGAAGCGCACATACTTGCACAGCAAGACAAAACGTTCTTCCCCTCCAATGCGAATTTTTGGCGCAGACGCTTTGTCCTGTTCGGCCCTAGTAGGTATTCTCGCTTTTAATGATGTACCAGAGTGTTAAAATTATTTTTTATAACTAAATCCTGATTGTTTTGACTGAAAATATCTTCGCTCCACTAGTCTACTTAAGTGGAAAAACATACCCGCGACATAATAAGGCTCACGTATTGAGTTGAGTGGAACGCGTAGGATTTTTCTTGATCACAACTCATAGTATACATTTTCTTGATCACAACTCATAGTATACACTAGTAGGTAGCGATGAGCGACTCTTCTGTAATTCGTTTTCATTGCAAAACCATTTAGCTATGAAGATCCTTACTATGATATACACAAATTTACTACCATGAAGAGACGAGCCCGGCTTATACCTACCTTCCTTCAAAATCTCGCATAAGCTTTGTGAAGATTGTTAAAAACAGCTTACTTAGTGGTTTTATTTTCCGAGTTGCTATAAATTGGCAAAATGTTCCTCTCCACTTTCGTATTCGTTTGTCCTTTGTTACGTTGAATAATAAAACAGAAAAGTTACAACGTCACATGTAAACTTACACATAACCCTTAAACTTGTAGACATAAGGTTTATAGTGCTTGAAACCTTCCATAGCCTTAGATCGTATGAACTTGTGTGCTTGGATTGCGGTTTTATGGAAAAAACAAATAGTCGAGAGATATTGGCAACTGTCCGTCCCTACTCGACAATACCCTTGTTCTTTGATACAATGTATTGTACCAGGTCTTGTAGATTAGTAGGCTACTTACTTTTAGAAGACCTAGGTGACCTAGACCTAGCCTCTACCTACTAATACTAGGCAAGTTAGCCCTTAGCGGGACTCTGTACCGGCGGGCCGGTAGGGTGCAGGTAACTGGTCACAGCCGAAGCCTCTCACAACCCTGGAATAGAAACAATTCAAACAATATTCATAAATTCATAATTTATTTTCCCCTGCCATGAATGGAGCCTGGGAGTTGGGACCTCCCATTTATACGTCCACAGCACTCACTAGATTTTCATAACGTTATGAAAATTCTTGGTCTGTTTTAATGTAAGGTACGAGTAGCTGTAGTTAAGGTGTTGAGTAAATAACGAACAGCCGTAATATACATACCTAAACGTAGCTTAATTAAGTAACTTTTACACTTTCAGTTCTATGTTGCTGCACAGAAATACAAGTCACATGAGATTCATGGCCCTACGTAAAGGGTCCATTAATTGTGGCTCACCTCAACCCGACGGGTACATAAACAACTTTGCATCTAAGATATAATACTGAACCTAAACTTAGAGAAGGGAGGAAAAGTAAATTATACGCATAGTGCCCATGTAACTCTGATAAAATTATTGAAAAAAACATCTTAAGCTGATTCTGTAAATAGTTTTCAAAGATACGGTCGCATTGATAGCATCCAAGAAATGCGGATGATGATGATGGTCTGCATGTCCTGTGCTGTGTAGCCTCCGCTTGCAGCTGGTGTCATTCATATTTTCTTGTAGTATTGTATAATTTTCTTGTAGTAATCTTAAAGTGTATAATGTGACTCTTGCGTTTTGTATTATGCGACAAATAAACCGCTATTGATTTTTCTGTCTATCTGGACTTCTATACTTACGTGTAGAAGTATGAACTGACTGACTAATACGAGTATATCAAGGTATAATACGCTTTAACTGCTGCGTCTAGAAGATTTTGTACCTACATAGTTTTCCTCTATAACGTAGAACCACTACAAAGGATTTTAAGAAATTCCACCCGTGCGGAACTACGCTGGGTGAGCCAGTTATAAAAATAATTAAAATATGTATAATATGCGGCGAAAATTAATCACTAATCGATGCCATCATAAATAGAAGTTCAATAATTCAATTGACGGTTCCGCCTGGTACTGGTTCTGTACAGTACAGTACTGGCTTATTTATATAAGAATCTTTTCAGTTCCCTTTTTATTTACCTACTTACTACAATTATACCTACAATAGATTTTAATATAACTCGCTAGAAAATAATATATAATTATAAATATAAATAATATAGAATTAGATCTAGCTAGAAAATGGCAATTTTATAGATACACTTACAACAATAAAAATTCTAAGATTCTCTACTTACCTACTTTTCTCCATCGCTTTTCTCAAAAAGGACCCAGTTGAACAATTCTCTGTTAGCACTGACATCCAATATTAAGAGAACAAGGGACAAATGGTTATAAGAAAACAAGCGTGTTACCCAGCCACTAATTAAATTAGCCACACACGAAACCTTTCCCGAAATTCGTAGAGATGGAAGTAAACATACTTACGAACAATTCTCATATAGGTTGCAAAAACTAGTTATGGAGAGAATCTTCCTTAATTAATAAATAATTTATGAATCGAAGAGTACAACACATTTGCTTAGTGCGTATCAAACTAATTTAATCAGTGAATTCTGTTATCTAAATATATAAAAGAAGACACTGACTGACTGACTGACTGACTGACATATCAACGCACAGCCCAAACCGCTGGGTCTAGAGACTTCAAATTTGGCACACAGGTTCCTTATGAGGTCTAGGGGTGCACTAAGAAAGGATTTTTCAAAATTCCCCCCCCCTAAAGGGGTGAAACGGGGCTCCAAAGTTCGTATTTTACCAAGCTTCAATACTCCTTCACGCCGCAACTACTGAACCGATTTGGCTCAAATTTGGAATGGAGATAAATTGCATCTTGGGCTAACACATAAGCTACTTTTCATCTCGGGAAAATCCATGGTTCCCGTGGGATTAGTTAAAAACCGAAATTCACGCGGAAAAAAATCTTCACGCCGGAAGTACAAGACCGATTTAGCAGAAATTTGGAATGGACATAGATGATATCCTGGGTTAATAAAAAAGCTACTTTTCATCCCGGAAAAATCCATGGTTTTTGCGGGAAAACTGAAAAATTGATATTCACGCGTGAAAAATACTACTTTACGCCGCACTTACTGACCTGATATGACTGAAATTCGGAAAGGAGATAGATTTTATCCTGGATTGATACATAGGCTACTTTTCATCCCGGAAAATTTCATGGTATATCAAAGAAGATACTGACTCACGCTCTCACTGACATATCAACGCACAGCCCAAACCCCTGGGTCTAGAGACTTCAAATTAGGCACACAGATTCATTATGAGGTCTAGGGGTGCACTAAGAAAGGATTTTTCAAAATTCCCCCCTTAAGGGGTGAAACGGGGCTCCAAAGTTCGTATTTTACCAAGCTTCGATACTCCTTCACGCCAAATTCTATCCCAAAGGACGTTAAATAGTCCTTCAATCACGCCGCAACAGAGCAACGGATCGACGGGTTTTTTTTCATGGGTTCTTTTTATCCCGGAAATTAAGGAATGCCTATGGGAATTAAAAAACTTATGCCACGCGAACGAAGTCGCGGGTGTCCGCTAGTAACATAATAATAGTAGGTACCTACTACTCACATAGCGTATGAAGCAGTGAAAGTGAGGTGGTTAGGATATAATAATTTAATAGTTATTTTTATCCACTACAAGTTAGCCCTTTACTGCGATCTCACCTGATGGTAAGTGATGATGCAGTCTAAGATGGTAGCGGGCTAATCTGTTAGGGGCATGGCAGTTATATTAAACCCATACCCCTATTCGGTTTCTACACGGCATCGTACCGGAACGCTCAATCGCTTGGCGGCACGTCTTTGCCGGCCACGGCTGAAGCCTCCCACCAGGCCAGACCAGGGAAAATTCAGAAATTATGAATTCCCAAATTGACCCTGCCGGGGATCGAACCCGGGACCTCCGCACGTTAAGGCAACAGCGCTACACACTGCGCCACGGAGGTCGTCATATGCTCAGTTGTCGGCCTCCGCTGGGTTAAGCCTCTAAGCACTCTAAGTACGAACAACCCATCGCGCGCATCTTGTTATCCTTTAGCTAAAATAAACTAGATAACTAACAAAAATAGTTTATGATGTAAATACAGAACATTCGGAAGCTAAAATGTTATGTTTACAGATTTCGAAGAAAAAATCGATTGGGTAAACAACAACCTCGTATCCGATTGACATGATTTTCTAGTTTTAAATTCTGTGGTACGACATTCGCAATAAATATAAGGCCATAAAGGACTTGAATCCTTCTTCTTCTTCTTTGCCATGCCCACATCCCATTTCATTTGGGGTCGGGCCTCCTTGTACGTTGGCGCCAGGACTTTCTGTCCTGGGTTGTCATTGGCGTGATGTTTAGGGCTCTAACATTGAACCACCATGTGGCTGGAGGTCTGCCTCTCTCTCGTGGTTTGGTGGGGATATTCAGCACTTTCTTTACAGGGTAGTCATCACTTCTTCGCATTATATGGCCGTACCATCGAAGCCTACTCTCCCTAAGCTTTTCCTGCACCGGTGCTATCTTGAAAGTTCCCCTTATGAATTCGTTGCGAATCTTGTCTAACCGAGTCACGCCGAGTACTAATATGAATGTGATATTATTGTAAGGAATAAAGTTATAAACGAACATTGGGTTTTGATTTATCAAACGATTATGTATCGCAATTTTTTATGTTTCAAGACATCAATCTAAAAATCTAATCTTATATAACAGTTGAAAATGAAACGATAACACCGTAATAGAAAAAGACTGGTAAGACTAGGGTGCGGAAGAAGGGAGATATTATTTTAAATGAGGACGGTCTGATTTCTACAGCACTGCAGAAACGCCTTCTTGTGATTATTGTGGGAGATAACATTTTCCTAAATTAAGAATCGACTTTATTTCACTGAATGTAGAATAAGTAAGTATATTCTCAATTCGCTTGTACGCTACTTTTAAATACTACATTTTCAGGAGAGTTTTGCTAGTTGAGATCGATTAAGTTAAAACTACTAGTCGGAGGGTTTGAAACCTTAAAATAGTAAGTGTCTAGATGGCCACGAGTGATAATTTTTAAAAATAAATATCCCCTGGTGAGCCACTGATATTTAAAAATAATAAGTATATACTCTAATGAAATAAAAATTATAATGAGCTAACCTGTGAGCTAACCTTAGTGCTGACCTTAGTGACCTTTGTCTATACCTAGTAGAGAATCCGCCATAGCATTACGTTTTCCGGGTAATGACACCTTTACGCAAAACCAAAATCGTCTCCTAAGCCTCCTTCTAAACTGAATTAGCCTGGCACTAAATCGGAATAAAAATGATTGCATCAAGTATACCTACTATAAAACGTTATAACAACGAAGCCTTCAAGACTAATTCATCAATTCAGACTGAAAAAATTTTATATTTCGCGGCAAGTAATGAATCATGCAATATTCCAATTTGCCCGGAGTTACGAAGAAAGTTATTTTTTCATCAGAGATAACGAGTGTCTATAATTCAATATTTCTTTACGTTAGAGGTTTAGATTTAATATATTGTATTATAAAAAAGTTTGAGAACGGCAATAGTTATTTATGCAACAGTTGTGTAATAAGGGGTATTAAAACACGAATACTAGTATCGTATGAGTGTTTTAATACCTAATTATCAACAGTTGCATACAAGACTTTATCTACACTCATGATATGGATCCTCTTTATCAGATTCTGAAATAGTTAGCTTACTGCTAACATTAAAACATCCAGTCCTAGTAACCTAATATCATCCATTACTGAGTTTAAACAAATAAACTAAGTATTAATGAAAGAATTATTTATTGTAGTAGTAATTAACATTTTGTATAGTGCAATTATTAAAATTCACTTGATGTTCTATAGTGTTGGAAGATTCCGCTCCAGATGTACTCGGCGGAATATTTATATTTACCACTTCACTATTTTTATTTTCTATGGAATTCGAAATTACCTACATTCGACACGTGGATTTATTATGGTTATTGCAGCGTTTAAAATATCTGGCGGTGTGCTATCAAAACTTGAATCGCTCATTTTTTTGTTAACAAAACAATAAAAAAAACGAAGAAAAATGGCGGGGAAAATTCTAATAACCTACTTTTTTTTTACAGCGCGCGGCGTTCTGGTAGTGAAACGCGCGTGTATGACAATGTTCTTTTTTTGAAATTCGTATAGATGTTCTTTTTTTGTAATTCATACAGATACCACGCATCGAGCAGATGTAGCTGTCTGTTGAGTACCCTTTGCGCAGAGGGGATCGAAAAAAAAAACAAAGGAGTGTTGTAATGAAATTCAGTACAACATTACATCACCCGTTTGGATGATGTAATGGTTATTATGACATTGGGTGTTTTAATGTTGGCAATAAGCTAACTGTTTCAGAACCTGTTATAGAGGATTTATAGCATGGGAGTAGATAAACTTTTGAAGTTGATAGATTCTTTATTTGTAAATAAAAGAAATAAAGTAAAAGCTTCTTTATACAATAAGTACCTGGGTAGGTAAGTTTTTTATACGACTGCCTGAAAAAAGGAGTATATTGTTTTCAGGGTTCATGTATGTATGTATGTATGTATGTATGTATGTATGTATATATGTATGTATGTATGTGAGTTTGTATATTCCACCATAACTTCTATACGCCTGAACCGATTTTGATAAATGAGGTATCGTTAGAATCCCTAGCTTATTCCGGGTGATATAGGGTAGTAAAATTTTAAAAAAAATGCTTGGTTTTATTAGCTAATAGCTGTTGTTAGCTAGAAAAAACGTTGTTTCTAGCTAATCCGAGCATACACGTTATCCGCCGCAGTTTGTGGGCAAAGGTGGGTAACTGAAACAGCTGATCCCACGGGAATATTTTCAAAAGGGGGACAACAAAAGAAACACAACTAGCTTTAACCGTTGTAATCTGAATATGTGGCCGAATTCACACAATGACACAATATTTTGATCCACCCTCAATATTTATAATAGCTATACATTACACCCTCACACTTAAACTAATACACACCAAAATAATACTAACAATAAAAACCCTTATTACTACAGGTACTTAAGTAGTTAATCTATATCTAGGCCATATCTGGAAACAGGCTTCACGGTACGGCCCGAGCGAGTCACACGCAGAGGTGTCGAAACGGCCTCTGCCTCCGCCCTAAAACCTTGTTCCTGCTCGCTTTCGTCCTCCTCCTGACCAACACTGGTCCTTGGAGTAACTGAATCACCACTTTCCTCAGCCGACCCCACTCCTGGATTAGGCCATACCGGTTTAGATTTTTTTTTTCTTAATTTTAACTGATCAATGTGCTTTATTACCAAAGTACCATCAGACCTCCTTACTAAATAACGACGAGACCCTAGAGGCTCCTGAATTTGACCCTGAAGCCACCGATCCGCACTAGCATGTTCACGAGCCCAAACTTGATCCCCCGAAACGAATGACCTATCAACCCCGCGCGCGTTTTCCACTTGCCGCTGCTGTGCCCGCCTAACCTTATCCTCAAGCTCGCGATAACCTCGCAACAAATCAAGACGAGAACGCAGAACGCGCCGCTGCAATAATTGTGCGGGTGTCTCACCCGTCGTGCTATGAGGTGTATTACGATAGGCCATGAGATAGGCCTGAAGAGCGGCATCGACGTCTACCTTTAATCGCTTGGCTTTTTTAATAGCCTTCTTGCACAATTTCACCGCATTTTCCGCCGCGCCATTTGAAGCGGGATGATACGGTGGTGAAAACGACTGCTTAATGCCATTTTGTTCTAAAAACTGTTTAACTTCCCCACACGAGAACGTCGCAAAATTGTCGGAGACCAGCTCCTTAGGCAACCCAAACCGTGCAAAGGTTTCCCGCAGGACTCTAATAACCGCCGCCGATGTCATCCGGGCCATTCTAAATACCTCTATCCATTTAGTCGACGAGTCGACCAAAACTAAAAACGTCTCCCCATCCACGGGCCCCAAGAAGTCAATATGAACCCGGGTCCACGGCTCTGGAGAATACGGCCAGGGTTGAGGTGGCGCGGCCGGCGGGGCACTGGCCTCTGCTGCGCATGCGCTGCACTCACGACTGGTGTCTTCAATGTCCTGATCCAATCCCGGCCACCAGACATAGCTACGGGCGATACTCTTCATTTTCACCACTCCCATGTGTCCCACGTGAAGCTCTTTTAAAATATCTTTTCTTAAAATGTCCGGAATAACTACTCTATAACCCCATAATATACAACCCTGCTCTAAGTATAACTCATGTTTCTTTAAAAAAAATGGGCGTAGCTGCGCGTCGTTACACTGTGCCGGCCATCCCGATGTAACGTACATCAGCACCTTAGCTAATACGCTATCCTTATGTGTGGCTTCCCTAACCGCCGCGCAAGTTACCGGCAAGAAATCTTGTATAAAATTTAGGTACGTAATTTCCGGGCGCACGTTCGCTTGTTCCTCACTAGGCAGCCGAGATAAGGCATCTGCCCCATTACTGGCGCTAGCAACGTATTCTATCTCGTAAGTGTACCCCGACAGGAGAACTGCCCACCTTTGCAACCGGCCGGCCGCCATAACAGGAATCCCTTGTTTACTGCCAAAAATAGTGACGAGCGGTTTATGGTCCGTACGCAACGTAAACCTTCTGCCATATAAATACTGATGGAATTTTTTTATACCGTAAATGATAGCCAATGCTTCCTTCTCAATCTGCGAATAACCTTTCTCCGCGTCATTCAACACCCGCGACGCATACGCCAGGGGGCGCTCGATACCCGCCGGCGACCGGTGCGCGACGACCGCTCCGACCCCTACGTTGCTCGCGTCCGTCGTCAACACGAGGGGCAGTTCCGGAGAATAGTGCGCCAAGATATCGCTAGAAGCCAATAAATTCTTAATCTTAACGAATGAATTCTGACATTGTTCCGACCACTCGAACTTCGCATTTTTTTTTAACAATGCATATAATGGTGCCAAGGTCGTCGTTATATTATTTATAAATTTCGCGTAATACATAATCATACCTATGAAAGCCCGCACTTCGGTAGTATTTGTAGGTACCGGTAGGCCCTGTATCGCTTTGACCTTTTTAGGACACGTTCCTATTCCCTCCTTGCTAATGACGTAACCTAGGTAGGTGACTGAATTTTGGAAAAATTCACATTTTTCTTTTTTTATTTTCAATCCATACTTTTGTAATCTTTGGAAAACTACATGTAAAACCTCTAAGTGTTCCTTGTCTGTCCTAGCTGTAATAATGACGTCATCCAAATAAACGCCTACCGTAGGTAGGTCTCCGAATATCTGTTCCAATTTCCGCTGAAATATACCCGGGCTTGACGCTAGGCCATAAATAAGTCTATTATACTGAAATAACCCCTTATGTGTATTAATAGTGGTGTATTTTTTTTGACTCATCCAACGGAAATTGTGCGTACGCTTGACTTAGGTCGATTTTCGAAAACTTTTCTCCACCATTTAATTTAATAAGTAAATCGTCTATGCGCGGAACCGGATACCTATCGATCTCCAAATACTTATTTAAAGTGATCTTATAATCCCCGCAAATTCGAATGGTACCGTCCGACTTCACTACGGGAACAATCGGTGTGGCCCAATCAGAGGTCTCGACTGGAGTAATGATTCCGTCACTCACCATTTTGTCCAAAGCCCGCTCGACCGGCTCTCGCATCGCAAAAGGAAGTGGACGAGCGCGCATGAACACGGCCTGGGCACCCTCACGCAACCGTAGGCCCACCGTGCCGCCCGTGAATCGCCCTAGGCCGTCCGCAAACACCTCAGCATATCTGCAACTGAATTTTTCCAAACTAAAACTTTCACTATCACACAATTCGTTTCCTAGCTTATTACACTGTGGTAACATAATTCCTAGTTCCTCTAACCATTCACGACCGATTAAACAGGTCGCCGCATTCCGAATTACATACAAACTTAATTTACGCACAACCTTATTATATCGTATCGTCGGCGTTATCTTGCCCATGACCTTGACATTCTCGCCCGTGTAATACCGCAGTTGTAAGTTACAGTCTTCCAATTTACAGTGATTACTAAATAACTTAACATAACAATCGTAACCGATACAAGAAATTGTACTGCCCGTATCAATCTCCATAGATAATGTATTACCACCCACTTCCAGTGTCATCATGTAAGGCTTATACTTAGAGAGATACTGCAAATTAAAACACATGGTAGTTACCTCGTTACTACTATTATCGCCTGAGTCTTCTCCGACATCCGCACTCATGTAGTTGTTATACGACGACGACGTCACTCTAGGGCACATCTTTTTCAGATGGCCCCCTTGGTTACAAATTCGGCAAACATAGACTCTAAATTTACAGGTCAAGGGGTCATGCAACCCCCCACAAACTCCGCAGGGTCTACCGTGCATTCCTATCGGCGTCCGATTCGCAACTGCTGCCTCTCGACCACCGAATCCCGTAGGACGCAAATTTCGCCCTCTGTTGCGCCCGCGCTCGCCACCTCTGGCACCCCTAGAACTCAGCCTCACTGCATACACGCCCGCCCGGCCTGGCTGGTTTCTTCCCTGACTGCGCTCATCCGCCCATGATTGATAATTATTGTTCGTGACCGCTACACTACTGCCAACATTAACCGCCGCCGCGTTCTTCTCTGCTGCCTCTAACGCGTTTGCCAATGCCAAGGCTTTCTTAAAATCCAACTCCTCTTCTGCAAAAAGTCGTTGCCTGGTAGTTTCGCAAGATAGTCCACACACTAGTTGATCCCTTAAATTCTCGTCTAACATTGCCTTAAACTCGCACTTCATGGCCAACTTTTTCAATTCCGCGACAAATTCCGCTATAGTTTCACCACTATTTTGCTTCCGCTGCCTAAATCGGTACCTCTCTGCCAATATACTAGGTTTCGGCTGCAAGTGATTTGCCATGACCTTCACCACCTCCTTGAAGGTCATCGTCGACGGTTTGTTCGGCGCACACAAGGTCACTAACAGTTCATACGCGTCACCCCCCATGGCTGTAATTAAAGTAGGCACTTTCAATTGTTCTTTCGTGTCGTTCACTAAAAAATATTGCTCAAACCGCTCCGCGTACAGCTTCCAATTGCCAGTTGCCGGGTCAAACGCCTCGATCTTACCAAGCGACATTCCGTATTACGTCCCGCACTTTGCGTTCACTCTCGTCTCACAAAGTATGCCCAGGTACGTCGCCGCGTGAGCCGATAAGTCCTCGTCGCCAGTGAAACAGCTGATCCCACGGGAATATTTTCAAAAGGGGGACAACAAAAGAAACACAACTAGCTTTAACCGTTGTAATCTGAATATGTGGCCGAATTCACACAATGACACAATATTTTGATCCACCCTCAATATTTATAATAGCTATACATTACAAATAAATTTTTTAGTCAATATATTTTTATATTCACACCCTCAGACTTTTATATGTAAATTAGATGATGCCCGCGACTTCGTCCGCGTGTATTAAGATTTTTTGATTCCCGCGGGAACTTTCTTTGATTTTCCGGGATAAAAAGTAGCCTATGAAAAGTAGCCTATGTCCTTCCCCGGGATACAACCTACCCCTGTACCAAATTTCATCAAAATCGGCTGAACAGATAAGCTGTGAAAGCGTAGCAGACAGACAGACGGACAGACAGACAGACACACTTCCCATTTATAATATTAATACATAATAAATATAGAAATATAGTATGGATACCTTGGGTGTGAATGAGTTGCTTACCTCCCTCGTTTAACAAGCTTCTATTCCTGAGTCGATATTATGTTAATGGACCAGAGGAAAGACAAAATGTGGTGTACTACCACGAACTTATGCAGTTGCAATTAATATTAAAAGTCCTATAATATTTAGGATTCTGTTCACGGAATTCGGTTATATGATGAATGTACAGAGCAGATTGAAGAAATTTATTCGGGTCACTTGGGTGAGGCCTTTGTAACCCTAGGACCTTATTCACTTTGCCATTCAAATCGAATCTTGCTCTTAACCACAGTTTGTGATGTCAAATTAGACATTTCTTTAGAAAACGATGACAAAGACGCCCTAAAATGTGGTTTTAAGCGTTTTGATTCCCAAGACCTTTGACATCGAGCGATTATGTATTGTAGGACTTTCTGTAGTAGGTATTTATTAACTCTTTAGAATTTTTCGGTATTTATTACAGAAAGACTGCATGTGTTTTGGTTATAAGTACATATATTAGGTACCTCCGTACCAAATTTTTAATGTCACAGTAAAATTAAAAATTGGCAGTCGTAGGGACTGCCGATAGAAGTGAAAACTTATAACTAAACTTAATAAATAAATACAATTTAATTGAAATAACAATTAGTACACAATCATCTATACTTAATACTTATAATAAAACTGTAACAGGTCCAATTCTGTACATTGAAGATATTTTGAAAATTTTTTTTGGAGGGCACTCATTATTCGATACTGAAGCCAAATCTGTATTTTTTTTCATTTTTGTCTGTCTGTCTGTCTGTATCTTGGCCGCGCAACACGCCGAAACTACTGAATGAATTCAAACGAAACTTGGCACGATTTGAGCCCATACTACGAGGTAGGACATAGGATACTTTTTATCCCGAAATTCTACCCCCGAAGGGGTGAAATAGGGGTTGAAAGTTTGTATGAAAGTCCTTAATTTCTCAAGAAATAGCCATGAAACTTGATATATGAGCTGCGGGTTGAAAATGAAGACATATGTGTTTCACAGTTTTTCAAAATTCCACCCCCGAAAGGTTGAAATAGGGGTTGAGAGTTTGTATGAAAATCCTTAATTTCTCAAGTTATAGCCAAGAAACTTGGTACGTGGAGTACCGGTTAAAAATAAAGAAGTACGTGTTTTACAGTTTTTCAAATTCTACCCCCAAAGGGGTAAAATAGGGGTTGATATTTTGCATGGAAGTCCTTAATTTCTCAAGATGTTCTCAAGTTATATAAACTTAACGTGGTATTTTGGCTTTCGTTAAAAAATAAAGAATTACATGTGTCACAGTTTTTCAGAATTCAACCCCTAAAGTGGTGAAATAGGGGTTGAAAATTTGTATGAAAGCTTTAGCCATGAAACTTGGTATATGAGCTGCGAATTGAAAACTTAGAAATATGTGGAATTTTAGTTGATTTGGGTTTAAATAAGACACCTGAATAAACGATTATTACTATATTCCACTTCTACAATTATTGAGTTTAAATTTTTAACAATATTGGTTAGGTACAAAAATCACTATCTCGTTATTTGTAACTCGTGTTTGGCTCGCGGCGCGTAAAAATAGTACGGGGCTACCGTGGGAGCGTTCGGATCGCGACTGGCGAGTTCAAGTTTATCGGCCGGCAACCGATGCGCTGCGCCCGCGCATAACGGGACCTACGTCCCTCGCCGCGCGCCCCGCGCCTCGCGTCCACCGGGTGCCTAGCGGCTTGCATCGCGCGTCGGGCCGCAGGCGCTCGAGACGCAGTTAAATATAAAGTATGTTATTTTATATATTATGTGACTCGCAGCCATCAGCCGCCACCTCGTGCCCTCAGCAACTTCCGACCGAGCACCAGTGAATGCAGCCGCCGCGAAGGCCCGCAGCCATCAGCCGCGGCAGCGTCCGCCCCAGCTTCCAGCAAGCCAGCAGCGAGCGCGAACTCGGAGATCTCATCATTCAGCGTTTCAGCATTTATACACTTTATACGATTTATACATTTTACATTTTACATTTTTACATTTTATATTTTATATTATTAAGTTAATTTTTACAGCAAAGCATAACTTAAGCATAACATTTAATTAAGTGCTTTGTAATTTGTAAGCATTCATTTCGCATCAATCATCTTGCTTCAATTTGTCAATTGCTTATCACTTTCCCTTTCATCTCCTTACCTCTCCCCTGGGAGCATGTACGGTCCACAGTCCAACCGTACATTTTGCTCCATCAGCACTAACCTACTTTTCGTACTTTTCATTATACATTCAAACTAACAATCAATCAGTGCGCAAATCATCATCGCGACAAGCACGCGTGCCACTCACTCATAGCATTTAGTATTAATCATTTAATTATAATTATTAAATTAGTTATAATTTATTAGCAATCAATAAACTATATTTTTCCATCATTTCTATCATTCAACGGTTTTAGACCAAACATTTGGTCCTTCGAACCGGATCGGTCTGCCGGCTTCCCACAAGCGGGTTCCACCGGTTAGATTGAGAAGGCGCATATATCGCATTTGGGACACGGAATTACCGAGCTGAAGGACAACCAGCATACACCATACCATCAGCATATATCTTTTTGCCGTCTTCAAGCATTCAGGAAGGAGGCAAGAAAGCAGCATTCATCAGCTAGCAGCTACTTCGAGTTGCGAGCAATCAAGCAATCAATCAATCAGTTTTTCTCTGCGATCCACCACATTTCACTGCAGTGACAATGGCCGGGCCAGAGAGGCAATTCGAAGTCATGCAAGCGATGAACACACTCCTGGTGAACTTCACAGAGGACAGCCCTAACCGTAAGTCGCCAGAGATGGTATGGAGAAGGCAGCAGTTAAATTCGACGGATTCTCGCATTATAGCAGAAATGCTTCGTAAGCAGTCCAGCAATTACAAAGCATTCACGAGAACGGCCGACAGCATCAAGGTCGATCTCATGGAAGAAAAGTGGGAATTTGAGGACGCTCTTGAGTGCTTACAATCTAGCTGGACAGCAATAGACGCATTACACTGGAAAATCAATAGCAGGCAAGATACGAAAGATATTTCCAGTGAAATGCAGTACAGCATATGTGAGCTACAATACACCAAAATAAAGAGACTAATCAACCACAAAATGTGGCAGACGTTCCAATGCAACGTAGTACTAAACAATATTGGTGATAGTCAAACAGCTTCTTATAAGCAACATAGCTCGAAAGTTTGGTCCGGGGAGGACATTTCAGAAACGACAAATATATCGCAAGAAGATCTGGAGTGTCTACAGCATTACAAAGACTCAAGAAATGAGGACAGCCGATTGTATTATCCCTATACTGAGGATAATATGGAGGAGAAATTCGAAACAACAAAGCCCACCCCAGCAGCACTATTTCAGAACCTGGAACGAAAGTCGAGCAGAGTAACAATATTAGCACAAGCATATCGTGCATTTATTGGCGAATATCAGTCACAAAATTATATGGCTGAGTGTAATAGTAACATGACACTTAGTTGCTATTTACCTCACCACGGTACGGAATGCGCTGACTCGTCAACGACAGCGTTGCGCAACGATTTCAACATGTCATCAAAAACTTCAACGAGTTACACATTCAATAATTTAATGAAGCATGACCCAGAACAACTAAATATTATGTCTTTTGTCTTGAGATGGAAGCAATATAAATATACATTTACCGCTGAAATCGTAACAATGTTTAGACCAATACTCAACAGTAGCGATCATCAGCGCTTTCAAAAACTATTACGGCGAAGTTCAACGGATCAGTTGCCACGCGAATATCAGATGAAAACAGCTACGTGTGGCATGACAGCCGGTCCTATTCTCGCCATGATGACATTGAAGCAACTAGCAGCGAACGAAGGTCATAAGACGTATCCAACAAGCAGAGCAGCCATAGCAATGAAACTTATGGATGATAAGACAAGGCTCGTTCCTGCTAGGAAAAACCTCAGTCTACCCGGACGGAGATTGGAACTGAGTGGAGTGAAGCTCTTAAGCAGGCTCATCGATAAAAGCCAACAAACAGCTGCTAATCGCCGGAAACAGTTCCTAATAAATCACTAACATCATTTCCTCAGACCAATGGCGCTACTTAAAATCGGAAGAAAACCCTGGAGGCAGTGCCAGCCGAAGCAGAGAGATCATTCTCTATGGGGGCAAGGGCCATCATTCTCGCCAACATTCAAGAAACAAGGCGAAAAGCAATCATACACATACGTCACCGATCCAGAAGTGCGCGCCGTAACGCAAAGCAACGTCACTACACGTCACAGCGACAATGACGTCATACAGCGCGTACTAAGCAAACATAGCAACTGGACACGCGCCGTTCGTGTACATTGCATGGGTATCAGGTGCGCGGTCTCGCGAACCGGGATCAAGTTCCCTAACTGCGACGTAGACAACAAAACATATGATTATCAATGCACACCCCAAGAAGACTCGCAGCCATCAGCCGCCACCTCGTGCCCTCAGCAACTTCCGACCGAGCACCAGTGAATGCAGCCGCCGCGAAGGCCCGCAGCCATCAGCCGCGGCAGCGTCCGCCCCAGCTTCCAGCAAGCCAGCAGCGAGCGCGAACTCGGAGATCTCATCATTCAGCGTTTCAGCATTTATACACTTTATACGATTTATACATTTTACATTTTACATTTTTACATTTTATATTTTATATTATTAAGTTAATTTTTACAGCAAAGCATAACTTAAGCATAACATTTAATTAAGTGCTTTGTAATTTGTAAGCATTCATTTCGCATCAATCATCTTGCTTCAATTTGTCAATTGCTTATCACTTTCCCTTTCATCTCCTTTCCTCTCCCCTGGGAGCATGTACGGTCCACGGTCCAACCGTACATTTTGCTCCATCAGCATTAACCTACTAGTACTTTTCATTATACATTCAAACTAACAATCAATCAGTGCGCAAATCATCATCGCGACCAGCACGCGTGCCACTCAATATCATTTGCATTTAGCATTTATCATTTAATTATAATTATTAAAATAGTTATAATTATTAGCATTCAATAAACTATATTTTTCCATCAATCTATCATTGAAACAAGGTCCTAGACCGAACATTATGTGTTATTATATTATATACGTATGATATTGATTCCAATTTAGTTATAATATTACTACTATATCGTATGTATTGTGTATATTTCAAAATTATATATTTTAATGGAATATATTTGTAAGTGTGATAACTAAATTTTATATTTGTGTATGTAAATAATATTAATTATAATGTACCTACTTATGTGCGTATCACCCACATCACTCCCCCCCAGAGACCGTGTTACGGGCGAAAGTAATTTGGGAATCGAACCCGCCGGCCGGATCGCGTGGTTTTGATAATCGCGGGAGGAGTTGGTGGCGATTCAGCTTGAATTGATTCAGGTGAGTTATTCGAATCTGACAGTATGTAAGCCGGCTTTAATCGGTCTACCGATACTGTAACAGATTTGCCTTTGACTCGAATCTTAAAGACCTTGGCACCTCTCTCGATCACCTCATGGGGGCCAGTGTATGCCGGTTGTAGTGCACCTCTCAAAGAATCATCCCGTAGGAAGACGTGCGTGCAGGAAGTTAATTCTTTATATATAAAAATTTTGCCTTTTGCATGATTGCTGGTTGGTACTGGGTGCAGATTGTTGGCAAATGATCTGATACGGGCTGTAAAGTCTGTTATATCAGTCGTGCATTTGTCAACCTTATGCCCAAAAAATTCACCAGGGAGCCGTAAGGGTTCCCCGTAAACTAGCTCGGCAGAGGAAGACTGAAGGTCTTCCTTGAAAGAACTTCGTATGCCGAGAAGGATGAATGGCAACGATTCCGACCAGCTGCTGTCAGCATGGCACATAATTGCCGCTTTCAACTGTCGATGAAATCTTTCGATTATACCATTACACTGAGGGTGGTATGCCGTCGTTTTACGATGTGTAAAACCAATGGTCTTGGATAGCTGAGTAAAGAGAGCTGAGTCAAATTGCCGACCCCGGTCCGTTGTCACGAGGACTGGACAGCCAAAACGTCCAACCCACCCGGACAAGAACGCTTTGGCCACAGACTCTGCCGTAATATCGGTCAGAGGGACAACTTCAACCCATCGCGTGAAGCGATCGATTGCTGTCAGGCAGTACCGATACTCGGCAGATGGAGGTAATGGTCCGATTAGGTCTAGGTGGACGTGTTTGAAACGCGCTGGAGGTAAATCGAAACTTCCTAAGAGTGAAGAAACGTGTCGGTTTACCTTAGCGCGCTGACATGCCAAACATGCCTTAGACCAATCGCGACAGTCTTTTCTCATCTGTGGCCATACGTAGCGTTGTGCTACGAGTTTAGCACTAGCGTTAGCGCCAGGGTGGCTTAGCGAATGCAAGCTGTCAAAAACCTGCTTGCGTAGGGGTCGAGGTACGAAAGGCCTAGGGGTCGTTGTACTAACGTCGCAGTACAATTCAATGCAACTCCCAGGTATAGTCAACTTCTCTATACGCAGTGAAGAATTCCCACTAAGGTACTCGGCGAGCTCAGAGTCAGAAGTTTGGGCCTTAGCTATTACTGCTAGATCTACGGGACTCTGTAATTCTTCGACGCGGGAAAGTGTGTCAGCAACGACATTTTCTTCCCCAGCGATGTGCTTTATGTCTGTCGAAAATTGCGCCACGTAGTCTAGGTACCTGTATTGACGCGGCGAGCAGTTATTTTTACGCTCGGTGAACGCGTAACACAAGGGCTTGTGGTCCGTGTATATGGTGAAGCTTGTAGCCTCTAGCCAGTGTCGGAAGTATTTTACACTCTCGTAGATGGCAAGGAGCTCTCTGTCGTACGGTGAGTATTTCCGTTGCGGCGGGCTCAACTTGCGGGAGAAAAAGGCTAGAGGTTCCCAATAACCATCTCTAAGCTGTTGCAGGACTCCGCCAATGGCAAAGTCAGACGCGTCGGTAACTAAGCCTAGTTTACATGACGTATCAGGGTGTGCCAACAAAGCTGCGTTGCAAAGGCTATCCTTGCAGTCCTCGAAGGCTTTCATCGAGTCTCCTTCTATGTGGACCGGCTGCGAGGCTTTTATGGAACCAGTCAACAAGTTATTGAGGGGAGCTTGGGTCTGGACGGCATGAGGTATAAACCTCCTATAAAAATTTACCATTCCCAAAAATCTCCTGAGCTCCCTAGCAGTTTTAGGGACTGGGAATTCTTTTATAGCCTGCACTTTGCTTTCCAGAGGTTTAGTGCCGTGTTGAGATATGTGGTAGCCAAGAAACGTCACTTCTGTCGCACCGAAGACGCACTTATTGGTATTAATGAGAATGCCATACTCCTTCATCCTGGTGAAAAGCTGGCGAAGGTGCTGCTCATGCTCATCCTCATTTTTGGAGAATACCAAGAAGTCGTCCAGGTACGGATAACAAAAATCTAGACCACGAGTTAGTTCGTCAACAAACCTCTGGAAAGTTTGGCCTGCGTTACGCAGACCGAAGGTCATATATGGGAACTCATAGAGCCCAAAAGGAGTTGAAATGGCTGTTTTAGGTATATCCTGTTCGTTAACTGGTATCTGGTTGTAAGCTTTAACTAAATCGATTGTGGAAAAGATCTTACAACGGGATAGGTTATACGCGAAGTCATGGATATGCCTGATAGGGTATCTATCAGGTATGGTCCTTGCATTAAGCATCCGGTAATCACCACATGGTCGCCAGCCGTTATCCTTTTTGGGGGCTAGGTGGAGTGGTGATGACCAGGGGCTTTCTGATGGTCGAGCGGTGCCGTTCGCTAACATTGCCTCGAACTCGGACTTTGCTATTTTTAGTTTGTCTGGGGCAAGTCGACGCGGGGGGCACGATACCGGGGGACCTGGCGTAGTGCGAATGTGGTGTGTGGTGTTATGTTTTGGTGTGCGTGGAGCGCCTGTGGGCCGCGTGATTTCCTGAAATTCGGAAAGTAGTTTGCTATATTTGGACTCACCAATCACGACCTTCACGCTGGAAATTAAACTGTCAGGTTCGGCGACGGCGGCCACGGCAGATAGACCGGTCGCACCGTCGATCAATCGCTGGTTACGAATATCTACGATTAGACAATAGTATGATAGAAAATCGACGCCTATAATAGGTCTTGTAACGTCCGCCACTGTAAAACGCCATACAAAATTTCTACGCAAACCTAAATTTAGTTTAAAGTCCACAAAATCGTACGTATTAATAACAGTTCCATTTGCCGCACTAAGTTGATAGTCCGTCTTTTCCCGCCGTTGTTTAAGCGCAGCTCGGGGGAAGACACTTAAGTCGCTTCCAGTGTCCACAAGGAATTGAATTCTGGAACTGCGGTCGGTTACGAACAGGCGACCTGGGGCGGAGGGGCAATCGTCAGCCGCCATTATCGACTGCCCTGCGCGTTTCCCGCTTTGTAGTCACAGGGCGTAATGCACCTTTTCGCCAGACGACCAAATTTGTGGTGATACCAGCAGATGGGAAATTTTCTATAACTAGACTGAGATCTAGACACGGATGACGTCCGATTTCTTTGTCGTGACGTCTGACGGCAACGAGAACGCGATCGGTCATGGCCAGCGGTGGCAAGCGCGCTTACTTGTTTGGCCAGCTCGGTGATTTGCCTGGCCATGGTGTCCATCGTTGCCTCCAACCTTGATATGGATGTCGCTGCCACTTGAGGAGATGTCGGTGCGATATCGTGTACCCTGTACGCCAAATCTGCAAGCTCTTGTAAGGTCATGTTAGATTGGGACGCTATAATTGTCTGCAGGTTGTGCGGTAGTCGGCTTGTCCAGACATCCGTGATGAAATCGTCAGGCATATTAGGCCCTGCCAGCTGCTGCAGATGTCGCAAAAACTGGGACGGCTTGCGGTCCCCTAGCTCCTCGGATTGCAGTAACTGTTTGACCTTTTTCTGCCTCGACAGGGATAGACGTTTGATGAGCTCAGTTTTAAGCTTCTCAAATTTTCCAGTCGCTGGTGGGTTTTCTATAATATCCTCCACGGTAGCTGAATATTTGCCATCCAGATGGGAAAGCACGTAATAGAATTTTGTGCTATCATCAGTTATCCGGGCTATATTAAATTGCGCCTCTATTTGTGCAAACCAAATCGACGATTTTTCTGCCCAAAACGGTGGAACGCGGACGCCAACACGAAACAATTCCGCTAATGGGTCTCGATCTTTCGATCTCTTTGTTCGTTGCGCTTTCTGCGATGTTCCGGAATGCGCCGCGTCACTATCGTCGCTGCTCATGATTCACAGGGGTCACCACTATGGAATTTTAGTTGATTTGGGTTTAAATAAGACACCCGAATAAACGATTATTACTATATTCCACTTCTACAATTATTGAGTTTAAATTTTTAACAATATTGGTTAGGTACAAAAATCACTATCTCGTTATTTGTAACTCGCGTTTGGCTCGCGGCGCGTAAAAATAGTACGGGGCTACCGTGGGAGCGTTCGGATCGCGACTGGCGAGTGCAAGTTTATCGGCCGGCAACCGATGCGCTGCGCCCGTGCATAACGGGACCTACGTCCCTCGCCGCGCGCCCCGCGCCTCGCGTCCACCGGGTGCCTAGCGGCTTGCATCGCGCGTCGGGCCGCAGGCGCTCGAGACGCAGTTAAATATAAAGTATGTTATTTTATATATTATGTGTTATTATATTATATACGTATGATATTGATTCCAATTTAGTTATAATATTACTACTATATCGTATGTATTGTGTATATTTCAAAATTATATATTTTAATGGAATATATTTGTAAGTGTGATAACTAAATTTTATATTTGTGTACAAAATTTTACTGTGAGCTTTTTTGAACAAAATTTTACGCTTATTGCAAATATAATGAATAATTCCTTGTTATTTGATAATTAATTTCTTTCTCTGCCGTAGTTATCTGGAGTTATTTATAAAAACACATTAGCCCCACTAAAATTGTGACACGGGACTATTATATCTACAAAGAAAGACACAATAGCCCTGTTGATTTTAGTATGGAAATAAAAGTATTAGTGATGCCAACGTATTTTTTTATCGATAAAGTTAAAAACAGAATTTGTAAGATGATAGGTAAAAGTTTTGAATCGTGCTACCTACCTTCACCGATGGTTAAGTATTAGCTCCCGCCTCCCACAAACCCAACTTTTGTTTCATAATTTAACCAATATATGTTAAAACGCCCAAATTTTTGTTTTGGAATGTGCTCGTGGTTCATCGAGTCTCCTTCTATGTGGACCGGCTGCGAGGCTTTTATGGAACCTGTCAACAAGTTATTGAGGGGAGCTTGGGTCTGGACGGCATGAGGTATAAACCTCCTATAAAAATTTACCATTCCCAAAAATCTCCTGAGCTCCCTAGCAGTTTTAGGGACTGGGAATTCTTTTATAGCCTGCACTTTGCTTTCCAGAGGTTTAGTGCCGTGTTGAGATATGTGGTAGCCAAGAAACGTCACTTCTGTCGCACCGAAGACGCACTTATTGGTATTAATGAGAATGCCATACTCCTTCATCCTGGTGAAAAGCTGGCGAAGGTGCTGCTCATGCTCATCCTCATTTTTGGAGAATACCAAGAAGTCGTCCAGGTACGGATAACAAAAATCTAGACCACGAGTTAGTTCGTCAACAAACCTCTGGAAAGTTTGGCCTGCGTTACGCAGACCGAAGGTCATATATGGGAACTCATAGAGCCCAAAAGGAGTTGAAATGGCTGTTTTAGGTATATCCTGTTCGTTAACTGGTATCTGGTTGTAAGCTTTAACTAAATCGATTGTGGAAAAGATCTTACAACCGGATAGGTTATACGCGAAGTCATGGATATGCCTGATAGGGTATCTATCAGGTATGGTCCTTGCATTAAGCATCCGGTAATCACCACATGGTCGCCAGCCGTTATCCTTTTTGGGGGCTAGGTGGAGTGGTGATGACCAGGGGCTTTCTGATGGTCGAGCGGTGCCGTTCGCTAACATTGCCTCGAACTCGGACTTTGCTATTTTTAGTTTGTCTGGGGCAAGTCGACGCGGGGGGCACGATACCGGGGGACCTGGCGTAGTGCGAATGTGGTGTGTGGTGTTATGTTTTGGTGTGCGTGGAGCGCCTGTGGGCCGCGTGATTTCCTGAAATTCGGAAAGTAGTTTGCTATATTTGGACTCACCAATCACGACCTTCACGCTGGAAATTAAACTGTCAGGTTCGGCGACGGCGGCCACGGCAGATAGACCGGTCGCACCGTCGATCAATCGCTGGTTACGAATATCTACGATTAGACAATAGTATGATAGAAAATCGACGCCTATAATAGGTCTTGTAACGTCCGCCACTGTAAAACGCCATACAAAATTTCTACGCAAACCTAAATTTAGTTTAAAGTCCACAAAACCGTACGTATTAATAACAGTTCCATTTGCCGCACTAAGTTGATAGTCCGTCTTTTCCCGCCGTTGTTTAAGCGCAGCTCGGGGGAAGACACTTAAGTCGCTTCCAGTGTCCACAAGGAATTGAATTCTGGAACTGCGGTCGGTTACGAACAGGCGACCTGGGGCGGAGGGGCAATCGTCAGCCGCCATTATCGACTGCCCTGCGCGTTTCCCGCTTTGTAGTCACAGGGCGTAATGCACCTTTTCGCCAGACGACCAAATTTGTGGTGATACCAGCAGATGGGAAATTTTCTATAACTAGACTGAGATCTAGACACGGATGACGTCCGATTTCTTTGTCGTGACGTCTGACGGCAACGAGAACGCGATCGGTCATGGCCAGCGGTGGCAAGCGCGCTTACTTGTTTGGCCAGCTCGGTGATTTGCCTGGCCATGGTGTCCATCGTTGCCTCCAACCTTGATATGGATGTCGCTGCCACTTGAGGAGATGTCGGTGCGATATCGTGTACCCTGTCCGCCAAATCTGCAAGCTCTTGTAAGGTCATGTTAGATTGGGACGCTATAATTGTCTGCAGGTTGTGCGGTAGTCGGCTTGTCCAGACATCCGTGATGAAATCGTCAGGCATATTAGGCCCTGCCAGCTGCTGCAGATGTCGCAAAAACTGGGACGGCTTGCGGTCCCCTAGCTCCTCGGATTGCAGTAACTGTTTGACCTTTTTCTGCCTCGACAGGGATAGACGTTTGATGAGCTCAGTTTTAAGCTTCTCAAATTTTCCAGTCGCTGGTGGGTTTTCTATAATATCCTCCACGGTAGCTGAATATTTGCCATCCAGATGGGAAAGCACGTAATAGAATTTTGTGCTATCATCAGTTATCCGGGCTATATTAAATTGCGCCTCTATTTGTGCAAACCAAATCGACGGTTTTTCTGCCCAAAACGGTGGAACGCGGACGCCAACACGAAACAATTCCGCTAATGGGTCTCGATCTTTCGATCTCTTTGTTCGTTGCGCTTTCTGCGATGTTCCGGAATGCGCCGCGTCACTATCGTCGCTGCTCATGATTCACAGGGGTCACCACTATGGAATTTTAGTTGATTTGGGTTTAAATAAGACACCCGAATAAACGATTATTACTATATTCCACTTCTACAATTATTGAGTTTAAATTTTTAACAATATTGGTTAGGTACAAAAATCACTATCTCGTTATTTGTAACTCGCGTTTGGCTCGCGGCGCGTAAAAATAGTACGGGGCTACCGTGGGAGCGTTCGGATCGCGACTGGCGAGTGCAAGTTTATCGGCCGGCAACCGATGCGCTGCGCCCGTGCATAACGGGACCTACGTCCCTCGCCGCGCGCCCCGCGCCTCGCGTCCACCGGGTGCCTAGCGGCTTGCATCGCGCGTCGGGCCGCAGGCGCTCGAGACGCAGTTAAATATAAAGTATGTTATTTTATATATTATGTGTTATTATATTATATACGTATGATATTGATTCCAATTTAGTTATAATATTACTACTATATCGTATGTATTGTGTCTATTTCAAAATTATATATTTTAATGGAATATATTTGTAAATGTGATAACTAAATTTTATATTTGTGTATGTAAATAATATTAATTATAATGTACCTACTTATGTGCGTATCACCCACAAATACGTATTTCACAGTTTTTGAAAATTCGACCCCAAAGGGGTGAAATAGGGGATGAAAGTTGGTATGAAAGGCCTTCATTTCTCAAGGTATTTTACAAGTTATATCAACGAAAGTTGGTATTTTGGCTAACGGTAAAAAATAAAGAATTACGTATGTCACAGTTTGTCAAAATTCCACCCCCGAAGGGGTAAAATAGGGGTTGGAAGTTTGTATGAAAGTCCTTCATTTCTCAAGTTATAGCCAAGAAACTTAGTATGTGAGCTACCGGTTAATAATAAAGAAATACGTATTTCACAGTTTCAAAATTTTACCGCCAAAGGGGTAAAATAGGGGTTGAAAGTTTGTATGAAAGTCGTTCATTCCTCAAGATATTTTACAAGTTATTTCAACGAAACTTGGTATTTTGACTTTCGGTAAAAAAGAAAGAAGTACGTGTGTCACAGTTTTCCAAAATTTCACCCCCGAAGGGGTAAAATAGGGGTGGGAAGTTTGTATGAAAGTCTTTCATTTCTCAAGTTATAGCCATGAAACTTGGATTATGATCTACTGGTTAAAAATAAAAAAATATGTGTTCTGTTTTGATAATTCTCCCCCAAAGGGGTGAAATAGAGAGTTGGTCCTTCAATCACGCTGCTTCAGAGCAACGGATATTTTGTACGGGTAGTTAAGGACCTGGAGAGTGGTATAGGCTGCTTTGGTGTGGAAATAAACTTATACCACGCGAACGAAGTCGCGAGCATCCGCTATATATTATAAAAATGCGAAAGTTAGGATTTGGATGGATAGATGGACGTTTGCTACTCAATCACGACAGAAAGGCTGAATGGATCTGGATGAAATTTGCCATAGAGATTATAGTTTGAAATAACACACAGCCTCCTTTTTTTCCGGAAAATGATAGTACCCGCAGGAACCAAAAAACTTCAATCAACGCGGACGAAGTCGCGGGCATCAGCTAGTATTAAATAAATTTGTTATAACTATATACCTACACATTAAAGTTTTTACTACATCCATTTAATTTTACTTATTTGTTTATGATATACGCAGCAGTAATGTTGCACAATACGTCACATCATGTCGGTGACGCGAAACCATAAGATTTTCCCCTACCCAAAAGTGCTCAACGCGACTAAAGAAGTAGGTATGATCAATTCAACAATGTATTTCTATTTACTTACCTAGCTTATAAAGTTATTCTTAATTTATTGATGTTCAAATTGCTTTCCTATATGTTTCGATTAAGTAACTTAATCGAAGTTCCACTTCAACGAGAATCCTCTACAAAGAACATATTTTGCTCTGAACTCTGCTGACTTGGCTGCTTCTGGTCCTAAGCAAACAGCAAACAGTGTCCCAAGTAAACAACGAACCAATATCGAGCCTAACAAACGTACAGCTAGGAAGAGTTGTAGGTAACTACTAGAGACGGCTTAGCGCAAAATGGCTTCAACCTGGCTCAATAGCTCCATCGGCTGGTGACAAAGGTCATGATTTTTGACAGTTATTTCATACTGCTAAATGTAATTTCAATAGATCATATAATTATTATTAAGTATCTTTTTTTTAAAATCAATAGTTAGGTAAGTAAGTACGGCGTGCTGCAAAGAGATTAAAATAGGTACACGTAGATTTTTGTTTTTATTGCAAGTCAGCATCTCTATGGCCTGTAGCTCAACGCACCTAGGTACCTACTTAATACTATCAAAGGCATAACATTACCTGCTAATTTATCTATGTAGAATAAAGGCCAATTACTGAAACGAGATTAATGAAGTACCTATTGAAAGATTTTTAAAAAAGGAGAATTATTTTTTGAATCATATGTTTTTAGACATACAGCTACTTTTGCAATAGAATATGTACTCTACTAATCAGAGGCTTTTGTTGAACAGCTTGACGTATAACATTATTTTTGAGTTTTTGAGGCCATAGCAAAAGTGGAATCTTAACTTTTAAAAATATAAATACAAAAAAAAGAGTGTGTAGACTCTATCTATCATAATATTTTAAGTAAGGTGAACCGAGGCTATTGTAACTTCGGGGCTATTGCATATTATCATTTTATCTTCCTTTACAAATAGATTTACGGGCAACGACATCTACTAGTGGATAGAGAAACTAATGTTTATTAAAGTCGATCATAGAGTGTGCTTTTATCTCGTCTACTGTTTTATTGGTGGCGTCCAAAGACAATATATTTATAATTAATCTATGATGGCGTCTTTCTTTTTTTCGGTCATTTTTCGTTGAGTATGCTGAAAACCTACTGTGTTGTTTTAGTCGACAAAATTTTACTGTGAGCTTTTTTGAACAAAATTTTACGCTTATTGCAAATATAATGAATAATTCCTTGTTATTTGATAATTAATTTCTTTCTCTGCCGTAGTTATCTGGAGTTATTTATAAAAACACATTAGCCCCACTAAAATTGTGACACGGGACTATTATATCTACAAAGAAAGACACAATAGCCCTGTTGATTTTAGTATGGAAATAAAAGTATTAGTGATGCCAACGTATTTTTTTATCGATAAAGTTAAAAACAGAATTTGTAAGATGATAGGTAAAAGTTTTGAATCGTGCTACCTACCTTCACCGATGGTTAAGTATTAGCTCCCGCCTCCCACAAACCCAACTTTTGTTTCATAATTTAACCAATATATGTTAAAACGCCCAAATTTTTGTTTTGGAATGTGCTCGTGGTGGTTACTATTTTAACCCACGAGACGATAAAATACAATCGTTTATATGCTAGAAAATTTTCCCACCTAATACCTAACCTAACTTTTCAATAAATATTACTTAAATGATATTTGAAAACGTATTTCATTCAAAATATTATCGATAATCGACACAACATACTTATCGGGCCTACTCCCAACACTAAAGTAAAAAAAAAAGCTACAATAGCCCCTCTTTTACCAAAAAAGTATTTTTAAAGAGAAATTAACCTTCCTACATTGAGGTAGGGCTCAAATCATTTTCTTAAATGCCTTTGTTTATCATATTCAGTGAGTTTGAGCATTATAACTCTTAAGTTTAGGAATTAAGAGTGAAAAGTGACATTAACCCCCGATACGGGACTAATGTGGCTAAAATCGGTCCTTGGAATTAACATCAATTTTAATAAGAATATACTGGGTGTATTTTAATGCAATTAAGTAAAACTAAGTCTTAAGTATCTGATCTTTCCAAATATTTAAAGAGTTTATCCGTAAATTATTCTGTAGCAGAAATACAGCTTCTTAAACATACCTCGGTCAAAAAAATTGCACTTTTTAGATGCAATAGCCTCGGTTCACCTTATGTCTCTGTTTACGCTGTGTGTGGGGATTTGGGGAAAGCTTGAGTTGATATTTTAGCTAGTTTTTCATAAGCAAAGATACAAAAAGACCCGGTCATTTTAACGCCTAGGAAGCGTTTTGATCTGAAGCACTTCGGCCGGCGAATGGATGTAAATTATGAATATATGTGTCTCCATTAACTTAAAATTGAGATGGGTAGGAAAGGATTGAAAAAGTCAATATAAATGTAAAAAGGGCTACTCCGCGATCGTTTCAAGATGAACATTCTTACACAGCGAACAAGGTTTGTGTAATCAGGTGTCTTAAAGTACCTATAACAAATACTTTTATGGTCTAATAAAATTTCCCTCATCTTCTTTTTATAGGCATAACAAGACATTAAAAAGGATTTTAAGACCAGGCTCGTAAATGTACCTATAAATTTATGAGAGTTAGATATTTCCAAGCATTCCGTGTCCGCAATCATACTAATATTATAAATGCGAAAGTGTGTTTGTTTATTGGTTTGTCCTTCAATCACGACGCTACGGAGCAACGGATCGACGTGATTTTTGGCATGGGTATAGTTGAAGACCTGTAGAGTGACATTGGCATATCCCGCGGGAATAAAAAATCTTAATCCACGCGGACCAAGTGACGGGCATCAGCTAGTTTTTTATAATCTTGTAGCGGATCTGACTCCTTAAGTGAGAAAAGAAACTCTCGGTTGTATGGTTTGCAATGGAATGTCTTTATTATGAAACCTTAGCCTAATTTATAGTAAAATTTACATGTCAAACTTAGATCCTAAACGAGTAAACTAACGTATCAATTACGTCACGTATCGGTGCAGTGGAAATGCGCAGGCGCAATGCCCCGCACGTCCCGCGCACCGCACCGCGCTGTGACGTAGGTGAGTATAAAATAGCATTACATAAAACTCGACGTTCGAGCCGCGCGCCTGCAGTCACCGCCAGTCTCCGTGAAGTGAACACGTCGCCCGTCGACTCTGCGCTCCCCGCGCCTCAGTGCCGGGCGATCGCCGTGCGGAGAGGACGTCACCGGCCACCGCCAGTTCGTCGTGCGATGTTTGAATAGAGCGCGCCGTGATGCTTGGTGTCTTCGATTCTTCGTAATCATCAGCTTGTGTGTACAGTGTAGTGAATCATCAACCTAATGCTTTAATCATCAACCGTAAGTCCATCAGCTGTGCTTTTACACTACAACGATATAATCATCGACCATAAGCTTCTATCAACTATGCTCAGTTAGGTACACAATCCATATCCATCAACCGTGCATTCGCTAGGTAGGCACACATAATAAAATCTTGCTCAGTAAGGTAGTGTTTCATTTCTTCTTCTGTGCTTGTTGATATACCTTTCCTGCTTCCTGGTAAATCCCGTTTCCTTAAGGTAACTTTCCCGGTAAGGTTGTGCAAAAGGTATATTCTTCGGGCAGGTGATGCGCTGGATTTCGTAAGTATCAGTAAGTATATATTATGTATCCATAGTACCCCCCTTCAAGCGAAGCGTACTACATTTTTCACGACTCGACCGCTTCTCGTGACGTAGGGACGGGGTGCGGGTGCCGGTGTCGTTGTGCTTGTTTCCACTGTCGTATCGGCGCCTGTACTTGAGTTCTCTTCGTTCAAGATATAAGCAGGCTTCAGTCGGTCCACTGCTACCACGGTCGTTCTTAGGGGTAGCTGTATCTGATAGTATTTTGGGTGCCGCTTCAGTACTTTGAAAGGTCCGTCGTAAGGTGGTATTAGCGGTGCTTTCACGGTATCGTTGCGTACGAAGACGTGCGTACAAGTTGCTAGATCCTTATAGACGAAAGTTGATCTCGTTGCTGGAGTGCGCTTCGTTGGGGTTAGCGATGCCATAGTTTCAGTGAGACGGCGCACGTAGTCTGCGTCTTCAATTCTTGACTGCGTAGGTACAAGAAAATCCGACGGTACGCGTAGCGTTGCTCCATAGGTCATCAGGGCAGGACTGAGGTTATTGTCTTCTCGTAACGCTGTTCGTAGACCCAAGAGTACGGTTGGCAGTTCCTCTGTCCAGGTTGTAGTGGCGCCACGAGCCATGAGCGCTGCTTTCATCGTACGATGCCATCTTTCGATTTGCCCGTTCGCCTGAGGGTGGTATGCTGTGGTACGTATTCGTGTGACTCCCAGTTTCTTCATCAGTGCCTTGAAGAGTGCGGATTCGAAATTTTTGGCCTGATCCGTCGTGATGCGCAAAGGGACGCCGTATCTCGTGATCCAATTGTCGTATAGGGCTTTTGCGACGGTTTCCGCGGTGATTTCTTGCACTGGTACTGCTTCTGGCCATTTGGTGCATCGGTCGATTATAGTTACGCAGTATCGGTAGTCGTTCGATAGTCGTAACGGTCCGACGATATCGATGTGTATGTGCTCGAACCGCTGAGATGATGGAAAGTCTGCCAGAGGAGTGACTACGTGTCGATGAATTTTGCTGCGCTGACAATCGATGCATGTCTTTGCCCATGTTGCGACTTCTTGGTTCATCGTAGGCCAGAAGAACTTTGATGCCATTTGCTTCCGAGTCGTTCTAACACCAGGGTGACATAGACCGTGTTGCGCTTTGAAGGCAGCGTAACGGTATGTCTTGGGTAGATACGGTCGTGGAGATGCAGCAGAGAGTTCGCAGGTGATAGGTAGCTTGAGTCCAGGGAGTGCTATTTCGCCGAACTTCAGGTTGGGTTGGGTCTTCAACTTTGCCAATTCTTCATCGTTTACTTGATCTTCGGCTAGCTGCGCGTAGTCTAACACATCTGGACACTGAATGTCTTCAATGCGTGACAATGCGTCGGCCACTGGATTTTCTTCGCCCTTTACGTATCTGATTGCTCTGCAGAACTGGCTGATGAAGTGTAGTTGGCGTTCTCGTCGAGGTGTGTCGCTGCTGCTGGCTGGTTTGCTCCTTCGCGAACACGGCGAAACACATTTTCTTGCCTTGCTCCCGAATCTATTGTGGTAGTAGCATTCCCGCGTTGGATCGCCAGGCTTCGATCGCGAACGATGTGGCCGGGAATGCGAGCGGCTGCGTGCGCGATAGGGATGGCGATAGCTTCGTTGTCTCGTTCGACCACGTTCTCGTAGTTCCGCCACTTCCAAGGTGAGTTTCTCGAGCTTCGCTAGTATCTCGAGGTTCGTTGAATCGTTGCTGCTGGTTGCCGGCGTCGCTGGGATTCTGGTTGAGACTGCTGCCACGGTGCTTGCGGAAGTGCTTCCCGAGTATTCCATCATTCTGTCGGCCATAGCTGCGAGTGTGTCGAGCGATGCTTCGTTGTTTATGGAGAGCACGCAGCGAGACTGGGGTGATAAATGGTTGAGCCATTCGATTTTCAGACCTTCTTCAGTGATTAGGCCATTGTTGAGTTCCCTCATCTTGCGCAGAAGTACGCTGGGCTTCTGATCTCCGAGCTCCAAACCGCTGACCAGCTTTTGAAAATTTTCAACCTCCGACTTTTCGTAGACTGTGAGGAGACGGTTCTTGATTGCGTCGTACTTCCCAGTGTCCGGCGGGTTGTATAAGAGGTCCGTTACGTGTTGCAAGTCCGCCGGTTCCAGTTTCTGCAGGACGTAACGGAATTTCTGGTCATCGGATGTCTTGAGAGGGTCGACGACGGCCTCAAATTGGACGAACCATGCTCTTGGTACGGCCCGCCAAAATGGGAGGAGCCTGGATTGAACGGAGATCGCTGCTAGGTCGGCGATTTTGGTTTCCGTGGCTTCTGATTCCATCTCGGCTGCTAATCTTGCAACGTCGCTTCAAGCGTCGGTGGTCACCACTGTAGCGGATCTGACTCCTTAAGTGAGAAAAGAAACTCTCGGTTGTATGGTTTGCAATGGAATGTCTTTATTATGAAACCTTAGCCTAATTTATAGTAAAATTTACATGTCAAACTTAGATCCTAAACGAGTAAACTAACGTATCAATTACGTCACGTATCGGTGCAGTGGAAATGCGCAGGCGCAATGCCCCGCACGTCCCGCGCACCGCACCGCGCTGTGACGTAGGTGAGTATAAAATAGCATTACATAAAACTCGACGTTCGAGCCGCGCGCCTGCAGTCACCGCCAGTCTCCGTGAAGTGAACACGTCGCCCGTCGACTCTGCGCTCCCCGCGCCTCAGTGCCGGGCGATCGCCGTGCGGAGAGGACGTCACCGGCCACCGCCAGTTCGTCGTGCGATGTTTGAATAGAGCGCGCCGTGATGCTTGGTGTCTTCGATTCTTCGTAATCATCAGCTTGTGTGTACAGTGTAGTGAATCATCAACCTAATGCTTTAATCATCAACCGTAAGTCCATCAGCTGTGCTTTTACACTACAACGATATAATCATCGACCATAAGCTTCTATCAACTATGCTCAGTTAGGTACACAATCCATATCCATCAACCGTGCATTCGCTAGGTAGGCACACATAATAAAATCTTGCTCAGTAAGGTAGTGTTTCATTTCTTCTTCTGTGCTTGTTGATATACCTTTCCTGCTTCCTGGTAAATCCCGTTTCCTTAAGGTAACTTTCCCGGTAAGGTTGTGCAAAAGGTATATTCTTCGGGCAGGTGATGCGCTGGATTTCGTAAGTATCAGTAAGTATATATTATGTATCCATAGTACACCTTTGTTTTGTTGTAGTAGTTCACCTTTGTTTGTGTTTACCACAACTGCATTTTGAACTATATTTACATATTTATTTATTTATTTTTATTATCCACTACAAGTTAGCCCTTGACTGCAATCTCACCTGATGGTAAGTGATGATGCAGTCTAAGATGGTAGCGGGCATATAATAGGTATATTTAATATCTACTCTAAAACTCTAGTCGATTCAACTTATCGACGCAGAAACGCATCAACAGAAAATTTCTCTCGTGTAAACCACAACTAGAAAACTACTAAATAAGGTTGGTGCTATTTTAATGGCCAAAAATACTAAAAGCCTTACTGAAGGTGTGCATTGACCTCTTATATAGGTCAGTTGGGTGGCGAAATGCCAGCACGACCGGCTTTCGGAGCGCGTCGTCAACAAATAAATTTTGGTGAGTTTTATGTTACAAATTGACAGGAAATATTATTGTATTTACAAGATTGTATAATTAGTAGGTATTGTTGTGTTCGACTCGACTTGATGAGTGTAACATTTGAATAAGGATTACAAAAATCCAATATTGTGTTTTTGTTACAGCAGTAGGTAGCTCTCACAGTCGCTATGTACATACGTACATAACGACTGTGACTCGTTAACACCTAGCTAGCACCTGTGTTGGCTAGCTAACACCAACGCTTGCTCTTTTTGTGCGGAGTGGAGATTCCGTCACCATTGAACACAGATTTGATTACGTCCATTGCTTGTGAAGATTCTGAATCAGACCTTTAGACACAACTGTGCGTAGTTTGTTGATCTCCATTCCATGTAGGTACCTAATCATCCACTACTAATACTACCATAGGACAAAATTCGGCCACAGCCGAGACATTGTGTTTGACACAAAAAAGTTCAAAAAATTGAAATTGCCTACCGGATGAGATGAGTCTCATATTCTCTTCAGAGCTGTTTCCAGAGCACCAGAGTTTAAAGGTCATGGAAAGGGCGTATAATGCACTCAAAGAGATGCAAGATGATAAAGCCACTACGTTGACCTACTCATAGGTAGAAATGTTTGACGACATCAAAAGAACAAAATAATATATAGGTACTTTGTTGTTTCTTTTTTAGGGTTCCGTAGCCAAATTTGACAAAAACGGAACCCTTATAGATTCGTCATGTCTGTCTGTCTGTCTGTCTGTCTGTCTGTCTGTCTGTCTGTCTGTCTGTCTGTCCGTCCGTATGTCACAGCCACTTTTTTCCGAAACTATAAGAACTATATTGATGAAACTTGGTAAGTAGATGTATTCTGTGAACCGCATTAAGATTTTCTTACAAAAATAGAAAAAAAACAATAAATTTTGGGGGTTCCCCATATTTAGAACTGAAACTCAAAATTTTTTTTTTCATCTAACCCATGCGTGTGCAGTATCTATGGATAGGTCTTCAAAAATGATATTGAGGTTTGTAGTATCATTTTTTTCTAAACTGAATAGTTTGCGCGAGAGACACTTCCAAAGTGGTAAAATGTGTGTCCCCCCCCCTGTAACTTCTAAAATAAGAGAATGATAAAACTAAAAAAAATATATGATGTACATTACCATGCAAACTTCCACCGAAAATTGGTTTGAACAAGATCTAGTAAGTAGTTTTTTTTTAATACGTCATAAATCGTAAACCGCAATTTACCTTTCATTCAATCAACTGAAATATTTAAAAAAAAACACTTAATTTAAAACTTACTACAGGTTTGTACGGAACCCTCGGTGCGCGAGTCCGACTCGCACTTGGCCGGTTTTTTTACAATTTGAAGTTTCTACAAGTAAAGAGAAATTTAGGCCTTCACAATGTAAAAAGAGAAGTAAATTGCATACTTAGTTGGCAAATGTTGAGCGTGTATTTCAGTGTCTTTTGTAATTAAACGCCCGATGGCATGTGTGGTAGCCGGTTGTGTTTATTGGTTTTGTCCCTTTTCATCCTCGACAAAAAACGTCTATCTCGTATCTATACCGCAGAAACAAGAGAACCATATCTATCTATTTTCTGTCTTTATTGTTAAGTTTTTTAAACAGAGACAAGATATCTATGTTTGGAATTGTTTATGTCTGTAGAACGAACTTTATCACAGTATGCAAATATTAGTAACTGTATACGGTCCACAGTCCAACCGTACATTTTGCTCCATCAGCATTAACCTACTTTTCGTACTTTTCATTATACATTCAAACTAACAATCAATCAGTGTGCGCAAATCGGTTCACTAATGTTTCGCAAAAAACATTTAACAAATGATCATTTCACAAAAAACGTTTCAAAAACTAATCATTTCACAAACGTCGTATTCCGCAAACATATATTTTATTAAAAGATGATTTGACAAATACTCATTTCACAAATAAGTACTTTAATTTGCAAACGTGCTGAATGTAAAAATGTCATTTACTAATTTATTATTTCATAAAATAATTCATTCTTCAAATTCGTAATTTTACAAAATAATAAAATATAAATTGTTATTTGAAATATATAGATCGCCTGCAACTTCGTCTGCGTACCTACAATCTCTGATTTCATATGAGATTTTTTATGATATGAATATATTATATGTTACGGGTAATGCTAGATGATGTAGTAAACCTAGGTTTACACGGGTTTACTTAGCCATAGCTTATCTTGCCATTAGCCATAGTTTAGCTTGGGTTTACCCAAACGTTTTGGGTAAAGTTCGAATAATAAGTAAAATAAATTTTAATTCGGAATTTACCCATACCTACTCACCTAGGTCTACCGAACTCTGGCCGGATAATCCGCTTTGCGTGGCCCCTTATTTCTGGGTGGTATAAAAAGGAAATAACCACGAAGAGGATGGCGGGGTTTGAAAGACCCCGCCATCCTCTTCGTCACCTAAACTATCCGAGTCGGAGTGCCCCCAGTCCCAAGCTCGCTTCGCTCGCTCTTGCATGAGCGGGAGTGGTGCCTAAAAAGGAAGTGGAGAAGCTAGGAAAACTGCACTCGACCTTCGTTCAGTTCTGGCTACGCTCTTTACAAAAACACTCTAGGGGTAGGACAGGCAAGACTGCGTGGAGTCTGAGTGCCCAGATTTCGACCCAAGAATGTCAACTTTTTAAAACGAGCTACGCCAGAAGACTTACAGTCATCGATTTACCAACTAGTCAATGCTTACAGTATTTATCAAACAATTCATTTTATCAAAAAAGAAATATGCTTTACGTTGTTTTATTAAATAACACGATTTATAAATCAATTGTTTGTCAAATTATATTTTATGAAATGATAATTTGTCCGTTAATTGTTTTGTCAAGTGAATTATTTGTAGCACCAAAAGTTGTATAACGATTAATATATGATTCGTAATTTTGGAAAACGTTGTTTGAGAAATGAGAATTTGTTATTTGTTTTTTGCGAAATGATTGCTCACCGCGCAAATCATTATCGCGACCAGCACGCGTACCACTCATTTATAGCATTTAGCATTTATCATTTAATTATAATTATTAAATAGTTATAATTATTAACAATCAATAAATCATACTACCTACCTACCTAATCAACTCTATCATTCAAACAAGGTCCTAGACCAAACAGTAACTATATTTTAATATTCATACAGTTATCATATTGTTTGAAATCAAATTGGTATCGATTTGATAGTTTAACTTGTGAATGTTTGTTTATTACTTATTGATGACCAACGCACCCAACGCGTGCATCAATCGTTTGTATGTATGTAGGTATGTGTATGTATGTGAGCCTATGTTTATAAAATGAGTATAGGAAAATAAAGGATTTCAGTAAAACATTTTAGATAATACGATATGAATGTAGCCGTGGGCTACGTAGAGTATAATCCATTGGGGCAACGTATACATTAGGCATTATTTCACGTGACGTGACCTATGGTTCGCATTTTGGCTTTAGCCCTTCAAAGTTTCACCCTGATAACCTTAGTTTTATTATATTTTTGATATTTTTTTAAACTTGCCGAAGTTTTCTTAGTTTAAAGTACTAAAATTTTATAAGTTATGTACGCTGAAAGAAAAGTTTCCGAATTTTAAAGTTGTCACCCTAATGATGCGACTGGGACACAATGTAGCTGCAATTTTCTAGACAGTATTTCGAAATACGCTCTCCTGAATATAAATATTTCCTCAACTTAACATTTCAGCTCCGCTTCTGAATTATTCACATTGTTTATTTACTTTTCACTTCGCGGATTGCTAGGAAAATAATGATAACCTTTTAAAATGATTGGTTTGGTGATATCTCTCCACAGAAGGTGAATAAGAAAATAATATTTACCTGGGATTTTACACCGTACCTAGTGACCGATATCAGGCCTGGCTCACTTGTCAAGTGACCTGAGATATATAACTACTGCTGCGTAGACGCTCGACGGCACTCGTATCAGTCGAGTCTTGCGCGCGAACCTGTGCCGATATCTCGTTTAGGTACGTTCGGTTTTAACTCATCATCATCTTGCGCCTATCTCAAAGCGTATTGTGTTCAATACGCTATTATTAGCTTTTCTATAATTATATAGCATTGTTTTTATTTATTTTAAGTAGAAAGCCCAGTCTGTCTTGTAAGTTTCATAAAATTTGGCTACCTACCTACCAAAATTTAGTTGTCTTATTATTAAGTAATCTTATTTAGTAAATAGAGTTGTTGCTCTGATGTTATAATCCGGTGTAATGATACAGCGTTCTATTTTTAGCCTCTACAACCACCATTAATCTTGTCGGAAAGTCTGGAACGACGTCAAGGAAGATCCGAGACAGTGCTCCGTGCGGTGTAAATAGATACTATTCATTCGTAGTATCTATTCTCAAGACGTTTTGGTAATTAGCTTTAGTTGTTTTGTAAAATAATCGCTATTTGGAATAATATCAGACAAAATTGTAATTTTCTTCCCTTGTCCACAAAGTGATTAGTGATCCTTGCAGATTCAAAGGGCTGTACTCTTTCGCATTTTTAAATGATTTTAAATGCGCTATACTCCCATTTGTTTTGCATCCTTATTGATAAGTCTCATGGAATACGGTCAGGCTTATTCAAAACTAAATAAACTTGAGCGAAGGCTTAAACTCAGCATATTCAATGGGTCCATTAGAATATAAACCTCACCGCGTGGAAATACATACCGAGGATATTGCCATCTCAGAGATGCACGAACTCGTTTTGAATGCCTATTTCATCGTATCCACGTCACGTGGCGTCGTGGCATATAAGTTATAACCCCTGCCGTGCATGAGAATATTGTTAAACACAATATGAGTATGGTGATGTCAAATATTTCAAATCAAATTCAGTAGTAAAATCGAGGGAGTGAAATATTATCAGGCTCAGTGTTGTGTGGTGTTGTCGGTGTGGTTCTTATTTGTAAGTCCCGTAACTAAATTGGCTCAGCGCTAGTTTAATAGGCTCTCTCAGTACAATCTCTTGGTAATATCTCTCGTAGAAGTTCCTCTCATTAGAATCTTCTTTATGAACTTGTGTAGAGTAGATAGATAGGTAGAGTCCAAACAAGATGTATCATAAGTACATGAAATAAACAAATTGAGTACCGAGTATTTAGTTCCATCTAGTTACAACTCTAACATCATACCGCCAAACGTTACGCAAATCGTTACGATACGATGCCGCCATAAATAAGTACCTATATAATCGTCTCTTCACCGCTTAGATCGCAGACTGGCAGTGGCCATAGCTTGGCCATAGATGAGTAATAGCGTAGACCTGTGGCGTAGACGGTTTACCAAGAATGAGTAAAACGTCAGGTTAAAAAATGACAATCGTTACAACACGACATTGTTATTGTTGCTACTCTCAACAAGATACCGATCTTTTCCTGAACGGATGGTATAAATACACGTTATTGGTGAGACTTCGAAACACAAATCAACTCTCATCTGTGACGTCCATAACAACATCCGTTCTTGTCTTCAGAGAACTACATTAACGATACTAGGATTTATTGATACCAAACTAAGATTTATTACATTGTGTAGTGTTGGAAACCATTGTGTTGTGTGTGATTGAACTTAACGATAGCCAAATCGCATACGCAGCAGAACTCTATATTCATGATACTTACCCGTAAGTTTAAGTAGAGGTTCACGCAAAGCAGTGGAAGCGGACGCGGTTATTTTTTTGCCATTGGCTTTTTTAAACTTGCCGGAGGATTATTTTACGCAAGAAGTGGTTTAAAAACAGTTTGACCGCTGAGTGTTTGTGGGTCATCATAGAGCTCAAACGGACATTTTTATTCGTAAACGAGTTCTATCTATGTCTATGTACTATAAGCTCTCTTCCAGCCGCAGCCATCTCAGTCGCCTATATTTCATATTTTTTCATTATATTCCTATTTACATAATATTATGTAAACCACACATTTCGTTCTAATAGCTTTAAAACTTAGCTTAAACTCCTCGAAGAAGTTTTAATTGATGAACCAGCGCGGTGAAAGGATTACTTAGTAAATTTACAAACTTGTCCGGTAGCAGATGGAGACGCTGTAAATTCAATGTGTCGACCCCTTTTAAGCTAACCGCGAGAATGTCGCCTCTGCGTTATGTATTTGCCAAGACATTTCCTTGTTAATGCATCGCAAACTCTCATTAAGAAGCTCGGAATTTACCACATAGATTTTAACACGCTAAAAGTTCGCCTGGTGGGAGGCTTCGGCCGTCGCTAGTTACCACCCTACCGCCAAGCGATTTAGCGTTCCGGTACGATGTCGTGTAGAAACCAATTAGGGGTGTGGGTTAATTATAACTGCCATGCCCCAATCAGGTTAGCCCGCTACCATTGTACTATTACCTCTTCTGTGCCGCTATACCACAGAATAGGTAATAGCCGCTACCATCTTAGACTGCATCATCATTTACCATCAGGTGACATTGCACTCAAGGGCTAACTTGTAGTGGGTAAAAAAAAGAAAAAAAAATCTTAATTCTTATACCTGATGTTTTGAGATATCTCTAAATAGATTTTCTATATTGTAATTACCTATAACACCTCTATAACTACTTCTAGTTGGATTGTATTGGATTTTTCACCATTCACTAAGTTGTATTTTAATATATCTGTTACCTGGCATGTATGTTAATTCATCATTGTATAAAAAGGATTCCTGGTTGCAAGGAGATCGGCGAAGTATGACCCAGCTAATTTAAAAACCATTCAGATTCAGAAATCATTTAATATTTTTTAATATATTTCAAAGTATTTTTCTGTGTAAACATCAATTTTTTAGAAGATGGGGATCAAAAATAAAAATTATTACGAAACATTAAAAAAAGTCGTTCTTATGGCAATACGGAGTATAGATACCCGCAGGGTGACCGCATATCTTTTGCATCAATCATTGATACATCGCAATCACCTCTGATTGGTTAACACTCTTCCACTATTGGACGAAATCGCCATTGACGCAGCAAGAATACCATAAATTCAGCCAATCGGAGGTGATAGTGATGTATCAATGATTGATGCAAAAGATACGCGGTCACCCGGCAGAGTATAAAAGTAGAAACTAACGTGTCAAATGTCAATTACTGTCAAACTCAATCAAATGTCATTCGTGGACCGTAGTAGAGATGTGTCGGAAAAAACACATTAACTCGAGTTGAAATTCAGGTAACTCGGAATGGAATTCGAGTTACACAACTCTGCTTAGCATAAAGAAATTAAGTGTATTTATTTGTTACAAAATACTTTTTTCCATACATATTTGTACTTCAATCCAACTATCTGTTAGGGCAATTATTATTATCAATGCTAAACTTCGTAGGTAGGATTGAAATAAAAAGGTTTTTATAGTTTACATAAATCATAATATATATCGTTCTCATTAGAGTTAGTAGGTACACATTTATTTTTGGTTTTAGTCTTAGTTAAGTTATAGTAAGTACTGATATTTAACAACAAAATTAGTTAGTTATAAAGCAGTCTTCACAAAATAATATCAGTCTAACTTTATAACTAGGTACATATTATGCTATTAATAGTTTAATCATCACAATGAAAATATTCATAAATAACTTTGTCATCGTTAGTGTCATTCGGTCGATGCAATGGCGGAAGTACGTAGACAGAGAAAGAGATATATTAGACAGGGCGTCGGCGTATACAGTATGCGATAGTAATTAATTAATAAATAATTAATTAAAATTAATTTAAATCGTTAATTTAATTTAAAGGCGATGCATTATCGATATAGTTCTGCATTGCCGGCACCCCTCGCTCTTCTTTTACCCCTGAAAGCTCACGCGTTATAAATACGATACATCGCGACGCGATTGTATCGCTACTGTTTTGCTTCTGTTGCGCGTTGTAAATGCGACTAACGCCCAAAAGTTGCGATGTATAAGCGCGTTAGGGTTAACCCCCTTTTCAAATAGTAAGAATAGTATAACAACCATCAATTTGTATGTCATAATATACTTACTGGCCACGTTATGAATTACATACCTACTATAGGTTTAATGTACCCAGCAGGTAGGTAACTTGTTTTTATGTAGGTAGGAAAGCGTATTAGTATTTGGTACATAGTCAGATAATGATCTGCAGTGCCTGATAGAATTTTCAAAGCTATTAAATGGTCATCTGGCTTAAAATCCATGAAATAGAAATCTAACCTCACTTTTAACTATTACTACGAATATCTTTTTTCTCCCAACTTTATTTGATTGACTTTCATAAACTTTTTTGTTAGTTTGGTTTAGTATAAGAAGTATGAGAAGTTTGATGCGTGAACGTGAACCTCAAGTTTGGGCATCAGCTAGTCAGCTTATAAATGGGTCTCAAATGTTGACTACGTTTTAAGAACACAACGAAGAAATCTTTATTCGGTCAAGGAAGAAACTAGGTAGTCTGTCGGTAGGTAGGTGTAGTCTGTTTTAAAATTTCCTTTATCGTTAACATGCGAACTTAGTACTATCGCAATAAGTTGCAAATTATGGCGAATGGCGATCTATTTCCGAACCATAAAAAAAGGTTTATTCCAACAGTAGTAACAGCTAATCAATGTTGAAATATCTACTAACTTGGCAAAGGCTCAATCGTTAATGAATGTGGCTGGGATGCTGTTTCCTGTTTTACTTACTCATCTGCGTGTTGTCTGGAACTATTTACTTTATTTGAGGGGTATTTCGATTTGAGGGGTATTTCCATATTTTTTATTTTACTAAATTAAGTTTTAAGTAGGTAAAGTGCTGAACAATTACTTACTTTTTTAACCGACTTACAGAAAAGGAGGAGGTTCTCAGTTCGGTGCGTTTTTTTTTTAATGTATGTTGGTGCATATCTCCGTGGTATTCTGAACCGATTTGAATTTTTTTTCTATCAGTCGTTAGAGGAAGCTCTCGAGGTGGTCCCATAAAAAATCTGACTCCAAATTCTCAACCCTGACACTAAAAAGTTATAATTTAATATAAAAAATTCTTTTTAAACAATCGACTTCAAACTCCCGCGCCAACTTTACACAACAACAAGCACACGCTATACAAAGTACTTATTTTATTGTTGATATTTTAAAAACCGCTGGACCGATTTCGATAAAATTTATATGGAACCACATGGGAAGTATGCCCTTTCAAATAAAAAAAGAATCATCCAAATCGGTCCACCCAGTAAAAAGTTCTGAGGTAACAAACATAACAAAAAAAAAAACAGTCGAATTGAGAACCTCCTCCTTTTTTTGAAGTCGGTTGAAAAATAAAATTCTTTCCGAAAAACCGACTTCCAACGCCACTGTAAAGTACAAAATAATTTTGATTTCTGTTGAAGTCGGGCGGGCGAGTCTGATGTGTCAACTTTGCTTATCCTTGTTATACCCGCCGACTGGATGGACTTTGGATGGATGAATAGATGTGTGGATGGAAGGATGGATGGATGTTTTCACGCTAGAACGGCTGAACGTATCTGGCATAAATTTGGCACAGAGATAGATTATAGTCTGTAATAACACGTAGGCTACTTTTTATAACGGAAAATTAAAGAGTTCCCGCGGGAACCAAAAAACCTCAATCCACGTGGACGAAGTCGTGAGCGTCAGCTAGTATTATCTAAGTATGGATTAGCATGGGAAGTATGGATGTTGTGTATTAAGCTGCCTATTCATTGAATCAAAGTGTTGGGAGCTTATCAATTATCTGATCAGATAATACGTTGAACACGTCTCCTTCAGCTCTGCTTCGGTGGATAGGCAGCTAGATATAGTTTTGAATTCGGAATTCATGCCTAGATTTCCACGTTCCATTGTGTTTGAAAAACCTGTACATTTCCATGCAAACTGTAATTTTGTGGCATAAAGATCATTGATTACACTATTGTGTAACCAAATGAATTAACCTTTGTTTCCGCAGTAACATTTTGTAGCTAGTTACATTGCCCGAGTAATATCGCAAAACGATTAATGTTTTAATCGGCTTTGCGCCGAGAAAAATGAAATTCATACGAAAACTGGTGGAAAATGTAGGAACATATCGCGTTACAAATTTTCCGCCAGGTGTGTTAGATAATCGCCTTAAGGTCGCCATGATGTTTAAATTAAAGAATTTAATATTCAAAAGCTGCATTTAAAACTATCATTTCTGGTCTTCAATAAAACCAGAGGTATTTTTAAAGAAAGTATATCTTCTGGGATCAAACTTTATTAACTACATACATAATACACAAGTACCTAAGGTAGGTATATTATGTACTTCAAAAGAATCGTGCACATTATTATTATTTCTATAAAAGTTTTCTCTCCCGTACTCGACCACTTACGTAACCCTCGGGAATATTGAAAATTACCTCTTATTGAACTAACAAGCAAAATAATAGTTTGTAACTTAGCAACGTGGATGCTACAAGCAACTGCTATTACACATTATAACTAGTTTTAATTGAAAGAACATTAATAATTTACGCAGATAATTTTAGGAAAAACAAAATTTATGAAAAACTTATAACTAGTCAGAAGTCAGACAATCTCTCCTTTCTCTACATAAAAAAAGCAAATTAGGATACTTGAATTTACATTATACCTAAATAATTTTCCTTTGCCTGGTTAAAGTTTTATGACCGGTGGTTAAAGTTACTTTAGGCTTAGGGTTACCATCAAAATCTTAATAATTTAGAGGACTTGAAATAAACAATAAAACAATAATTTTCAAGATAACATTCCGCATAAAAAGTCATTTTCTCATAAAAGCAACCAAGCGTTAGCCTGAATGGATTTAGTGAAACGTAGCAGCCATTTGGGTAAGGCGGAGGCTGTGGTATTATTCTTTTCTTTAACTTTTACTCAAACGTCGCCCTAAAATGCTGCTTTACTGTATTATAAACAATGAATTCTGCTAACATAAGAATCTTCTTTGCGAAGTAGAAGATAATGATTTCTTCCAAGGTCACGTAAGAGTTTATGATACCTAAATTTATTATGGTTAGCTATATAGATATGGCTACAAATAATACCAGATATCATCTACACATATTGTACATAGTAAAAAGTTTGGCAGTACAGGGCATTTTTTTATTTATTCTACATAAACTTGCGTCGAATAGGTATACGAAGTTTCTCTTAGAAACAAGAAATAGCAGATCGCGTTTCTAGAAATTTACAATCAAATGAAAATGAAGCAGATTATATAATAAATGAATATGGATCTTAATTGAAAATACCTACCAAAGCTAAGTGTGGCATTTTAGAAATGGAGTTCAGGGGTCCTCGATTCGTCGTTTATGGAAAATGGTCTGAATGAAAGATTAATGAGTGGTGTGAAGCGACCTTTAGAACAAGAAGTTTTTCTGCCATTTTTTTAATGTTCGACGTGATTGTCCGAATAAGGTTTTTCGGGAAAAGAAAATCGAAAACGTTTCATGGATAGTTGGGAAATTCGGAAAAAGTGCAATTTTCTATGGGCTTTTTTATATGAACTCAACTAGGTAATTGGGACAGCACGTATGTCGGGTCATCTAGTAAGTATATAAATATGTAATATCATTTGATAAATATGTTCATCAGTTTGATAAATATGAAAACAAACAGAACAGAACTTTACAGATTGTTTACCGATAGTTACCTTTTTCTTGAATGCTTGCACTTCAGTGTGCATTCACCAGTGTGTGCACCAATGAAAATAACAAACAAATGAAGCATGCAAATATATGCAACTCAAATACCAATACTGTGTCAAAACTTTATCATATACAAAGTGTAGGTAGGTACGCATTTTCGCGTTGTGCACGAAGCCAGGGCGGACTCGTGCTTGCTCTGTAGAAAAAATAATCAAATTTATCTCCAGAATTATAAACACGGATAAATCTTATGAATAAGCAAATCCTATTTTTTTATGTTCCATTCAATCGCCCGCATTGGCATGCAAATGCCCCCACTAACTACCCAGTACCCACTCACGGTTAAGAGCCCTCACAAAAGAATACTTTATTTCCTCGGAAAGTTATTTATATTTTTAGATAACTATATTTAAAGTTTAGTTCACTTATTTTAATACCAAAGTACGAGTATACTGCTATAATATTGCTTTATTTCTTAAGTAAGAAGGCACAGAATAGCTATTAAATCTTATCATTCGACGATTTCCTTAGCTAGTGGTGGTGTATTTTGAGTGGCTTGGCGTTTTCCTATAGGCTCAATCCCTGGCTGGTACAATTTAGGGATGTGTATAATTTCAAAATATGGTGTGTTCTGGTCTGGTGGGACGTTTCAGCTATGGCTAGTTACCACCCTACTCGCCCCCTACCCTTCTGGCAAATACATGACCCCAACCATTAAGAGTTACTTTACCATGCCGTGTAGAAACTGGTAAGGTATGGGTTCAATATTTAAACAGACATACTCGTAGGTTGGTACTCCTACCAGGCTAGCCTGCTATCATTTTAATGTATCATCTATCTAATAATAAATAAATGACAGACAATTAAAATGTAGTAGTATAAATAAATGCAGTAAAAATTGGGTTGAGCCAGCAGCTAACTAGAATCCTACAATCCTGTGTTTAGCTGCTGGATCTCTTCCAGATTGAAGGTTATAGTATTGCATTTTAAAGAAATTTACAAAATGTACATTTTAAATTAGAAATTTGTTTAAATGCAAATCTATGAATATGGCAGTAGAAATTTCTCTTGTGCTCTATAATATCTCTTGCGCAAATATGTAGATAATCTTTCTGGTTAATCTTTCTGGAGATTGGCTGTATTTCGGTCTGCAAAACTTAATTATGTATTTTATAAGGTACAATAGAAAGATTTCTAAGAATCTAATTGAGTATTTAGTGAGGAACCAAAGCTTTAAATATCTACGTCGCCCTACCTTCTTTCATAAAGGAGATAATTTTTTTTGGGCCCACTAGATTTGATAGCGTTTTCTAATCAAATCATACTTGAAAAAAAGTAACCGATTTATCATTGTAAACGGAGTAATATTATATAAAAATCTAACCGGAATAATGAAATCATCAAAAAGAGGTGATGTTTTGATTTTTATTAGTTCATATTACAACTAGCGGCAGGAAAGTCTAACGGTGACGCTATTGGTTGGATGTGCATACACGTGATTGGTTGGTCAGTCGGCATGATTGTTCGCGATTGGTTGATAAGTCGGACCTCGCTTGCCTGATTCGCCAAGACTACTGCGCCATTACGGTCAGCCCTTGTTTCAGTTGTTGTCATGTTCAGTTACCAGTGTTGCCACTTTAGCGACTTTGTCGCTAATTTAGCAAGGGAGCTTTTTAGGGAGTTTAATTCAATGTTTTAATTCAACGGCAAAAAAAAATATTCTGGCGACTTTTAGCGACATTTACACAATCTATACCCACTTTTCACATTTTTTAAAATTCAGGTATGGTCAATGAATAAAGAACTGCCACGATAGCTATATTCGGAGTCTTTGTTCTGGGACTGATGGGTTTACATATCTATCTATTACTTAAAATAAAACTGTAAGTCCAATTCTGAAGATATTTTGAAAATTTTTTTCGCGGGCACTCATTAATCGATACTGATATAATATCTTGGCCGCGCATCACGCCGAAACTACTGAATGAATTTAAACGAAATTTGGCATGATTTGAGTTCATACTACGAGGTAGGACATAGGATACTTTTTATCCCGAAATTCAGTACTGTTCCCTTGGGAGAGGGGATGCAAGTCAAAATATGTACTTAGTTGTAATTCATTAACAATAAGCATGAGCAATATTTTATTATAAACACGGAAACTCCGTGGGAATTAAAAAAATTATTCCACGCAGACGAAGTCGCGGGCATTAGCTAGTTCATAATAATTTTTTTTCGTAACACTTGGGTCAGTTTTGACACGCGCAATATGTAATTGCGTTTTTTTTACGCCACTACTAGCCCTTGACCGCAATCTCACCTGATGGTAGGTGATGATGCAGTCTAAGATGGTAGCGGGCTAACCTAGGTTAGGATACGGCAGTTATATTAAACCCATACCCCTAATCGGTTTCTACACGGCATTGTACTGGAACGCTGAATCGCTTGGCCGTACATCTTTGCTGGTAGGGTGGTAATTAGACACGGCCGAAATTATGAATTCCCAAATTGAACCTACCACCACGTGAACCACGTAAGGTCAAAACTCCCGTCAGGCGTAGGTACTTTCAGTGTATTTTTAAATCCCTCGTGTGTGTTTAAAAGTGACTGTTTCTTAACTACTTAAATTCAATAATAATCAAGAATATAAAATGGATTTTCCGGTCAAGAAAAATATTTCTTAGTTATTAAAAATTAATTTCTTTAATAAAATTATATTTAGCGACATTTTGAGACTTTTTTTGTTTACTAAACTAGGGACTTTCAGATGGCGTTCTAGAGACCTACACCAATTAAATGTGGCAACACTGGTTGTCAGTTGTCACTTGTCAAGTCGTTACCAAATACCAGTGTAACTGTAACTTTAACTTGGTCGTTATTTTTCAAGTGAGCCGATTCTGTTTGCTTTTCTTGTTTTTTTCTTTCGAAAATGGATAATCCAACTACACAACACTGTTGTGCAGTAAGATTTCAACGCAATGTGCGAAAAAAATTACTGTCCGAGACAGCTGCAGAAGTGCGCCAAGTCGTATCAGAGTGGATTTGTCGCCAGGTATGTTGTATCATAAGGCCTGAGGCTTACAGTTTTCACTGATTGTCGCTGCTTTAACCAGCAATTATATATTTTTTTATTAATTTATGTTAGTATCTACTAAGTACTTTGCCTTTTTCAGATATGCCCACAAGATGCGGTTTGTGCAAACTGCTTAGTAATATTGCAAGACAATATAGACAATAAAGACCTCTGTTCACTACTCAAAAGTAGTGCAACTCGTAATTATGATATTGAAAATATCATTCAGCATAATTCAACATTATGCAAGTATTGGTTGGGCTTTACCCATCATCAATTTGAACAATACATAATTATTATTTGAGATGTACATCTATCAGTGAAAGGGTTACATATCCAAAAAAAAAAAGTCTGTAAAAAACTATAGTTTAATAGAAAATTCAAGTACAATACTTCTTTAAAAAACAACAACAACGGATCAATAGTCAATTCTACCTAGGTACTACAGCTACTACCACTACTATCACTAGGTTTAATTCTAATTTGTATCCAATAATTAACTTTTTATTTAATATCATACTACATCTTTTATTTATATATTATTCATATTTAAACATACCTACTTAATACATACAATTTATTAAACTTGTTTATAGAAGTATTAAAAAATAAATAAAAATTAAAAAGCTACAAAAAAGAGTATTTTTTAACCTACTAGCTGTGTAGCCTAATATCCTATATACTAATGTGCTCCCGACCGAATTTCGGCCACTGTGGCCAATCTCCAGAGAGTTTAGCCATCTGCGCGGGAGATAATTATTATAGTGCAAAAGTGTATGCGCAAACACAGGTGCACTCTCTGTTCCTTTACTCTCATAGCCCGATGGGACGGAAAATCTGACACGAACGGAGAGAGATCAGGCGCAGAGCCGACGGCTTTACGTGCTCTCCGAAGCACGGGGGTGAAACCCCGCCAACTTCCTAACTTCGGGCTAGTACCTACTGTGAATTTCTCGTCAGAAAAATCCAATACCTAATCATGGCCCGACCCGGGACTCGAACCCGGGACGTCGTCAGCCACAGTCGAACATGCTAACCTCTAAACCAACGAGGCAGTATCCTTTAAACTAGTCTATATCCTAATAGACTTTGCCAACTATATTAGGCAGTCGCAAGTGACTTAGGTTATTAATGTGTGGTTCAAGTTTGACTGTCGATATCTCAATTTTCCCGTTAGAGGAGGTTTAGCTACTTTTACCATTATATTACAGAGATCATTAGGAACCCATCACCATAAGTTTCACTAATAAACGCGACAATTTGAGGTGGGCCCATTCCCCATACAAAAAAAAATTGTCTCCTTTACGTCAGTAATATACCTACTCACTTATTATACCCATTTTGTAACACAAATTCCTCAAAGCGAACGAAAGATACTAAACTCTCTGTGAGCACCCACGTTAAGTACTCAAAGATATAATTTTCACAAGCCGAGGAATTGATAAAATGTATGATCGATGAACATGAATACTTTGTACTATATTAATTGTAGTACAAAAACACCACTACGATATACTTAAATGCCCGTGAACAAAAAGAAGTGTAGTTGTACTCTGAAAGAAAATTGCGTAGCTAACCATAACATTCACACAGAAGTATACTAACTCTTTAGGAGTTTTGCATCTTGCAGCTTCAAGGTTGAGGAGTGTGAAATAGAGTATCTCCTAGTCCTTTTATATACCTTCTGCAGATATTACACCGCAGGCGTCTTTCTTTGATAATTAATGAGCAGCGATCGTATCAAAATGTACCTACTAATTTGCTAAACAATTTTCTATTAGAAAATCTGGTATGTATCTAACATTTTACGACAGCCATATAACTTATCTTATCACGTTATAAGCTTGCGTGTAGTATAAAATAACCTATCTACTAAATAGGCTATGATAATAATATGCTTTGTGTTTTTATTGTTATGAGCAACAATGGAGGTTTACTTACGTACATTATTTTGGGTGAGATCTTATTATGAGTAAACAGCCATAGGAATATTAAGGTTATATTTTCTTGAAAATAGGCTACTACCTACTATACTACTATACTCTTCAGATATTCAATTAATAACATATTATACTTACTTTGTAGGTATAGCTAATACTCTCTCTCTGCATCATTGCTGAGGGTCGTGACTTATATCCATTAACCATACATACAATGGTAATTTCCTGGGATATTCATACGGTTGGTTCCCGTACGGTTGGTTACGGTTTTTGCAATCTTACGGTGACAGATACACTTACACAGACCGTTTAAAGTTCACAAAACGATTCTACACATTTAAGTAATATTCAAGCAAGGAGGGTTTTCCAGCGAGTACTTATTATTGTATTTAGCCTAGATATCGAAAATCGTTTCCCGATACCGCTGGATTTAGTAAAGTTGCAGGAATTCAAATAAATATAATTGTTAACTTTAAATCCATACTATCCATACTAGGTAATATTATAAATGCGAAAGTGTGTCTGTCTGTCTGCTACGCTTTCACGGCCTAACTACTCAACCGATTTTGAAAAATTGAAGAGTTCCCGCGGGAATAAAAAAAATGTATCTGTTCAACCGATTTTGATGAAATTTGGTACAGGGATAGGTGGAAGGATCCCGTGGAAGGACGTAGGCTACTTTTTATCCCGGAAAATTGAAGAGTTCCTGCGATAATCAAAAAACATCAATCCACGCGGATGAAGTCGTGAGCATCATCATCGGTACTCTAACCAAGTAACCATCAGGTTAGGTAATTAGACAAGTTAATTTAGGTGGGTTAAATAATTAAAATTCCACACAAAATTGCGTGTTTGTCAAATTAAGTAAACTTTTAACGCATCAAGGTCACGCCCAGGGACAGACCTAAACTCTCGACCCTATAGTAATTAATTATCTGCTTCAGTTCCAATTATTATAATTCTTCGCAAATACAGCCAGCTTGAATGAATGTGCCGAGTAAATTTTATTTCACTCTACAAATCAAAGGCATTTTTATACTAATATCATAAATGCGAAAGTTTATATGGATGGATGAATGTTTGTTACTCAACCACGCCTGAACGGATGAACGGATCTCAATGAAATTTAGCACAGAGATAGATTGTAGTCTGGAATAACTCATAGGCATTTATCCCGGAAGATTAAAAAGTTCCCGCAGGAACCAAAAAGACATCAATTCACGTGGACGAAATAACGGGCATCGGCTAGCTAAGTATATGTTCAAGTAAAGTGGAACAGCATTGCAGTGACATTTCACATTACCTAATGGTATTTTTTTTAATATAAAAATGAATCCCTACTACCCTTGGTCACGGCATAACGCGTGAATGGCTGGACCAATTTCGCTAATTCTTTTTTTGTTGTGATTGTTTGGACCCCGGGATGGTATACATACACAATTGGACCCGATAGGGGGCGCTGCAATCGGGTTCGAGGTTCAGGGCAGGACAAAGTCTGCCGGGCCCATTAGTGGTATTTATTTAACGAATAAATAGATTGAATTTCATAATTCAGATCATGTTTCATTTTATCAAATGTTCTCCTTTCAGAAATTCGGAGGGTGATTGCTTTATTAATCCATACTTATATTATAAAAGCGAAAGTGTGTCTGTCTGCTATGCTTTAACGGCCCATCTTTTCAACCACGAAATTTGGTACAGAGATAAGTTGTATGCCTGGGAAGGACACAGACATACTTTTTATCCCAGAAAATTGAATATTATCCCGGAGTTCCCGCGGAAATCAAAAACTCTTAATCCAAGCCGGCGAAATCGCGGGCATCACCTAATAAAATTTAAGTTTAAAACTAGGTATTATTATATTACTATAAAGTTTTCGTAAGCAGTAGTACTATCAGCTTGCCAAAATGTCACTGAGCGTATTTATTTCGTGAAACTATAACAGGTAGAGAATGTTCCACTCGGATTGGTTTTAAAAATGGCGTTGAGATACCTACGTTGCTGAAAAATATTATAAAAATTCAAAAACGGCGTATACAGTATGTAGTTTTATTAACGCTTTGAGCGTACGTGTTTTTTAGACAATACCTTTGGCGTATTCAATTTGGTGGCTACAAAATTATCAGCTTATGAAAAAAATAACATAGAGGCTCGGTCTACGGCATTGAAATAGAATGAGTACTAAAATTCTACATATTGGGTCTACTGAAATAAAAACTTCGATGACATTCAACTTACTTTATTTATAGCTATGTATATGCGGATAATATTATGTAATACTAGATGATTCCCGCGACTTCATCCGGGTGGACTAAGTTTTTTCAATTCCCACAGGAACTCCTTAATTTTCCTGGATAAAAAGTAGCCTATGTCCTTCCCCGGGAGACAACTGTACATAACACAAATATTATATTAGCTTTTATAATAGGTCTATATTGTTAGTAAGGTGCTTTTAAGCAACTTTTCGTTCAGCTCATTATATATTCTGACGCTTTTTAATTTCGTATTAAATTTATAGGATCTCTGAACGTTGAAGCTTTAATTAGTTCATAATTATTCTGAAGCTTCGTCGACCTCATTAGAAATGGACTTTTAAAATAGTAGTTTCTTCGTTGGGTTGGGTTTGTGTTAGATATATCTTACTATGTCTTACGACTGCAGGATTTAAGGTCAATTTATTTCGTACTATTCCTGTTTCTGTATTACCATGGATTAGTATCTACATATTTCAGAAAATGATACTTACATGGATCACCATGTAAGTATAATTTTACCAAGTTCCGTAACTTGGTAAAATTATTAGAAAAATTATAAATCCAATGACATCTTTTTTAAATAAGATATCTTTAGAAATCCAAGGAAGCGAAATTAGAAATTTTGCTCTTCAAAGAGCACTTTATTGAAATGATCTCATCCCGCAATTCTTCAATATCTTTTAATTTGATATTATAACTTAAACCGATTTCAGGACACAGTAGAGATTGTCTTATTTAAGAATGCATGCACCTTGCTAACCTTTTGCGTCAATTATACTGGTGGGTTTTAATCCACCCGAATAAAATTAGGAAAGACGCGGGGTTGTAAGGCCCACGTCAGGTCACTGGTGGTGAACGATCAGTTAATTAGTGGACTCTGTATTTAAGGGGTTTTGTACTTATTTCGATAGTTTCCTATCTCTGGGCAAACCGTCATTACCAATTATCAGGCTTAAAATTATCAACCGCCTCACGATGACTTGCCGGGTCGATATGGAAGTCGGCCTTTGTCTCTCTAGATTCGACACAAAAGTTACTAGGCAGGCGGCAGCTGCCTACGGCCATGCTGCGGACATTTAAAGCCATATTGTTTCATTATGTAGCCTTTAGTGTTTTTGAATTATAATCCTTATTTTAGGAACGTCAAAGTACGTGACATCAAACTGACATTTTGAGTGCTGTAAGCGTTGGCAGTATGGACCCTGTGCCGCTACGGCATGCAGAGCGTAGCGCCAAAGCGGTGGCATCAGGCATAGTGTAGCTACGCTAGCAGCGTAGCAACTTTCAGATGAAAGGCGCAGGCGGCGCTCGACCGAATTAAGTTTTAGTCAAATTAATTAAGTTTAATATCAAATGAAAGCTTTTAATACCCTGTCATATAATAATAAAATTTAAAGGAAAAAATGTATTCACGTTCGGAGATTACATAATACAATATTACTAGCTGATGCCCGTGACTTCGTCCGCATGGATTGAGGTTTTTTGAAGTAGCCAGATGTGTTATTCCAGACTATAATCTATATTATTGCCAAATTTCATCCAGATTTTTAAAAAAAAAAATGTTTGTAACGATACATTTCTAGCAAACTTACTGATAATTATAAAAATAAGTTATATCAGAAACATAATTTTGGAAAGGGAAATCCTATATAACTTCAGGGAACACTGTAGACGTTCTGAAGATTTATTGTTCACATTAAATTGATTTATACATCTAGATCGGTCTTAAGTATCCATTAGAATTCACGAAACGTGAAAAAGGTATGTCGATCGTACAAAATACTAAGTTGGCATGTATAGGTCATTTATATAGTAGGTATCTATCGAAGAGTCAGTAAATAATGCATTGGAAGAGAATGTTACATCTGCTGTATCGAATTCACTTTTAATTGAGTTTCAACTTTTGCCGGTTCTGATAACTTCCCCCCTCCACTTGCCTTCAAAAGATTTGAGTAGGTATTTTAAACTTTAAAGTCTATCAATGTTCTTGAAGTTAAAAGAAAACACAAAATAATCACAGTAGCGTTCTTACCCGCAATAAAATCTTGTTAAAAACTTTTCTCGCTCCAAGAAAGACTCTTTTGCTAACTTTATATTATTATTTTTGGGGTTATTAGTATTTATATTTATTGCGATGGAATAAAAACTTTCAGTTATTTTGTTATTAAACACGTAAATAGTTCCTACTATGCTCTATCTGTATTGTATTACTGAATCTAGTTTATTTTCAGCCACAGAACAAATAAGCATATTCTTATTTCTGTGTTTTTAGCGGATCACCGTAAGTCAAACACAGGTATTTTTGAATGTAATTTTATGATCCTGCGCCCCTGACGTGTGGCCAAAATGTGCATATAATATCTTCCAAATAAATAAATGGTGTCTTAGATGGGCCGATAATAATATGTGAAGCTATTTATTAGCTGGTTCTTAGTAAAAACAATCACTTTTCACATAATCACGAGAGTTTAAATAATTCCTCTAATCTTATTTTAGAAGAGTGCGCCAAATAGGCGATACCTTACTACAACACACTCTTCCACCCTTCTTGTCCCAGTTCTACTTAAACTTTCATATCATAAATTTAACATTTACTAGTGAATCATTAACCCCGATAAGGGTTCGTTTTATTAAAACGTCACAATTTTGTGATATCTAATACTTTTAAACGAGCAATTCTTGTATAGATATATTATCTTCTTCTTATTCGTGTAATAGATCTTATTCTTGTTAAGTAGGTATTCTTGTATAGATTGTTTATACTGAATCTCGGAAACGGCTCGAACGATTTTCATGTAATTTAGTATGCGGAGGTTTCGGGGGCGATAAATCGGTCTAGCTAGGATTCATTTTGAGAAAATGACGTTTTATCCGTGTTTGCAGGCAATGAAAAACTGCTACAATATCATTAGAATACGAAGGTAAATTTTTCCACCATCTACAAGGTTATAATAGTTCAGGTGGGAAACAGGTCGGTTTTCAGAAAAACGGCTGAACGGATCTGGATGAAATTTGGCACAGAGATATATAGTCTGGAATAATACATAGGCTACTTTTTATCCCGAAAAATAAAAGAGTTCCCGCGGGAACCAAAAACCCTCAATCCACGCGGACGAAGTCGCTGGTATCAGCTAGTAGAGTATAGATAAAGGACCAAAGCGGGCACAAGACCGTGTTCTGTGGAGATCCATACAAGAGACCTTAGTCCAGTAGTGGACGTCTGTCTATAGGTTGAATAGATGAGGAAAGGAGCAAAGGAACACTGACATGCACACAAGTCTGCAATCAGTTTCTGAGTTTTCAAAAAATGTTCCTTTTTAGGGTTCCGTACCCAAAGGGTAAAAACGGGACCCTATTACTAAGACTCCGCTGTCTGTCTGTCTGTCTGTCTGTCTGTCATTGATGTAGAATTTTATTTCGATGCTCTTAATAATAATTTTTTCGCGTCTCTCGTATCGACCACGTGACACCGTCACCAAACCAAACGAAGAACTCTCACATAAATCTTTGAACAAAAACAACAATAAAATATTTCGCAAACGTCTATGGCAATTGGCCAAATTATGTACGAGTCTTCAGTAATAATTTTCTTTTCATGTTGAAATAAGTATAATATTGCAAAGACTTCAAGGTTTTTTATGCTTTATGGTGAATAGAAAATAAATAATTCAATACTCAGGTTGCAACGTCGCCGTTAGTGTCTAACTATCCAATATCCTAAAGTATACCTACGTATCCTTTAACTGCTCAAACGGTGATTTTACTGACAATTTTTGGAACGAAGTTCCTTATCGCGCGTTACGAAAGGGGGCTAGACGGAAAAAATTAAGACCAAAAGTTGTAATGACACTTTTTATGAAAAGATGATTTTGGTTGCTATGACGACTTGTGTTGTTGACTTCAAGTTGTTGAAAATAAAAAGGCGAAATAATTTTAAAGAATTATGCTTTCAATAGTTACATAGGTTAGTTATTCGTTCCTAGTTTTAAAATCCCAAATACGAGCGTAGGTGCAATCAATAGCTAGTAATTTGTGGAAAACTTTCAAAGGAAGAGCTTCTAAGCTAAGCCTAACAATAGCAGTAGGTAAACAAAAAAAAACAAGTAGGAAACGGTTGCATTTAAACCTGTTTTATGAGCATTGAGCATTTGTCTGGCATCTACTCATCAGCCTCTTCAGCACAAAGGCTGGTCATTTAATACAAGATGTACCTACTTGCGACGTAGTTATGCTCATTCCTCAGTCTCCTACCTGACATTACTTGATGTTTATTTACCATTTTTTTTACAAAGAAGAATATATTTGTTTGCACAGGAATACAATGATTACGCTGTTTACAAACGCTACTCTCGCTATCGGTATTAATAGTTAGTATTCCTAAAGTGTTAATTCATCAGCGGCATTCTATAAACGGCGTTTGAATCGTTCGCGTCATTCAAATTCAGACTAGACATAATTTTATTTTCCTTGATCATTTTGCAGTGTAACACGTCATATCAAAGCTATCTTCTATAAGATATGTCACCGTAAAATTGTAAAAACCGTTAGATTATAATCTAGCGGTTGCTATCCAACGAGATTGTAAACTGTCGAAAGATTGTGAACCGTTGAATGTCCTGAGTATGAATTTTTGAAATATTTATTGTACTTATTAAAATATTCTTGTCTCATTCTTGTGCAGTTCGCGCGCGAGTTGAATGCAGAGTAAATGTATGTGTCACCATACATATACTCTGTATTCAACTCCAAATAATGCGTTAAATTGTAAGCAGTATGTTACGGTTAACAATCTGTCGACAGTTTACAATCTATCGAGATAAAAAGCGTTAGATTACAATCTAACGGTTTTTACAATTTTACGGTGACAGATATAGACTACGATAGATATTTTTTTTACATGTACCTACTGCCAATAATAATATTATCATCATCATTTTAATCCATCGCACTATTGACCACAAGTCTCCTCTCAGAATGAGAAGGGTTTGGCCACAGTCCACCATGCTGGCCAAGTGCATTGGCAGACTTCACGCATCTTTGAGCATATTATGAAGAACTCTCGAGAATTTAGGTTTCATAACGATGCTGTCCTTCACCGTTAAAGTAATTCTAATATAATGATAGTTACTGATTTTCTCAAATGCCTCGTGACCAAAAAGAAACATATTTTTCACGCAGTTTGGTTGATGCTCATTTTGAAACGACAACAAATTCTAAAGCAAACACTCGTCTCGAATAGGACTTTAAAAACAATTTGGCTCTAAAACCGCACTTAAATTTAATGACGGCGTGAATAGAAATTCTCTTCAATCCACAGCAGAGGGTGGCAGAGGTCTGCTCTCCCATTTCAAGCTGGATTCATTAGTAAGAGCATTGTAAGAGAATTTACTTGTTATCATGGTTTGATGATCGAACTTTGATCCACTCAAAAAAATTATACTTTAACTCAAAATGAGACTTCACAATATATTTTATGGTTGGAGTTTGCAAAAAGGTAAGTACATAAAAGTTTTAATAGGTATTTCGTCTAGTTACTGTGTACGTTCACAGCATATTTTTGTTTGCTCATAAAACGCGAACAGAATTTGTGCTAGTTGTATAAAACTTTCATGACCACATTCCCGCGAGTGAATTTCGCTGTATCGATTTTACCCCGGCACAATCATAGCTTTTCTTTGTGTTGATAAAAAGTGCCTAACACTTACTTTTGATATCCCTGTCAACAGTCAAAGTAAGTATTCTAAAACTAGTCTATCAACATTATTGTATGTTTATTGGTTTTGAATATATTGAACCATGAGTATTATTGACCGAGCGAAGCGAAGGTCTCTTGAGTCTACTTGAGTGAATTTGCACTTGTCCGTCCGTCCGTCCGTCCGTCTGTCAGAGCCTTATAACTTCTGAATTACTGAACGTAATTACTTCTAATTATAAACCGATGGCCTCCAGCCGAATATGGCTTAAAAAATAATAAAAATCTTTATTTCAGGGGGGTTCTCATAGAAGCGAATAAGAAGAAAAAATATTTTTATGGCGTTACATAGGGTTGCGGTATATCCTTAGATAATATAAAGAATTCATTGGGTATATCATTTAAAAGATAATTAGGAATAGAGTCCAAAAATATTTTTTTTTTAATTTTTCCCCTAAAATTGACGAAATGGGGGGCTTTCAAAGTGGTGATTTTCTAACGTCCAAAGTTGACCTCAGAACTCTAAATTTTCTGAAATGCTGAGCCTGAAACTTGATCAATTATGTGAATTATATCCTGTACTTGAACAACAAATACTAAAATTAGATAAATATTATACAGAAACGAAATTATTAAATTTTTAATGAGCCTTAGTATTTACAACAGAAATTCACAATGATGTCATAATAGATGGCACCGCGAGGTCTCAGTTCGGGGCGAACCACTAAAAAAAAATTATATTGTAGGTCTATACTTATAGAATATCATTGATTGTGTAAATGATAGTTCTATATATTTTGGCATAGACGTTTTATATTATATACCTACCTACTACCGATTGTAGGCGTTTTTCAAGCTAGGTACAACCAACAACTCATAAGCATGAAATACCTATCATAAAATACTGAAGTATAAAATTTTGTAATAAGAACATACTTTGTTGATTTTTGATTTTTTAATCCAAAAGTACGTACTTACCTAAGCATAAGAGTCAGCGTACAAACAGCTTCCAATCCATCAAATCAAATCCATACTAATATTATAAATGCGAAAGTGTGTCTGTCTGTCTGTCTGTCTGTCTGTCTGCTACGCTTTCACGGCCGAACTACTCAACCGATTTTGATGAAATTTGGTACAGAGATAGGTTACATCCCGGGGAAGGACATACCGGCTACTTTTTATCCCGGAAAATTCAAGAGTTCCCGCGGGAATCAAAAAACATAAATCCATGCGGACGAAGTCGCGGGAATCATCTAGTAATAAATATTATAAATGCGAAAGTTTGGATGGATGGATGTTTGTTACTCAATCACGCCCCAACGGCTGAACGGATCTGGATGAAATTTGGCACAGAGATAGATTATAGTCTGGAATAGCACATAGGCTACGTTTTATCCCGTAAAATGAAAGAGTTCCCACGGGAACCAAAAAACCTCAAGCCTATGTCCTTCCCGGGGATGTAACCTATCCCTGTACCAAATTTCATCAAAATCGGTTGAACAGATGGGCCGTGAAAGCGTAGCAGACAGACAGACAGACACACTTTCGCATTTATAATATTAATATGGATTAGTAATTAGTATTTATTAGTATATTAGTTTATTATATTAGTATAATTAGTATATTAGTATGGATTTAATTAGGAGTCGAGGTTGCTTGTTGTTAGCTACCTACTTTTTAATTCTTATTTTTATGAGTAACTAGTGGGCCCGGCAGACGTTGTCCTGTCCTATCTTTCTCGCAATTTTTCCATATTTTCTCACCATTTAAACCTTCCCTGGACTACGAAAAACATTTCAAAACCAAAATCAGCTAAATCGGCCCTGCCATTCTCGAGTTTTAGCGAGACAAACGAACAGCGATTGATTTTTATATATATATAGATATATGTACCCCTAATTACTTACCTGGGTACCTACCTAATTAGTGCAGCTCGTATTATAAAAGTATCTTCAAAATTACATTCTTTTATTTTTCTCAATATTACGTCGGTATTTGTATCTGCATTTTCAGAAGTTTTATACTAAGAATTTAAATTATAGAAAAAAGCACGTGGGTATGCAAGAATACATTTACATAATAATGCCGCATAAAATGTAGACGCCAGACGTTTTATTAAAACGTAAGAGCACATAAGAGTGCATTCTTATTATAAGACTAGAAATATTCGTACCTAAAAAAAAGTACACGAAGGTAAGCAGGTATAGGTACCTATCCAAGTATTTGTAGGTTTTTTTTTCGTATTTATAATGTTTCTATATTTATTCACTGTATTACCTTTTTAACCTAATCAGTTGTTTGTTTCACTTTACTGCGTCAAACTCAACTCAACTCTCACTCAAGAGTCCAGAGCAGGGGAACCCAACCTGGGCGCCGCGCCGTAGAAAGTAGAGCGCCGTGAGGCGCTCCTCTGTACTTCAAAAAATTCTACAATAGGCATGATGACACTAACCAAGAATCAATGAAATTATGAATTTATCTAATTAAATAGGATTCATGGATTATAAAACACGTATTTATTTTTCTATTTCGAGTGAGATTGCTATTTATTTTGATAAAATAAAACTATAAAATACAGCAATACGCCATATTGGTTAAAACACCAAGAAGCGAATGACGTCACAATTGTTTGTTTTCGAGCTCTGACAATCACACTATTGTTTACTGCACACACACAGAGCACTGCACAGAGTACATTGGTAAAAACAATAGTGACGTCACAAACGACGCCATGACACCGCAGAACGTTTTGGCGTGAATTTTAAAATTTAAATTTCAAATGCCAATTTTATCTACCAAACCTTATTTTTCTGCTGAAATGAGATATTTTTTCGAAATAGTAGATACTTCCGAACATAATCTGACCATTTTTCAAAATCAGTCATCACGCCTATTCTCCTAAAAATTCAACAAAAAAAATATTGAAAAAAAAAAACAAAAAATTCAACACACAATATTCTGTTCAAATCATTAATCTGTTAGCGTTTATGAATAATAAGAGCTCATTTGACTTTAAATTTAATTAAGAAATATAATATCATGACAAAAACGTCATTATACTAAATGTGTCTTCTATAAATAAGATCTTTTGGCGGTACTTGAGTCATTCTTTATCTGTTAGAGAAAGTGTAATCATTATGGTCACCAGTAATTGTGATTGGTGTTTCGGGTTAACTAAATCGCATTAGGTATATGTATTTAACACATTAAATAACTGAACGTGGAATTATACTATACGAAGCATCATCTGTGTGTATTATTTACACGAGTTTCCTGCCTTCGTGTAACAATACTAATATTATAAATGCGAAAGTGTGTTTGTTTGTTGGTTTGTCCTTCAATCACGCCGCAACGAAGCAACGGATCGACGTGATTTTTGGCTTGGTATAGTTAAGGACCTGGAGAGTGACATAAGCTACTTTTTATCCCGGAAAATTGAAGAGTTCCCGTGCGAAAAAAAAACTTAAACCACGCGGACGAAGTCGCGGGCATCAGCTAGTTACAAAATAAATATTAACGAAGATGGCGGCGACCAAGATTGTATCCCGCACTTTTTTTATATATGTGGCATCTAATGAGCTTACTATCTCACAAGACCTGATGACCACTTTCACCGAACATCTTTCGAAGCCCACATGAATGGTTTTCGAAGTACTTTGCCGAAAGAACTGTGAAAAAATTGCTTGGATCGGAGATCCTTTTCATGCCCAATCTCCACCAGATTTCACATCCTAAGAAGAGTCTCACTGAACTCTCTTGCGACAACAGCCTCTAAACTAAAGGGAAACGCCCAGTTGACTGAGGGGTTTTGGCCAAGGTGCAGCCATTAATGAAACAAACTGTAGGCATAAGGATTGAAATCGTAGATTAAGAAACATTGATGGAGTTTTGGATATAAATTCAAAATTAATATCCATCTTTAACATCAAAAGCTCTTAGAATTTTGATTCCTTCTGCAGCTTCGTATTTATGCGAAACTGGATTTGGATCAGCCGTTGCAGTGATCGAGAGCAAATGTCGCTCAAAGATCAATGTGGAGCAAGAAACGAGAGTAGCGGTGTCAAGGCTTGTCCCACGCTTTGAAAAGTTGTGTGGAGACACACAGCTCAGCCATCACACTGATTGGGTAGTTTGATTTTTCTTAATTCTTTGCCGTACGATTTGTTAAAATGTATTATTTCTAATGAAAAAATAAAAACTACATAGTTTCATAATGTGGATGTTATATTTTTTGTGCCTATCTTCCTAGATAACAAGTACCTGTGTATTTCGACTAGCTAGGATAGGGTGCCGTGACAAATTTCTATACATGTAAGTGCGCCGCGGACTGAAAAAGGTTGGGAACCCCTGGTCTAGAGTCTTGATAACTTGGAGGTCTAGATCCTAGACCTTGTCACTCACTCGTCAAAAAAGTAAACCTATAGTGTACAGACCAATTAACAAGTGCTGCAAACTGAGTTCTCACAGTTTTTTTATCACTTCGACACCACGTTAAAGGAAACATGACAACAACAACATGACAAGGAACAAACAACCAACTGAAAAATGAAAATATCAAGTTAAGTACCTACATATCCCAACTAACTCCCGGCGTGCCAATGATTTCCTGAATACCGCAGTATTGTGCTCTTATCTAGACGTCCCTACGTGCAGTGTATGTAATTCGACGTGAATTGCTATTTTCCATGAAAAGATGTCTGTATTTTCAAACTATGTACCTACCTAGTTTGGTAACTACAATCAATTTTTTCCTAGTTGACTTAAAAGTTTGTGCTTTTGCAGCATCACATATTATGCGACGCACTAGACGGCATCACGAACTAGCAATGAAACTATGATAAATAGGCACACGACTAGAAGAAAGTCAAAGTAGGCAAAGCACAATTGATTTGCCGTTTCAAAGAACCCGTTACTGAAACGGTCTCTAAAAGCATCTCTGTTTTACTAAAGCAAATGAGTTTTTAAGTCGCGGTCGTCTAAATTAAAAACGAACGCGCTTGAAAAATAAATGTAGGCTAAATAGCTGTTGGGATCAACATCACAGAATAGGTAATAGTACAATGTAAACATGCAGCACCTTCACAAATTCACAATCACATCACTAACAAAATACGTAAAGTGAAGTTTACCTTTCAGTTTGCATTTACCTGCCAGACCAAGATAGTCTGCTAGAGAACCACATACTTTTTGATTTTTTTTTGAATAAAAATATGTAGAATGTGGCGCGGGTCATCAGCTTTATCCATACAACAAAAATCTCTTCGTCGTCGTAGGATAAATCAACAAACAAACATACCTAGATACCTACTCGTACTTTCGCATCTAAGCGGATTCCTAATTCCTTTTCCTATGATAATAAGTACATAAATAAGGCCGAAACTTCACTGCTATAATAGCACTGTACTTATATGTTTAATAGGAATTTAAAACCTACTCAGACGACAGATCCGACAAAAGGTCCTATGTAGTTTTAGACCAAAATCTTCTATCTTTAAAACAAATTAAGGTTACTGACTTAGGTATACATACCTATATAATATGGATTAGCAGACTTCTACTCGGAGAACATTATGAAGAACCTCGGCAAGGAAACCTGCACGTTTCCCTTCACCGTTTTAAGCAAGTGATATTTAATTTTACACTCACATACATAACTTTGAAAAGTAAGAGGAGCGTGCCCGGTCAGGTGTCTAGCCACTTGGCTATCACCGGTTCGCTGACTATTAATTACCGACCGAAATTCAACCAAGACATTTTTAATCTGCACTATAAATTGGCACTCCATTCAGCCCGACGTTGATAATAGACTAGAGCAACAGAAGCTGAGGCATGAATAATTCACTTAATTCGAAACTAAAGACGAAGAATTGGCAATTTCGCTTCTGCTAATGATTAGTCGGACTAGCTATTACAGCGACTAGATTTATACAGGAACTACTTTTTTTCTTTGGTTGGCAACACAGTAGGTAGATTTAATGGTCCAGCGATGGTCCGTAGAACTTAAGAAGACATTGAGTTGTTGACTAAATAATAATTATTAGTCCTAAAATCTGATGTATTTGCGATTTAGCGTTCCGGTACGATGTCGTGTAGAACCCGATTAAGGGTATGGGTTTAATATAATTGTCATATTATCCTTAAGAGGTTAGCCCGCTACCATCTCAAGACTGCATCATCACATAACACCAGGTGAGATCACATGAAGATTAGCGGAAGGGGTTTTTTTTTTATCCACTACAAGTTAGCCCTTGACTGCGATCTCACCTGATGGTAAGTGATGATGCAGTCTAAGATGGTAGCGGGCTAACCTGTTAGGGGCATGGCAGTTATATTAAACCCATACCCCTATTCGGTTTCTACACGGCATCGTACCGGAACGCTCAATCGCTTGGCGGCACGTCTTTGCCGGTAGGGTGGTAACTAGCCACGGCCGAAGCCTCCCACCAGGCCAGACCAGGGAAAATTCAGAAATTATAAATTCCCAAATTGACCCTGCCGGGATCGAACCCGGGACCTCCGCACGTTAAGGCAACAGCGCTGCACACTGCGCCACGGAGTCGTCGGTTTCCTATATTATAATATATAGTAAAGTACTACATTGCAATTATTTGATAGAATAGTTTTTTTATATTGGTTTTCAAGGTGTTCTTATAGGGTCTTTTAATTTTTTTATAGGTAGATATTTTTATAATTAAATCCTCATGTGTCGGTACCTATTGAGTTGGTATATAGGTATGGTGATGGACGAGGGTGATACATCAGTCCCTAGGAAGTATTTTAAGTATAAAAGCCGTGTTTGTAAACTTCCCAGACGGCGGCGGCTGACGGCTTGTATTCAAACTCCCAGCGTTTTTAAACCCTAAAAATTGAACAGTCTGGAAACTTTCGAATTCTTGAAATGTTGAAGTCTGGCACCAATTTTGAATCTGTAATTCTTACTTGAATCATTTTCTTCGTGGTTGTAAGTAGCAGGATAGAGATCAAATTGTCCCACGTTGCCGATTTTTAGTCAACAGCTTATTAATTAAGACCTTTGAACTATGGTACCAGCTGGTTCCTTGTAATTTACAAATTTATTAGGGTAAATCGATGTATCAAAACTGAAACATAGACTATAAAATACAGAAAGGTGCAATTAAACAAAAATCTTCTTGTATAAATATTTAAAAAGAAAAGGTGATTGATCTATCAACTCACAGCTCAAACCATTGGACGAATCGGGCTGAAATTTGGCAAACGCGTAGGCATCTGATAAGAAAAGGATTTTTGAAAATTCAACCACTAAGCGGGTAAAATAGGGTTTTGATATTGAACCTAACGTGAGCGAAGGCGCGGGCAAAAGCTAGTTATGTATATAAGAGGGCAAATCATTATTCAATCCTACTCAGATTTTGTACCCGCCTATACCAATCTACTTTTTAATAGCTTAGCTTTCATAAAGATATTTTTCCCGGTATCAATCGACCTCTTGAAATGGCTGATCGCGATTATAAACGTCGAGATCCTTGACGACTAAAGGAAAATGATTTAGGGGTTGAGTCAGTGAGTTTTCCGATCTCACTAGTCGATGGGTTGAGTGCCGAGCTTAATGTACATACTCGTAAAAACTAATCAGTAGTAGGTACTTTGTTTCCTGAGTCTTGTTATAAGATTAGGATGAGTCGTTTGTAATTTATTTGTTTCAACAATTGATGTTTATGTTTTTTCTAAAAAATGATATGAAATGTGCACATTTCATACCCTGTAAATGAGTTCGAAAGTTAAACTTCCCGGCCTAGGCCAGTAAAGAATGTATGTATTTTCATTACATATCATAAGTTTGAATTTGGAATCTTTCTTCCTGAATATCTTGTAGCTTGTTATAATGTTCTTTGGCCTAAAATCTAAATAGTTTAAATTTGGAACTCTACCGTATTACGCGTTCAGCACTCACAGCGCAAAAAAAATATTAAAAGTATAACATTTATTTTTTATCTTTATAATATTGAAATGCGGGAATTAACTACATACCTAATCGTTATAATTTATTATTTAAAAGTGACGAAAAAATGAGTTCGAGTGAGGATATTATGGATTTAGATTGTACGCCTCCTTTTCTGAGAGCGGAGGCCGAATAAGCTAAAAATAATTTGCTTCCGCCGAAATCCAAAGAAAAGTCACTTGTTTCATTTTTTAGAAAAGCACTATACACACCTCGACCGGGAGAGCATTTCTGGTCTCGTATATAGCCGGCCTCAGAAAATGCACAAGAGCTTGAAAATATGTAAAAAGAATTCGAGGCAGAAAGCAAACGCGTAGGATTGACGCTAAATGCCACAAAAACGAAGATACTAACAAACGGGAAAGTTCTACATGTCGTCGTGAAAAGCGGAAAAATCGAATACGTCAAAGAATACATATATCTCGGGCAACTAGTCTCTTTTGAAAACCAGTCAGAAAACGAAATTCAAAGAAGAACTGCTCTGGCGTGGAACAAGTATTGGAGTCTGAAGGAAATCATGAAGAGCGAGGTCAGCCTTAACATTAACAAAAAAGTCTATGAAACAGTAATTATGCCATCGCTAACATACGGTTGTCAGACAAAGAAGACGAAGCGAAAAAAGCAATATGCCAAAGGAAAATCGAAAGAAGTATATTAGGAATAAAAATGAAAGATAAAGTCAGAAGCTGCGACATAAGAGAAAGGACAAAATTATATGACATAACAAAAAGAACAAGACTGATAAAATGGAAATGGGCAGGACATTTATGTAGGATGGACAATACAAGATGGGCTAAACGTCTCACAGAATGGATCCCAAGGAACAGAAAGAGAAAGAAGGGAAGACAAAGAAAAAGATGGAGGGATATTTTCACACAAAGAGTCGGTACAAACTGGATGACAATGGCAAGGGATAGGGACGCGTGGAGACAAATGGGGGAGGCCTACGCCGAGGAGGCAACTTCTGCCACACAATGACGCACAAAAAAAAAATAATGTAATGCAATAGAAATAGAAACATAATGTACCTAATAGAAAATATAAAGTAATATAATAATTTTTTTATGTAATATAGGAAAAATGCAAATGTAATAAGTGGTAGTAGAAATAAAGGCTTTTTATTTTATTTTATTTTATTTATATAGCCGGCCTCGCGTAGCTCGGCCGTCTAACTAACACTCGACCAGAAAACGCGTACTTCCCGGTCTCGCGATGTAATGTAGGTACTATTACAAGAAACATTAAAAACGATAGGAAAGACAAGTCAAAATCGAGACGGCAATCTTTTCTTATTTAAATTTATTAAGTACCTATAAATTTTTACTTACTAAACAAACACAGTTGCACTTTTTATTTCCTTTTTCTCATAGCGACGGAAAATTTAACACGGAGAGAGATCGTGTCGGACTGGGACAGTTAGTTATTAATACTTAAATTTTTAACAACTAACATTATTTAATATCTATTGTAGTAACAACGAATACAAACATTGCCACAGCCCACAGGCCGTCACTGTTGGCTGTCGGAACATGCATTGCGGTTCTCCGCAGACACGTCTGACCATTTTAAATTCAGCACCATTTTAGAGGCTATAACTATACAACCTAATAGATTTTGTTCCACCAAAATAGAATCTATACTTCTACACTTATATTAAAAGTTTGGATGGATGGATGGATGTATGGAAGGATGGATGGATGTTTATTACTCAATCATGCCAGAACGGCTGAACGGATCTGGATGAAATTTGGCACAGAGATAGATTATAGCCTGGAACAACACATCTTAGGCTACTTTATATCCCGGAAAATTAAAGAGTTCCCGAGGGAACCAAAAAACCTCAATCCACGCGGACGAAGTCACGGGCATCAGCTGGTAGGTTTTAAGTGGGTTTGTGTCGTAGGTATTGCCGTCCGTCCCAATGTGAGTGAAGAAAAGAGAATCAGGAGCATTCTCTATTACCGCACTCTCATATTCTGATATACGTACTAATCCTTACTAATATTATAAATGCGAAAGTGTGTCTGTCTATCTGCTACGCTGTCACGGCCCATCTAGTCAACCGATTTTGATAAAAGAAGATCAGGCAAATTGCTGTGCTAGAGCACTGCATTTTGCATAGATGCTAACAAGTAACGAAGGCACACGATATTGCAATCTTGACAATAATATGTTAAACTAACACATTGTTACCATCTTAGACTGCATCATCATTTGGTGAGATCGCTGTCAAGGGCTAACTTAAATAGAATCAAAAAATGTTAGCGAAAGGTTTTAGTTTGTTTTGTTTCGTTTTATCACACCTAGAAACTACATATTTGGTACTTTAAAATACTTCGACAAAGATGGCGGCATCGAAACAGTTTTTATTTCGTATGACGGCCATAACATTGCCGAACTGCTCACCTTCGACGCTATTTAAAGTCTTCTTCTGCGGCTCAGGCTCAGGCATTTAGACGTTATTAACATTTGCACCTAGAGTGTAATTTTCATCATGCTGCACATGTAGTACTTATCAGGCCCTGATTAACCCTTAGGCTAATTAGGCTGCAGCCTAGGGCGCGAGGATCGGAGGGGGCGCGCTGAAATTGTGTCTCCGCATGCACTAGGTCTAGCATCATTGCATCTACCCTACATATTTCAACTAGACCGAGACAAAACACTAAAACTAAATGTGCTTGAGAGTCCCTGATTTTAACAATAAATTTTGAAGGTTGAATGTCATGCAGATTAAAGAACAACGTTAGTTTCGCTTGCAGATCGATCTGGAAACTTTTATAGGTATTATGAACCATGTTAAAATTTTCCACTACTACTCTACCCATTTACTACTTTTCAACCAAATTTAAAAAAAAGGAGGAGGTTCTCAATTCAATTGTATTTTTAGGGTTCCGTAGCCAAATTTGGCAAAAACGGAACCCTTATAGATTCGTCATGTCTGTCTGTCTGTCTGTCCGTCCGTATGTCACAGCCACTTTTTTCCGAAACTATAAGAACTATACTGTTGAAACTTGGTAAGTAGATGTATTCTGTGAACCGCATTAAGATTTTCTTACAAAAGTAGAAAAAAAACAATAAATTTTGGGGGGTAAATACTTAGAACTGAAACTCAAAAATCGTTTTTTCATCTAACCCATATACCTATCTATGGATAGGTCTTCAAAAATGATATTGAGGTTTGTAATATCATTTTTTTCTAAACTGAATAGTTTGCGCGAGAGACACTTCCAAAGTGGAAAAATGTGTGTGTGTGTGTGTGTGTGTGTGTGTGTGTGTGTCCCTGTAACTTTTAAAATAAGAAAATGATAAAACTAAAAAAAATATATGATGTACATTACCATGCAAACTTCCACCGAAAATTGGTTTGAACGAGATCTAGTAAGTAGTTTTTTTTAATACGTCATAAATCGTAAACCGCAATTTACCTTTCATTCAATCAACTCAAATATTTAAAAAAAAAAACATTTAATTTCATAATGCATAAACCATATTTTTAATAATTTAAAACTTACTACAGGTTTGTACGGAACCCTCGGTGCGCGAGTCCGACTCGCACTTGACCGGTTTTTTTTATGTTTGTTACCACAGAACTTTTGACTGGGTGGACCGATTTGTGTGATTCTTTTTTTATTTGAAAGGGCATACTTCCCAAGTTGTCCCATATAAATTTTATCGAAATCGGTCGAGCGGTTTTTAAAATATCAACAATAAAATAAGTACTTTGTATAGCGTGTGCTTGTTGTTGTAAACTTGGCGCGGGAGTTTGAAGTCGGTTGTTTAAAAAGAATTTTTTATATTAAATTATTAGGCTGTCCGTAATACACCTGACGGGGGCGCGTCCTCATAATTAGCTTAGGGCGGTCAGAACTCTTGATCAGTCGCTGGTAGGTACTTATTCCTATTCAAAGGAGAAAGATGGAAAAATAATATGCATTCCAACTGGTGTTTACAGTTATTACTATTTTTTATAGGTATCATTACGGCATAATAATTAGCATCCTTATCGGTAGGTAATGATTTAATTTTTGTAACTGCTATAACTTTTTTATTCGATTTATTAAAGATTTGCTGCCTTATTGACCGAACGAAGCGAAGGTCTCTGATCTACTTGAGTGAATTTGCACTTGTCCGTCCGTCCGTCCAGAGCCTTATAACTTCTGAATGACTGAACGTAATTACTTCAAATTTAAATTATACTAATATTATAAATGCGAAAATGTGTTTGTTTGTTGGTTTGTTGGTTTATTGGTTTGTTGGTTTATCCTTCAATCACGCATCGACGGAGCAACCGATCGACGTGATTTTGGCGTGGGAAGTCGAGGACATGGAGAGTGACATGGGAATCAAAAACTTAAACCACGCGGACAAAGTCGCGGGCATCAGCTAGTATTATATATAACTAGCGGATGCCCGCGACTTCGTCCGCGTGGTTTAAGTTTTTTGTTATTCCCGCGGGAACTCCTTAATTTTCCGGGATAAAAATTAGCCTATGTCACTCTCCAGGTCCTCAACTATACCCATGCCAAAAATCACATCAATCCGTTGGTCCGTTGCGGCGTGATTGAAGGACAAACCAACAAACCAACAAACCAACAAACAAAGTGACTTTCGCATTTATAATATTAAGTATGATTATAAACCGATGGCCTCCAGCCGAATATGGCTTAAAAAGTAATAAAAATCTTTATTTCAGGGGGGGCTCTCATAGAAGCGAATATGAAAAAAAAAAATATTTTTGTAGCGTTACATAGGGTTGCGGTATATCATTTTATAGATAATTGGGAATAGAGTACAAAAATATATTTTTTTTATTTTTCCTCTAAAATTGACGAAGTGGGGGGCTTTCAAAGTGGAGATTTTCTAACGTCCAAAGTTGACCTCAGAACTCAAAATTTTCTGAAATGTTGAGCCTAAACTTGATCAATTATTTGAATTATATCCTGTACTTGAACAACAAATACTAAAATTAGATAAATATTATATGGAAACGAAATTATTTAATTTATAATGAGCCTTAATATTTACAACAGAAAGTCACAATTATGTCAATAGATGGCGCTGCGAGGTCTCAATTCGGGGCGAACCACTAGTAATAAAATGTTGAGATCATTCGAATCGTCATATTTTTAAGATAGGTCAGAAAGTGCTACAGCACTGGGCCCACGCTCCATACAAAAGTGTACATTGTTCTTTGGTATAGCGGTGGGTTAATCCCGGAAAAGAACGCTACTTTTTATCCCGGAAAATTAAGGAGTTCCCCGGGAATCCAAAAAACTTAATCCACGCGGACGAAGTCGCGGGCATCATCTAGTGCAGAATAAATGTAACGTTTGTGACGTACATAGCTTTGAACCATACTTCGATTTTGCTCAACCAGGCTAGAACCCAGAGCCTAAAGTTAATCCTGTGAAAAATATAAAGATTTATTTTAGGACGAGCACCGTAGACAGAGAAAGATATTATACCATAGAGTAAGAATAAAGCATAGAGAAGGCATTGTAATAATAATACCACAAGTGAGCGAAATGAGTATATATGCTAACGCCAAGGAGTGACAGAGCGCGAAAATCTCTTTTCTTGTCCTGCTCAGCGTATTACTTTTTTTTGTTGCTTACACAAGCTAATAGGCGGCAAACAATCCTGTGTCGTTTTTGTTATTCGCCCATATTCGTACGAAATCAGAATTGAGCAAAGTAGTAACCATGCTCGTAGCTTAGGAAAAAAGTGGTTTTACTTATAGACAATTGTGTATTGCTATGTGTTAGGCTGCAAAGCCGAACTGAACGTAAATACGAAAACATAACCTAATACGTAAGTATACAATTTTGACCTGATTGTTCAAGATAAAAACAGGTTATATTTGTAAAGACTTGCATGAATGCTCCAAAGTATAGAAACAACTAAAAATAAATACTTATTTACCATTATGAAAATATCGCGTCAAGACTCTCCCTATCGCATACTTATACGCTGACGCCAGTTCTATATATCTTTCTCTTTCTACGTATTATACGCTTTATTCTTACTCTAGGGGCTATGTGCCACCATACACCACAGACATAATAAAGAACTGTGCCAAACACATAGAATAATTAAACCTCTAAAATCAATGCCAGCGTGTAACCGAAAGGGATAGGTAATAATAGGTAAAACGCTGCAATGCACCAAGCACATTAAGTGCTTTATGAACAAAACAAACTAAACCCATGACACGCAGAAAGGGATAGAAAAAATCATATTTTGTTCTCATTCTATCTTGTGTAACATCTCAACACTGCATCTCTTTCATGTGGGAGTGAAAAGGAGATATTATGGCTTGGTCTATATTACTTTCTCTGTCTACGGCCATACACTAAGCTCTGCATTCACCTCGAGCTGAACTATACTTTATATATAAACTAGCTGATGCCCGCGACTCCGTCCGCGTGGAGGTATGAAAAATAGATAGTAGCCGATTCTCAGACCTACTGAATATGCATATTAAATTTCATAAAAATCGGTCGAGCCGTTTCGGAGGAGTATGGTAACGTGATGGTAACTAACATTGTGACACGAGAATTTTATAATAAATAAGTACTTAGATGATTCGATTCCGAGTAGACACGAATACCACGGACGCGGTATTAACTCGATTGAAAAAAATAAACTGCAGGGCGACCGCGTATCTTTTCCATCAATCATTGATACATCGCAATCACCTCTGATTGGTTATCACTCTTCCACTATTGGACGAAATCCACTGACGCAGCAAGGATCCCATAAATTCAGCCAATCGGAGGTGATTGCGATGTAACAATGATTGATGCAAAAGATACGCGGTCGCCCTGCTGGTCTCATCACTACTTTTACGTATCATATTGATGACATGTCAGACATGACAGTCTTCATGGTCGGTGATGACAGTTAAATGGCATTGATATTTGATGGCAGAGACAAGTGTCAACCACCGACCAGAAAAGTGTCAACACTCAACTGTCATGTCATGACAAAATTGTTTCGTCTGCAACAGAGACAATCAAAAGTGATAAAAGTTGTTGTAAATTGCAAATTATTTTAATTAATTTAGCCATCGAAGATTCCTCCTAGCGCAATACTGTAGAAATTAATAAAAAGTGAAAATGTTAAAAAAACAGGTTGTCTTTACATAAAATGTCCGTAGAGAAATCAGATGCAAACAAATGCATTGAGTTTGATTCTATTTTGCCTGATACAGGTATTTTATTTTACGAAGAATGCCCTTCAGAGTATGAAATTGAGAGGCCTATATTGTTGCCCTTAAAATCTTCGACACAAACTCGTTTTGAGCAACTACAACACGAAGCAGTGCAAGTGTGGAAAGATAAACAAAAATCAGCAAAAAATAACGAAGCATAGGTATCTCAGAGTCCTGTGAAGTGTTATAGTTTTTCTTACAAAAATGGCTTACACGTTGTTCATTATAGAAATAATATCGGCGTTCGTCCTAGCAGCCACACTCTTGTACCGATATGGGGACTGTTATAGAAACCATATATTGGTAACCATGTCTGTTCTTACAGCATGGTACTTTTCCTTTGTTATTATGTTTATATTGCCTTTGGACATATCTTCAGTAAGTACTTGTTATTAATAATAAAATTCTAAGTAAGTATATCAATGAGAACCACAACAATAAATTAGGATCTTGTATTGCTTTAATAATTTTAGGAACAAGCAGTAAGTAAGTATTAATTAAAAATCTGTAACCCGACTATGGAAACAATTTCAAAGGCACCCACTTTTTCTGATGTAAAATCAGTTGTATTGATTTTTTTAGAGTAAAATGTAGTCTATCAATTGGACCATAATAGGGAATCTTTCATCAAAATCGGCTTAGTACTTTAGACGCTAAGGTGGAACATAGATAAATCCAAACATAATATAGTTACATAAATAGTAATAAAATAATAACCCTTCTTTTTGGCTTTGCCGTAGTCAGGTAAAAAGATAGTTTGTGTCTCAATATTCGAGATGAGTATTGTAAAAACTTGTAACTAAACATTTTCTTTTTTGTTCAGCTATATTCCAAGTTTTAGGAACCAATTTTTTCTAATGTATGTCATATGCAGAAACGCTTTGTTTTACAACTTAATGTGAATGCACTAACTAATTTGCTTTAACAAAGTAATTTTTTTTAGACTGTGTACCGCCAGTGTCTAGATACTGCAAATGCTGGGCTTACTACTGTAGCGCCACAAAGTAACAGCACTAGCACAGTAGCTCCACCTGATAACCACTGTCAGAAACCATGGAGCTATGTGCCAGATGCTGTGTTTCCAAACCTGTGGAGGGTGGTGTACTGGACGTCACAGTGTTTGACATGGTAAGAGCATAGACAATTCAATCTAAACTAATATTAGAAATGGGAAAGTTTGGATGGCCCGATGTTGTTACTCAATCACGCCAGAATGGCTGAATGGATCTGGATGAAATTTGGCACAGAGATAGGTCATGGTCTGAAATAACACATACTTAGGCCGAAAAATTAAGGAGTTCCTACGAGGACCACAAAACATCAATCCACGCAGATCAGCTGGTAATTGTAATATGTATCGCAACTGGCCAAAGTGTAAGGCTTTGTCTATTCTATATAATATATTTAGGTTTTTAATAATGTTTAATAAGGTTAATAATGTTTATGTTGCATGAACTGTTCTATATCCCAGGGTAAATAAGTATTTGATATCCTATCTGTGCCAAATTTCATGAAGAGCGGTACACTGACTTACCATAGTTAGTATTTTTATGGGTGATTAAAATATCAAAATCTCCACATCTACTAAAACATCTCATCTGGCATGCATCAATTTATAAAGGCAATATTTATTTATCAACATAAGCAAGAAGCTCACATACATACAGTGGAACTGGAAACCTAATGCTGTGGAGACATATTTTGTTGTAGAACATCATTTAAATTATTGAAAATCCAGATGTATCTGACTATTAATGGATTAACATTGCCAAATCAGATTTTTAGGAATTGTCTAAAATTATTAGCTAAGCCAATGTGGTTTCATTTTCCCTGTGAAGAAAATGTGTACTTACCTGGATGTGATTGATAATCCAGATGTACATTACAAATTTAAATGTACACAATAGTAATATTCTGTCTGTCTTTTGTAATTAAGTAAGCTGTAAGAAATATTCTAGATATGTTTACATTTCTTTCAGGCTCATTATGCCAATGATGCAATCGTACAGCAAAGCAGGGGATTTCACAGTAAAAGGAAAGCTAAAATCAGCCTTAGTTGACAATGCCATCTACTATGGCTCATACTTATTCATCTGTGGAATTCTCCTCATATACATAGCATTGAAACCAGGAGTATATTTGGATGGGCCTAAGATAAAGGCTATAGCTTCCTCAGCCAGTAACACATGGGGTTTATTCCTTTTGATATTGCTTCTTGGTTATGCTTTGGTTGAAGTACCAAGAAACTTGTGGAACAACTCTAAGAAGAATTATACTCTTACATATAGTTACTTCAAAGTAGCAAAATTGAGTACTGATAAGTGTGAAGCTGAGGAAACAGTAGATGAAATAATAGAGGTAAGAGACCAAAGAGATGCTAAGTTGCTCGAAGGATAATAATAATTTAAGAAGAGACAAATTATATTCAGTATTATTTATTATTATATTCATTAAAAACTATATTGTTGGAACTATTGTAACCAACCTGACGGGGTACTTAAGCATCTACGCCTCTCTCTACTTATAAAATTCAATATTTCTTTAAAATGGCACATGATACATCTAGCAGTAAGACCCTCACAACATTGCTGTGTCCATAATAAACCGAGATCTTTTAGAGTTTCGGAAGCCTCGAATTCAATCAACCCAACAACTCTCTTATACACGTTTCTAAAATATAAATCATGCCATACGAAGCATCTTCCTTTTTTTATAAAAGGTTATAAAAGGAAGATGCTACCACTTGGGTTAATTCGTAAATATCACGAAGAGATTTATCTCTTCGCGATCACGTTACTTAATAGCTGTTTTAAGTAAACTGAATTACATCTAAATCTGTGTATTACTTAGTCGTAGGGTTGATTGAATTTGAGGCTTCCGAACCTTTAAAAGATCTTGGATTATTATGAACACAGCAATGTAGTGAAGGTCTTACCGCTAGATGTATCACATGCCATTTTAAAGAAATATTGAATTTTACAAGTAGAGAGAGGTGTAGATGCTTAGGGACCCCATCAGGTTGGTTACACTATGTTTTGTGATTCAAGTCTTAAATTAGTACAAATATTAAGTTTATCTTGTAAAATTTAATAGATCTTATCTATACTGACATGTATTTGTTTACATGTTTAACCTTATGTAAAATGAAACAAAGATAAGGTTATAGATCATGATAATGCTATCATTGTCTGACTAATTCTTATTTTTTTTTTGTTATTTTTACTCTATCTGCAATCAGTTTAGATTTTAACTATAAGCAGATGCTTTTGAGTCGTCGAATTCATAAATATAGTTTTCCATTTATCAATGTGGTACAATAAATAAGACCATTTTGGTTACACTAATCCGTTCACCAATACATGCTGTTACTTATGTTTTCTATACTTGAAAAATATTTTTAATTAGTCTGTTATGAAATAGTTGGTGTAAACTTAGACAAGCCACGAGTTTGCCCCATTTGATATATCAATCAATCAAATGTTATTTTTTGCCTAAGTCTCTAAAATTAAAAAGTCTCTACTGCTCGCAAATTCAGTATAAACTGTGCCATACAGACCGCATGCTGTAAATAGCTTAATAAAATCAAGTTTCATAACTGGCAATGCTTTTTCCTAGACATTAAACTCAGTCACAGCAGCCGTGGGACCCGGTCATCCACTGCACAGACATGTGGAGACCATAGTGCAAAAGCTGCCAATACAGTTACGGGACAAGCTTAATTCGCGGGCGCCGCCGGAACGACCAACGGCCCCGTCTTTCAAAAGTCTTGTAAACTTACATAAGAAAGTAAGTTTAATGGTTAATCTATGATAATTAATTGCAGGTTTAGATAAATGCATGAAAGTTTGTAATCAGAAAAGCCCCTAAAAATATTCGAAAACTACTACAACAATACTTTTTCTTATGTATATTGTAATACGCATTATTTTCGTTTTGAAAATGAATGAAACAATCAGATTCAAGCCCTTGTCAAACAAGGCGAACCTTTGCCATAAAAAAATGCGAAAGCGAATAGCTTAAATGTGACAAGATTCAAGCGACTCCATACATTATATAAAAACGCTTCGCCACGCTATCTAATTGCCTTGTTTTTGTTGATAAACGCATCAATGCGTCCATAGTAAACAAATTGCTCCAAAATAGTCCAATTATTTCAACTACGAAATTAAATAAAAAAAGTTTTTGGACGAAGTTGATCTTATTAGTTCTACTCTCTAATAACTAAGACCCATCTTCAGTAGGGGGCTGGCGATGGGTTTAAGACGACGATGATGATAATATAAGGTAATACTCCGGTGTTATCTACAGACGATCAAAGCGTTGCACGTGCTGCAACGCACGGAGACTCAGTGGGGTCTGATGCTGGAGCGCATCTTCCACCTAGAAGACGTGGCGGCCAACGCGCGCTCGCCCGACAAACGCTTCCAACACACTTTCCACACGCCACGCCCCAGGCTTCAGCGGCTGCTCTACCCTCCTATCATTGGTATGTTTTACTAGCTGATGCCCGCGACTTCGTCCGCGTGGTTTGAGGTTTTTTGGTTACCGCGGAAACTCTTTAGTTTTCCGGGATAAAAAGTAGCCTAGTAGCCTAAAAAGTAGGAAGTCTATGTCACTCTCCAGGTCAACTATATCCATGCCAAAAATCACGTCGATCCGTTGCTCCGTTGCGGCGTGATTGAAGGACAAATCAACAAACCAAAACAAACACACTTTCGCACAGAAAAAAAAGAAACATGTACTTACTTTAAATTTTTCAGAATTTTTCATTTTATGCAATTATTATTTATTAACTAGCGGATGCCCGCGACTTCGTCTGCGTGATTTGAGGTTTTTGGTTCCCGCAGGAACTCTTTAATTTTCCGGGATAAAAAGCCTATGTGCTACTCCAGACAATTAATCTATCTCTGTGCCAAATTTCAGCCAGATCCGTTCAGCCGTTGGGGCGTGAAAGAGTAACAAACATCCATACATCCATACTTACAAACTTTCGCGTTTATAATATTAGTAGGGATTACCTTGCAGCTTGTGGCCTTGACGTTCGGCCTCCTGTTCAGGAGGTTACGGGGTTCTATCCCCGAGTACTCACCTCTAACTTTTCGATTTATGTGCTTTTTAAGACATTGTCACTGGTACTAAGGTGAAGGATAATACTGTGAGGAAATCTGCATATCCGAGAGTCCTCCATAATGTTCGAAAAGGTGTGTGAAGTCTGCCAATCGGCACTTGGTTATGGCATGGCGTAATCCTTCTCATTCTGAGAGGAGGCTCGTGTCCAGTAGTGAGCTAGTAATTAATAATAACTGTAAAGAAACCTAGCCCCTGAAATAGGTATTTATTTCCTAAAAGATACTTTATCAATTATTTCTACATTAATTTTAAGAGAAAAGTAAAATCATCTTTAAATGGAAATTGTACTTTCTTTATTATACAACTAGCTGATGCCCGCGACTTCGTACGCGTGGATCGAGGTTATGTGGTTCCCGCGGGAACTGTTTAATTTTCTTTTAAATTTAGATTAAAAGTAGCCTGTGCTATTCCATACTATAATCTATCTCTGTGCCAAATTTCAGCCAGATCCGTTAAGCTGTTGGGGCGTGATTGAGTAACAAACATCCATACATGAATCCATCCATCCATACATCCATCCAAACTTTCGCATTTATAATATTAAGTAAGATAAGATTTTTGCAAAAGATGTTGTGTCTGTCATGCGTCCAACGCTTTGTTTGGTTCAGAATGGTACTGGGAGTGCTTTTTAAAGCAGTACTTCCTGAAGGCAATGTGCGTGGTGACGTGCGCGCTGTCGGCGGCGGTGGTGTGGTCGGAGCTCACGTTCTTCAGCAAGAAGCCTGTGCTTTCCATCTTCGCGAATATTAACAACGCCGCCAAGGACAGCTACAATTATGCTGTTATAGTCGTGAGTATTAGATTTTTCATTATTTTTAGGGTTCCGTACCAAAATGGTAAAATGGAACCCTTATGGTGCGACTTTCTCCGCCTGTCTGTCCGTCTGTCCGTCTGTCCGTCCGTCACACTCGATTATTTCAGTAACTAAAGAAGCTATCGACATGAAATTTGGAATAGTTGTGTATATTAGTGGCCCAAAGACACTGGAATTAAAAAAATTGGAAATTATTTTTGTTCTTATTTAAAAAGGGGGGAAAATCGGAGGGTTGAAATTTAAAAGTGAGATAACTGTACTGTGTGGGGTATCATATGAAAGGGTTTACTTTGTACATTCTAAAACAGATTTTTTATTATTTTTAGTCATGATAGTTTATGTTTTATCGGGGGAAAAGTCTAAAAAAATACCGTTCCCCCCCCTTATCTCCGGAGTTTACCAATCGAAAAATCTGAAATTATTATGGTCAATAGGAATTTATGTATATTTTACAGGAAAACTATAGCCAATGCTCTAACTAGCATAGTTTTTTTTTTTATATTAACAGTAAACCTCTACAAACAAAGTTAGTTTTGCGGTTCATTAACAAAGGTAATTATTACCGTTTTACATCTTTGGTCGTTACAGTTTTAGTCGTGTTACATTTACAGTATTACGAACGAATCTTAAAAGTACCTAGCTATAACTACCTTTTACAATTTTTATTTTAAAATTGTAAATTGTAAAATAAAAATTGTTTCATGTACATAGTGATGTGACACAATAGGTTATTGCAACTAATTTGTTTTCAATTTGTGATCCATACATAACCATATTCGTTTCATAATTACACTGATCTTTCATAAATATAAATTATTCTACGCACGCAGCACGTCCGACCCGCTCTGTGTCTCGGGGAGCAAATCCCGAATATTCTGGCGTGATCGCCAACGCGTACCCCGCGCCCCGCAGCGATACCGAGGTTACAAACTTACTACAGGTTTGTACGGAACCCTCGGTGCGCGAGTCCGACTCGCACTTGGCCGGTTTTTTTTTAAATTGTTTTTGTACCAAATACTTAGAGAAACAGGAATATAGTTGACAAGAAAGCTCTTATCTCTATAAGAGATCTCTAGCAGTGACCCTTGGCAGTGGGAAAGGCATTCTCACAAGAGGAGAATTAAAACCAGTTTTTAACTCCGACACAACATGTTGGCACTCATATTAATGGTAGGTATATGCAAACAGTGAAACATATCGAAAATAAGATTTTAACAACAAGCATTATTTGCAAAAGAAACAAGAATTTGACAAGTGTCCCTAGATATAAACCCATGAATTTGGCACAAAATGGTGTTGGAAGGTCTTGGATTCATTTTGTGTCAACCATAATATGATGGTGCTCCCTTGGATAGGCCTATGTGAACGCAAATAGACTGATGATTAATGAGCATATTCTTTTTTTTACATAAATTAAAATGCTCCTTTTTAAAGTTCCTTAACAAACGGGTTGTCTGGAGCAGATCACTTTTAGTGATAAGACCGCCCTTGCGCACGCGTTGTATTCTGTTCGTTGTTTATAAGTTATTTCTATGTTATGTGTGGCAATAAAGACTTTATCTATCTAAAATGGTCCATTTGTATTGCAGTCGGTATCAACTTTAGTGATCGCATACATGTTCTACTGCGCGTATTCGACCGTGCTCAAGATCCGTCTGCTCAACCTGTATTACTTGGCGCCGCATCACCAGACCAACGAGTACAGTCTCATATTCTCGGGAATGATGGTGTGCCGCCTGACGCCGGCCATGTGCCTCAACTTCCTTAGCCTCGTTCACATGGACTCGCACGTCATCAAAGAAAGGGTCAGGGAGACCTATTATACCCAGGTTTGTATTTTCTATTGTAAGTATAGGGGAAGTTAACACATACACGCAGTGTATCAACATAGAATAGGGATGTTTCCTAAGTAAAAAAAATTATATCCATACTAATATTATAAATGTGAAAGTGTGTCGTGTCTGTCTGCTAGGTACGCTTTCACGGCCCAACCGTTCAACCGATTTTGACGAAATTTGGTACGGAGGTAGGTTGCATCCTGGGGAAGGACTACTTTTTATCCCGGAAAATTAAGGAGTTCCCGCGGGAACCAAAAAACCTCAATCCACGCGGACAAAGTCGCGGGCATCAGCTAGCCCATCATATTTTGTTACTTTTAAGTATTTTTTTATTTATTGTCTTAAGTCCTGCTGTGCCGATTATAGGTGTACAGGCATTAGAAAATAGATATGTTTAAAAAGTAACCATCTAAAGACTGATTCAAAGATATTTTGTCTGTTCGTCCCTGATGCCTTATTAATTTCTTTAGATAATGGGTCACATGGATGTCCTGGGTATAATCGCAGAGGGCTTCAACATTTACTTCCCCATGTTGGTGGTTCTGCTGTGCCTGGCCACATACCTGTCTCTGGGCAGTCGACTATTGTCGCTGTGCGGATTCCAGCAGTTCGTCGGCGATGACGAGCTCACTACTGACTTGGTGGACGAGGGCAAGGAAATCATGAAACGAGGTTTGTAAAAATTTAGGTAATGCAACTTGAGTATGTTGCTAAGCTAAGGATGTGTGTCAAACCCTTCAATAAGATCGCTTGATGTTCATAGATTAGATCACTAGATGTTAGATGAAGCGCTCCTATTGGTGGGTTTGGCACATATCAGTAGCTTATAGCAACGTAGCACATCTCTAGTCCACTACACCAAACCAACTACTTGTACCAAAGTGTAAGACGTTCCAACGTCTTACACTTTGGTACAAGATATTTATGTTCCAGAATATATATGTCACCGTAAGATTGCAAAAACCGTTACATTGTAATCCAACTAGCGATATTGTAAACTGTCGACAGATTGTGAACCGTTCAATGTTCCGAGTGTCAATTTTTGAAATATTCATTGTATTTACGTTTTCTTGTCTCTTTCTTGTAGGTTAGGTTAGGGTTCGACATAAATAATCACTTAGGTTTTATCGGGTTAATATACCTAACAGATTACAATCTACCGAAAAATAATGCGTTAAATTGTAATCTGTAGACAGTTTACAATATCGCTAGTTAGATTACAATCCAACGGCTTTTGCAATCTTACGGTGACATATATTCTCCTAAATTCAACTTACTGGCTATGTTACATAGTTAAAGTAATCAACGTACGTTTCACTCCGACACCGGATCTCCTGACGATGCTCCGGTGTCGGAGTGAAACGTGTGTTGAGAATAATTTGTAAGATTTGTGTGGTGTGGTGCATACCGCAAGATACACACTGTACCACATAGATGTACCTATTGTGGCGGATTATAGCGAATTAAACTTCCAGTTCTTTCATTATCGTGGACATCCGCAAAGTAACGCCTGCTTCTATCCAATACATAGTTACTCGTAAGGTTACGAGCAATCAGATCTTTGAGCAATCTCTCCTATCTTTGAGCCCTCTCGGCTCTCCCAATGGAAAGAGTTGATTACAATAATTTATTGTGAAAAGGATAGCAAATAACAATACATTTAAAGACGTTTAAGTAAGAGACACCATGTGATGACACCATGAGACATGTTATAAATAAATTGAGTTTATTTTGTTTCCTAAAACCAGAAAAACGCAAACGGCAACGGGCTGAGGAGTCTATGGCGCGTCGTCGAGACTACAGCGAGCGCTTCTCGAACTACAGATCTGTCAGAGACGAACAGGACGGAGGTAATACGACTTCATTGACATTAACAATAACAACAAACTAGAAAAATACATAGCAATATTCATGTTAAAAGACCGCGTGCTACCCAAAACGTGTCTACACCTTACCAATGACTAATGAAACGCACCTCAAGCACTATAACTAGGATTTCACTGCTTTTAAACTGCACATAAAACTTTACCACAGCCTAAATAAATACTTGATACACTCAGCCGACGGAAACGTCTAGAAAGAGCTAAACTCGCTCGAGAGGGGTCACGGGGGCGAGACTGTGACTCGTTGCAATCAAGCCCGGTACTAGCTTGGAGTTAGGAATTTGGCGGTGTTTCACCCCGTGCCTCGGAGAGATCGTTCGTCGTCGGTCCCGATTATTATCACTAACATAATAATAGTCGTTAAAGCCCACCAACCCGCATCGGAGCAGCGTGGTGGGTCTAAGCTCTAATTCCCTCTCTCCTATGAGTGGAGGCCTGTGCCCAAAAGTGGGACGTTAATGGCCTGTAGTGGAGCTTACCATTGACTCATCTCTTGCACTAACTAGGCCATCACGCCTGTGAAACTGCACATGACATTATAATATTATCAGTTATTGTGCATGTCGGTCACATTCCAGCCCGCACCGGGCTTCTCAACGACGTCGACTCAGACTACTACGTCACACCAAGCACCGATCAGTCTTACAAGCAGCCCAACACGACATACACCCGATCGGAGCTCAGTATAGAGGACGAGATCGACCAACGGTTCGGGGATAGCACCCTGACAACCGTGAGGACGGAGTTTGATGGCAGACGACGGGAGAAGATGACCATGCCACCGAGAGGCCTGTTTGATGATGTATAAAACCTTATTCCATGAAGCAGTGTGTTGCTTCTAACATAATATGTAATAGATGATGATAAAAAGGAGTATCTATGGAGTGGAGCTGAGACGCTGCCTCTTTTTTTATGATAAAATTAATTAACACATTATTACTCAGACATGTAGTTAAAAGTTTAATAAATAAGCACGGACAGAGATTAGTAATAGAAGTATAGATTGCTCACGTCATAATTTCACACAAAGCTCGCGTAAATCTCTTCAAAGTCTTCGGTACCTAGTAGTTTGTCTCCGCATCGAAGATATAGAGTATCGAATAGTGTTATCTATTGAATGTCATCATTGATGAATGATGAAATTAATTTTGTAAAAAATAAAGACTAGTTTCTCTGAAACTTCAGAAACTCTGATTGAAATGACACAGGAACGGTCAGAAGCTGCGTACAAAGATAAACCTATAAATAAGGCAAATTGCGTACTGCATCTCCTTCATAAGCGACGCTATGTTTTAGACAGGCTCATAATTTAATTTTGTGAAAGTCAAATCATGCCACCTAGCGATGGTTTGAAGCTAGATCTATTTTTATAAAGAGTGAACAATCTACCATTTCCTTTACTAATCTCTGGCTCAAAGTAGACTCAAATGGCGGCGCTATGCTAAAAGAATAAGGCTTATTTTAATGGTTATCGAAAAAGAAGCGCAAAGTGTAATTGGATGTGAAGATGAAAAATTGGCAACGCGAGCGTGTAAACTCGTTATTCCTGATGCTCCATCATAAAATTTTAAGAAATCGAAGTACGTTAATTTCTAAAAATAAAAATCTTACCACAAAATCTTTTAACTGACTTCAAACACGTGTGTTGTAACACCTTAGCGGTTTCAACGTCTGTTAAAACCAGGCCTTAAGTTTTTGTGGTGAGGCAGTTACTTTGTTCCTCCAATTTTTCAAGATATCCGAAGCATTTAGGGATTTTTTATTATTAACGGCAGCGCGAGGAACACAGTATATTAAAATTTAGTCAGATATTTCGCTGTAGTAATTAAGTAATGCGATTTGATTCGGGGTGGTATTATACGGCGATTAATTTATGTCCAACTTTGTGAAGGTATGCTGACTTTTGCTTATAACCTCTCCTACTGTTTTCTAGTTATATAGTAATACTGTTCCTTTATTGTTACTAGAAAACGGTAGGATTTTCCTGGGTAAATCACATCAATGTGTGTCTAAGTGCATAAGTAATTCATCTTGTTGTTGCTTTCAGTCAAATACAAAATATACTTATTACGAGAGTTGCCTTAAAATAATTAATTGTTTAGATACTTACGAGTATGTTCTCATTTGTTTTGCTTTTTACATAAAATTATTCAGTGTCAAAAGTACAGCTGTTGAAATGGTAATATTTGTAAGTACACACATAACTAAAATCATCATAACGCACTTTGTACTAGTAGTTAACATACTGATGGGTTTAAAGATTAAGCTTGCAAGTTCATGGCCTTTTAAGATAGTATTGACAAATAATTGAATATACTATGACCCACTTGAATACTTTGGACCAGCGCATCCGAAAGAAAGAAGCGCCAATTTAACCTCCTTCTTTAGCCTGTTATGGTTATAATTCTATCGTTTTAATGGAGCTCGAAATATGTGTTAAGGGATGTGGAAATAATTTGTAGCATACAGTATATTATTTTAATTAAGTAAATAATAATCAATACAAAATACGTCTTATTTAAATATAAAAAAGTCGCACCATAAGGGTTCCATTTTACCATTTTGGTACGGAACCCTAAAAAGGGAAACGCGTTTTAGAGCTTGACTAGAACAATAAAGTCGCCCATTGATATTTTTATCCTATAAAATATTATGTTTTAGTCCATCATTAGCATTATTTTACGAGGATAAGAAATCGAATACTGATTAAAAAGTTAGTAATTGTAGTGCATTTGTAGAAAACCCATCAAGAACTTTATCGAAATAGTTTATCTGCGCTTTGAATTTACAATTTTAGTAGTTACGAGTACGAATAAAGAAAAAAGAAAAAAGTTTTTTTGCTGCAGCAGTTATTCGCAATAATATCGATGGGTAGTAGGATGTATTGATTTTAACTGGCAAAATAAAAGAAGACATTTGCTTTAGGCCCATTTTAGATTTTATTGCATGAATGATATTCATCATAATAATAGTATACTTTATAGTTTCGTATACCTTCATGAATTAGTATAATTTGTATATTCAGAAATCATAGTAAATTAACTCTATTACTTTTAAATAGAATAAGATTTATATTGATTATTTATATTTATTTATATAAAAGACTAAAGTGATTTTATTTGTACAAAATATTGTTTAGTTTTGTCCATTGTTTTGTTGCGTATAGTTAAATAATTTAATACTTTGTTGAATTAAATTGTGTAATTGTACACACCTATAATAATTTATTAAAATGCAATCTAAAAGCATTGCATCTTTAATTTTAAGTAAGTTTACATAGAAGAAATTGATTTGTGAATTAACCCAATACTTAACGGTACAGTACCAAAGCCTGGCTACGTTAGTACGAAGCAACCCAATTAACTAAGCCGTCAATTTATGGGTATCTAGTCTAATTATAGTACTACAAACTTATCTGGCCCGGCGGCCAAAATTGGAACAAATTTTTATGCCTGTTTAGTTTAGCCAGATCAGTTTGTGGGACTGTATAGATTTTCTTGCAATGGAAATCTCTGTCGTCACAAATTGTATTCTTGTTGTCAATTGACTTGCTACAATCATGACAATTTACAAATCGCAAACAATAAAGTAAATAACTCGACGTCCGTTTTAAATGTATTTTTAAGGAAATTACCGTTCTGTTTTTGTTTACCTCATTTTTTAACCTTTCAGTAACGTAACTGATGAAATTAATACAATTAAGTACGTATTGACCTCAAAGTAACGCTTTTATGGTCGCACTTTGTGCTATTTCGTTTTAAGTTTGTCATCAAATTAGGCGAGGAGCGTTATCGAACATTATTGCACGATTGTGTTCTGTGGTCATCTACCTATCTTATTTTTCGTAAGTTAGTTATAATTGTACATATTCACTATATTGACGTCAATTCAAATAATTTCAAATCATAGCCACTGGAATTCTTACTAATATTTTTATTTTTTACCATTCCATATTCATGTCTTGCAATATATATAAAATAAATTCATGTGTAATTTCGGGTGCCTTTTCTTCCTTCCTACGACATATTATGTATGTCACCGTAAGATTGCAAAGGCCGTTGGATTGTAATCTAACTAGCGATATTGTAAACTATCGACAGATTACAATTTAACGCATTATTTTTCGGTAGATTGTAATCTGTTAGGTATATAAACCCGATAAAACCTAAGTGATTACTGATTATTTATGTCGAACCCTAACCTAACCTACAAGAAAGAGACAAGAAAACTTAATACAATGAATATTTAAAAAATTGACACTCGGAATATTGAACGGTTCACAATCTGTAGACAGTTTACAATATCGCTAGTTGGATTACAATCCAACGGTTTTTTCAATCTTACGGTGACATATACATATCGAATACCTCCCTCCTCTTTTTCGCAGTCACATACCAGTCCTGCTTATCGGGAGCAACTTGCATCGGACCACTTATTGTGTATGTTCAAAAGAAATTAAACAAAATTTTTATATGAAAACTCATATTGTATTGGGTATATTTCATATCGACTTTCGTTTAAATATAGAAGGGGTTAGGTAACACTGGTGTCCGTTATATGAAATAGACTTTTATAGCATCTACTTTTGATCTCAGCTCGTGTGAGGATTCTTTCGACAAGTCTTGAGCGTATATTTGGTAAATATCACGTAGTTTGTTTATTTCTTCAGTTTTCTGTAGTTCTGTAAGAGAATAATGAACTTAATTTTTTTATTCAGTAAGTAAAATTAATACGACATTTTTTTTAAAATATACTTACCTTTTAACCGTTTGATCATAATTTCCATTAAATTAAGCGCATCTCTCCTATTTCTTACTTGATTGCTGTTTTCTGAAAGTAATAAAATCATATACTGATAACTCGCTTAAGACTTGGTTGCAATTTTTTGTCAAAAGAAATGTTTTGAAAACTTCAATACTTTACCATATTTAAAGGCTTAGGTATAATGTATCAAGGCAGTTTGGGAAAAACTAATTCTGATCAAAATGGGAGCTGAATATGACTGTATGCTTCAATTCTGAAAGTTTTGTGTCAATCGGTCTGTTAGGGTTTGCGTGACGCGAATACAAAATTTCATAAATCTTCTTAATATTCTTAATATAAAACAAAGTCGGGTTTCTTCGAACACTTATAACTCTAGAAAGGCTGGACGGATCTGGATGAAATATGGCACGCAGACAGAATGTCGGTAGCGGTATTACTACAAATTTAATGATAATCGCTGAACCTAATAGTTGATAGGGATCGTATTATTATTAGACTCGACCCCACTGGGCCCCAAATCCTTCCGTATACAAGTGGGATCATCTCACTGAACTATTATCCCAACAAAGCCCAATATGTGATTAATAGAAAGGTGGTCACGACTCAGCAATGAGAAATACGAAGCACTATTATGGGTAGGTACTTACTGAGTGTATATTCTATTATGTTAGTCACGTGATCAGTCACGCTGCTTATTGCCTTGTCTCCGTTCGAGAGCGTCACGTTGTCAGTCTCCATCGGCTCCCCGCTACTGCTGAGTATCGCGAGCCTCTCCACAACACTGGCAATGGACGCCAATATAGCCAGTTGCGTCGATCGAGAACTCGTTGGATACGCTTTGGAGCAATGCGCGAAGAAAAGATCTTGGTATTTTTCTGCAAGAATAGATATTAATATCATAAACTCGAAAGCGCGTAAGCCAGTTTGTGACTCGCTGAACCGATCTCGACGAAGTTTTGCCCGTGGGGGTCTCGTGGCTTTTGGGGATTTTTAAAAAAGCCAATAATGCCAGTTATAAATATGATGCCACAAGTTTTATTTCCTTTTGTGATGAAACATGTTCAGATAAAGGTACATAAACTAATAAATAAGTTTTTACTATATAAGCTACTTTAATATCTGAAAAAGCAAGCGAGGTGCAGCAAAACAAGAGCAATCAAGAGCAAATAATTCTTTCAGGGTCTATGTAAAGCGCAAAACACACAGGGTGCGGGCGCGGGTCGGGTCGGGTGTGCGGGGGGGTTGAATTCCTTGTATTTATATGGACGACATCACACAGCGACACCCGCCACGCGCCCGACCCGTGTGTTTTTCCCTTTAAACCAATCAAATATAAATTGCAAATTGGGTGCGATTAACCTCTATTGTCACTGCGCAGCGCGCTGCGTGTTGTATGTGACTTTTTAAAATGCAAAAAATGAAACATTCATGAAAATTGGTAATAACCTTGTGTGTGAGGGTCCTTGGGCCACGCTTTCCCCAACAGATCGTAAGCGGCTTCTTTGAGCGCAGTAAGTTGTTCCCGCCTCTGTCGCACTCCGTCGTTGTCTTCCTCGTCTGAATCCTTGTCCATAGCCAGTTCGTCCTAACAACGTACAAAATAATAATTGCGAGCATTATATCTGATTCTGTGGTAGATTTACTTGACGATTCAAAACGACTTGTAAAAGCGTACTTGAGAACATTTGAAATAGAATTTTTGATATTTTCCGCGTGTCGCTTGTACACCGGCTCCTGCTTGCGACTGTCTTGTATGCGCGCGTCTGATCGCCTGAGGCGTAGTGAACTCACCTTGGACAGAATCTGCTTCACAATCTCGTAGAGTTGGTGGAAGCGGTCGCAGCTGGCGGCGGGGAAGGCGCGCGCCAGAGCGACGAGCGCGTGTCGCTTGTACACCGGCTCCTGCTTGCGACTGTCTTGTATGCGCGCGTCTGATCGCCTGAGGCGTAGTGAACTCACCTTGGACAGAATCTGCTTCACGATCTCGTAGAGTTGGTGGAAGCGGTCGCAGCTGGCGGCGGGGAAGGCGCGCGCCAGAGCGACGAGCGCGTGTCGCTTGTACACCGGCTCCTGCTTGCGACTGTCTTGTATGCGCGCGTCTGATCGCCTGAGGCGTAGTGAACTCACCTTGGACAGAATCTGCTTCACGATCTCGTAGAGTTGGTGGAAGCGGTCGCAGCTGGCGGCGGGGAAGGCGCGCGCCAGAGCGACGAGCGCGTGTCGCTTGTACACCGGCTCCTGCTTGCGACTGTCTTGTATGCGCGCGTCTGATCGCCTGAGGCGTAGTGAACTCACCTTGGACAGAATCTGCTTCACGATCTCGTAGAGTTGGTGGAAGCGGTCGCAGCTGGCGGCGGGGAAGGCGCGCGCCAGAGCGACGAGCGCGTGTCGCTTGTACACCGGCTCCTGCTTGCGACTGTCTTGTATGCGCGCGTCTGATCGCCTGAGGCGTAGTGAACTCACCTTGGACAGAATCTGCTTCACGATCTCGTAGAGTTGGTGGAAGCGGTCGCAGCTGGCGGCGGGGAAGGCGCGCGCCAGAGCGACGAGCGCGTGTCGCTTGTACACCGGCTCCTGCTTGCGACTGTCTTGTATGCGCGCGTCTGATCGCCTGAGGCGTAGTGAACTCACCTTGGACAGAATCTGCTTCACGATCTCGTAGAGTTGGTGGAAGCGGTCGCAGCTGGCGGCGGGGAAGGCGCGCGCCAGAGCGACGAGCGCGTGTCGCTTGTACACCGGCTCCTGCTTGCGACTGTCTTGTATGCGCGCATCTGATCGCCTGAGGCGTAGTGAACTCACCTTGGACAGAATCTGCTTCACGATCTCGTAGAGTTGGTGGAAGCGGTCGCAGCTGGCGGCGGGGAAGGCGCGCGCCAGAGCGACGAGCGCGTGTCGCTTGTACACCGGCTCCTGCTTGCGACTCTCCGCTACTAGCGCGTCGACGCACTCCGTCGCTAGCACCGGAGACATGGCTGCCTCGCCTTCCTTTACGCTGCAAAACGACAATTATTGATGGGTGAAACAATAGAATGGGTGTATATGTCACCGTAAGATTGTGAAAACCATTAAATTGTAATCTATCTAGCGAAATTGTGAACTGTCAAAAGATTACAATTTAACGAATTATTTTTCGGTAGATTGTAATCTGTTAGGTATATTAACCCGATGGAACCTAAGTACCTGATTATTTATGTCAAACCCTAACCTAACCTACAAGAAAGAGACAAGAAAACGTAAATACAATGAATATTTCAAAAATTGACACTCAGAACATTGAACGAAAAAAGCGTTAGATTGCAATCTGACGGTTTTTGCAATTTTACGGTGACATATATAACGAAAAATCGCTTACGCTCACAACGTGTTGTCTAGTTGAAAATTTGATTATAATTCTTACACGCATAGATCCGCCAGAGCCTCCAAGATGTGTTGCTTTCCGTCGAAAGTCTTGCCCTGCACCGACGCGAGCAGCGAGCGAGCTAACGGCTCCCGCTCGTCGCCCAGACCGCTCGACATCTCTTTGCAAATCGTTTTTATTGCGTTCGCCGCCTGAAATAGAAGACAACAGTAATATTCGATAAAAGCAGGCGTTATTTTGCGGGAGTCCGTGATAATGAAGGGACTAGAAGTTTAATTCGCTATCACCAATGCAACCGTGCAGCATGTACAATCGTAGATTGTCTACTCAACATCTCCTGAAAATGGAGTGTCGAATGAAGTTATCGGAGTGAAACGTACGTTGAGAATAATTTGGAAGATTTCTGTGGTGTGGTGAATATCGCGAGCTATAAGTGCAATATACACACTGTACCACATAGATTTACCAATTGTGGCGCATTATAGCGAATTAAGCTTCTAGTCCCTTCGTGACAACAGTAATGTTTAGCCCGCGTGTCTCCAACAGTCAGTGACCCACAAGTCAGTGTAATACTTGTAACGTAACTTTACTTATTGTAAAAAAAAATCTTTTTAAGAAAGAAGAAGGCTTTTCTCAGTAAGTTAAACTTTCCGAACCGATGGTAGAGTTTTAACCTATCATAAGTGACACAAGTTGTCCTACGTGAAATAAATAAATCACTTATGATTTATAATTAAAATGTTAATTACAATCCTGTAATGTTAATTAATGACCTGTATCTTTTTGGTCCAACTGCCCGACACAAGCGCCTTCTCGATGTATGCCCGAATAGCAGGCAAGTGTTGGCGAATGCCACTCTCGCGAGTTGGGCTCATGTCCGACCAGATCTCTTCAAATGTTTCCACTGTCGTCGAATCTGTATTAAAAATAATTACTGTACTGTAATTTAAGACGACAATCAAGCAAACGATTTATTGACGAGAATGCCAGATTCTATTTTCAAATACTTGTTTACCTACGCTATTCAATCTACACCCAGTGGTGGACTATGACAATTTCATGTTGAGTCTATCTCAGAGACTACATAAGGACTAATTATGAAAATTTTTGTCTCTGAATTGATATTGGGCCGGTTCCTGAATTAAGCATTCAAGCAAAAACAGCAAGTTCCGACTCTCAAACCTTACACAATATCAATTCAGAAACAAAAATTTGCTTAATTAGTCCTTAAGTAGTCTTTGAGACAAACTCAACATGAAATTCTCAATTCAGAAACCAGCCGTAAGGAGGGAGATCTGTCCTGAGTTTCGGCTTGAGAAATCCTTTAGGAGGATGTCAAAGTAAGTGTAGATGTGGAAGCCCTCAGGAGCAGTCAGAAAGATAGGAACGAAATTGAATATGTATATTTAATTTGCATGAACATAGATTGGTTTGATTTTATTATCCCACCCTATTCACAAAATATACACCTGGTCACTATGGGTGCCTAAGGACTGAGCTAACTTCGATGACAGTCACTTTAATCAATAGCCTCATTTCTATATAACCCAATCTAGATGCTATGAGGATAACAAAAATAGGTTTATCTCTTTTTCTCTTATGCTTACAGTCACTCGCGAGAAAGGGATAGAATGCTGACTGTCATCCTAATAGCATCTGCATGATATTATGCAGAGTTGGTTGTTACCAACTTGATCTTGATGAATAGAACTTGGTTGTTGGTCGGTTGGTTGGTTGGTGGTCGGACCAAATTAAATAATTCCTCCATACAAATGGTCCTTACCATCTTCTTTAGGTGCATGCATGGCCAAAAACACTACAGGTGCTAATATCTCTTCATTGTCCTTAATATGCTCGATTTTTGCTTTAGCCATGGACTTCAGAGTTAAACCGATTGCCGATCTTGAGGCATCGTCTTCCTTAGTTTCATACAAAGTTACCAATTTGTTCATTAACTTTTCTATTGATTGAGGCTAAAAAAAAAGTAAGGTTGATTACGTTATAGGATCATAATTGTGGTATAGAAGCAAGAACTATTCCATAACTATCCTTGTCCTCATTGAACTTTGTGACAGAGAGAGAAAGTGCCTTTTAATAGTGCCTCTATTAAATTGCGTGCCTCTATTCTTTTCTAAAAAATGAAAGGTAGGCTAAAGGGCTCGCACGCCAGAGGAAAACCTAGTAAGGCTGATACAATATAAAATTCTCAACTCACCTTAGCATATGCAGAGACTTGGCCGAGTGCCTCGGCATAGTTTTTCCTAACTGTCGCATTTCTATCGAAAATACCATTCAATAAATTGGACATAATCTTTCCCGCAAGGGGTTCAAGTTCACCTCTCAAATAATGTGCGGCGAGAACTAAGAAATGCGCGCACGCAACCTTCGTGCCGAGTTGCGGCGATTTAGTGAGTTCTAGTATACTCGGTAGCATCTCCTTGAATGTGTCGATTGTAATGAATGGCATACACTGAAAATAAATTAAAAATGTATAAAGAATGTTGTTGTTGATGTTGAATGTTGAAGTTTGACATAGTTTCGAGCCAAAATATCGAAAATAGTGAGTAAGTATTTTGGAGGCTGATTCTTTAAAAGACAGATTAAGAGCGTCGAATTTGTAAAATTAAAAATATTAAATTGCTTATTTCACAATAAAACAATTGGCCAGCACTACATTCAATTTTTTATCCCGCTAACTTACCTTTACAACGGTGTCAGTGGTGTAGTGATGCCGAGCCGCACTGGCGCGCATGTCGTCCAGTAACTCGCGCGAGCCACTGTCCGCCAGTGCCGTGCTCAAGTACGACAGCTTAGCAGACTCCAACTCGCCCGCCGCACCAACTAGAGCTGGCACTAAACGCGGCAAGAAGGGCGCTAGGCTGCTACCCGCCGCTGTCACTAGCTTCGAAACTGTTTGCAAACTATGTAAAACAGAATAATAGTGTTTTACGCACAGGAATACAAATATGACGAAATTTATTAGAAGACGTGACGACTGACAATCCTAACCCACCATACATGGACTTCGGGTGTAATGCAAAATTCACGAAAAAAATGTCCCGAGAAAACCTATATATACGAGTATACATGTATATTTTTATAAACAAACTAAAACATTGTAATTTGTGTCTTAGATCACTATGATACAGCCTAATTTTGCTTGCAATAAGCTATCCGCCTATGTAGCTTCGACTGACGGTCGCCCATTTTTTTATCATATGCAGCTTCTAGCGATAAATTTGATAAAAATATTGCACTCCCTCTGTCTTATACGCGCGTAGTGTATTAGAAAAGGACAGATAGTTAATTTTTGTTCATTTTGGTTGGTTATGCCATTTGTTTTTACAATTAATTGAAATTTGGATGGAATATTATGTTTCCAAGCGAAATAATACCTTTATATCGTTAATAAATGTTTAATTACTGAAAATATGATACACCATCTTCTTTTCTCACCTTACTCGGGTAGTTTTTGCAAGATTTCTTATCTCAGTGCGGCATTATTGACGAGTGTTCTTTCTGATGACAAGCACGAGACTGAAGTGCGATTGGAAACCTTTTCACGTTTTGGATCTCTTTCGGTTCGGACACTTTTTAGCGCTGACCCGAAGTCCATGTATTATTAAGTCAATGTAACACACCCATAATTAGGGTTCCGTACCAAAATGGTAAAATGGAACCCTTATGGTGCGACTTTCTCCGTCTGTCTGTCCGTCTGTCCGTCCGTCACACTCGATTATTTCAGTAACTACCGAAGCTATCGACATGAAATTTGGAATAATTGTTTATATTAGTGGCCCAAAGACACTGGAATTAAAAAAAATTGGAAATTATTTTTGTTCTTATTTAAAAAGGGGGGGAAATCTGAGGGTTGAAATTTAAAAGTGAGATAACTGTACTGTGTGGGGTATCATATGAAAGGGTTTAATTTGTACATTCTAAAACAGATTTTTAATTATTTTTAGTTATGATAGTTTTTGATTTATCGGGGAAAATGTCTAAAAAAATACCGTTCCCCCCCCCTAATCTCCGGAGTTTACCAATCGAAAAATTTGAAATAATTATGGTCAATAGGAATTTACGTATATTTTACAGGAAAACTATAGCCAATGCTCTAACTAGCATAGTTATTTTGATATTAAGAATAAACCTCTACAAACAAAGTTAGTCTTGCGGTTCATTAACAAAGGTAATTATTTATTAATAATGGTACGGAACCCTTCGTGCGCGAGTCCGACTCGCACTTGCCCGGTTTTTTTTGGGTGTATCTCTCGTTTTTGTATATGTTTGAGACACTAGGAATAAAGTTTCATAATGTTGTGAATATCATATTTAACACAACGGAAGTAAAATATAGATTAAAACTAATAAATCAGTGGTTTTTTTAAATACATCAATAAATGACTGAGAAATGACGCTTTAAAAGTTTAATTACTTAATGTACACCGAATGCTATCTTACTCGAGTGAGAAATTTGATGAGTAAGTTTTAATATCTAGCCGAGATTTAATACTTGAAAATTATCTTCACACACAAATTAAGTGCTTTTAATTCAATTAAGTCACGTTAAGTCCATTTATTTCATTTATTCGGCTTAATAAAGTCGATTGATAGGGAATTATGACGTCACGTCTCCCGTCTTGCAAGCGCAATTTTAAAGTACCATAACTTTTCATTCGTTGAGATATTTTAATGATTCTTTCATATTTTTGTTTTATTTTGTCTTAATTTTCATAATAATTTTTTTTTTAAATATGGTAATCTTCTCCATTATCATTTCAGGAATTCAAAGAAAATGATAAAAAACTACGAAAATTATGAACAAATTTCATTTTTTGTACGTACATGTCAATAGGTCAATAGGTATGCAGAAATGACGTAAATGAAGAAAATTTATTTACCTTACACTCCTCACTTCTTTAACCAGGTTCGTGATCCCTGTATCAAGTAGAACGGGCAATATTGCAGACACGATCTCCTTCCCGTCTTTACCCTGATTAACGTCTGAAGCTTGGATGCATAGCTATAAACGAAAAATAATCATTCAGCTTTCGTTAAATTAAATTGAAGTGTGTGTGGGTGGCAAGATTTACCCTGCAAAAATATTTGCGGTGTTAATGTCGCGTGTCTTCGTTTAGGGCAGGGATCTCCAGACTACGACCCTTAGCCAGCATCGACCCGCAAGGACAACCAAATGGCCCGCGGTAGTGGGCTTGAGTTATTATATCTTCAAACGAAGCGACTCATATAATTATGATAGAAATTCACTTTGTAAGTTCGTTTAATCACTTAATATAAGCGCCATTCTGACAAGTCCCAAAACTCATGCATGGCGAACTAAAAAGATATTGGTAAGCAAAAAAGAGACCCTTAGTATAGGTTGTTCCCTAGAGATAACTTACTTTGGACAGCACATTAGCCGCGCTGGTGGCGGCCTGGCGCGTGCCCTCGTGCACGTCGTCCATCACGCGGAAAAGCTGCGCCCAGATCGTCGGCAGCTGCTCTAGCGACTGCCGCAGGTTTTGTGCGCCCCTGCCCGAGGATAATACGAGTATTAATTTGACTGTATCTTATTCAAAGCTTTATCAAGTTGAGATAGGTGCTATAATGGTTCCCGCATCTATACATCTATCTTTCTAACCGGGCAGTGGGGCGAGTATCATATTATAGACCAGTGTCGATAACTTTTGAAACCAAAAAAACATAGTAGGATGAAACCCAGTGGATTTTTGGCGAAGGCGAAAAAAAAGAGCGATAGAGTGGTATTTCAATAAGTTCTGAAACATCTATTTCAACATGATTGAGAAATTTTCACGGAGATAGCTTGGAAAATGACGGACTTTTATAAATAGTCCAATAATTTAACCTCATTAGGTATGTTTTTCAACCGACTTCAAAAAAGGAGGAGGTTCTCAATTCGACTGTTTTTTTTTTTTTAATGTTTGTTACCTCAGAACTTTTGACTGGGTGGACCGATTTGGATGATTCTTTTTTTATTTGAAAGAGCATACTTCCCATGTGGTCCCACATAAATTTTATCGAAATCAGTCGAGCGGTTTTTAAAATATCAACAATAAAATAAATACTTTGTATGGCGTGTGCTTGTTAATAAACTAATAACACTTAATAAATTACGGCACTTAATATACATCCATCACGAAAAAAACACTTCAAAATAAGGTTAACAGGAAATTGGTCCAATAAAAATATCTCATTAAAATAAAACGAAGCCTCAGCCTTGCAGAAAATTCATCTCCGAGCTGCATTCTAGATTGACTGAATTAAGATTTAACATTTGGAATACCATCTCGCCCCCGTCGCCCCCCCCACAGCGTTGCTCTGTGCAGAATGTTGTTAGGTATCTCATATATTACGTATTTTTACCTTAACAGATCAGTGAGAGCGTTGCAGCAAGACATTCTGACCCGCCACTGATTAGACGTCATGTTGGCCACCAAGTCGTTCAGAATCTCTTTATGGTATTTATGAACCTGCATCAATCAAACGCAAATTGTCGATTAATAATTCTATCGTAATTAAACTTCTCTTCGCATTTAAGAGAGCCTTGAATATGATGAGAACATGCTTAAAGCATGGTAAAGATAAAATTTTAGATTGTCTTATTAACTTTTCAGATTCGAACCATGGTAATAAACATGACTTTTATGCATTTTCATATTTACTTTTCAATCGTCTGTTTTAACTTTATAAGAAGTTACATTTTAATGGGAAAATTTGCAGAGATCGTTCGTTTCGATTTTTTTAGTAGTAATGCTAAAAAAATTGCAGAGGACACTCGCTCTAAGGCTGGAAAAGATTACTAGGTTACGAGGTTAAGGTTGGAATACTTGCAGTTTGCTGTGTGTTGGGCACGATAGCGTGCCATATACTGGCCATGGAGTTTTGTATTCGCGGCGTGGGATCGAACCGATATCGATACAAGCGCGGGACGATTCGAGGCAGGTGTTCACTCAATTGTGCACCAGCCTGAAGCGCTATTGAGTGAAAACCGAATGCTGCACCTGATGAACAAAAGATCACACGCTGCTTAATCAATACTGCTATAAAGTCAAAAATTACTCGTTTAAATCTAACTAGTGACAGATCCTTATGGCAATTTGGAAGTTTATTGAATAAAGTCACAGCAATATGGACTCTTTGCGCACAAGCCAGCCTTCTTGGTGGCACCCAGAGTCTACTTTGTGGCCAACTCCTTCTGTTGGGACACTTCTCTCTGAGAGTAGGGAACAGATAGGGATGTTTTTTTAAAAAAGCAATGCTTCATATTATGTTAAGACTTGGTAGTGGCAATATTTTACTTTTCCTGAACAGTGGTTTGCAGCTGTCTAAAATTCTGGCCAGGAGATCAGATTGAGCGGAGCACATAGCTCGAAGAATGCCGTAGCCGTTAAGGTCTCAAAATGCTCCATAGCTAACCTCGCAGCCTGTACCGTTAGAAAGAGATTTAACTAAATAATATATGAAGTATACTAACCTCTCTTGGAATTCCACATAGAATTGTGATGCGCCAAGTGCATAAACTTGTACAGCAGATCGGGTTGATTTAAATCCGAGGCTAGAGAACACAGTTCTTTGTATGTAGAGAGATTTCCTCTAAAAAATTTCAATTGATGTAATCACAAATTACAATACAGTTAGAAAGTGCAAACTATTATTTTTTCAAAATGTACTGGTCTGTATATGAATGTATGCAATATGTACGTATTTAATCATAGAACTCTCACATATGGGACTTCACTGCGCCAGTCGTCTTAAATTGTACAGTTTCAAACATGACTGAAATATTGCTTTTGTGTTACGTACCCAGTAGGCGCAGTACCCAACTGCCCTTCCTCAAATATCTTAGTATCTTCCGTGACTTGTGTCACAGACCGCTTACCGCTCGTAAGCTGTTCTATAATTTGCGCTACTAACGCCTGCTTCTGACTTTCATCAGAGTTTTGATATACCAGACTAAGACCTTTGCTGGCTACGTCTTGAACGATATCTACAAAATATTCAGACTAACATTATAAACGAGTTCTTTAGAATCGAATCGACTTTTGTTGGACAGGGGTAGACACTAGACTTCATATTTTATTTTTTATAGGGAGAGATCAGTGAGGCGAAAATTTTACCTAAATATAAGATAGTTATATATAACTAGCGGATGCCCGCGACTTCGTCTGCGTGGTTTGAGTAACAAACATCCATACATCCATCCATACATCCATACATCCATCCAAACTTTCGCATTTATAATATTAGTTAGATATATAAGATATATTATAGGAATTTTCTCTAAGGAATCTCGCTAATGGCATTCGAAGACTTTAAAAAAAATCATACACAGAGTAGGAATGGAATCCGCACATTTCCTTATAAATCGTAAATAGTTTATCGTAATAATTTAATAAGCAAAGTTCATCAATGGGTTATTAAAATATTCTCACCACTATTCTCTGAGAGGAAATCCATAAACTTATCCTGTAGCTGTTGCAGGGAGCTCTTTATTGGCTCGCGTTCTGGGCAGTTCTTCAGTAATGCCAACAACCAAATACTTGTGGCCTAAGAAGTGAATTCAGTTTGAAAAATAATTACTTAACGAGGTATTTATTAGTAGATTCGCACAAAAGGATAACAAAAAAAAACTTCAGCTTTTAACTTCGCTTCTTGTCGACAGCGTATTTTACGGCAACATTAATAAACATCTTGCGATGTTCGCGCAAGCCGCATAAAATAATTAATCGAACATAAATGTTTTTTTTACGCCACTACAAGTTAGCCCTTGACTGCAATATCACCTGATGGTAAGTGACGATGCAGTCTGAGATGGTAGCGGGCTAACCTGTTAGGGGTATGGCAGTAATATTAAACCAATACCCCTAGTCGGTTTCTACACGGCATCGTACCGGAACGCTAAATGAAATGAATGAATGACGGTACGGTGCCGGTAGGGTGGTAACTAGCCACGGCCTAAGCCTCCCACCAGACAATTAATTACGAATTATTTAAGTGCAGAAGGGCCCTTTTTACCGGACTGCAGAACGCACAGGGTTATTTAACTTACCTGTCTAGAGTGTGGATGTGGATGTTTCCCAATTTTGAATAACTCTAATAATAACCATTTTAATAGTTCATTATTCTCCTTAAGAGCTTCTATGTCTTTTATTTTCGCCTCACCCTTTAAACGAAACAAGTATAAAATAAATAAAAATATTGATATTTCTGTTTTTCAATAATTTGTTTGAAATATGTAACATTTTTACCTCTTTAGGCGGTTCGGTCCACAGATCTCTGTTTTCATTTGAGTTTATACCTTCTACGCAAAGTACTAAAGATTCGCCTATTTGTAGATGTATTTCAAATTCTTTACTCTAAAATACAAAGTACCTTTAGATTATGTAAAACTGTGGGTGAATAATTTATGGAATTTATGGTAATGAAATTTATTTATTTATTCAATTTCCATACTTACATCTTTAGCCATTTGTAAAAATCCCATAACAATTTGTTTAGAGAACACAAGTCTTTCGCCGCAACACATTAACCCTAACGTATACAGCGATCTTTCTTTAACTTTTGAGGGTATTTTTGCATTTCCCACTATTTTAAATAACTTTTCGGCGACTGAGAACTTTGTCACTTCACCTTCCGAAACTGAGAATTCACTTTGATTGATTTTGAAAGGATTCTCGCTTGATAGTAAAGATTCTTGGCTTGGAGATGAGTTAGGTAGTGGCAAAGCTGAACATCGGACTAGAAGGGATATTGCAGTACATGATGTACTAACTAAAAGAGTTTGAGGATTTGACAAGAAGTTGGCTGAAAGAAAATTTGAAAAAGAGATAAATAAACAAATATTGTTATATTAATTAGTTTAAATAAGTTTTGTGTGATGCCCTCACAAGCAAATATAAGCATTTAAAACTAGACTAGACTTGTATATTAGGGTTAAAACTTACCCAAACATATTACACCTTCTTTAAAAGGATCCCAACTACTAGGATTGAACCCTTTTCCACCGAATTTGCCGCGCTTCGACAAAACTATACATCTCTCACATAAATGCGTGAAGGCCATTAAATAACCACACTGAGACTCCAAACTCTTGTTATTGCGACTCTGTGCTACACATTCGTTTAATTCTTTTTCTATTTCTGTTTTATTATTTGTATGGACAGTAATTATAGCGTAAATAGCCGCAGATGTTTCACGGATTTCTTCCCTAGTACTGGTTGCGAAAAGATTCTTCAGAAACGGTAATAGTCCAGTATACTTCTCAGCTATTTTCGATGGCACACAACCCACAATATCCAAGAAGCATGTTAGAGGCATGACACCTTGAAAAAAACATGTGTTATGCAATTTTGTACTATAACTACATAATAATTATGTATTAAATATTTTGTATGTAACTTTTTCATATAGAAAGTCCCTTCACATTTGGAAAAATTCATATCAGTAGCTCAAACGCAATGAAATCCGCATTTGCTTCATAACGAGAAGGGCGGAGCTGAGTCGTGATCAGGCTCCTCATCAAAAGATGATGTGAAAATATGTACAGTGGCATCTGCTACTACTTATTTGTCTAATCTCCGCCAAAATCTACTTGTCTCCGTTTCAGAGAAAGCGCACGCTTATGTATTCTCAGGGGAATATAATATACCTAAGTCATGTATATGTCACCGTAAGATTCTAAAAACCGTTAGATTATAATCTAACTCGCGATATTGTAAACTGTCGAAAGATTGTAAACTGTTCAATGTTCTAAGTGACAATTTTTTAAATATTCATTGTATTTACGTTTTCTTGTCTCTTTCTGGTAGGTTAGGTTAGGGTTCGACATAAATAACCAGGTAGTGCCCTGGGCCGGGCACTTAGGTTTTATCGGGTTAATACATATGCAGTTAATAATATGTTATATATGTAGTCCTATGTTGATTGTTCTGTTAGAATTTATTAAATAAATAAAATAAAATATACCTAATAGATTACAATCTACCGAAAAATAACGCGTTATATTGTAATCTTTCGACAGTTTACAATATCGCGAGTTAGATTATAATCTAACGGTTTTTAGAATCTTACGGTGACATATACAACTCACTTGCTAATATTCTCAAAAAAAATATGCTAGAAGGGACTTTCTATGTGAAAAATACAATAATAAAGAAACATTTGCTAAATCGTATTTTATACCTGGAGACGCATTCAAAAGCGAAGTAATCATCGTTAAATATCTATCAAGCACCTCAGTTTCCAACAAATTATCTTGGAAGTATTTAGCTAAGATTGGTGAGGTGGCATTGGGATGCTTAGAGCAATCTTTGAGGTTTGCGTCACGGTTTAGGCACATCCTCAAATATCTCAGCATCTGAAAGTGTTATTTTTAAAAGTGTAACATATCAGAGAGTTGAGCAATAAAACTAGAGAACTGCTTTTATTGTCTGTACATTGTGTATTCTGTGTATTAATACTTGTATAAACTGAAATAACGAAAACTAAGTTAATAATTAATAAACCAAGTAAATTACCTATCAAAACTTTGCTTCAAAATATTGCTGGTGTTTCCTTTGTAGACCTCATAATTTTGTTAGGAGACATGTATTTAGTACAGTAAATTATACACGGTGCCTGTGCCACCGTCGTGCAAAAGCGGCCCCAGTTATGAGTCCGATATAAGATATCCTTGAGCAATATTAAAAATGACCTCATGTCAATACACACACTAGCGAAAAAAATTTATTAAAATTTCGAAAAAATTTGAAACATCCTGTTTAATTATGTTTACGAAAGTACATGCGAAGTAACCTCTGTTACAAGTTCAAGGAATTCTCTTCCTCACATTAATCGTGCAAGAGAAATTTTGTGAACCAATAGCGAATGGTTATTTGAAAAGTCCACGTGGACCGAGGTCCAATCATGCGCTCGCGCTATCCTTTTGACCCATCGGCCCCGCCCCCTTTTTACAGGAAATAGCAAAATGCAAAAAATAGATTTACTCAGTTACGGGTCGGCCACCGAACGTGCGAAAGCGGAAGTATAGTACCTACGCATAATTTTCGTTGTTGTTTCCGTAATTATTATTTTTCTTAAAACATGGTACAAAGTCTAATTCTTGAGTTACTGTAAGACGTACAGCGTAGTGTTAGATGTCTAAACTACCAGTAGGTACAGCGCGAAGTGATGTGAAAGTGATTAAACTCAAACATTTTTATGACTTACAAAAACATGCTCTTTTGTTTGGAGCAAAACAACAAGCAATTCGAATAATTACTTCATTACAGGAAGATAGGTTAAACTTTTCTGTTCTGTGTGGTTTGTGTGTTAATCTACTCATGTGGCATGAACATACCTATGGAATTAATTATGGAAAGGTACTGTACCTAATTTTGTTGATTTTAATCGAAATAGCTGGTAAAAAGTGTAAGTTTGTTACCTAGGTACTTTCTTGATGAGTCTGAAACAATTGACTACTTACTTAATTCCTAATCATACCCACCGAATTATTATTAAGAAGAAAGAAAAACAAAACCCTTGCCATTATGTGATTAATGGAAAGGGCCCTTAGAAATGAGGAATACGACTCAGAAAGAGAACCACCTACTTATTTTTTAAACCCGAGTAAGTAGGTACCATTTCTACCTACCATTTCTACCTACCATTTCTTGTTGAACATTTTAGTTGGATTTGAAATGAAATGTTTATTTCATGTACTTAGAACAATTATTGTTTCCGAAAGTCCGTAAAAAGTACGAAAGTACGAAGATTGAAATTAAGTAAGTAAGTACCTAAGTAGTACCTACCTACATCAATAATACGAGCTTGCATTGCAAACAGCTGATCGAATGAGGCACACGGTCTGTGCCTTGGTAGGTACTCGGCAATTTTTACGTAAGTAGCGTACGTAACAAGTTAGTTTGACGTACTTGACTAACAAGTAACTTCTCAGCAGAGGGTCTTAACTCATAGTCTTAAAGGTTACTGCATTTACTGCACGTATTCCAGTACATTTTCGTTAAAGTGAATGACCTTTAGGGACACGTGCCCGCGCCGTGCTACTGTAGGTACTCGAGCGCCACCGTTCCGCGAGCGCCATATTTACGTGCGCTATGGGGTGTTTTCAAATGAAGCTATTTTTTATTTATTTTTTAAATGAAACTCATTGAAATGTTCTTTATTTTTTTTTGTATTCTACCAGTGGACTGTAGGCATTGGGTACATTAACTGGTTTGCTTTTCAACGACTATAAAAAAAGCACCGTGTATACAAATATCTTGTTAATCCCAATTGGAATTTTTACTACAGGTTCAAGAAAATAAAGGACCATGGGATCGAAATACTGGCTAAAACATATAGGTGAATTTGCAATTGCACAGTTCAAATGTCCTCAAATGCTGGTTTTCTTGTTTTGCATTTGAATTCAATTTGCCCCCGTAATATGTCTTTGATTTTTATTTAATTTTTGGAAGTCAGGCTTGGGCTTGACATCCGTCATTCCTATGGAACTAAATATACCTCTTCACTCTAGTCTTCAAAAAATATGTGGCAGGAAACACGAACTCTGGAAGTAGTCTCACACCCTAGCAGTTCGCAGTGGTGTTATGTAACAAACTACATACAAAAATCATTCATTTTTCATGACCGCTGCTAAGTCCTATGGTTCCCATGGTACTTCATTTTAATAAAGCTGAAAAAACTTACCTCTTGATACGTCTGCGGATGAAATTGCAGAACGTGATTGCTAACCACAAACCTGTGTTTAGCGTTCGAGCCCTTCTTCCTTTTTTGCATCTGATCCCATATGTAGTTTACCACGTCCTTGAAATTTGGTACTTTGAATTGCGGCTCTTGAGCTTTGTCTTTGTCTTTAGAAGATACATCTTCATCTATATTCACTACATTGTTGTCTTTTACTGAGACATTGTTAACAATATCCTCTATTTCGTTCGGTCTTGATGTACCATACAGACATTTCAATGCTTCTGTTGCAATTTCGTCTTGACTAAAAAATATTAATTTACATTAATATTGATCTAAACTCCATTCTATACTAATATTATAAATGCGAAAGTTTGGATGGATGGATGGATGGATGTATGGACGTTTGTTACTCAATCACGCCAGAACGGCTGAACGGATCTGGATAAATTTGGCACAGAGATAGATTATAGTGTGGAATAACACATAGGCTACTTTTTATCCCGGAAAATTAAAGCGTTCCCACGGAACGAAAATCCTCAATCCACGCGGACGAAGTCGCGCGCAACCAATTTTCCAGCAATATGAAGTGAACACTGCGTGAAAATATTTAAATTTTTTAATTTTTTTTATTGCGTGATAGGCTTGCGCTTGACGAAAACCATGCTTAGTGCAAAGCAATGATGAGGTCTAGGTTGGAACGCGCTTGCCTAGAAGATGCCCATTCACTCTTGCCTTGAAGGTACTTAAGTTACCTACATGTGGCAGGAAACACGTGCGCTTGGAAGGTGTTCCACACCCTATAGCGGTTCCTATCAGAAACATCGAGCAAAAACTTCGTTTAAAATATTTAGTACTAGCTACTAAGTACTAAATATTACGAAGTAAGTAGTACTAAATATTTTCTCCAGGTCTCCAGGACTCCAGGTCCTCAACTATACCGATGTCAAAAATCACGTCGATCCGTTGTTTCGTTGCGGCGTGATTTAAAGACAAATCAACAAACAAACTCACTTTCGCATTTATAATATACTAGAGGTCGCCCGCGACTTCGTCCGCGTACAATTGTTGATTTGCTATGAGATTATGAAATTTTCCCGCTGCAAACAGCCTATCTATAGAGGCTTTATATAGCTTATGCAGGTTTTTTTATTATTTAAAACTGATAACTTAAATGCTAATTTTCATGTCTATACTTCAAAGTCATAAAATTTGTATGTCACCTTTCACCCCCATTTCACCCCTTTTGGGGTGGATTTTCGTAAAATTGCTTATACAGGTTATTATTATTTAAAGCTAATAACCTAAATCCCGATTTTCAAGTCTCTAACTTCAGAAACATAGGACTTTCATACAAACTTACAACCCCCATTTCACCCTCTGTGGGGTAGATTTTCCTAAAATTTCTTATACAGTTTATTATAACTTAAAACTAATAACCTAAATCCCGATTTTCAAGTTTCTTGCTTCAAAAACTTGGAACCCTTATGTAAGCTTCCAACCCCCATTTTACCCCTATTGGGGTACATTTTCGTAAAATTGCTTATACAGGTTTTTATTATTTATAGCTAATTATTTAATTGCCAATTTTCATGTCTCTAACTTCAAAAACAAAGGACTTTCATACAAACTTCTAACCCCTATTTTAGCCCCTTAGGGGTGGATTTTCTCAAAACCCTTTCTTAGCTGGCGTCTACACCATAGAAGGAATCTACCTTCCAAATTTCAAGTCTGTACGCTTTATAGTTCCTGAGATATCGTGATTAGTCAGTGAGTGAGTGAGTGAGTGAGTGAGTGAGTGAGTGAGTGAGTGAGTGAGTGAGTGAGTGAGTGGTATTTCGCTTTTATATATATAGATTAGTATTAGTATATATAAGTACCTGTCCCCACTGGCCAGCAACAGCAGATATCTGGAGGGCACGTAGTCCTGCGGGAACACCGCCGCCGAGTAGCGCATAGCGATGTATCGGATCATAGACTCCTCGCTAAGCATGTAGCTGTTTGAGGGAAAATTTTAAAGTTACAGTAGGTTTCAAACTTTTCCATATAAGATCTTCCATGGTGTACCTACAGATACTGCTTCTAAGTGCCTTATGTCCGTGGCTTAAGCGAGTAATCTCTATTGTCAAGATTGGTTCAAACTTGTAAAAGTAACGGACATATATTTGCATATATTTAATCAATAATATTTATATGCATGTCTGGGATTTTTACATAGACAAAGTCAAAGTCAAAGTCAAATAACGTTTATTAAATTTAGGTAGATATACTACACTTATTGACGTCGAGTTATTTATAAAATATAATGGTGATAATCAGTAACGGTATCTTAAAACTAAAGCTACAATATATTATAATATTTAATGTTTCCTTACATAGAAGCTTCTGGCTTCTCGCTTTCCGAAACACTCTAGGCCTAGGGGAAGAACTGACAAGATTGTGTAGAGTCAGGGTGCATTTCGTACCACATTCGACCTGAGTTTGTCCATTACAAATTACCAGATATCAGACACACAGAAGAACAAATACACTTGACCTGGAGAAATTTATCATTTCGAATATAGCACATTTCCAATATGGTTCAATTGATAACACACACGACACGAGGTCTCGGGTTCGAGTCCCGAGTCGGGCCATAATTAAGTATTTGGTTTTTCTGACTAGAAATTCTCAGTACTAGCCCGTAGTTAAGAAGTTAGCGATGTTTCATCCCCGTGCCTCGGAGAGCACGTTAAGCCGTCGGTCCCGGTTATTATCATGAACATGTTAATAGTCGTTAAAGCCCGCTAACCCGCATTGGAGCAGCGTGGTGGGTCTAAGCTCTAATTCCCTCTCTCATATGAGAGTGGAGGCCTGTGCCCAGCAGTGGGACGTTAATGGGCTGTAGTGGATAACACTCATATTCTGTTGATATTAGGAATTATGAACATTCAACAAGAACACTCACTGGTCCAGCAGCGCAAAAAGCGCGAGTGCTTGCGGCTCGTCAAAGGGACTAGGCCTTGGCTTCTTACTCTCCGAGCTTTCTTCTTCGTCCATCTTGTCGCCGGACGTGCTTGCGCCTTCTGACGTGTCCATTGGCTCGACTTTATCTGTGCAAACGTTTAATCCCCGTGTTAATAAACCGACATCAGCTAAGAACACATTCTCAAGTATCGGTCAATCTATGCTCAAGACCTCTTCATCATCATCATCATCACTACAGCCTATTAACGTCCCACTGCTGGGCACAGGCCTCCACTCTCATAGGAGAGCGGAAATTAGAGCTTAGACCCACCACGCTGCTCCAATGCGGGTTGGCGGGCTTTGTCGATTATTATCATGTTAGTGATAATAACCGGGACCGACGGCTTAACGTGCTCTCCGAGGCACGGGGGTGAGACACCGCCAACTTCCAACTCCGGGCTGGCACTGAGAATTTCTTAATTGAAAAACCCAATACCTAACTTTTATGCCCGACCGGGAATCGAACCCAGGACCTCGATGATCCGCAGTCGACTATGCTAACCACTAGACCAACGAGGCAGTCAAGACCTCTTATCCCCCTTCAATTGACCAAATATATGAGAATTGTTTTTAGCTGATGTCGACTTATTCATACAGGCTTTAGACAACTAATGCATCATAGTTATTTGTTATACAAGAGTGAAAAGTTATTTTTTAACCGCGTGCTCAATTTTGATGACCAAGCAAGCGAAGGATTCTAAAATTGAATCACGAGCGCAGCGAGTGGTTCAAAAATTAGAATCCTGAGCGTCAGCGAGGGAATCAAAAGAGCACGAGGTGAAAAATCTTTTCACTCGAGTGCAACACGTAACTTTTCATCCCACCTCAGCGAGGAAATTAAATACTTCTCGCGTGATTGTTGAGGGAGAAAGCTCATTTCCGCATTTTTAACAGTTTCAGTCAATTCTGTTGGCGTCAAATTAACTTCTTCGTCACTAGAATCACTCATTTTAGGTTTTTAACTTATTTTCAATTTTCTTGTTTTTAATCGAAGGTTTTAATTTTAAACAATATGACGTAAAAGAAAATGGTGCGCGCAAAGCAAATAAAAAAATCACAAAAAAGTATACCAAAGAGGTTATGAGTGTGAGGTTTTAACAAATTAAAAACGGTTGTATGGAAATTCGGCACCATAAAGGTAGAAGTAAATAGGTTTTAATGATGTTTTGAATTCACAAACTTCATAGATGAGTGATATTTACTAACGTGCACACGATGTTCTAAATTCAATTTACTTTATCCTCAAGAGGATAATAACGGCTTTTGCAATCAGATATCGAAGCTTAAAAATACTCTTTCCGAGATGGTGGGATGAAAAAGTATTTTTTTATACGACTGCCTGAAAAAAGGAGTATATTGTTTTCAGGGTTCATGTATGTATGTGTGTATGTATGTGAGTTTGTATATTCCACCATGATTTAAATACACCTGAACCGATTTTGATAAATGAGCTATCGTTAGAATCCCTAGCTTATTCCGGGTGACATAGGCTAGTAAAATTAAAAAAAAATTGATGATGTGACCATGGTTCCGCATTAAAGACTAAAGTTGTTTTTTTTTTTCGAAAATATGATTAACTATATAATCATCATCTAGAAAATGATGAGTAGATTCCAAAAATATATAACACTATAGTTCAATATCCAGTGATTCACAAAAAAATATCATTTAATAAAAATGTGAATAAGATTCCAAAGGTAATTAATGACTGTGGTATCGTTACGTAGTAGCAGTGGTAGCCGTACTTCCATTCGAGGGGGGTATTTTATTACACGACTGCCCAAAAAAGGAGTTTTGTGTTTTCAGGGTTCGTGTATGTATGTGTGTCTACGGCAGAGCAATCGTATTTTTTAATAATTTTAATTATATTCACTTGTTCAATGATAATCCTATAGCCCACGACTTAGATCAATAGTACAATTCCAAAAAAGCTGAAGCAAACATTGTTACAATCTCAATTGTCATGCTTGGATCTCAATTGTTATCTCTGCTAATTATTATAAATGCGAAACTTTGGATGGATATTTGTTACTTAATAACGCCAGAACGGCAGAACGCGAAGTCGCGGGCACCAGCTAGTAAAAAATATGTTTATATTAAAAACGCATTGGGAAATTCTTTTTAAAGTTAAACAACTAAAATTTGAACAAAATCACCTTCAGGATTGATCTTGTACGCCGCGGTCATTTCTAACAAGGCGTCTCGCAGTGCTGTCCTCATCTCAGGCACGGCTTCTGGAATCTTCTTCACAAGCTCCTCGAGCAACGCGAACTTGTCGCTGAACGATCCTGGACATTTCACTGCTAGCCTGCCTACAAAAATAAACACAGTTATAGACTGCGTCTTATGTCAACACAAACAATAAGGCGTAATCGAGATGAGTGGCTAGATATAAAAAGCTGAGGACGGGTGTGGTGGCGCTTATTTTAAAGGCCATTTCCAGAACGCCAATCCAGTAGCTATTCGATCTGGTTCCTCCGTCACCTTTTTATTATCGAACCGCAAGGCATCAACAAGGTCTGCACCCTTACGCAGTCGAAATTCCACGGGCTCGTACGAAGCGATTTGCTTCCTCGTTTCTAATTCGAACCGCTAGGATATGGAAGGCCGTCCCGGCTTCCGTTTTCCCCTCTTATAATATAGGTATCTTGAAATCAAGAGTGAATAGGCATCTTCTCGGCAAGCGAGCTCCACATTAGGCTGCATCACCGCTTGCAAGCAAGTCTGATTTGTAGCCAAACTCTAGCCTATAATATATATAAAATAAAATAAAACTGTAACTGTACTGTAGTTGGTAACAGACCTAAACACATGTAAGCCTTGGGTTGGTGCTCCGCATGCTCTTCAGATCTTATTAACTTCAGTAATCCTCTCAAGAATACAACCGCCACTTTTGACAGTTGAGCTTGATCGCCGCTAGAACAAAACACTTTCATTTTCTATTAAATGACCCAATATCCCCGACATTTTGGGAAGGTGTAGGTTTTCAAAAATGGCAGTCATAGGGACTGCCGATAGAAGTGAAAACGAATTTTAAAATAATAAAAATATATATATATAAACCTTAAACCTAAGGCATCAAAGTTTAATTCGGTCGGTTTAAGTCGGTGACGCGAATCCACAAGTTTACCCCCTACCAAAAAGTGTTCAACGCGGCTAAAGAAGTTTTCACTTCAAGAAAATAGGTATATACAAAGACAGCTTGTATACCAAATCGCTAAATTAACGTACCTGTTGATCACATTCAGTAGAAACATGAGCGCCATATTACGGAGCCGTGAATTTGTGTTTGGATCAAACAGTGATGAAAATACTACCTGTAATGAAAAACTCATGTACATGAAAACAGCATGGAAAAATTTATCATAACTGGCAAGATAGAAGAAAAGAGACCCAGCGGGCGAAACCTGAGACCAGACCAAATAAAAGAAGCGTTCGACACTCCAGTCTGCAATGCTTTTCGCGCGGCTTCCAATAGGGAGACAGGGCGTAACACCGTGACGGCGGTGATATCTCGAGGGAGCCACAGTCCTCAAAGTTGAGGAAACAACGCGAGAAGAAGAGTTCATAGTTTTGATAACATTTATGTTCGTTATACATATATCATCATAATAATGTGCTTACCTGAATGCAGTGTGGAAACATGATTGCTGGACCAGTGGCCTTATTAAGATATTGAATAAGTTTTAAACGGAGCCTTGTGCACGCTGGTACCTAAAATAATAATTATCAGGAATTAGTGAAACCAAATAGTGAAAGGTATTAATTATATGATTTTTCTTTTTCCCTGTTTTCCTTCTTTTCGGGTAAGGTTTTCCTTATAATTATACTAAACCGATTCAAATGCTTATGAATTGAAGTTAGGTGGTACTACTAATCCAATTTTCACAAGCGCGACCCACGATTTTTACGAACGAATGTTGGCATAAACTGATGTATAAAATAGAGCAAAATTAAATTACCTTCCGGTCATCGGCAGGAACTTTCAAGCCTGCCCATGTACCCAAGTATAAAGAGTATAGGGGAGACACCACTGAAGGCTGTGACCAATCTACTGAGCTGAAAACATACATTATTATTTAAAACACACATAGTCTGGTCGGGCCGAATTATATGTTAAATGCATGCATTTCAGGTTACAAAATAAGGAATTTTCACACATGCTTACCTGTTAACTCTGATAAGTGGGCTATTGGCGTGATTGGCAATGCTGAAACGGGAATCTGCTGCCGCGACGATCAGCGGTAGGAGTATATCACTCGGATTAAATATGTCCTTGCTTATAAAGTTGACGATCGACAATTTCATCTAAAATGCAACAAGAACGGATATATAAGCACTGCTTTTTATGGCGTGAAAGAACTTGAAATTTAAAGAAATGTAACTTGCATGGAGTTATTTAACTCAATCAAGAACACTTGATATAAGTACCTAGTTCAATTCAATGTTTTTTTTAAATATAGCCGTAAACTGAAGTCTTGCTGATACGCAGAAAATGACATTGCGCCGCGACTTACGAGTTATTATCATTCGTTAAAAGATCGCATCGAACTATTCTTGAGTATAAAACGTACCTTATAGATTGGGTCGGCCAGAGTTATATAGAAAAACATTCAAAAGCTAATCTTAAATTATGGGGGACCCAATTTCAGAGTTATTTTGGACTTTAACAAGTACAACAATAACATACCTCTTCAAGTTGGTTTGGATTTATCTGATTTTTTTCTACAATTCTCTTGTATGATCTCATACTCATGCCAGGTGGTACCTGAAAATCACTTTCGCCTGCATTTGGTAGAGCTCTAAAAATAAATTTTACGAAAGTAAAGTACATAATTCTATGTAACAAAACACAATAGTATAACTCTTAGATAGATAGATTGATAGATAAATACTTTATTGCACACAAGAAAGAATACAAAAAGTACCTACAGTTAACTAAAAACTATGTATGTAACGGTATGTATGTATAAACTTATTGCTTACAGAGCAATTACTAAGAAAACTTAGAACTAATACAAAACAGGCTCAGGCATATAGGATACTGCTGCCACCTTTTATATGGCTCTGCTAAGTACCAACTCAAAGCACTCGTAGATCGCCTTGTCTAAAGAATTACTGGAATTAGGTACTCAGCTTAATTTTTACTGCTATAAAATTATATTTATCCAGTCTGTGAAATGAAAGATGAAATAAATAATGATTACATCATCTTACATCACTCACGGCTCACCTGTAAGGTAACAGAAGTACATCAGTTGCAAACTTTAATATTAGTGATGATACTTTTGGCTTCTCTTTTAAATTGAGACTTTGCTCCTTAATATCACCCAGCAATGGCATCACTAACATTAGAATACTGAAATAACAAAGATTTTATTTTTGCTATCACATTTTTTTTTCCTATAAAAATATCTTAGTATGTAACTTTGCTCAGAGGTAAAATTAAAAATGCGGAAGCGTGTCTATCTGTCTGTCTGCTACGGTTTCCCGGCACGTCATTTCAACAGATTTTGACGAAATTTGGTATTTAGTATGGAGGTAGGTTGCATGACGGGAAAGGACATAGGCTTTTTATCCTGGAGAATAGGCATGATGACAGTAACCAAGAATCAATGAAATTATGAATTTATCTAATGAAATAGGATTCATGGATCATAAAAAACGTATTTATTTTTCCATTTCGAGTGAGATTGCTATTTATTTTGATAAAATAAAACTATAAAATACAGCAATCCGCCATATTGGATAAAACACCAAGAAGCGAATGACGTCACAATTGTTTGTTTTCGAGCTTTGACAATATTGTTTACTGCACACATCGATTTACCAACTAAGGATACAACATTACCTACCAATTAATACTCAAAAAGCGTCCTCAATCGCTTATACAAACACAGCTATAGATAATATAGACTGAGACACCAAACCGTTCACAAAAACCAACCATATGGTATTATTCTTAGGATTAAATTTTGTAATAAAAGTTCGACACAGACGACATTTTGCATAGAATCAGCGGAAGACTTTTGTGTTCCGTTATAAAGTGCTATAAGAGTCGCCAGATTTTTATTTGTTATTTTTTTTTTAGTTTTTTTTTAGTAAGTACTTTATTGGTGATAGGTGATTTTATGAAAATGATCTTATGTTATTAGGTGTATTAAATATTTTAATTTTTTTAAACAGTTTTTTCTTGGCAGGATAAAAAATTATTAGTATTAAGTAGTAAGATGTCGCGGGTTCGAATCCCTCTCACGAAATTCGCGAATTGAAATCCATACTAATATTATAAATGCGAGAGTGTGAATGTCTGTCTGTCTGCTACGCTTAAACCGCCCATCTTTTCAACCAATTTTAATGAAATATGGTATAGGGATAGATTACATCCCGGAGAAGGATATAGGCTTCTTTTTTAATCGACTTTCAACAAAGGAGGAGGTTCTCAATTCGGGGCTTTTTAAAAAAAGAAAAATGTGTACACTGATTTCTAAGATGTTTCTTAACCGATTTAAAAAAAATCTGTCTGTCTGCCTGCTACGCCTGGCCCATTATTTTAACTGATTTTGCTGAAATCTGGTATTTAGTATGGAGGTAGGTAGGTAGGGTCCCGGGGAAGGACATAGGCTACTTTTTATCCCGGAAAATTAAGGAGAATCTAGTCTAGTTCAAGTTAGTTAGTCAGTGACAAAAAAAGGAAAAATTATAGACACTTAAGTCGACAGCCACATACATTTATTCTGCATTCATCTCGCGCGCGAACTGTTGTACATGATGACATTGTGTTCTTGTGAAGGCATCGATTTTTGTAAATAAATGAATATTTACAAGAAACTGCAATGTTAATAAAGTTTGCGATATTACCCAAAAATCGATTTAAATATTTTTTTGTCCAATAGAAAAAAAATATGGCTTCGTAATTTAAGAGTTTGACAACAGTTTCTTTTTCTATGATGGTTACCATAAGTGTCAGATATCGATTTTGAAAGAATTACCTATTCCTTGTCTCATCATCATCATCATCACTACAGCCTATTAACGTTCCACTGCTGGGCACAGGCTTCCACTCTCATAGGAGAGCGGGAATTAGAGCTTAGACCCACCACGCTGCTCCAATGCGGGTTGGCGGGCTTTAACGACTATTATCATGTTAGTGATAATAACCGGGACCGTCGGCTTAACGTGCTCTCCGAGGCACGGGGGTGAAACTTATTGGTGTCTATATGCCAACTTCCAACTCCGGGCTGGCACTGAGAATTTCTTAATTGAAAAACCCCATACCTAACTTTTATGCCCGACCGGGAATCGAACCCAGGACCTCGTGATCCGCAGTCGACTATGCTAACCACTAGACCAACGAGGCAGTTCCTTGTCTAAGGAATTCTAAACATACCCATATTAGTTTATCAAAAAAATGGGCATTTGAATTGTACCAGTTTACAACTTCAATATAAGAAAAATAAAAATAGACTACTCCATATTTTTTTTATCCATTTCGCTGCGACGCGCCTCTATCGCTTCTCTATTGGCGCGTAAACCTGGGTAAGCGTGTGAACGTGATAGCTGCGCATTTGAAATATTGTAATTATGATGACAAAATAATTAATTAAGGTACGATTGCGTGATTATTTCGCTATTATACCGTAAAGTAAATGTATATAAAGTATTTTCCTACCTAAAATATGATACTCCATCTTTCTTTTCGCATCTTTCGGATTGATTTTGTACTTTTTTACGGAGCAAAACGGCATGTTGTCGCTTGGTGTACTCATGTGCGACTGAGGTGAAGACTTCAAAATATGTGAACTATCTATGAACAGTTTGACCGTGCCGTTTTTAGCGTTTCGATGGTGCGTCTAAGGTATTGGTAAGTCAATGACTGCACACTGCACAGAGCACAGAGTAAAAACAATAGTGACGTCACAAACACAAACGACGCCATGACACCGCCGAGCGTTTTGGTGTGAATTTTAAAATTTAAATTTCAAATGTCAATTCTATCTACCAAACCTTATTTTCGTGCTGAAATAAGATATTTTTCGAAATAGTAGATACATCCGAACATAATCTGACCATTTTTCAAAATCAGTCATCATGCCTATTAGAGTTCCTGCGGGAATAAAAAACTCTTAATCCACAAAGTCACGGGCATGATCTAGGAATAAATAAATAAAAAGTTTCTACTTTGGATATTTACCTATCCTGGTGTGCCTGTGGTTTATTCTCAATGGCTTCAAGCAACATTGGAGCTAAATTCAATTGTTGCTCCCGTGGAAGTCTTGGGAAACCCATAGTAATATAAATGATGGTGAAATTCTGTAATAAATAAAGTAACATTTACTTTTCTTTAATATTTTGGACTTCAATTGACATCATCATCATCTACACTCTTTTGCAGTCCACTGCAAGACAATGGCCTCTTTGATTGTACTCCTCACTTCCTCTACACTTCTTCCCTGCTGCCTTAACTTTTGACCCATCACTTGGGGTATTAGACAGTATAGGTTTTACAAAAATGCAATTTTTATACTTTTAAAATGTTCCCACTGATGTTATTTTTTTATTTTATTAAAGTGATCCATTATGTGTCATATTGAAATAATTTGTTAAATATATTTTTGTAGCACAAAATACAAATGACAAAATACTTACGATTATAAAACTATTGGCTGCTGGATCTTTATAAAGTTGAAGAAGTGTTTCAACAGGGAGCTGCACATTGTTACGACATTTAACCCTCTTGTTGACATGAATCAAGAGCTCCATAACCTTTGTACGGATCTATAAAATATTTTATTTCATTAATAATTATATTAAATTACAAATTGAGGATGCTATGCACTGTAATTACTTGCTTAGTTGGTTTCTATTTTATTTATTTATTTCAAATTAATAATATGATCACATCATCAAATAAATATAAAAGAAATCAAAAGCCAAATTGCAGCTAAATTATTAATTAACACTGTGGCCAACACTGTTGTATGTAATCTATAAACTAAGTTGACAGTCTTTTCTGCAGATTATTATAGAAGGAAGAGCAACATAATGTACACATCTGTTTTTTTTTTGGCTCCCTTTATAGAATATAATGTACAACAACCAGTACTATCAATACTTAAATATTAAATAAACTTAAATCTACATACTAAATTTGTTTACCACTAACAGCTAGTAATAGTTTCAGCTCAGTATAAGTTATAAAATGATGCTTATTCGCCTCTAAAAATTTACATCGTCTTGTGAATTAAGTACTAACTCAGCCACTGTGAATATAACTCAGCATGGTAGTTATCTTTTAGCATCTACATTTGAAACACATATTGAAGCAGTAAAGTAGTAAACTCCTAAAATCTTTACATATAGAGTTAGACACCAATAAGGTAATTCTATTGACTTCTAATTTTATAACTCAGCACCTTTAAAATTTAGTGACACAAGAATAATTTATAACTTGTACTATAAATTAAACTTAACTCATGTTTAACTGATCACCAGAAATAGTAAATAATCACCAAAATTTGTAAATGACCAACAACACTTAAAGCACATTTTTATTTAACTAATAGGTACTTTTTCTCTAACATAAGTTAGGTATATTAACCCATTAGAGTAGTGCCTGGACTGCAGCTGAGCACTACCTGTATATTTATGTTCAACCTTAAAGTAATCTTAGGTTAGGCTAACCTAAGATTTTGACACATATAGAACTTATTAAACTACCTGAATGTTCGATTGGATTTGATAGGTTCTTCTTCTTGGGGATAATGGCTATACAGGGCTCTGTAAAAAGACCCGGCATCACTTTGACTACTGCCGATCCATTGTGATTGCAGAATATTCAATTGGTTCGATTGGGTTAATATACCAAACTTAAATTAAAATAAAAAAAAAACATAAAAAAAGGATTTAAGAAAAAATTGTTTACTCTCAAGGGACAAAGCCGGACCTTAAGCTTGCGCGGGGATATAGGTCCAACGTGTTGAGGTTCTTTAAAATAATCCTTAACATTCCTTATTAATGCATTTTTGCTAAATGTACCTACTATAAATATTAAATTTTTCATTGCATAGGTATTTAGTTTAAATTTTCAGTAAATGGCACGTTTAACACCATAAGCTACTGTAATATAAAATCAATCTTTATGCCAACAGTCAACACATGCAATAAACACCCACCTGCTCATGAGGAGAAGATAGTTTTAGGATGACGGGAGGCAAAAACCTATTAAGGCAGCTTTCAAGTTGATCATCCGAATCGGCATTTCCAAGGCGTAAGAAAACTCGATCCAATAAAACTGCAATGCAACAAACAGCCGGTCCAAATTGTAATAGTTATCGACTTCGACACGGTCAATATAACTGCGCTTTACTGAGCATACTTACGTGAATCATTTGAGCAATCGGTACTACTTTCAGTTACTTCCATTTCAGACATTTTATATCATTTGGTTTCTAAGTTATTCTTTTAAAATATAGACCAAATTACAAATTTTATCAATTTGTAGGTACATCAAACAATGACACACAAATTTTTATTGTACCAACTGTCACTTGTCACTTGTCAGTCAAGTCAGTGATGCAGCTGCTGATGGGATGGGCGACTTGTCAGTTGTCACCGGTCACTCCAATAACTCGAGTGATCAGTCAAATCAAATCAAATCAGATGTTTATTTCGTTTAAATATTTAATTAGAATAAAATCAAATCATTTACATTTTACAGAAAAATTAAAACTAAAAACCTAATCTAAAAGACCGCTACCAGTGGGCAGCGTGCCCAGAATTCTGGCAGCATTGCCGCGTTGAATAGCTATGCTAACTCGCTGAGCGAAATATATACCAGCACTCTGGTCACGTGTTGCCTCGACCAGGCGCGCAGAAAGTTCCTTATAGATTCCGCGCGCCCCAGCCCCCCAAGGCCCTAGCGTCTCGACCCCAAAAGGCGCAAACATATAGCCACTATCCAGTGTGCTATATTTACGCTCCTTGAGGCCCTCCGCTGATTCCGCCGCCGCACCAGCCCTAACGGCAGTGCCTGGAAGGTGGGACGGTGCCAAGGTGTCTACACACGTGGCATCCCACACCACCACCCACCCAATCAAATGTTTTCAAATCAATGTCCTTGGGTGCATTCGCATAGTGCATAATATATTATAGGGATATATTCACCGGTTGGTGTCACATTTCCTATAGAGTAAAATTGTGTATCGGGCCTCTACGAGTTGGTTTCGGCCCCTCGTACGCCTTCCTGGGACCTATGGTCTCGAATCGGAAGAGACATTATTAGTAGTAATTGAAGCGAAAACTTTAGGCGCGCTGAGCACTTTTTGGTAGGGGGTAAAAATGTGGAAACGCTTGACCGACACCTCGCATTGTTACGAAGACAAAAGGTCCTTAATATAAATATAGTAAATTTGTAATTAAACTTTAATTTCTTAGTTTTAAGGTTTATATTTTAATTATTTTTATCATTATTATTTTTGAAGTGAAATTTTCTTAAGCCGCTTTTTAAGGTTTTTATTTTATTTTTTTATTCAAAAAAAAATATTTTAAATATTCGTTTTCACTTCTATCGGCAGTAACTATGACTGCCGATTTTTTTATTTATGGAATAAGTAATTACAGGCCATTTAAAACTGTATGCATTCTTTTATTTTAATAAATGGCAATTAAGCGTAGATTATATTAATTTTATTTTCATAGGAGGCTTACCTTTTCATTTATTTATTTCAGTGCTCTTCTATAACTTCTACTCGAGTCTGACTACATCCCGTGATCCCATTTGATAACAGGAAACCGAGTTGACTCGATTTTAGCTCAGAGTAATCAGTAAATCGAGTTGAAAATAATAACTCACATCACTATCACTAAAGTGTCAAGTGTAAGTCAATCCCTATGTTCCGATATACACTGAGAGCACTGTTCAGTGCTCTTACTGGGGAGAAATTCGTTCCGCTATGGAGTGACAGTATAGTGCCGCAGTATCCTGGTGACGTCATAAATCGTCGCCATTTTTGTACTGTGAGCACTGGCGTTTTCGAGGTAAGGTGCTCTCAGTGCTGACTGCGTTCCGTTTTAAACAGTGACCAGTGTAGCTAACTATAAAGGAACGGTTTCACAGTATACTAAATTGACGTCACACCGTGCTTGCAGTGTATTTCCGAACATACCCAATAATTAGTGTGTCAGTATTGACATTGACTATATTTTTGATCAATGACAGTAACGTTACCTACTTAATGAGGGCTACCGCGTTTAAATTCGCCGCTAGGGGCGCTAGTGTAGAGTGAGGTCTACGAAATGTCAAATATCACTGGGCTTTTATCGCGAGTCTAATTATTTAGTTAATGTTGTGAATATTTAGCAATAACTGATTAATTATGGAAGATGTAAGATACGTGTCAATAAATGCCAGTGCTCTGTGCTTTGAAAGCGGGGCTAAGAAAAAGAAGTGCAAAAATAGCGGGCTGAAAGAACAGCTAATTCATAGGTTAGTATTTCACTGGTTCCTGTATGTTTACTATTTACAAAAGGGGGTTATTTTCCATTAATATGCTTGTTTACCGAATTTACAGCTATACTTTAGGACCTTACTCGCAAGTGGCGCTAACTAGTGAGCATAAAAACGGTAGCCCTCATTTACTAAACTTGGTGTTTGTATATGTTTAGGATGATAATGGAAATTTTTAAAATAAGTTTTAAGAATAGAAAATAAATAATTTTGAAGAGGTCTGGTTATACTTTATAGTCGACATAAACGTCAGGGATTTTTTTCGAATTCTATAAGTAGGTACTAAATTAAAAGAGAAAGAAAAAATTTGGTAAAAAATATTTTTCGGTTTTTTTTTGCAAATGTTGTTGGCAAATGCTGCGCAGTAGCGAAAATGCTCTACCAGACTGGCAGGACTGGATTCGCCAATTGACTAAACTAAATTATATTTTTTCACAATTTCAGCTTGCCACAAGGACCTTCCCGAAATTCGTCGCCAGCTCTCCGTCTATTAGTACATAAATAATTTATCATTCTGATAGCTATTATCCGTGCGAATTAACATGGCACCTGGCTCGAATGAATGACGTTTAGTGCGAACGAAAGTACTGAGTGCAAAAAAATATAAATATATTATTTTTTTAATATTTATATATTATTTTTATAACTTTTCCCACCATTTTTGTTAGAAAAAACCACAACACTGAAGAAAACGTCCAAACGTAACTATTATAACAAAAATCCGATAACAATAACAAATAACAGCAAACAAATTACCTACTCCGAAATTCAAATGGAAGGAATGATACGCGCAACGGTTACAGTAATGCTAACGCTACTGGCGAGAGCGGGGCACCGCGCGGGGAAGCGGGAGGAGGGTTGTTTTCGAGCCAGGTGCCATGTTAATGCGCACGGCTTGTACGCGGAAGCTTAATTTGGTTGTTTACAATAAAACAATTTTTACTTGAGATTATCTCAAATATATATTAAACTGAGAAAAATTATTAAGCATGTAAATAATAATTATTTTTTGTTGTTCCTAATAATATCACATTATGCACAATTTCGATTTATTTTTACCATGACTGCATATAAAAAGAAAAGTAACTTAAATAAATTTTCAGAGCAGATTATTCGCATTAATAAGAAAGCAATTACAGTAGAATCTCACTAATCCGTCACTATTATTAAAAACCAGAGGGTGCCGGATTATTGGATTATATAGAAAAAATTATAATAATATAATGTAAATAATAAAATAAAGAATTTTATAAAGAGAATATGATATATATGTATTAATGTTCTAAACGTCTTTATTAATAACTGTAACATATCTCACAACTAAATAATTAATAGATCTTTGATTATGGTCTGTTTTTGGGCGAGGGAGGCGTGAGCGGAGGGTGCCGGATTATTGGACGTATCGGTCTACTGAAGTGCCGCACTAGTGAGATTCTACTGTATATCGAATGTTGCAGCATAATCGCAACATATACTAACATAACACAGCACTCAGTCACTAGACTAAAATAGTACAAAATCCTGAACATTCTTATTCTTTAGTTATTTATAGCATTATACAGTAAAGCTGGCGCCAATCAAAATAGTCGCTTCTTAAGTTAACCACAGTATATTTTAGGAGTCAGCGGGCCGAAGGACTTATTTGATTGGTGGCAACTTTATGAATGTTAATTATAAATCTTTCAATTTATTTTACGTTAACTTACAAAGTATCTCAGGAATGTTGAAATATTTTCTTTAAAATTTAAACGTTAATTTACAGCTATGGACATAGCTATAAATTGATTCCAAAACGGCTTAGCCAAATTTTTTGTTTTGTTATTCCTTTAGCAAATTCTAGAACAGGCGTATAACTCAGATAAAGAATAAGTTAAAAATAAAAAAACAGGCCTGCCGTCTGGCTACAGCCATGATTTAGTACATACACATTACACAATCATAATATCCTCACAATATTACATAATTTATTAATTAATAGTAAACAAATCCATCACTAATTAATTATATTGTACCATATCATAATATTGGCAATTATCTAATTATATTAGTCTTTACATTCCTACATAAGCAACACCATATTTTGTTTTGCATGTTATTACATCGCTTAGAAAAATTAACTGCAAATTCGATTGCGCAGTCCGCGTATAGTCGGCACGTAGTCTAGCAAGAGCACATAACTGTGACCTGTTGCTCCAGTACCCTTATTCTAATTTTTTTAGCGTCAAAGTAAAATGAACCATAACAGCATTGATTTAAAGTCACAAATTCAGTACAACCGATTTTAATTTCGAAACGTATCGTATGGAGCGCTGGCTATGAATGCATACTCGAAACTGAGCTCTAAATGAATTACGTTAGGGTTCTTTTTACTTTGATCATAATGTCATCGAATGCTTATACGATCAATCGAATTAAAACTAAGAATGAGATACAGGTGAACGTAGAAAGCGACGCGGTACGACTCCATAGTTTACAAACTTATCTAAGCGATAACGTAGGTCACGTCAAGGGTCAACTATTGTTTCATACTGTCGCGTCGCGTCGTATCGAGACTGTTTGTCGTGTTTGTCGCTGTCGTAGTACAGGGGGAGCAATTGGCAAAAAATGACAGCTACAGTGTAACGAGGCGATTGCGACACCTCGGATTGGTTAGCATTCTTCCACTACTGGCCATAATCCATTGACGCAGCAATAATACCATAAATTCAGCAAATCAAAACAATTGAGACTGTAACAGTGATTGATGCAGGTTTTACATAATAGCCCTTAATTGTACCGTATGTCTGTATGATACTGTATGTCAATAGCACTGAAACGACATCAAACGGTTACGATATGTTATGTAAGTGTAAGATTTAGATATTTCGATGAAGAAGCGTATGTTTCTGGATCAGGATGAGTGAAAATATTATGTCAAACAGACAATTCCAATTTTTTTCTAATCATTATTTTATTAATTTTCGTAATCGATGTGTAGTGTAATCGATTTACATTTTCATTTAAATACTACATTTAAATGAAAATGTAAATAAACTTTATGAAAACCTATTTTGAAATATGGAAACAAAATCTTGCAAGTCTGTAAGCTGTTTTGGTTGCCGACTGTAGTATTTTTGTCATCATGGCAGGTGACTTGAATAAATAGCCAAAGATCAAAATAGTCTAATACAAATCGCAATAAAAATACTTAATTAGCACACTAGTAAGTTCGTAATTCTTGCTATTCAATACCATGAGCAAATATCATGACAAGGCCAGGCTCCACCATCATGTGTTCGTCAACGTGAGTGTTGTCACACTGCAGCACAAGTACAGCTTGCTTGCCTGGCACTCTTTTGCAGACATATTTCTCATATAGCCTGTCGGATCAAATAAAACATTGTTAAAGTATATTTTATTAGGTTACACATTAAAAAAACAGCACCTATATGAAAGAAAAAAAATACGATGGACTAAATCTTGTATTTTCAAACAAATGTTTCTCTGATTGTTACTTAAAGATGTGTTTGGGCATTCTTTATCTGATTGAGTCGAAACTTTGTACTTTTGACACTTGCGTGAAGGTTTCTAAACGTGACTATCAATATGCAATAGGTGGCGCGCGAGTATCATTGCAAGAAATTCCAGGCTAGCAGCTAATAGTTTACTTATTCTCAGATATTGGTCTATTTAGCATAGATTGACCAATACTTGAGAACCTGTTCTTAGCTGACGATTATACGAGCCTTAGAATACATTTGAAACGTTAAATAATTCAAACTAGCCTATATACAAGAACAAGAAAGAAAAATTGTGTGTGTCAGCTCCGACGCACGACTGGAGTTTACTCTTTACGATCGACTACAAAATATAAAGATAAGTAAAAGAAGGGTAAATGAATGCATTATTTATATTACTGAAAGCATGCTTGATACATTTATTTATATGAATTAGATAATTTATATTTGTCACCGTAAGATTGCGTGATTGAAATTTTTTAAATATTCATTGTATTTACGTTTTCTTGTCTCTTTCTTGTAGGTTAGGTTAGGGTTCGACATAAAGGCCGGGCACTTAGGTTTTATCGGGTTAATATACCTAACAGATTACAATCTACCGAAAAATAATGCGTTAAATTGCAATCCGTCGACAGTTTACAATATCGCTAGTAAGATTATAATCCAACGGCCTTTGCAATCTTACGGTGACATATTCATCAAAATACATTACATAGTCATGGAAACATAAAGTCAATAAGTAATACACATACCGGTTTTGATTTTACTCCTCATAAATTTTCATACCCAGGCTATATATGCAAATCGATTCTAAAGGAGGTAAACTCCAAAATTATTTATTTGAGGTATACCTTCTATTGTTTTGTCTTGTTTCTAGAGACGACAGGCCGGGCGGCCACCGCCGTTCGTGGCAGTTCTCCATCAAGTCATCAATAATGTGGGGCGGGCAGCCTGACTCAGACAAGCTCCTCTTGATCATCATCTGTTGACAAATTAACTTTACTTGTATTTTAAGAATCAAACTAAAGCTTGTCACGAATTGCCGTTAAGGTCTATATATTCCATGACTAGATACAACCTAAGACCGATTGACTAACTACGGATCTTTATTTGGAAGTTCATAAAACTTCACGTGGGCATAGAACGGGCATATTTTTGGGTAGTAGCGAACAACTTCGCTACCCACAATGTACCTTATAGAAATCCTGAAATAGCACACTAACACATGTGTTAAAGATTACTCTTAAAATGCATCAGAGATTAAATAATAAATAAATAATAAATTGGAACGATACAACAAAGGACTTACTGGCATTTCAGCTATCATCTCGCACACACTTTACTTTCCAACACCACGTCTCAACTCACTCTATACACAAAAGTATAACACTGTATATATTATGATATATAAGAATGTACACAGCACAGGCGTGCACCTCTGATGGCGAGCGATACTCAACTTCCTGTTTACAGAATGACGCCCGTATTTATACACAATGTCTTTTTCGCCTACCCTCTACCAACTCTGAATTCATTAATAGTGCAATACCAACATGAAATCAGTATTGCCATTCTATAAATAATAAATAAATGTTGCCAGTCGAACACACGATCACGACATTCGGCCATCCGACATTGTGCAACCTCCCGGTGCACAACCACCAAACATTTGCTTTGCTAAGCTTAGTTCGCTTCACTCCTTGCAACAATCTGTAGTGTACAACAAAACATCTTCATCCATTCATACTTGCACGATGACATTTAGTTTTAGTAAATCACGACATTCGGGAGAATTAAAAAGGATAACAAAAAGGAAACCTACATTTTTTCAATTTAGTAATATCAAACTTAAAACCTCAAACCGATCTGAAATCCAAAACTGTCGAGCTTTTGATCTTGAGATTTGTAAAGTGTGTGTGAAGTGCAATTAAACTGATTGATATCGCTGAGTCGAAATTTCACAACAGAAATAAAAATATCGCAATTTAAATCTAAAACTCATATAGAATAAAGTTAGGCAAATAAAGGATTAATTATCTAAAGCTGAATAAAAATCTAATCTGAAACTTAATCAAAGTCTGGAACAGTTACAGTCTAAAACATAATCTAAACAGTATGTTACATATACCGTAAGCAAAAGTCTAAAACTGAATTCAAATTTAATAAAATACCCAATATTTATTTTATTTCTTATACCGTTTCAGTTATTTATACCTTACAAGCATCTGACGCTGAATCTAAAGCTAAGTAAATATCTAAACCCTGATTACAATCTGTAACAGACCAACAGGTCCATCATCCTGAGCTCCACCTATCATGTGTCATACATGACGTGTCATGCCTGCTTTTTTTTAAAAAACTTTATTGAAATCGAAAAATTTATCAGAACGTAAAGGAAAGCTGATTTTATTAAAATTTTAGGACTTGACAAGAAATAAGTATCACACACTACCCCAGAGTTCACAATTAAATCTACAACCGCATCCAATGCAAACATTAATCAGGATTACTAATCTATCAATTCTTCAATTCAGTTGGATCTGCTGTACCATTAACTAATCTTTACTAATCGTTTGAATCAAATTAAGTCTATGTTAAATTATCTGCTCTAAATTCCTGACATCGTATACCTGTTGGCGGTAGACTGTTCCCACTATGTTAAATTATTACTATTTTAAAATCTTTAACTATGTAACAGTCAACGTTTTTAATAAATGAAATGAAATTTTTCGTAGCTTATTCAAAAATTTTAACAAATAGAGTTCAATTCTATTAAACACGCCTCAAAACACAAGTTGTTTTAGTTTATTCCCTTCTTTTCCTAACCTTTCCTTTCCGTGTTAACCTCTGAATAAACCCATCAAAAAGAGACAGCACCACAAAATTCAACCGAATCAGTTCAGGTTATGTTGTCCAAGACAATCTTTAACTTGTGAAATACTTAGAATCTTACCCAATGCTTTGAACTGGGTCAAATACCTGAACTTTGACTACAATCATCATTGAAAACCAAACAAAAAGTCCAAAACTAAACCTTAGTCCAAAACTAAATCTAACTCTTCATCAAAGGCTTCTTTGAAATGCAAAACTTTTGTATGAATTGAAGTAGAATCGGCTTGCAATTATTGTACAATACTAAATCGCTATCATATAATTATTTTAAATTAACTTTACTCAATAGCAATTTCAAATTAAAATACAAAATTCAAATTTTGCTGTAAATCCAAAGCTTGATACAAAACTAAATAATAAAAAAAACTAGATGAAAACCCCAAATTCAGAAATTTGAATTTAATACTCAAAACCTCTTTTGTCTTTTTTTTTCAGAATCATTACCTCAACATATGAACAAAAATCAAACCAATTATAAATAAAAACGTTACACCAAGTTATAATATATTACGTCAGTAACATAATATAGTATATATTATACTGAGTGTTTTATTCATTCTGCTTTTCAATACTTTTTGCTTTACTTTTCTGCGTCTTTTAATAATTAAAGTAAGTATTTACAAATTAACTGACGGTTGTAGGCCGGAGCCGCTAGGTGAGGGTATACCTTCGTCACGAGCTTGCGGATCCACAACGCCCGTGCATCACACGACATTATTCAATAAATTTGAGAAAAACAATATGGAGATAAAATTAGAGTAAGCAAGCACGCACTAGTCACTCTCTAGAAAATATAATTTTTACATCATATTATACTCTCGAGATTTTGGACGGCAAAAGATAATTAATTGCGCGATTTCATTTTCAATTCAAATAATAGTCTGTTAAATTTTATAATCCAGTTCATTATTTCAAATCACTCAGATAAATATATAGAAAGAAAACCCAATGTGACTTCGAGAATGGCGCATTTTTACAATTTTATTACTTTATTGAACGGGGTTCTCGTGTCTTGACTGTAGTTTCTAGCAAGCTACTTAACTTCGAGCCTCAAATGTTCAGCCCTTATATTTATTTATTTATCTTTCTTTGTGATTAGTAAATGTTCCAAAAATTTTAATCTTTTTATTAAATTCAATTTAACATTTAATGAACTAACTTGGTCAAACTGAATCACTGGAATGCTAATTAGTATTGACGAAACACGTTTGAACTATTTTTGGAATTATTATTTTTGCGATATCTAGAATTTCAAAATTACTACAACCTTCACCGTTACAAGCTGTAGTATATATCCTTCCGTATTTAATTCTTAACGCATTCCGAACATCGGACCGCATTATGTTGAAAGCCATAAAATAGTGTAAACAAAAGAGTGAAAGATCTATTAACAACAACAAACTTGGAACCTTTGTTTCAATTTACTTTTTGCATTCCTTGCTTGTTAACTTTTTAAACTACTAAGCATAGTCTACAAGTGAGTCATATATTTGAGAAACACAAATCTTTCAAATTTAACGAATGGGTGAGTGACCAACTGATAAGTTGAACCAATGACAATAAGGCTATTAAATGCATCATTTCCTAAACCACATCGACATCGACCTGGTACGTTATTATAAATAGTGTACATATAATAACTATGTTGTTGTATATCTTCAAATGAAGCGTACTCATATAATATCGATCTAATTTCAATTTGCAAGTTCGTTTGATCATCATAGTTTTTTTTTTGAAATAACTATAATTCATTCGTATTTCGGTGCATTCAGATTATATACATCCGAAACACGTCGAGGATCGGTCGCCTTACATCGGGATCACTAATTAATCCATTTTAAAGTCCATACAAATACAATCAATTTTTGCGGCTTACCATTAGGTACAGTTATACTACTTGTAAAAATTGATCTTAGTCGTTTAAAATAACCGAAATCTATCTAAAATCATTCAAAATTTAAAAATGTAGAACTTCCCCTGATCAAAAACATTTAAAGGCACACAGGAACTATGAAAAATGAATAAAATGCCATGGTAGTTCTAGATAGAACGAGTTACTTGTACAGTAATCTACTAAAGCAGCTAATAATTCTGGACTAGAAAACTTGCTTTCATTATGTACATCCCTTTAGTTTGATATGTACGTAAAATTAAGTAAATAAAATACATTAGAATAGTGTACATATAATAACTATGTTGTTGTATATCTTCAAATGAAGCGTACTCATATAATATCGATCTAATTTCAATTTGCAAGTTCGTTTGATCATCATAGTTTTTTTTTTGAAATAACTATAATTCATTCGTATTTCGGTGCATTCAGATTATATACATCCGAAACACGTCGAGGATCGGTCGCCTTACATCGGGATCACTAATTAATCCATTTTAAAGTCCATACAAATACAATCAATTTTTGCGGCTTACCATTAGGTACAGTTATACTACTTGTAAAAATTGATCTTAGTCGTTTAAAATAACCGAAATCTATCTAAAATCATTCAAAATTTAAAAATGTAGAACTTCCCCTGATCAAAAACATTTAAAGGCACACAGGAACTATGAAAAATGAATAAAATGCCATGGTAGTTCTAGATAGAACGAGTTACTTGTACAGTAATCTACTAAAGCAGCTAATAATTCTGGACTAGAAAACTTGCTTTCATTATGTACATCCCTTTAGTTTGATATGTACGTAAAATTAAGTAAATAAAATACATTAGATCTTTCACGAACAGTTAGATAACATACTGTCAAAAACAGTAACATACTTGTTCACAACCTACCGGCTCATTAGGTCACAACTTATGGAAACACTTGTTCCACTCTCGTAACACACTTGGTTACATTCTATGGACTCACATGGCCCAAATGACATACATAGTCATTCTAAAATGGTGACTCACATGGCCCAAATGACATACATAGTCATTCTAAAATGGTGACTCACATGGCCACCTTAAAATATCGACACACTTGGCCACTCTATAATAGTGAGTAGACACACTCATGACTACTCCAAACGTATGCGAGCTCTCTGACCATCATTCAATATCTTTATTCTTACTCCCACAATACCAGCTACGCAAAATCGTCAATTTCAACTTGAAATCTAAGATATTCTAACGTCTCTATCTTGTATTCTTCCAAAATCCTTCATTATTAACCTCAATCACTGATAAATCTGTCAAGAGACACTAAGGCTTCCGTACATGAAAGCGGAACCCCTGATGTCAATCAACCTGTAATGCGATAGAAAGAGGTTCCCCTTTTTTTTTAAAACTACAAATGATAATGATATCAATAGCTGATATACAATACAGTACTAAAATACATATGCTGTGATAATAGCACATATTAAGAGTTGCAAATGGACTTGGTCAGTAAAACCACTATTATTCTTTCAGCATAGGTACAACTACCATCGAACAAATCACTAATAAAAGGGCAAATGATTTTAAGCAAGTGCTTATATAAACTTATCATAAATTACATGTCTGGCCAATGTACTTCACTAATGTAATTTAAGTTCACTCGCGGCACTAATATAAATAGTTGCCCTGCCACTCAAAAAAAATTACTTTTTAAACACTACAAATTCCTAAGACACCTGTTTTGATCGAGTCTAGTACTACCAGACTAAACTATCTAGATCACATAAAATAAGTATAAACTAAATCATACTTTTATCGTATTTCTTATAAATCACACATGAAACTAATCAGAGTTCGATAAATTGCTTTGCATCCTAGTATTGACATGAGAATATCTAATTTGACATATGTATTCACTTCTCTTTTTTTTTTTATTACTATTATTCACTCCATGAATTCTCTTCGTGAATAACCAGTATGCTACTCTATGCCTGGTTAATAGAAATTTCAAATTAAAAACTAAATTAAAAATTAAAAACCTTGTAAAATCAAAATTCGAAACTTAAACAGTGCGTAAAAAAAAACTACAATCTCATTCAGTACACTAGTCTGAAGGCACGAGGCTGCTTTTAAATTCAATAATCATTTAACTACATTTACACTAAATAAAACTTTAGGTAATGTTCATCCAAAGTAATGGTCCAGAGAATAATTCACAAATACTTGAGTTAATTAGAACTGATAATTATTTACCTATTTCATATCTCTAGGAGTACCTCAGGTTAACCAGTAGTAATAATTAAGCTGTATGGTATCGCATTTAATCATCTAAAATGGCTACTCAAACGGCCTGTGCTAGTGAAATTTATTCCAGTATGTCAACTCTCATACTGGCGAAATTCTCGCTTGACGCTTTATTTGTTGATTATAGCTAAATAAGACAAAATTTCTTGGACTCATGTCCAGGACATGACATTTTTACATCATCTATCATAAATAAATACTATGGACACTATATTCAAAACTCAATTCACTGAAATTTCTATCGATGTGTTTTATCTAAACTAAATACCTTAGAATCAGAATTACTTCGACACTAAAGTAAACTGCTTACAAAATCGTAATTCGGGGATCATCCTCCTCAATGGAAGCCAGTCGCCAAGCTGGTTTGAGTTGGCAATTCATTCAGATGAGACTTCACAGTCTTAACGTCGTGATGACGTAATATTAAAGTTTACAGCAAACTCTTTTCCAATTTGTGGGTAACTAAATACGAAATATAAATGTAATTCTAATATTAATTGCCTTGATACAATGTCAATTATTATCGCACGAGATCATTACCAAACACTCTATTTAACCTCTACTCAAATGGAATACAACATAATATTATAGCCAAAATAGCAAATCTAAGAGTTCACCCAGAACTAATGTTATTCAATGTACCCACACAATAGGTGTCAAAACAGATTTAGCAATATCCAAAAGTTCTTTGCTGCACGTTATCTTTATAGCATAGCAAGAATGGATCTCAAGTACATGCTAACTTTGATTAAAGTAGTCAATCTCTTTTGAACTTAGTAAACGGAATACTCTTTGTTTAAAAGTTTTGAAGGTACGACACAGAGAATTGTGTCACAATATAACTACTTAGTGAACAATATTTTTCTCGTGTTAAAAAAATATTGTTTTCTTGGGTTCATTTTCACTTCTGAAGTTGTCACGAATTGCCGTTAAGGTCTATATATTCCATGACTAGATACAACCTAAGACCGATTGACTAACTACGGATCTTTATTTGGAAGTTCATAAAACTTCACGTGGGCATAGAACGGGCATATTTTTGGGTAGTAGCGAACAACTTCGCTACCCACAATGTACCTTATAGAAATCCTGAAATAGCACACTAACACATGTGTTAAAGATTACTCTTAAAATGCATCAGAGATTAAATAATAAATAAATAATAAATTGGAACGATACAACAAAGGACTTACTGGCATTTCAGCTATCATCTCGCACACACTTTACTTTCCAACACCACGTCTCAACTCACTCTATACACAAAAGTATAACACTGTATATATTATGATATATAAGAATGTACACAGCACAGGCGTGCACCTCTGATGGCGAGCGATACTCAACTTCCTGTTTACAGAATGACGCCCGTATTTATACACAATGTCTTTTTCGCCTACCCTCTACCAACTCTGAATTCATTAATAGTGCAATACCAACATGAAATCAGTATTGCCATTCTATAAATAATAAATAAATGTTGCCAGTCGAACACACGATCACGACAAGCTTGACTGAGTATCATCATACTAATATTATAAATGCGAAAGTGTGTTGGTTTGTTGGTTTGTCCTTCAATCACGCCGCTACGGAGCAACGGATCGACGTGATTTTTGGCATGGGTATAGATGAGGACCTGGAGAGTGATATAGGCTACTTTTTATCCAGGAAAATTAGGGAGTTCCCGCGGGAATCAAAAAAACTTAAACCACGCGGACGAAGTCGCGGGCATCAGCTAGTCTTAAGCAATTCGAAGTTGAGAGCATAAAATCTTTGCTAAAATATGTTTTTGTTAACTATTTTTTTTTTTTAAATCACTTGGGTGATGGGTCATTAGCACTGTTACCAATCAGATGCACAGAAATTAAAATTTTTGAATTCATTTGATAAGACTTAATTTCATTACTAATCCTATCGATTTAACAGTCGAGTCTAGGATACTTTATATTCCAGAAAATCAATATCCTGTTCATATGGGATTTAAAAAAATTAAGTTCTGACACTAATAATTATTAGGAAGTTTCAAAGTACATAATTATTATCTTTTTGTTATGCTATAGATTTTTGTCTCAGTGTAGCTACATCCATACTAGTCCATACTAATATTATAAATGCGAAAGTGTGTCTGTCTGTCTGTCTGTCTGCTACGCTTTCACGGCCCATCTGTTCAACCGATTTTGAAAAAATTTGGTACAGGGATAGGTTGTATCCCGGGGAGGACATAGGCTGCTTTTTATCCCGGAAAATTCCAGAGTTCCCGCGGGAATCAAGAAAACTTGGTCCACGCGGACGAAGTCGCGGGAATCATCTAGTATTATATAACTAGATGATCCCCACGATTTCATCTGCGTTGATCACTGTGTTTTGATTCTCTTTTCAGGGATAAAAAGTAGCCTATGTCTTTCTCCTGGATACAAATTATCCCTATACCAAATTTCATCAAAATCAGTTGAACAGATGGGCCGTGAAAGCGTAGCAGACATACAGACACACTTTCGCATTTATTAGAGAAGAGGAAGCAGAAGAATATTAAGTATAGATGTTTAGGTCACGCCAAAAAAGTGGCCCTATGAGTTACAGTAATTTGAATAGTATTGCAATTTTATTTGATAGTTGCAATGTGGGACCTGTAGGCATAGCTCGCCACACCGAGTCGAGTCCCGTGTGACGAGCTCGGCCGCTGCTATATTACCACCTGCAGGACGTCATCGGGGGTGGATATCATCCCGCCCCAGCGCGTGACGCGCGCGCGAGCCAGCGAGTTGGCCCAGCGGATCACTTCCTCGCGCTCCATCTGATCGGCCAGGGCGCGCATCGCTGGGTTTGACACCCGCATCGCACGCATGAACTCCTATGAAAAATATTCAATCAATTAACACCGGCATCAAAGTCCGCTATAAACGTAGTTTTAACTGTTTGCTTGGACTGTTCAGTAAAGGGCAAAACACAAAGGGAGCGGGCGCCGCCGGTGGGGCGCGGGCCGGGTCGGGTGCGCGGCGGGTTGAATTCCTTGTATTTATATGGACGACATCACACAGCGTCACCCGCCACGCGCCCGACCCGCGGCCGCGTTCTGTGCGATGTCGACCCGACCCGACCCGCGCCAGCTCCCTGTATGTTTTGCGCTTTTTATTGTGTTCAACTTTTGACATGTGTAAGTAGTAAAATTGAGAACTATACGGCTGAAAAAAATGGGACTGACAATTGAACAGTTTAAATTATATGTTTAAAGAGTGATGAGTGACAATAATGATAGACCAACAATGTAATTCAGGGTCTAAAAGAGCCTGCAAGTCCACTTCTAGAGCAAGTTTTTATGTGTTTGTAATAAGAAAAGGACATTGTCAGTCACACTCACTTTAAGCAATGCCAATTCCCGTTTATGCTCATTGATGATGAGACGTTGCTCGGCCAGTTCTTGCTGATAATCACTGAGCTTGCCCTGCTGAGAGGTGATGAGGGCACGCAGCTCACGGACACAGTTGTGATCTCCCAGCTCATCTTTAGGTATTACCAAGCCACAACCTGCCTCACAAGGCACTGGCCTTTTAGGATTAAATTCACCTGTTATGTCAAAAAATATTGTTTTTCAAAGAGTCAATTATTCATTGTTCTTGTATAATAGTGTATTATACAAGTACATACTTAATATTTATGTATAATTCAAATTCCAAAATACATTTATTCAATTTAGGCACTGTACATTTATTGATGTCCAATTACTTATAAAATACTAGCTGATGCCCGCGACTTCGTCCGCGTGGTTTAAGTTTTTTGTTATTCCCGCGGGAACTCCTTAATTTTCCGAGATAAAAAGTAGCCTATGTAACTCTCCAGGTCCTCAACTATACCCATGCCAAAAATCACGTCAATCCGTTGCTCCGTTGCGGCGTGATTGAAGGACAAACCAACAAACCAACAAACAAAGTGACTTTCGCATTTATAATATTAGTATGATATGATGATGGTGATAATCAGTTAAGGTGTCTTAAAACTACGTCTGAGAAGAGCCCACAATAAACTCAGCTAGGTTTGGGTAGTTTCTTTGGTCAAGATGGCACTAACAGTTATCAAATATTTATTGTACTAATAATTAAACTTTAGGAAAAACTTTGAAGTGAACTTATTAAATAGTTTTTTTTGATAATTAATAATTGAATAACATAATTAGTACTGTAAGATAATAATAGTTGATACAGAACTGTAATTGTGATAGTTTATAACGGTGTCTTCTATTAACCATTAAGTTTTGAAAAAATACTAATAATGCTCATTAAAATTAAATAATTTGAGGTTATACACAAGTTACAACTTTTTATGTATAGCTGTTCTTGAGATAGTGCCTGGAGAAAACATTTCCACTTTAAAAGCCCCCCATTTCACCAATTTTGAAAGAAAAATAAAAAATAAAAATTTTGTACTCTGTTCAGAATCTTCTCGAAAAAGATTCCCTGTGCTTGGGCTTGAGGCCGACAAACTTATGTAAGACCATACAAAATATTTACTTTGCATTTGCTTCTATGAGAACACCACTGAAATAAAGATTTTCATACATTTTTAAGCAATATTCCACCGGTTTACATATTATGTTTAAATTTGAAGAAATTACATATTAATTCATTCAGAAGTTATAAGGCTATGACAGACGGACAGACAGTGCAAATTCACTCAAGTATACTCGCTTCGCTTGGTAAAAAATTTCAAGTTATGTATATACAGAAAAGCTTAGAAAAACTAAAAGTAATTGTTAAATAATATACGTACATTCCACTAAATGTGAAGCCAAAGAGTCAAGTTTCAAGACAGCATTGCATCCGTGAGGTGCATTATCACAGCTTGTACATAGTCTGCAAATGAAAACATTAATTATTATTTATTGCTCAATTCAATTAATTTATTTTTGAATACAGTTTGGAGATGTCATAGAAATAAATGTTATTGTAATGTATTGTATTGTATTCTACCAGTGGTTATAAAATTATTTGAAAAAAATCTTATCCATAATAAAATGTTGCTAAAAGAATATGTAAGCACTAACAGAAGTATGCTAACAGTACAGTCTTAGTTGCTAGCTTTGTCCACAACTTCTAGAAAGACTAACATCAAGTTAGCAGTTTGGGTTATATGCTGAAGAATCCTGATGTAGTAGACAGGTCACTTTATTTTATGTATGTATTATTGTAGCAGCTTGTAGGTTGAATGGTCCCTTGACAATATCAGGGAACTTGTCCTGCAATAGATGACAGAGCAAGCGAGGGGGTGGGCAGATATCGGAACCCATCCGCTACTACTTGCCAATGTTGCACTGGTACGTCTCCCGTCCTGTGCACTCTGGTCATGCACCTCTACCACAACAAGTAGTTGGAAATAAAAGGGATATCTTCAAAAATAATGTTCTGGGTTAACTGACTGCTGTTCAGTCAGTCGGGATTACACAATATTCCAGAACACCAATGAGTGCAACCTTTGTGAAACACTTTATTTCATCACTTACTCCTAGCACATACACACTTTCGCATTATACTATATATAGCTCAATTATAAGTATGGAATTCAGCTGGGTGCGAAGCCCTCCACTCGAATCATAGCAGAAATAACCTTTAATTGCCGCTAAAAGTAACACTATGGGTCTTTGTTCTATTTACTTACATAGTTAAGGCAACTACTTAGGCCAACAATCATTATAATATACTTAACATAGATTGTGAAAGGTACAAATGCAGTACTGTATTCCTGTAGGAAAGTAAATAAAAACAAATTGAAAAGGACAGGTAACATACTAACTTGATATGATAACCTGAAATTATTGTGCAAAATGCAAATGTGCAAAAAGCAAGTTCATAAAGTACACATTCCAGGAGTTACGGAATGTCATACCTGGAAAGTAGGTTACGTAGTATTCTTGGAACAGGTCTTAGTTGGCTAGCGGTCACTGCCTGCCGGTCTACTGGACAAGTGGGCTGACGACTAATCCACTCTGTTATGCAGGCACGACAAAAAGCATGTTCACAAGCTGGTGCCTACAACAAGAACAATGTGGACTTTGAATAGGTTTATCGTATTATATTTTATTAATACATTTGTCTTATACGCGTCAAAACACAAACCTGCAAAGGATCCTCTAAAACTCCTGAACAGATAGGACAAATAAGTTCTTCGTCGACGTCACCTTGAAACCTTTTGATTTCAAAGCCCATTCTTGATTTTGGGCCTGGTAAACATTCATCCGTTGTTTGGGATATAGCTATCATACAATCAATCCAATAGTTCCACTTCCAGTCAATTTAAGTCACCCAAACCCCAAGTGAAATACAAATAAAAATATGAATTTTGAAACAACAACAAATGACGAACAACCACCGATGACCGAAAAATAAACGAAAAACAGGGAAAAATCTTGTCTGATGTCTCTGATCCTATATGTTACTTGTCTCTGTATCCTTGTTACTTGTCTCTGTCTCTGATTGCTCTGATCCACAGGCGGAAAAATCCAGAGACAACTTGACAAGTAACAATATTGCATCATAGAGTCTTTGATTATGCTTTGATTAGGTATATACAGAAGGATGTGCCCTAACATATTTAAATTGAAGCTTCCTTTAACCTTAAAATGGCGCATGGGCGGAGCTTAATGCGGGCATTAGGGCTGAAATTATCGATACCTTTGATTATGTCGATACTTATATACTCGATATAAAATTAATAAATAATTAAACACAATTTTTGAAATACACTAGTATTCGTATTTTATAATGAACAAGCTGATGCCCGCGACCCCGTCCGCGTGAATTGAGGTTTTTTGTAAGAAAAAATTTTGTATGAAAAAAAATTTTTTTACTCATCGTTTCGTATAGAAGACAAAAATTCATTCGGAGGAAAAATACAGAGAGAGCTGATGATTGAGGATTTCGAAGACGGATGAAGAGCACAGCCAGGGTATTCAAGATAGGTGGGGTGTGCTCAACCAAATGTAACTCGAAACTTCATCCAATTGACAGTGTGCTGAAAAAAAATTCTAAATGGCGGATTTAAGATGGCCGCCATACAAATTTCGTCGGTGTCTATCTCGGAGAGTATAAAAGATGGAAGAGTGGTTTCTTGGCAAAAGATGATCAAGACATGAAGGTCTACTTGATGAACAGGAAAAAATTCAAGATGGCGGAATTTATTTTTCCATAGAAAATGAATGGCGAATATTGAAGAGGCTTACAAGTGTAGAACTATGCAAGACTTTGATGCGGTTTTTTACAAGATTTGTTCTGTATGGAAGAACTGTCGGTTTGCTGTTAGGAAAGCCAAGTTGGCGAAGTTCAATGACACCCAAAGGTACCCGATCGTCAGTGGTATGATATTGATATTAATCAACTAAGGAAGGTTTCTTTGTGTTTTTACTTCAACAGTCTCTTACACTGTATGCATGTCTGGAAAGTTTATTTACATTAAAAGGCCCTTTTAGATATTTAAGGGGTCTCTGTTTTATGTTTTCTTATGAGATTTTTTTTTACGTCTGTTGGATGCGTGGCACTCTGGCGCTTCCACTGTGCTCGCTAGCATAGCAGTGTGTTGTTTACTTCAGAACACGTAGGCAGTAAACACTAGGATAGAAGGAGAGCAAGTAAGTAGACAGTGGGCCGCGCGGTCTACGCGAACGGGTGCGGTTCCATTTCAAAATTTGTTTTTAAAGAAGAACTCTCCATAATTTTTCGGAGAAAAAATATATGGAGGTGTTTATTTCAGAAAGTACCTATACTAAATGGAAGAGTGGAGTGAAAGTACCTATACTAAATTGTTAAGGGATCAACGCACAGCCTAAACCGCTGGGGTTAGCTACTTGAAATTTTGACAGTATGTTCCTTTTGTGACTTAGGCGCTCAATAAGGAAAGATTTTTCAAAATTACACTCCTACGGGGGTGAAATAGGGGGTGAAATTTTGTATGAAACTCCGGGTTGGCACTGAGAATTTCTTAATTGAAAAACCCAATACCTAACTTTTATGCCCGACCGGGAATCGAACCCAGGACCTCATGATCCGCAGTCGACTATGCTAACCACTAGACCAACACGGCAGTCAAAAATAGTAATTAGTTAAAACGATACATAATAACTGCAATGAAGGGACCAAAAACCACTTGAATAGACACTGTAATTTTCGAATACGAGACACCATCCCGGAGACCGGGGGTCTTAAGGACGCATTTCCGAAATGGATAGGTATGAAATCGCACTACCACACATGGTTCATTCCCACGCACACACATGCACGGATAAACTGCGAGGTCATTGATCTAAAATTCTACATCAATGCGTTGAATCAACTTATATCATAACTTCGATATATTATTATTTATTGGTGATGAGTTTAGGCTCGTTTTGTTAGTTATAATGAGATCTTAGCGCAAGACTTGGTAAAATGACCTGAAGGTACACTTCTATGACCACTACTGGAACTCCTAGACGCGTAGAGCTAGGTGTATCGAATTTGGGCTCGTTTTGTTAGTTATGATGAAATCTTACCACAGAACTTGGCGGAGTGACCTGAGGGTATACTTCGACATCCACTACTGGAATTCCTAGACGCGTAGAGCTAGGTGTATCGAATTTGAGCTCGTTTTGTTAGTAATGATGAGATCTTACCACAGAACTTGGTGGAGTGACCTGAAGGTATACTTCGACATCTACCACTGGAGCTCGTAGACGCGTAGAGCTAGGAGTATCGAATTAGAGCTCGTTTTGTTAGTTATGATGAGATCTTACCACAGAAATTGGTGGAGTGACCTGAGGGTATACTTCGACATCCACTACTGGAATTCCTAGACGCGTAGAGCTAGGTGTATCGAATTTGAGCTCGTTTTGTTTGTAATGATGAGATCTTACCACAGAACTTGGTGGAGTGACCTGAAGGTATACTTCGACATCTACCACTGGAGCTCCTAGACGCGTAGAGCTAGGAGTATCGAATTTGAGCTCGTTTTGTTAGTTATGATGAGATCTTACCACAGAACTTGGTGGAGTGACCTGAGGGTATACTTCGACATCCACTACTGGAATTCCTAGACGCGTAGAGCTAGGTGTATCGAATTTGAGCTCGTTTTGTTAGTAATGATGAGATCTTACCACAGAACTTGGTGGAGTGACCTGAAGGTATACTTTGACATCCACTACTGGATCTCCTAGACGCGTAGAGCTAGGAGTATCGAATTTGAGCTCGTTTTGTTAGTTATGATGAGATCTTACCACAGAACTTAGTGGAGTGACCTGAAGGTATACTTCGACATCCACTACTGGAACTCCTAGACGCGTAGAGCTAGGTAATATCTCATCATAACTAACAAAACAAGTTCAAATTCGATACACCTAGCTCTACGCGTCTAGGAGTTCCAGTAGTGGATGTCGAAGTATACCTTTAGGTCATTCCACCAAGTCTTGAGGTAAGGTCTCATCATACCTAACAAATTGAGTCCAAATTCGATACGCCTATCTCTGCGCGTCTAGGAGTTCCAGTAGTGGTCATCGAAGTATACCTTCAGGTCACACCACCAAGGTTTGAGGTAAGATCTCATCATAACTAACAAATTGAGTCCAAATTCGATACACCTAGCTCTACGCGTCTAGGAGTTCCAGTAGTGGTCATCGAAGTATACCTTCAGGTCACTCTACCAAGTCTTGAGGTAAGGTCTGATCATAACTAACAAATTGAGTCCAAATACGATACACCTAGCTCTACGCGTCTAGGAGTTCCAGTAGTGGTCGTTGAAGTATACCTTCAGGTCACTCTACCAAGTCTTGAGGTAAGGTCTCATCATACCTAACAAATTGAGTCCAAATTCGATACACCTAGCTCTACGCGTCTAGGAGTTCCAGTAGTGGTCATCGAAGTATACCTTCAGGTCACTCTACCAAGTCTTGAGGTAAGGTCTCATCATAACTAACAAATTGAGTCCAAATACGATACACCTAGCTCTACGCGTCTAGGAGTTCCAGTAGTGGTCGTTGAAGTATACCTTCAGGTCACTCTACCAAGTCTTGAGGTAAGATCTCATCATAACTAACAAATTGAGTCCAAATTCGATACGCCTAGCTCTACGCGTCTAGGAGTTCCAGTAGTGGTCGTCGAAGTATACCTTCAGGTCACTCTACCAAGTCTTGAGGTAAGGTCTCATCATACCTAACAAATTGAGTCCAAATTCGATACACCTAGCTCTACGCGTCTAGAAGCTCCAGTAGAAGTCGTCGAAGTATACTTTCAGATCACTACCACGCTCGGGGAATAGAGACTCTGCAATAAATTTCTAAATGCTAGCAAATAATAAAATTGTATTGTGTTGGTAGTAGGTACCATATCTTACCTTTTCAAAATATCAGCACAGGTGATAACTATAAATATAAATTTGGTTCGCTCAACTAGGTACTCTAGGTAGGTATTTCGTGTATGTACAGCGATCTTTTCGACACCAGCGACTGCTCGCAACCGGCGCAGGGTCCACTCACGACGGCGGTCAAACGCAGACTAATGATAATTTGAAATCAAACCAGAGACCGAGTAAAATCAAAATAACCCTTATGTTCACTCTGTTAAAATTTACAAAATATGTGAAAAAAATACAAGCAAGTTTTATTTCATTTCGTATCTTCTTCTTCTTCTTCTTCTTCCTCTGGGGATTTTCGCACTTAAGCACTGGTGCCCGCTGTGCGTGAGACCTCCGGTGCGACTCCCCGCTGGATCACTCCAGAAAGCCGAGCTCACTCCAGAATCCAAGCAGGCCGCCCAGGTCGGCAAGGACTTCCGGGAGTGTTGCTGGGGAGCCAATGTAGGCTTCTCGTTGAGTGGTTACAGCACTACACTCGAGTAGTACGTGTCTTGGTGTCTCCTCGCTCTCCATGCAGGCTCTGCACAGAGGGCTGTCGGTTATACCTAGAACATATAGGTGTTTGTTAAGTGGACAGTGTCCTGTTATCATGCCTACGGCCGTCCTGAGTTTAGCTCTGTTTAATTGCAGTAGTTTCTTAGTTAGGCGTTGGTTCGGGCTGGGTATAGCCTCTTTTGTTTGTCTACAGCTGGTGGTGTTTGCCCAAAGTTCGGCATGAGTACCTACTGTTTGTCGTTTTAACCAAGTCTAGTACTCACTGAATGGTATTGGAACAATCGGTTCAGGTCCCATTACCTTCAGGTTTGAGGCTCGTCGAGCTAGTTCGTCGGCTGCGTCGTTGTCGCTGTTGTCGCTGTGACCTTTGACCCAGCCGAGTGATACTAGGTTTGATTTTGTTAGTGTTTGTAGTGCGTTATGGCAATCCAGTACGAGCTTGGATGAGGTCGTACTTTTGGCTAAAGCTCGCAGGACTGCCTGACTATCACTAAAAATGTTAATATGAAAGTTTGTTACCTGTCTGTCGGCCATTCCCACGGCCGCCGCAGTGATGCCGACGCACTCCGCTTGAAAAACAGAGTTATTCTTACCGAGCGCGCGAGCAATATGTACGTTTAGTTCGGGACAGTACACTCCTGCACCGGTTCCCTGGCTGGTTTTTGACCCGTCTGTGTAAACGTCTATCGTATCTGTAGTATTTTTGTGTATTCTGGTATCTGAGATGTTGATCTCATAGTCTTTCTCAATTATATGTACCTTCCGTGTTTTTTCACAGATCCATCCTAACAGTGGACTTTTCATGTTCTCATCTGACAGTATCCGGGTGTGTGTTGTGTTTGTATCTTTCCACAGCCCATAAGTCTTAATCCTTAGCGCTGCGAGGGTAGCTTCTTCTTTTATGTGAAGATGTAGGGAGGGGATTCCCAGTATTACCTCTAAAGCATCTGTTGGGGTGGTGCTCATGCAGCTAGTGATCGCTAGGCATGCTTGTCTTTGGAATTTTTGTAGTTCCTGTTGGGTTGTCGTCTGAAGCGTTCTGGGCCACCATACTAGTGACGCGTATGTTAATGAGCTTCTTACCACTGTCAGATACAGCCAGAGCATTATCTTTGGTTTTAGACCCCAGGTTTTCCCGATCATGCGTTTTCATTGATTTAGGATTATTGTTGTTTTTTGTATTTTCGTGTCTATGTGTTTCTTCCAGTTGAGCTTGATAACTAGAGTTACCCCCTGATATTTAACTTCTGTTGATGGTGTTAGATTTGTACCGAAGAGTGTTGGCATTCTTGGTACATCTGGTTTCCTTTTGTTTGTGAACAGTACTAGTTCGGTCTTTTTTAGGTTCACTGTTAGTTCATTGTCTTTGCACCATTTCTCTAAGAGTCTCAGTGCATCTTGCATTATTGCACAAAGTGTGTTTTCGTGTTTGCCACCTATTAGAATCGTTATGTCATCTGCATAACCTATGGTGTAGAATCCGTTGTTGTTCATTTTTGTTATCAAGTTGTCAACGACCAGGTTCCACAGGATTGGAGATAATACTCCTCCTTGTGGGCAACCTTTGGCTACTATGCCCTTTGTTATACCGTTTATGTCAAGTTGGATGACCCTTTTTTCGAGTAGGGTTCCTATCCATTGCCTTAGAGTTTTGGGTACTTCGTAGCGTTGTAGTGCATTATCAATGCTCTTAAAAGTGGTTTTGTCAAAGGCTCCTTCAATATCTATGAAGGCTCCTAGTGTTGATAGTTTGTTAGCTAGGTCGTGCTCTATCTTCGTTACCACGTCGTGGAGAGCCGTCTCTGTTGACTTGCCGGTACAATAGGCATGTTGGTTTCGGTGTATTGGTATAGTCCTTAGGGCTCCGTCTCTAAGGAAACGGTCTCCAAGCCTTTCCAGCGTTTTCAGCAGGAAGGATGTTAGGCTGATAGGTCTGAAAGCCTTCGGTTCGGTGTAATCATTCTTGCCTGGTTTGGGCAGGAATACCACTTTCACTTCTCTCCACGAGATTGGTATGTATTTAAAGGCTATACAAGCTCGAAAGATTTGTACTAGCCATGGTGTTATCTCCGTAGCCCCCCACTGTAAGAGGGCTGGGAAAATTTGAAGGGGTGGAACGTGTCTATGGCCCACCGTACCTTCTCGTGTGTGACTATTCTGTTAGCTATTTCCCAGTCAGCTTCCGAGGGTGTGCTCTGTAGATCATCCGCCCAGTCTGGGTTGTCTACTATTTTGCTGCCCGGGAAATGTGTTTGTATTAGTGTTTCACTGACCTCTTTGTCGTCTTTGATGTAACTACCATCTGTTTTCTTCAAAGTGCCTAGTGTGCGATTGTTATCGTCGGCTAGAATTTTCCTTATTCTAGTCGCCGTGTCGTATGATTCTGTTTGTGCAAAATCCCTGCCATGACTTTTCGTCTTTGTTTCGTACAAGTTTCTTGTATTGGGATTGTGCTTCTCGGAAGTTATCCCAATCCAAGTCCTGTCGGGTGTTTTTGGCTCTGTTGAATAGGTGCCTTAACCTTTGTCTTTTCTTTTCTAGGTCCGGGCCCCACCAGTTATGTTTTGGTTCCTGTTTTGTCTTACGTGTTTTCAAAGGGCAGGCTATCTCGTAGCATGCCCTTATACTTTCTGTTAAGTCTGTTACCTGATTGTCGACCTGTGACACATATTGGATTTCGGATATGTTCTTCTGTCCTATGTGTCTTGTTATGAGTGATTTGTACTGTTTCCTATTTGTCTTCCTTGGATTTCTTCGAGGTATTTCTGGTTTCTTGGTTAGATCAAGTTCGAAGCATATTCTGCAGTGATCCGACAGTGACGGTTCCTTGCTCACATGCCAATTCTTTACTTGATCTACTATGTTATGTGAGGCTAGAGTAAGGTCGATTATCGTCTGATACCTACTGGATACAAACGTCGGTTCTTTGCCTTTGTTTACAATGTTGAGGTTAGTTGTTAGTAGAAATGATACTAGCGACTCACCTCTTGTGTTGTTCTTTTCACTACCCCACAGGGTATGGTGTGCGTTACTGTCGACAGAGATGATCAGGTCTGTCTTTTATTCTTCACAGTGGTTGATGAGGTCCATGACTTCCTTCGTGGGGATCTGGCCTTCAATGGGTAGATACAGTGATGCCAGGACTAGTGGTCTAGGCGCTGACCCATTGTTTTGTCTTATTTCGTTGTGTATTCTAACTGCTGTTAGGTCTCTGTAACAGTAATGTGTAAGTAGTGTCGCTGTGACACAGCGTGGTATGTAGATACATGTTCGAGGCGACTCTTGCTAACTGTGGTAGAAAACCTTACCTTCGCAGTTTCCGAGACCGCAAATGCGGTTTGCCCGAACCCACGGCTCTTGGATTAGGGCTATGGTCTCGGCCTCAACCTCCAGCTGCTTTTTAAGGGTGGCCGTTGCTAGGTATTTATGCTGGAGGTTGGTTTGCACAATTTTAATGTGCTCGTATGTTATTGTTATTGTAAAGGGAAGTCAGTTGTCCGTTGGTCATTGTTGTTTCTTTTCGGCCATAGGGGCCCATGTTTTCAACAGCTCTTGAAGAGCTGCCGTGTCTGTCGTGTCAGTCCCCTCCTGCCACTCTGTCTTATTCGGTGGAGGAGGTGACGATGATTCAGTCAGCACCGCGTCAATGTTGTGGAGCACAGTGCTGACTGATGGTTCCGGGTTGTTCGCAGGTTGTCCGTCAGTTTGTATGTTGTTGGAAGTGGAGGTGGAGGTGGTTGTCATCTCTGGCTGGGGGAGCTCCATGGGTGGTACGTCGCTCACTCCTTCATGAGTGAAGAATCGGACGTAAATAGAGCCCGTGGAGTAGGCTACTTCCCTTCCCCTTGCCATGATGTGGGCAATCTGCTCTTTGGGCACGCCCAAAACGAGAAGTATGCCTGGAATGTTGTTGTCGACCTTGAGGTAGTTATACAGGGTCCAAGTTGATATGTTGTACCAGGGATTTTGGCTGGCCAGGATCCTGTGCAGGCTCCCTACCTCGCCTTGATACCCCGGCACAAACAGTGCGGATCTGATCCGTACGGGGATCTCCGACTGCTTTATCAACAAGAGCCCCGTCCCCTCTCGTGGTGACTGTAGTCGTGGTACAACTTCATGTAACCACGAGAGAGCTTTGTCGTCATGACACCATAACTTTAGCACACCCTCGCTCAAGAAGGCTTTGGTGGTGCTGTTTCTTGGAGGCAAGCAGCAAAGATCTCATTTTGGATCTGGCCCTGAATGCTGCTTGCCTCTTGTTGGGTCATGTCAGAGCGTGGGTCGAAAGTGACTGCCACGCTGAGATGTGGTTGTGCTGCACGGGCGTATGAGCCCGTGTTGTCTGTTCTCCTCTTCTTATAATCCCCCCTGGGGGAGATTGTGTCGTCGAGCCGGTCTCGCTTTTGGCTTGACCGACTCGTCGACGGGGCGGGGTCTCCCGGCCTTTCGTCAGCCTCACCACTGCTCCGCATCCTCCAGTAAGGCCGGCGAGCGACTGGGTGTGGCCGACGTTGGGCCGGGTTGTTATCACTGTTGGTTAGTTGGTTTTCTCGGTTGACGATGGGCGGGCCACCGCTGGCTCCCGGTCGGCCAGCATCCACTGCGCCTCCGCCCTGGCTTGGGGCGACAGTCTCCGCGAGCAAGCTGCTACCCTGTGGGGGCGGCTGCTCACCTCCGCTTTGACCGCGCGAGCCAGTTGCCTGAGTTTCGGCGTTTGTGTCTGCTAGCCTTCCGGGCACCAGCACTGGCTGGCCCTCGCTCCTAACCGTGGTGCTTTTTGTTTGTTTTGTCTTCCTCCTCTTCTTCTTCCCGGCCCCTGCGGCCACCTGCATCCACTGATTCTGGGCCACTGGTGGGGCCGTGGGAGGGGTCACATGGGCCATGGAGGAAGAAGTGGAGGGTTCGTCCATGTCCGTCTTTCCATTCCTAGTGGTGATCGTGTCATTTACAGGTCCGTCTGTCCGTTTGTCATTTGCCTGGGTTCTGTCATGGGTATGCGTGTCCGTCTGAGTCCGTTCTTCGTTTGCCAGGGGTCGTTGGGGGTGCATAGCACCAGGCGACATAGTGCCCAACCCAGAATACGTAGGGCGGCCTGCAGCTCGTCCTTCGGTCGTTGCCGTTCCCGGAGGGCGAGCCGCAGCAAGGGATTCTCCTGCCCCGGTGGGGCCGGTACCCTTCTGGGGTCTAATTTTCTGTGTCGTCGTGTCCATTTTCCAGTTTTTTGTTTTGTGTGTTGATTTGGGTAGTGTATGTGAGATGATTTGTGTTTATTTGTGAGTGTGGGTGTTGTTTGGGACGGTAGTCCATCAGCGCGCATCGGTCCCGCCAGACTCTTCGCGGCGCTGGGGCCAGTCAGGTCTATGTCTATGACATTAACCCCGTCCCCGCTCCACTCTGAGTCCGGCGGAACGAAAGCGCGCCGTATGGACCTTTGCCTGTGTGTGTCCGTGACGTGATATTGTGTGCGTGTGTGTCCGTGTGTGTGCATGTGAGTGGGGGACGAGGGGAAATTCTAGGAGGAGGATCAAGGAAAAGGTTTTGGGATCCTGACCAGTGTTGGGAGTGTCGCTGGCCAGACCTCTTGTCCGGGGCCCGTAGGCTATCGGCAATCCGCAACCCGCCGACCCGTCCGGTCGCATGAGGAATGCTTCGCAGTCGAGCTAATTGGTGTTACAGGACCACATTTCTGAAGTACCCGCACCTCCAATACGCCGGACGCGCCGGATTCATTTCGTATACTATTTGTCCTATTTTTAATATTTTTGTTACCAAAATTTGTAGGTGAACATATCTACTAATAGATGGTATTTTTTAATGACAAAAAAACGGCATATTTACAGTAAAAAATGTACCTAAAGTCACCCCTAAATCGTCAATTTTGAGTGAAGAGGTGAGGGAAAATCATTTTTATAGTATTAAAAATAAAGATTTTTTACAATGTTATTACCAAAAATTGGAGATATAGGATCAATCTTTGTATAGCAATTTTTAGTGCCATCCTATTTTGTTTGACTTAGTCACAAAATGTACTGAAAACTCCAATATTTTAAGGGATTTGCAAATGCGTTCTTAATCACAAGGTTATCATCGCTACAGCCTAAAATGAGTTTGGCAATATTATAAGTAGAAGCTGACTGGTAAGTAGCTTCTAAAATATAATCTACTCTAGCGGGTCCGGCAGATATTATGAACCTAGAACTCGATTACAGAGCCACCTACCGGGGTCCAAATGTGTTTTCAAACCATCCAGGAACCCATTGAAATATACACACAAAACATCCAAATCGATCCAGCCGTTAAGTGGCAAACACACGTACAGAAGAATTATAATTGACCAAGCGAAGCGAAGGTCTCTGAGTCTACTTGAGTGAATTTTGCACTTGTCCGCCCGTTCGTCCGTCTGTCAGAGCCTTATAACTTCTGAATGGGGGCTACCGCGTTTAAATTCTCCGCTAGAGGCGCTAGTGTAGAGTGAGGTCTCCGATATACCTATTATCATTGGGCTTTTATCGCGGGTCTAATTATTTCATTAATGTATTTAGCAATACCGGATTAATTAATGAAGATGTAAGATACGTGGCAATGAATGTTAGTGCTCTGTGCTTTGAAAGTGGAACTAAGAAAAAAAAGTGCACAATTAAGCGGGTTGAAAGAAGAAGAATTCAGAGTTCAGACGTTAGTACATTATGCCCCTGGTTCCTGTGTGTTTACTATTTAAAAACTTATTTTTGTCAAAAGTATGTTTGTTTACTGAATTTACAGCTATAATATGGACCTTACTCACCAGTGGCGCCAACTAGTGAGCATAAAAACGGTTGCCCTCATTACTGAACGTAATTACTTCAAATTTAAATATTATATAATTTATACCAATAGCCTCCAGCCGAATATGGCTTAAAAAGTAATAATCTTTATTTCAGGGGGGCTCTCATAGAAGCGAATATGCAGAAAAACTATTTTTATAGCGTTACATAGGGTTGTGGTATATCATTTTAAAGATAATTAGGAATAGAGTCCAAAAGTATTTTTTTTTTAAATTCCCCTAAAATTGACGAAATGGGGGGCTTTCAAAGTGGAGATTTACTAACGTCCAAAGTTGACCTCAGAAATCTAAATTTTCTGAAATGCTGAGTCTGAAACTTGATCAATTATTTGAATTAAGTATATCCTGTACTTGAACAACAAATAATAAAATTAGGTAAATATTATATGGAAACGAAATTATTTAATTTTTAATGAGCCATATTATTTACAACAGAACTTCACAATGATGTCAATAGACGGCGCACGCAGAAAGGTTAACAAAGTATATAATATGTATATAGCACAAGTATATAGTTATCTTTTTTTTCGATTGTTACTCTCAACTCTCAAAGGTTAAGTTCCCAGTCTATATGTATTATCTATGGTTAAGTTCTCAACTTCGATTGTTGACTGTTGTTTGCTGGCAACATTTGCATCTGTCATTCTGTCAAATTCAAAACTGAAATCGTAGACCAAAATCAATCTGCCCTGCCATTTCAATTTGTGCAATTTTCATTTAATTTTGTCGTACATATTTCGTCTAGCTTTCCTTTTTAACTGAGTGATGAATCCAAGAAGAAGCTATTAACAATATGTATTTTGTAAATCCTGTGATTTAAAATAGTTAGGAAAAACAGTAGTCAACATGAGTGTTTTTAAGTCTGCAATGGGGTACTTCAGTTCTGGAGGTGCCAACGGTGGCAGCGATAATGATTTTGTTGGTCAATTTGTTGAAATTGGGAACATGAAATTGAGAGTGAAAAAAGTCATTGCAGAAGGTAAGCCACAATATGTCCATTGTAAATTTTTTTCTCTTTAGGGGTCACTCCACTCTACTGATTGGGGGCGTGAAAGTCATTGTCTCATAATTTTGGTGTCTGTTTTTTAAAACCTTAAAAATAAATCTAAAAACATTCAACATAATATTTAATTGAACATCACATGTTTGTTTTCCAATAGATTGTTGTGTTATTTTCTTACTTAAATGCAATTTTGAATAATACAATACATTGAATAAATCTATTAAGTACAAATTATTGTTAAATATTTAGCATCAGATTAAACCTGTGGCAATCGGCTATATTCCAAATTGGGTCCTTCAATATGACATGGCAAAAATTTTTTTCACTGTGCACATACAAAACCATTCTCTAAAAAATTTAAGTGAAATAGGGTTTAGTAAGCCTTGTCAGATTATATCTACTACAAGTGAGCCTTATACTGCAATATCTTGTAATGGTAAGTGATGATGCAGTCTTAAGATGGTAGTGGGGTTTAGTTGTACTAATATTAAATCCATGCCCCCAATCAGTTTCCACACTGCATTGTACCAGAATGCTAATTCATCATCATCATCATCATCAGCCAATATGCATCCACTGTTGGACATAGGCCTCTTTAAGATTGCGCCAACTTTGCCTATCCTTGGCTGTTCGCATCCATTCGATGCCAGCCACTCTCCGGATGTCATCGCTCCACCTTGCCGGGGGGCGCCCCACACTCCGTTTGCCGAGACGCGGTCTCCACTCTAGGACCTTGCGACTCCAGCGGCCGTCGGTCCTACGACAAACGTGGCCAGCCCACTGCCACTTCAACGTGCTAGCCTTGAGAGCTATGTCGATTACTTTGGTTCTTTGGCGAATTACTTCGTTGCGGATTCTATCCCTCAAAGAAATTCCGAGCATAGCTCTTTCCATAGCGCGCTGAGCGACTTGAAGTTTGTGGACTAGCCTCGATGTCAGAGTCCACGTTTCGGCACCGTAACTCATAACCGGCAGGAATGCTAATTAGATTGGCAAAACAAGTGGCACAAAAGAGGGATATGGAAGTAATGTCAAACCCATAACCTTAATCAGTTTACCTACTAACTAACCACTACTATTTAAGGTGCATTTTAATAAACCAACATAAGAACACATTCCACAGTCTCAGTCAATTAAATCTTGTGACAGTTCTTAAGCATAGATTGATTGAGTGTGACATGGTTAAAACAAGACAGATTTATGTTTCTCACATAAGTCCATCTCGTTTTAACTCTAAGTAAAGTCAGAGCCAATTCAAAGTACGCTCTATAGATCTCAGCATGAGACTTGAAAACATGTTCTTAACTGATGTTGGTTCTTAACTGAATTCATATGGGACAGTCTGTTTTCAACCGACTTCAAAAAAAGGAGGAGGTTCTCAATTTGACTGTATTTTTTTTTTTTTTTTAATGTTTGTTACCTCAGAACTTTTGACTGGGTGGACCGATTTGGATGATTCTTTTTTTATTTGAAAGAGCATACTTCCCATGTGGTCCCATATAAATTTTATCGAAATCGGTTGAGAGGTTTTTAAAATATTAGCATTCAAATAAGTACTTTGTATAGCGTGTGCTTGTTGTTGTAAAGTTGGCGCGGGTGTTTGAAGTCGGTTGTTTAAAAAGCATTTTTATATTAAATTATGTCATTTAATATCAGATAAATGTTAGTCAAGGGCTGACCTATCCATACTTAATAATTTTAATGTGAAAGTGTGTCTGTCTTATCATTTTATACTATTGTAACATTGGATTTTTATCTGAAATAAAGAGCTTATTATTATTACTATCTAAGTAAGTTAAAGATTTTACCCATTTCATGACCCATCTTTTCAACCAATTTCAATGAAAGTTTATACAAAGGAGCTTGGATCTCTTAGATAATGCAATGCAAATCGGGATCATTGTGTTATTACCTACTTAAATTTAAAAGAAAATATCTGAATCTCATTTTAATAAAACTTTTTTACTGTTTTATTCTTCTACCAAATAAGTCATAGGCAATATTGATACCGTTCAATAGAGAATCAAGAGACACATTGTTATAGAATCAGAATTATTTAGCCAATCAGAAATAAGAAAATGTCCAACTGTAACTCATAAAGGAATAAAAAATAACAGCACCATATCCATCAAACAAGCCAAATCTCAAATTTTTACTGAAGAAATCAATTTTTTTAATAGTCTTGAGTATTTGTTCACCAATTATTTCATGTTATTATACAGGTGACTTTGTGTTTGTTCCAATATGTTAACTAAAAGAACACTCCTCCATTTTCTATCTGTTATTGCAGGTGGCTTTGCATTTGTGTTTGTTGCTCAAGATGTATCTTCAGGAGCAGAATATGCATTAAAAAGGCTAATGGCTGCCGATGAACAAGCTAATAAAAATATTATACAAGAAATTAGTATATTAAAGAAGCTATCTGGGCACCCTAACATAATTAAATATATAGCTGCTTCATTTATCGATAAAGCGAAAACAAGCCATGGAATGGGGGAGTATTTACTATTGACAGATTTATGTAGTGGAGGAAGCCTAATGGAGGCATTGCAGAATAAAGGGCAGGCATTCCCTCTTCCTACAATCCTTAGGGTATTCTACCAGACATGTAAAGCAGTTCAACACATGCATGCGCAAGTGCCACCTATTGCACATCGTGATCTCAAATTAGAAAATTTCTTAATATCGAATGAAGGTTAGTGCCTAGAACAGGTTTCATCAGAATAAGCTACTTTCTGTGCTGGATTGGTTTTCACTTACACTCTTCTATGTATTGTGGCACTTAATAATTTTTAATTTGAAAATTTCAGGTACAATTAAGTTGTGTGATTTTGGGTCTGCCACAACAGATGTTTTTGCTCCAAATCCTTCTTGGAGTGCAAATCAACGGAATATGTTGGAGGAAAATGTAAGATTTTTTATGTCCGCGTGGATTGAGGTTTTTTGGTTCCCGCTGGAACTCTTTAGTTTTCCGGGATAAAAAGTAGCCTATGTTTAATTCCAGACTATAATCTATCTTTGTGCCAAATTTCATCCAGATCCGTTGAGCCATTTGGGCGTGGTTAAGTAACAAACATCCATACATCCATACATCCATACATCCGTCCATCCAAACTTTCACATTTATAATATTTATTTGATTGATTGATTGATTGATTTATTTGATTTGATTTGGTTATCTGCTCTAAGCTTCCTTTATTGTATGCCTGATAAAGTTGGGTTCCTACTATGTAAAATTATTACTACTTTAAGATCTATAACTATCTAACAGTTAAACGATTTTAATAGATGAAATGAACATGTAAAGTCCAACATATCTCACAGTGTGCACCTGCGATACTATACTGATCTCGGTGCCGTCGCTGGTTTGCACCGCCGTAGGTAGGATGCATCTTGGGTCACGTGACCGAGTGAGCCAGACCTGATAAAACTACGTTTTTTTTGTGGAATTTATTATGATGATTTTGATTTTTTTTTCTAGTTGGCCCAATTCACAACACCAATGTACCGTGCCCCAGAGATGTTGGATACATGGGATAATCGTAAAATAGACCACGCAGTTGATATCTGGGCATTAGGATGTATATTATACACATTATGCTACATGCAACATCCTTTTGAAGACTCTGCTAAGTTGGCCATTCTGAATGGAAATTATAACTTGAACCCCAATGATCAACGCTACAAATGTTTTCATGAAATTATAAGTGAGTATTCTTTAGTCAATATTTAAAAGGATATTTTGTTTAAAATTACAAAGTGTACTATACAATAAAACAAAAACAATAAGTGGTGGCAAAACTGTTTGAAGTAGTGAAGAACGTTCCCAGCCAACTAATGGCGAGAACGAACTAAGACTCACATTCAATGAGTTATCAGACCTACCAATAGACATACAATATTACAGAATCTATTTTTATCACGTTTTGTTATATTTGACGACGTTTTTATGTTTGAGTAATTTTATTATTCGCGAAACAGAGCCACAATCATTTAAAATTGCTGATGTAGCGCCATCTATGAACGCAATTGTAAAGATAAGCCAAATAAAAAATTTTCTATGAAAAACTGTTCATTTCATTTTTGTTTGATAATTTACCTATATTAGTATTAAGCGTTGATATGCCTGAAGACACAATATAAGTTTCAGCTTTTGATGTAATGTCGTTTTTTAGATAACACCCAGGTCAGAGTAATTGGTCTACGGAAGTTGTCTTAGAAATTTAAGATTTGTTATACAAATAACACAAGGTACAAAGATGGCATGGCATTCTATTCTATTCTATCTCTGGGCTTTTCCGCACTTAAGCACCGGTGCCCGCTGTGCGTGAGACCTCTGGTGCGACTCCCCGCTGGATCACTCCAGCCAGCCGAGCTCACTCCAGAATCCAAGCAGGCCGCCCAGGTCGGCGAGGACTTCCGGGAGTGTTGCTGGGGAGCCAATGTAGGCTTCTCGTTGAGTGGTTACAGCACTGCATTCGAGCAGCACGTGTCTCGGTGTCTCCTCGCTCTCCGTGCAAGCTCTGCACAGAGGGCTGTCAGTTATACCTAGAACATATAGGTGTTTGTTAAGTGGACAGTGTCCTGTTATCATGCCTACAGCCGTCCTGAGTTTAGCTCTGTTTAACTGCAATAATTTCTTAGTTAGGTGTTGGTTTGGGCTGGGTATAGCCTCTTTTGTTTGTCTACAGTTGGTGGTGTTTGCCCAAAGTTCGGCATGTGTACCTACTGTTTGTTGTTTTAGCCAAGTCTTGTACTCACTGAATGGTATTGGAACGATCGGTTCAGGTCCCATTACCTTCAGGTTTGAGGCTCGTCGAGCTAGTTCGTCTGCTGCGTCATTACCTATGTTTCCGCTGTGACCTTTAACCCAGCCGAGTGATACCAGGTTTGATTTTGTTAGTGTTTGTAGTGCGTTATGACAATCCAATACGAGCTTAGATGAGGTTGTACTTTTGGCTAATGCCCGCAGGACTGCCTGACTATCACTTTGAATGTTAATATGAAAGTTTGTTACCTGTCTGTCGGCCACTGCCATGGCCGCCGCAGTGATGCCGACGCACTCCGCTTGAAAAACAGAGTTATTCTTACCGAGCGCGCGAGCAATATGTATGTTTAGTTCGGGACAGTACACTCCTGCACCGGTTCCCTGGCTCGTTTTTGATCCGTCTGTGTAGACGTCTATCGTGTTTTTGGTAGTTCTGTGTATTTCGGTATCTGAGATGTTGATCTTATAATCTTTCTCGATTATGTGTTTCTTCTGTGTTTTGTCGCAGATCCATCCTAACAGTGGACATTTCATGTTCTCACCTGACAGTATCCGGGTGTGTGTTGTGTTTGTATCTTTCCACAGCCCATAAGTTTTAATTCTTAGAGCTGCGAGGGTAGCTTCTTCTTTTATGTGAAGATGTAGGGGGGGGATTCCCAGTATTACCTCTAAAGCATCTGTTGGGGTGGTGCTCATGCAGCTAGTAATCGCTAGGCATGCTTGTCTTTGGAACTTTTGTAGTTCTTGTTGGGTTGTCGTCTGAAGCGTTCTGGGCCACCATACTAGTGACGCGTATGTTAATGAGCTTCTTACCACTGTCAGATACAGCCAAAGCATTATCTTTGGCTTTAGACCCCAGGTTTTCCCGATCATGCGTTTGCATTGGTTTAGGATTATTGTTGTTTTTTGTATTTTCATGTCTATGTGTTTCTTCCAGTTGAGCTTGTTATCTAGAGTTACCCCTAGATATTTAACTTCTGTTGATAGTGTTAAATTCGTACCGAAGAGTGTTGGCATTCTTGGTACATCTGGTTTCCTTTTGTTTGTGAACAGTACTAGTTCGGTCTTTTTTGGGTTTACTGTTAGTTCATTGTCTTTGCACCATTTCTCTATGAGTCTCAGTGCATCTTGCATTATTGCACAGAGTGTGTTTTCGTGTTTGCCACCTATCAGAATCGTTATGTCATCTGCATAACCTATGGTGTAGAATCCGTTGTTGTTCATTTTTGTTATCAAGTTGTCAACGACCAGGTTCCACAGTATTGGAGATAACACTCCTCCTTGTGGGCACCCTTTGGCTACTATGCCCTTTGTTATACCGTTTATGTCAAGTTGGATGACCCTTTTTTCGAGTAGGGCTCCTATCCATTGCCTTAGAGTTTTGGGTACTTCGTATCGTTGTAGTGCATTGTCAATGCTCTTAAAGGTGGTTTTGTCAAAGGCTCCTTCAATATCTATGAAAGCTCCTAGTGTTGATAGTTTGTTATCTAGGTCGTGCTCTATCTTCGTTACCACGTTGTGGAGAGCCGTCTCTGTTGACTTGCCGGTAGTGTAGGCATGTTGGTTTCGGTGTATTGGTATAGTCCTTAGGGCTCCATCTCTAAGGAAACGGTCACCAAGCCTTTCCAGCGTTTTCAGCAGAAAGGATGTTAGGCTGATAGGTCTGAAGGCCTTTGGTTCGGTGTAGTCATTCTTGCCTGGTTTGGGCAGGAATACCACTTTCACTTCTCTCCACGAGATTGGTATGTATTTAAAGGCTATACAAGCTTGGAAAATTCGTATAAGCCATGGTGTTATCTCCGTAGCCCCCCACTGCAGGAGGGCTGGGAAGATTTGATCTGTTCCCGGTGATTTGAAGGGGTGGAACGTGTCTATGGCCCACCGTACCTTCTCATGTGTGACTATTCTGTAAGCTATTTCCCAGTCAGCTTCATGGCATGGCATATAATATCTATGACACATTACCCATACTATTGTAGAAGTTCTACACTTTTTGCAGGCATAAGCTAGTTGGTAACAGAGGCGCTTGTCCGCAGGTGGTTGCCTGACTGTGAACCCCGAGGTGCGGCTGTCGATCAGCGGAGTGCTAGAGCGGTTGGCGGCGATAGCGGAGTCTAACAACATCAATCTCAAGCAACCACTCAAATTTGAGCGTAAAAAAGTTGAACAATCTGTGGCCACTAGCTCGCCAGGTAATAAGAAGTCAAGTAAATATTACACTACCATATCGTAACGCGCCGCGGCCCATCGGTTCTTGTGATAAACGAAGCGCCTTAAGTGTCCAAAATGGTTTGCAGAACTCCTCACCCGACTGGTCCATTGTTATGTTCTGTTGCATTTACAACTCGAGCTAAAAATGGTCAAGCATTTTTTGACTTTTTACACTCAAATTTTTTTTTCTCATGAAATTGGTTTTGGATTGAGTTTCCTACCTAATTGTACAGTGTCTTTGCATTTAAATATTGGTTACCACCAAAACGATCATCGCCAAAGGTAAGAAATGTATTGGATACATTGTTGGCCATTTGTGAAGGTAGTATAGCATTTATTTGACTTTTGCCATTTTTTTACTTTTTACTTACATTGCGGATACGGATGCGGATTATGATTTCTGTAATAGCTTCTAGTAGGCGCTACTTTCTCTTTGCGGTCAAAAAATCATAATAAGAAAACTGCAAAGACTTTCTTACAACAATTCAATTTGATTTGAAATAATGTCTTCTTTCAATTTTTTTGTTGAACTTTTATTTCAAAATAAATTGTTAGCTTGTAAAAAAACTTCTATGACCAAAAAAGACAGTACGTACACATTTGAAAAGTGTGTACATTTTTACTAATTATTATTATTAGATACCTATAAGTTATGTTAGTAGCTACATTATTGCACTATTTTATTATAAACAAGCTGCGTACACATTCCTGTAGGTGTATACTATAAGAATTAATATTATCACAATAATTACACAATTACACATATAATCCCCACAGATATTCACTAATTTAACATTTTTTAATTAATAGGAGAATATTAGTTCAGAAGGTTCACTTGTAACTAAGGCACCATTCAAGTCTTTTTGTATCAAACGGGAAAATATTGGGTTTTAAACATGCAATGAGGCTAATTTGGTCGTACACATCAACCCAAGTAGTGCCCCATTCCTTCTACTGGGAACATTGTAAAGAAAAAGCACTCCATATAATCTATATAGAGTTGTAATTTTTGTTTTCGATTATTTACAACCAAATGAGCACCACGCATTATCATCCGGTCGTTTATTTTTCGCTACTAACATCTGGGAACCTAAGATTAGGTGGCTTTGTAACCTGTTGCAAGGTGGCTCGGCACCTTTAAAAGTTTGTGAATTCGCTCTATGTCACACATTCTATTTGTGAATTACTAGTCGAGGGTATATAAATATTGATAATTAATATATAAGCTTCATGATTGTACAAAACAATAACATAAATAATGGATTTATGAAGACAATATAAAACTAGAAATATTACATATAGGAAATGAAGATGTATATGGAGAGCATAATATTATAATGTGTAATATCCTTCATATTTTGTCCTCATAAGGAAATATTGGGCTACTGGCAATCTTTCGATGTGTAACTCAGTTGCAACATAATTAATTCATAATTCATTTTTGTTTATTTATATCACTCTAAGGTAAAGGGAAATAAACTGATATGTTATTAGCATTATGGGTTTGTTTTTATTTACGAGATAGTTCATCGAGTAACAATGTAAGAGGAATACTTTCAATGGATTTCAAGGAACACTTAAGGGTAACTTTGAAATTTAAGATAGCATTTTATACTAACAACTCACGTAACATAACAAAATAATGCTTACTAATTTCGCAGTATTATATTATTAACGTTAACGAAATATTTTGTAGGACAGTTGAAGAAATTCTAAAGTTTCAGAATTAACAGTTTTTTATGTATTAACATTATTTTACATATATCTGAATTCATGTCCGCTTACTTTGATGATACTTTAGAAATTCTGATTTACTAATACTGTAAAAATATAATTATTCAATTTATAAACTCGCTTACTTGTTTGTTACTAATCATAATGCGTAAATATGTGGTAAAATTCTACATTATGTTTAAAGCTGTAAGTTCCTTTCTAATTTAAACTAATCCGTGAAAAGTAGTCCATTTCCTACATGAAAAGTTGGTTTAAAATTGGTCAAAAATGGAGAAGTTTTAGAATATGTGCCAAGTCGTAAGGTTATAGTGTTAATTTTTTTATGGAAGTATTTTTTTGCAAGATTTTATGCCAATAGGTACGCTCTATTAATTATTATTTCTTATTAGTTGAAATTGATAAAGTATGACCTTGTTTTTAGTTAAACAACATATACCTATAACCTGATACAGGTAATTGATATCATAATCGGTTCCTTGTAAAGATGTACCTATATAGCACGGCGATATCACATTGCACTGTTAATACTAGTTGTTCTAATTTTTCAGTAATTATCGGCCAGATAAACCCCTACTCCCTAGGCCAGTCCATTTACAAGAACATACCTGCCAAATATGACTATGACCATCATGACCAGTTGCTGAAATATATTATGTGCTGTTAGTTTTTTCTAAAATAAAAACTGATAAAAAGTTTCTCACTCATTTACATGAACACGTTTCAATTATTATTTAGTTTGATTTATTGGTAAAACTAGACTGTTTTGCCATTTGAGATTTAAATTAGGCTAGGCACGAACATGTACCAGTTATAACTTTCGTAAAAAAACATAAACCGATATTGTGATCTAGTCTAGTAATGGTGATGTGGAAAAAGGGGCTCAGCCCACGTCGGATAATCGGTGGCCGATTTTATTTTGGTGCAGAAAATGAAACATACAGATTGCTCATGTGATGTCATTGCTGTGTTTGTGTCATTGCTCATGACACAAAGTCGGTCAAAATTTTTATCAAAGATTTTCGGTTAAAAATGTGAAGAAGTCACAAAGTCAGTGATAAAGTCGATTATCGGACCTACAAAAAGTCTGACGTGGGCGTAGCCCCTTGCTGCTTATTGACTTGAGCTGCACTGTAGTAACTAGTAACATCAAGCACGAAGGTGGTATGTTTTCAGGTGAATTGATATTCGAATTGTAGGGCTTCTTCCTCCTGCCCTTGTCCCACGCTATGTGGGATCGGCACAACATGTTTTCTTCTTCCACTCACTTCTGTTATCCGTCAACCTATCATTCACCCCTTATATACGCATATCCTCTTTCACACAATCCATCCATCTTTTCTTTGGTCTCCCTCTACTCTTTTTTCCTTCCACATGCATATCTATCATTCTTCTCGTAATATGCCTTTCTTCCCTCCGCATTACATGCCCATACCATGCTAGCCTATTACTGCTCATCTTTTCTATCACTGGCGCTACTTTCAAACTTCCCCTTATATATTCCTAATCTTATCCATTCTAGTCACACCACACATCCATCTCAACATTCGCATTTCGGTCGCATGTACTTTTCTTTCATCCGTCCTTTTCACCGCCCAACATTCTGAACCATACAATGCGACAGGCCTAACGACTGTCTAATTGTAGGGCTTACAAACGTTATTGGTTTTCTTGCACGTTGTTTGTGTATTTATCTTATCACGAAATCATGGTTTCTAGAAAGGTTTTATTAGTTAGGTAGCTTGAGTTATATTAACTATATCTAATAGATCAACTAAGTAGGTAATTATCAGATTAAAAAAATGCAGACGCAATTCTGTTAAAATCTCATTATGGCTAAACCTTTGTGTATGATTTGCATGTAATATAATAATGTTAGTCGAAGCTTTTCTCTGTTCCGTTAGAATGAGCTACTTTATTGCATGTTTGTTTATTTAATCCAAAAGTTTCATGCCTTTAGTTTATGAAAATATATAATTAAAATTGATTAATTGAGTATGCGAAACTTTCAGTTAATACGTCAAAAATTATAAGAACCTACTTAAACTTACAAAGGGATTTGAATAGGGCCTACCTCAAGGCTCAATACAAAAATATCTAAACCCCCTAAGCGTTTCGGTTTCGGTATTCGGTGCAAAGTTCAAAGATAGGATAGCGGAAATCTTTGAAGCGAAACGAAATACTTTTAATCTAAAGGCACGTGACTTTTCAAATAACGCCTTCACTTATCTCCATGCATATCACGTTTTCTTTTCATTTTAGGTGTTTTCAACTTTTTCGGGTGCCCGATTGTTTTCTCGTTTAAATGACCCGTGGCGCATGAATCCTTGGACTCCACTCGCATCTTGAAAGCTTGCTAGAGATAATGGATATGCTCGCAATGATGAGTATTGTTTTTATTTATTAGTATTTATACCTACACTTTTATACCGCGCTGTCTTCACGCTACATGTGCCAAAGACCATAATGTATCTCGTACATTTTGATACCTAGATTTTCCAAAATATTTTTTAGGTTTATTCCTTCACTTTTTAGTTCAAAATCTAAATGATCCACTGAGCGGCTGTAATATTTTTGTTTACAAATGAATCTTACATGTACCTAAGTTGAAATAGGCGGAATGCAATATATTGTCTTATTACATAACATACATCAATACTGCATGCGAAAGAAATATTGTATAATGGCACAAACATTAATAAATACAAGTCGCCGTTATAATTTCGTTCCTTATAGGCGCGGACAATGACTGAGTGCATATTTATTAATTTTTATTAACTTGACATTTCATGTAGAGGTCAAACAAGGCAACTATTTCGGTAGGTAATATTTTTAGGATAGCTACTGTACAATGGCTGTTGTATAATAGCTACTGAACTAGATGATGAAGCGCGACCAAATTATTTTATATTATCTGTGTCGCATTTTACGTACTATATTTTTTATACCTAAATAATATGAATTTTTTTTTCATTTTCGGCTTAACGTGTTGTGATATTTTAATAGTATAGCGTATGGTAAGTCTGAAGACAACAATATTATTATTGATTGATTAGAAAATTTGAATGTAGAAACTACATTTATATTACTCGTTTTGTTTTTGTTTGTAGATTTTTATTTTATACTTCTACACATATTAGAAATAGGTAGGAGATAGAATACTTCTTGTATTTTACTTTTCTTTATTAATAATTGTATAATTGTAAGGTAAACTATTAGACAATAATAAGAAATATTGGATTAGTCTTACAGGCCAAAAAGAAAAAATACATTCCATGAAAAAGCCAAAAAAAAATTATTGTGCAAAAATAAAATAAAAAAATGTCATACCACAGCGTAAGTACTTCTCTGGCTGTGCTAGTACTATCATAATTTAACCATAAACTTAATTTATTTCATTTAATGTTCATATAAAAAACCTATTTTGATTTCCAGACATAGATTGTACATAGAGGTAAAGGTAGTTTATTAAGAACCACAAGTATTCCTGTTTTTGTGCTTACTTTACAAATCGTAGTTAAACAGACCAAATGCATTGAAAGTTATTGAATAAGTAATTTTGTAATGTTATTTAGATTAAAAGATCTTAGTCACCTGCGTGAAGGCTAAAAAAATCATAAATTTTGCTTTCAAAACAAACAAACAAACAACAAACAAAATATATTTTCCTCTATATTAGTTTAGAAAATATAAATCATTTGTTATAATCGTGGTTTGGACAATACACTATTATTACTTACTGTTCATTTTTAATTCAATAAAATATTTTACATTAGGAATTGAAAAGGTTGTGAATTACACATAATAATTGTGATTTAAAACGCATTTTTATGAGTTTTGCTGCTTTAAATATAGGGGAGATTATTATTTGACCAGACAGTAATTTAATATTAAACTGACTTATGTAATAAATAATTTGTGATATGGCTATCGTTTAACTGGTTGGCAAAATATTAATGTTTTGGTTTTCAATAATAATTTTGTACAGCAACAAAGTTAGTTTAAATTAAATTGTGAAAATGCTCAGTAGAGGAGCATTTTTTGTTATTCCTTGCAGTAGTGTATTTAATAACAAAATGGTATCTTAGGAAAATACTTATAAAAATAATTTTTACATAACTATTCACATATATATTTGCTTTAACATTTTTTCTACTTAACTTCGAAAAAAAAAAAAAATTGCGTGCAAGCACTAATTAAATGCCATGCCGGACCGAACGAGAATCCTCACACGCGATTGGTTGGCCATGTCACATGACTTCCGCGCCGATCATTGCAAATTTTTCAATACAAGCGCAAACAATCTTTTTTTAATATGCGAACCCCCATGAATAAAATGCTATATAGATATAATTTTACCGCTAACCAAAATTATTCAACCTACCAACCAACCATTTAACCAACTTGCCAACCAATTAATTAATTTGCATCGTGACTATTTATTTACCAAATACATAATATATCAAGCACAAAACATTTATTTTAGTTGCAAATCATTTTAAGATTAAGTGCAAATCAAGTGTTGCAAATGTTTTAATTATTACAAACCGTAACATTATAATCAAACCAATTTTTTTTGTTTACCAAGTAGATTAATCGCAAATCACTTTATTTACTCCCTTTATTATTAGGTATAATATTGTGAATTGTATATTACAACCCGCGTTCTGTTTATTGTACCTAAGTAGTTACGTTGATGGTACTATGTCAAGATCCCGCGTGCCCTAGCAACAACTGTAAAAAAACAAACTCATTCCGATGAACGATGTAAACTTATGTGTAACGTACAGACAAACAGACATAACATAACTGGATATAACTGAGAATTTAGGTAAAGGAGACGGTTCAGATTTGTAGATTTGTATTAGTTGTATGATTTGTATTTGAAGGCCAAGTCTTGTACAAGCAGAGAAATGAAGGAAAATAAAATACTAGACCAGTTTTTATTGGTCAAATCTACGAATTCGTCGTAATTTCAGTGCTAAAATTATTTAATCTATCCAAGTTATGGAACACTAAACATGAGTGGGTAACAATGGCGGATTTATATTTTTAGACGTTTTCAAAAGAAAAACGCGTTATTTTGACAGTGACTGTCAGAAATGACATTTGATACATTTCGCGCCTACTGCCTTCTCTATGGCTGAAGGTTGCCATCTTGGAAACGTATCGAAAACTTGCAATTCATTTTTATTTTTTTGCTTGTTATTTACTTTACTGTTCTAAATTATTATATTTGTAATAGAATCTATGTATTTTCCTCTATTCATGGTAGAGTGTACAAGAGTAGGCCTTAAATGAACCTTTTCCTTTACAATATTTCATGTCTCCTTGAAAAATTAATTGTAATACATGAAAGTATTCCTCTGTAAGGTAATATGAAGCGTAGTATTATTGTTTTTATTTATAAGTATTTACTTATATATTTTTTTTTATTAAATTTAATTATTGTTATTGTATTTTTAGTCGGATAATGTAGTGAATATCTTCACACTTCTTTCGAATTTGGCCATTAAATTCATAATTAAATTAGCTAACAATAAACGAACATTCCACTTTAACTTTTTGTTGAAAATGTACTCGTATTTATATTGTTCTATTTAATATTATATGATTTAAATATCTTACGAGAGATTATCTGAAGGGTATAATATATTTTCCGAAATAAATAGTTTGGAAATTTAGGAATTGTTTAAGCCTTTAAGGTGATATTTACACTAGCTATTCTCATAACAGAAATATTTATTGCAAGAGCCACAAATTTAACGATATGCAAAATGTTTAATATAATATTCCATCACAAATTTTTGGCCTTAATTGAATACTTGTTAATGTATAACTTATAGCAATATTTTTGTTACTACTAGTAAATAAGTTACTAACTTGTATAATATTATATTTAATTTTAGAAATAAATATAGAATCAAATACATGTTGTTTCTTTTTGTTTAATATTTGTGAATATTTGCGAAATATAAATTTTGCGAAAGGTAAATGTCCAATATACCTTGCCAACCTTAGCGCAATAATTGCAACCGTCGCTATTAGCTGAGCTTTAGTATTAAAAATTCCAGCCATTAAAGATTTTTTTTTAATTAACGCTATTATTGATTAAATCTGCATAGTTTGGAAATTTTGTACTATGAATTGAGATTGTACTAATCGAAGTTATTCAAATATTTATTTGAGTTTTGTGAGATATAAAATGAAACAAGTGATATTATTTGATACTTGAAGTAAATTTTACGTTAGTTTACCGTTTGTAAAGCATCGCGCTATGTTAACCAGTGAAATGTATATTTTTAAATAATGGATAATATGTGCACACCGAAGCCAGCATACCGCTGACTTTAAATCGTTCCAAAAAATATCCGTTTACTGAATTTCTTTGTAAAGGCCGTAGCGGTTCATTGGTTTCGTTTTGTACATATCATTATTTGAAATCGTTGCAACAAACCTGCACAGTAAAGCAAACCGTAACAGAGTTACAATCATTCTACTGCGCAAGTTTGTTACGTGACTCATCAGTACCGAACTAATTAAACCCGCGTGCGGGCTGACAGACGAATAATTCAACCTTTCAAAAAAAAAACATTCAAATTTGTGATCTGAACGTGTCTTCTTATCCAGCAATCTCAAAGCAGTTAAATTATTTAAGGTGAGACCTGTCAGTTCGGACGTGACAACGTACTATCAAAACTTCAGGTTATTGCTCACTAATATTCATTTTCATTTCAGTGAACAGGGAAGCGGTAACGAATAGCCAAGAACCAGCGAACCCCCGGCCGCCAGAGCCGACGCGTCCCCCTCCGCCCGCGCGCCCTCCCGCCGCCCCGCACTACCACGCTCCGCTACCACAAGCACCGCCCACTTCTGGAGGTCTTTTCTCCTCAATCAAAGATGGCGCTGGAAGTTTTTTGAAAAACTTAAAGGATACTTCGACTAAAGTAATGCACACAGTCCAGCAGTGAGTTTCCGACACATTTTCGTTTTTTAGGGTTCCGTACCTCAAAAGGCAAAAACGGAACCCTTATAGGATCACTTTGTTGTCCGTCCGTCTGTGTGTCAAGACCCTTTTTCTCAGGAACGCATGAACGTATCAAACTGAAATTCATATCAAATACTGTCCCTTGGAGCTGTGAAAAAATCAAACTTCTAAGCCAACGCAATCAAAAGATACTGCCGTTCATGCTGCAAATTTTCGACACTCAAAGATCTAGAGTAAATATCTTGAAAGATTTTGAGTTCACGGGAAGTACCCTGTAGGTTTTGATTCCCTTGCGAGTGTCGAAAATTTGCAGCATGGACGGCTGTATCTTTTGATTGCGTTAGCTTAGAAGTTTGATTTTTTCACTTTTCATTTCAAGTACCAGTTGAAGTTTGATTTTTTCACAGCTCCAAGGGCCGGCCACCACATCGTAGACGGCCTACCACGTCACAGTTTGTACGGAACCCTCGGTGCGCGAGTCCGACTCGCACTTGGCCGGTTTTTTTAAATTACTCAAATGCTAATATTTAACCTTTTTTATTTTATTTCAGATCCATAGCGCGCGCAGATTTGGATATAAGCTACATAACAAGTCGCGTAGTGGTGATGTCTTATCCCTCGGAATTGTTAGAGAGCGCTTACAAAACTAATCATATAGAAGATGTCAGGGTAAGTCTAGTCTTTGACCTTTTTCTTTTCTTGGAACCGTGGGACTTTTTTCACAAATGTTAAATTTTTTGGGTAACTTGTTCCGCCCATTATGCCCATTGCTCTAAGTTAATTTTTCAGACGATGAGTTTCTAAAAAACGTCATAATACTGACTTATTTATAAACAGAAGCTTGAATAACTAACCCCATGTAAGCTTTGCGTTGTCCGTCAGTTAAAAATTTGTGTAGGGTGTTTCTCAATCGCATGAAAAAAATTACGTTATGGCAATTTTTGTATTGGAAATCTGTCAAAACTTGTTCGTCAGTTGAAGTTTTTTGCAATTGAGAACAGGTCCTAATAAATAGTTTTATTGAACAGCTGTACCTAGAGAGCCATCACCCGGGGGGTAAATACTGCGTGTACTCGGTGCACGACGCGCGCGCCCGCTTTCCGCGCCGCCAGCTCGTCACGGACACGTCTCTGTGGCCCACCGAGGAGCACCGAGCGCCGTTGCTAGCGCCATACTACGCGCTGCTACAACACATGTATCAGTACTTGGGGAAGGACGATAAATCTGCACTCGTGATCGCATGTCAGGTAGGTTTTGACAATCCAATACATCTTGACGCCTCGTTCCAGACGCGGACTGTGGCGCTGGTTTTTAGTGGGTATTCTGCTTCATCTGAGAGTCCCACATACCCGCCTTGTGTGGGATGCGTAAATGCATGTTTCCAGCAGGTAAAAGAATTGTAAGTTTTGAAAGCTTGAGCGATGTTGTACGCCAGAAAAGGCCGGGTGCATGCTGTGGATACCACCCCACTAGCAAAGGCCAAGCGATTTAGCATTCTGGTACGGTGTCGTGTAGAAACCGATTAGGAATTTGGGTTTAATATAACTGACTAAACTCTATTAGTTCTCTACCGCCTTAGATGGAATTAAAAAGAATATAAATCTAAACATTATGATACAGGATTGGTTATGGTTGTATTTTAAATGCGAAAATGTGTATTTCTAATATTGGATAGAAGCAGGCGTTACTTTGCGGAAGTCCATGACAATGAAAAAACTAAAAGTTTAATTCGCTATTATCCGCCACAGAAGGCAAATCTATGTGGTACAGTATGAATCTCGAACCTGATCCCCGCGACATTCACCACACCACATAAACCCTCAAAAATACCCCCAACGTACGTTTCACTCCGATACCGGAGCATCTTCAGGAGATGTTGCCTTCACAATGGACGATTGTAAAGTGCCTTACAATCATGTTAATTCATAAATATTTATTCAATTTAGGTAGGTACACTACACTTATTGACGTCCAGTTACATAAAAACCGGCCAAGTGCGAGTCGGACTCGCGCACCGAGGGTTCCGTACAAACATGTAGTAAGTTTTAAATTATTAAAGAAACTACTTACTAGATCTCGTTCAAACCAATTTTCAGTGGAAGTTTGCATGGTAATGTACATCATATATTTTTTTCAGTTTTATCATTCTCTTATTTTAGAAGTTAGAGGGGGGGGGGGGGACACACATTTTACCACTTTGGAAGTGTCTCTCGCGCAAACTATTCAGTTAAGAAAAAAATGATATTACAAACCTCAATATCATTTTTGAAGACCTATCCATAGATACCCCACACGTATGGGTTACATGAAAAAAAAATTTTTTAGTTTCAGTTCTAAGTATGGGGAACCCCCAAAATTTATTGTTTTTTTTTTCTATTTTTGTAAGAAAATCTTAATGCGGTTCACAGAATACATCTACTTACCAAGTTTCAACAGTATAGTTCTTATAGTTTCGGAAAAAAGTGGCTGTGACATACAGACGGACAGACAGACAGACATGACGAATCTATAAGGGTTCCGTTTTTGCCAACTTTGGCTACGGAACCCTAAAAAAATATGATGGTGATAATCTGTTACGGTATCTTAAAACTACGAGGGTTCCAAAGGCGCCCTGGTCTGAGGAGAGCCCACAACAAACTCAGCCGTGGGTTTTTTTTCATTATCACCATCTCACAAATCATTTTAACTAAGGAACTATCAGAGCCATTAGAGCAAATTATTGCTGCCTTCCTTCTTCTTTATCCTTTAGCTTCCTTGTCATTTAAGTAATCCTTCACATGGTAATAAGATTTTTCAATGAGTTAACGTTTTACGTTAACTTTGAACTTATTCAGAGACATCTTCAAATTGGGAATTAACCATCAATCCATCATTGGCTACTATCTTATGTTGAAATCTGTAGAGCGTACTTTGACTTTGCCGGCTTTAATTAAAGTTAAAACGGGATGGACTTTTATTCCACCATCCATGGGGGATGGAAATTGGAATGGATGGTGCGTATCATAAATCTGTCTTAGGTTAGTCAAAGTATGGTCTTTAGATCTCACACTGAGACTGCATCATCGCTTACCATCAGGTGAGATCGCAGTCAATGGCTAACTTGTAGTAGAAAAAAAATATCCTTAATGCTTCAAAGTGTATCGTTTTACTTGTCGCAGTGAGTCCTTTGGTTACAGAGAAATGAAAGTATAGTACATTATTGCAGCGGCCAGCAAAACAGGCATTGAAGGACGAACGTGTAAATGTGGGCCGAGGCGAAGCTGAGGCAAACATACGTAAGTCCATCAATGCCTAGTTGTGGCCAAAGCTTGTATAGTACTTTTCTCAAATAATGCGCGGAAATTAAAACTAAGTAGTACCTAGACAGAACTTCGATTTCGATTTTTTTTCATTCTTCCATTGAACAAAATTTTCATAGGCTTTCAAATATTCTTGTTTCGATTTTGGCGGTAACAAGTTTTCTATTATGGCTCTTGCCGCCTCTTGAATTTCAGGTGGCGTTAAAGTAAGTTCATCACACTCATTATCTTCACTTGAACTCATTTTGTCAAATACATTTCAAAATCAATAACGAACAACGAACAACAATAATTTTTCCCGCGTTAAAGTGTTCATTTGTTTTTTTTTTCAATAAACAGCTTTCTATTTGCAAGCTTGTTCGAAATTTAAATAAAACCTTTGATAAGTTACCTCCTTGGTTGCCATGTTTCGGAGTAAAAGATCGTTCCATTTTAAATTACACGACACTAGGTACTAGACAATCTCGCATTGTAAAGTCGACATCTCCTGAGGATGCTCCGGTGTCGGGGCGAAACGTGCGTCGAGAATAGTATAAAAGTCTTGTGTGGTGGTGCATGTGAGTGGTGGTGGCATTGCTTGCTTGGGAACTTAGCTGTCTTGCTTGGTGAAGGTAAACGGTGCTTCGCTTTTAATTGCATGCTTGACCATACAGATTTTTTTTCTGTTGGCGGATTATAGCAAAGTAATTGTATTCTTTTCTTGCTAAATCATGAACTTCCGCAAAGTAACGCCTGATTCTATCCAATACTATGTAATTTATTTGGCCGCTAAACCACGACAGATATGGATTTTCTTACAACTTTTGCCGGCCGCTGCTCGCATGTATTTGACCAGGACCCGTATTCTCTAACTCAGTGACTATCAAAAATGAAAGCCACTGACATATATGTAATATCCATTGAAGGTTTACTATGAAATAAAAAGTAACATTTCATAGTAAACCTTCAATGGATATTACATATATGTCAGTGGATTTCATTTTTGATAGTCACTGAGTTAGAGAATACGGGCCCAGTTGTCAAATAATGCTCAAATTTCCAAGCATGTTTGAGAAAATAAATTTGTATACAGGACGGTAAATCGAGATCCTGTATGTTGCTGTGCGGTCTCCTAATGTACGCGAAATTGGTTACGCTGCCTGAAGATGCCCTGCAGATATTTGGCGTGAAGAGAGCACCCATCAACATGCCGCCCAGTCAACTCCGATATCTGTACTACCTGAGCAATATTATTAGGTATTATATGATTTATTTATTCATAACGCATTTAGGCAAACTTTAAACTGCAATGCAAGAGTTTGAAGCAAGAGTGAAACCCAAAAAGTTCACTTCACTTCACTCTGGAAAAGGTATTATAAACTTTACCAAACATGGAGGATTTTGTATACTAGATCTTCGAGTTAAGTTTTTCTAACAAATAAGTAATAAATACTAATTTTATCCTGCTATTTAATTTATGTAAAATAATCGGACTCATTCAAATCATGAAGGTCATTAAAATCGTGAATCTCTTGAGTTGATTTAGTAAAATGTGTTATGTTTATACCTTTAGTAACAGTTTTATACAGCTTATAGTGTTGTTTCAGACCAGAGCCTATACTCCCGCATTTTAGGCCCGTCTCATTGGTCTCACTTACCGTGCAACCCGTGCCACTTTTTACTAAGGCAAGGTATGTATTATCAGGGCCTGGTTAAACGATGCGCGACGGCAGTGAAGGGTAACCACGGTGACTCGTTATCACAGAATCTAGAGATATATAATGTTCAGGGCCAATTTCAAAATAAAAATTCCCTCTTATGGGCAACTTCTCTACATAATATTGAAAAACAAAAAAATGTACTAAATTTTTTTTGAACTTTTTTGTTCTAAAATTTTATAAAAAGCTTAATAATTTCACGGAAATAATTTTAGTTTTTTCAATAGTATTTATTTCAATCAAAGCTTTTCAAAATTTTCAATGTATCTAAGACACAGTCTACATCTGTTATTAGTAGGTAGTAGTAGACTATTCGTGTGATAACCGGACCGCCGTGCATTGCGCGACGCTAACTCGTTGTCCTAGGTGAGCGATAGAAGCGACGCGATGCAATACGAGTTACGACGCCATAGAAACCTGACGTATCTACGCGACAATGTCTGGCGTCGTATCGCGTCGCGTCGCTTCTGTCGCTCACCTAGGATAGCGGATGAGTGTCACGCGTCGCCGTCGCGTAATGGTCTAACCAAACTTGTCGACGCGGAACTGGCTTAAGCCAGTTAAAAAAGCAGTTATGTGAGCTTTATGTTTACGGCATTAAGAGTGAAAACGCGGCAAAACATCGCATCGCGTTCACCGGGGCCGTCGCCCGCCCCGGTTTCTTTACTCTTAATACCAATGTACATAAAGCTTTTTCTGAGCGTCGCGGAAACCGGTTCCGCGTCAATATATGTGATGAGACCCTTATTCTGTGTTCCATTAAGGTCATTGCCGTCGCGTTATCTAAACCAGAGCTTTAAAATTTTATAGAATTCAAAATAATAGTTTTAAATTTACGCATACATTTTGCATTTTAGAGATGGCTGTAGGCCATTTCTTGAAGTATTCAATGAAGATAGACTGATTTCACCTCCAACAAGAAGTTATGAAAGTATGCACCTGTACAACATGGCCGAAGGAAAGGTATTAATAAGTCATATTTCTTCAATTTTTTGCGAATAATATTTATCAGTATTTTCTGATCATAAGTAATGTATTGTGAAACGACCTGTATTGTGAAACTCAATTCCATCTTCCATATTTAGTACCCGTAACTTCGTCCGCATGGTTTTACGTTTTAAAAGATCCATTTGGCTCATAATCCTTTTCTAGTGCAGCCTTAGGGTGCCTTTCCACCAGAGATGTGCTACGTTGCTAGGCTACGGATGTGTGAAACCCACCAATAGGAACGCTTTATTTTCATAGCTTGATCGCGAGATGTTAGATGAAACGCTCCTATTTTTGGTGGGCTTGACAACAACCGTGGCTTAGCAACGTAGCACGTCTCTGGTGGTAAGGCATCCTCAGCGTACTGAAGTAATATTTCCTAAACACATCTCTAGGTCAACCAATGATGGCTGTGCGTCCCTTGTGAGTGCAATAAGAGCAGTACAATTTCAGTAGTCTTAAAGCTTAGCTTTTGTTTGATAATCACTTCTCCCCCAAGGTTGTCTGGAAGAGATTGCTTTAGCAATAAGACCACCTTTGCACCCTTCTGTTTTATCTTCTAACCTTTTTTTATTAACCGACTTCCAAAAAAGGAGGAGGTTCTCAATTCGGCGCGTATATTTTTTTTTTTTTTTTTTTTTTTTTTTTTAATGTATGTTACCGCATATCTCCGTGGTTTCCAAACCGAATTGAAAAATTTTTTTTTCAGTGGTTAGAGGAAGCTCGCGAGATGGTCCCATAAAAAAATTTGACTCCAAATCCTCAATCCTGATGCTGTAGGTATACTTACGACTCAAAACTAGGGAGTTAGGCAGTTTTGATCGTGAATTCATATAGTAGGTATCAAGTCACGTGTATACGATTCAACTCCAGTCCCGACTCCTCAACGCTGATGCTGCAGGGTACAGAACTCCTTAAAAATAGCGATTTAGGATTTTTTTATGGGGAATTCATATTGTGGGTGACAAGCAACGACTTCATACTTAAACCCAAGTCCCAACTCCTAAACCCTGATGCTGCAGGGTACAGAACTCCTTAAAAATAGCGATTTAAAACTTTTTTATGGGAAATTCATATTGTAGGTGTCAAGCAACGACTTCATACTTAAGCCCAAATCCCAACTCCTCAACTCTGATGCTGCAGGGTACTGCACTCATAAGCCGTGGGGATTAAGACTACACTAAAAAGTTAAAAATAAAAATTCTTTCCAAAAAACCGACTTCCAAAGCCACTGTAAAGTAAAAAATAATTTTGATTTCTACACACTATGTTGAAGGCGGGCGAGCCTGACGCGTCAACTGTGCCTATCTTTGTTATACTCGCCCGACTTCAACATAGTGTGTAGAAATCAAAATTATTTTTTACTTTACAGTGGCTTTGGAAGTCGGTTTTTTGGAAAGAATTTTTTGTCTTTGTTTTAAGTGTGTGCAATAAAGAGTAGGAGTTAATAAAGAGTCGTGATATCTATCTATCTATCAGTCAGCGCTTCTGTGAATGGAGTATGTGTACTTGTCCGGTATCAGGTCACTCTGCCGTTGGACAGTACGGTGGTGGGCGACGTGACAGTAGTGTTGTACCACGCGCGCCAGCAGCTGGGTCGGCTACAGCGCGTGCCCATGCTGTCAGTCGCTTTCCACACCGGCTTCCTGCGATACGACCAGCATGTCATCAAGTTCACCAGGTACCAACTATGCAACAGTCTAATGTCCAATATCAAGTCACTCTGACAGTACGGTGGTAGGCGACGTGACAGTAGTGTTGTACCACGCGCGCCAGCAGCTGGGTCGGCTACAGCGCGTGCCCATGCTGTCAGTCGCCTTCCACAACGGCTTCCTGCGATACGACCAGCATGTCATCAAGTTCACCAGGTACCAACTATGCAACAGTCTAATGTCCAATGTCAAGTCACTCTGCCGTTGGACAGTACGGTGGTGGGCGACGTGACAGTAGTGTTGTACCACGCGCGCCAGCAGCTGGGTCGGCTACAGCGCGTGCCCATGCTGTCAGTCGCCTTCCACACCGGCTTCCTGCGATACGACCAGCATGTCATCAAGTTCACCAGGTACCAACTATGCAACAGTCTAATGTCCAATATCAAGTCACTCTGCAGTTGGACAGTACGGTGGTGGGCGACGTGACAGTAGTGTTGTACCACGCGCGCCAGCAGCTGGGGCGGTTACAGCGGGTTCCCATGCTGGCCGTCGCCTTCCACACCGGCTTCCTGCGCTACGACCAGCATGTCATCAAGTTCACCAGGTACCAACTGTGCAGTAGTCTATTGTTCAATATCCAGTCACTCTACCGTTGGACAGTACGGTGGTAGGCGACGTAACAGTAGTGTTTTACCACGCGCTTCAGCAGCTGGGGCGCCTACTGTGCGTGCCCATGATGGCTGTAACCTGGACAAACTAAATTGACATTACTTAATGTAGTGCTGTCCCTTTCCGCAGGAAGCATTAAGTGCGAAAAAGATAGCAATATATTTAGAGCTGTCATTTTATTTTCGGTTAGAGATTGTGCTATGTGTATAATATATTTAATGACACTGTGAACATTTCTAAACTGAAGATAAACACGAACCGTTCATCCGTAGTATTTTTCTCTAGTTTTGCAAGGTTTTAGTTTTTTTCCTTAATAGCTTAATTTTTTAGGTCAGAAATCGACGGTATAGACGAAATAAGTGCAGTGAACGAGCATTTCTCCTCAAACGTATCCGTAGTAATCAGCCTCGTGGTACAGAACGGAGAGCGACGCAAGCCTCGCAGCGACATCTGGGAGGAAGACCACTCCTTTCCCATTCGAACGCCAGACGTGCTTTTCTCTACCACATTGGAAAGAGATGAGACCATTGATAACTTTGGTAAGCTATGTTCACTATACGATAACTTTCAAAATAGTGATTTGCAGCCACAACGCGAATAACACCCGTATTTTTAATAATATCCTCGAGATTTTCTTAGTTGGTAAATATCTCCTCGACTTGAGCGATTTCCTTACACCCATATTCTAAGTAGTTTCCTCAGAACCCCCTCGACTCAAAGCTACCTTGAATACCTTGAAAGTTAATTCCTCGACTTGAGTAAGGAAATCGAGGAGATATTTACGCAACGAGGAAATCTCGAGGAAATTATTAAGAATACGGGTGTAAGTCTCGTGCCATGTCATAGTGGGAGAGGGCGTCATTATCTGCCCGGTTAAGTCAAGTGTCTTTCAAGATGTCAATAGGGATGTCTATGGACTATGTCAAAAATAAATTATTTCTTACTGATAATTAAATAGAGGGTCTTCCAAAAGACCTAAAATTCACATCCTCAGTTGGTTTTAAGTTCGATAACCATTTTAAACTGTAAATTAAAGAAAAAAAGTGGGTTGAAAATTTTATGACGTCACAAATATGTATTTCGTACAAACTTCCATACTAGAAGCGCGTTTTTAAGTTTGATAAAGAGTTGACGATGTGATTGAGTTCTCATCATACCTATTAGAGTTGGTCGCGGCGGGAGTCACGCCTGACTCACTCATGCCAAAGCGACTATCCGTATTTCGGCTGCGATCTCAATGGCGATGGCAAGAGACTTTCTAACTCCCTCAGTCTGTTCTATGGGAGGATCTATGGCTCTGAGTTCATATACTTTCCGAGGGAGTGTAACACTGACTATTCCGAACCCTATATAAAGATTTCATTGTGAATTGTACTGTCATATTATTAAGCTAGTATATAGTATTTCCTAGTAGTAATGCTATTTTAAAATAGACTATTTTAGTTTAAAACAACATCTCTTATCTGTTGCTATTTTAAAATAGCACCAGATAAGAGATTTTGTTTTACTAAATATGATCAATGATATGATGATAATATGATGAATTCAAAATTTAGCTATTAGGTTCATATTTGTTTTACGCAAATATGACCATGTCTCCGAATTTCGTTCAAAGTTCAAGTGGTTACCCATTCGATTTCGCCGGAATCTGCATATTGTTCCTCTTCTGTACTGTGTATTGTTCAATCCCATGACTCCTGGTTATTTAAAGGATATGTTTAAATATCTCGGGCATGATAGACCAGATAGGGTCCTTCGGTCGGCCGGTAAACTTATTCTTGAGGTGCCTATGCATCGGACTTAATATTTCCAAAGTTCATTCGCACTCAGTGGAATGAACTTCCCTCACATATTCATCGTGCTAAAACCCTTAATAAATTTAAAACTAAACGCGCGCCTGCCAACAACGCTCCGCTGCCGCAACGCGTTGTGATTGTCCGGGCTTGAGTTAATGTATTTAACATTGTATGTTTATGTATTTATGCAGCTAGTCTACGACGAGACCCAACATTGCCTTCCTCAAGTATGTTATATATGTATCTATTTGTGTGTAGACATAGTGCGTGTTATTATTGTGTCTATTGTTTTCTGTACCTACTCAAGCTTATCCATATATTTCAATATACTTATTATAACTTGATATTTTCTATTGTTTACCATAAAGTAATACAAAAATTAAAAAAAAAACTAACTTTTTGCATGTTGCATAGCATTTTTTAATTAGTATTGAAGTTCACTTTGAAAAAATTATCATCTAGTTGGTCTTCATGACACCACCATTTAATTATAGTAAAAATGTCAATTTGAAGTTTTAACACTGCAGCAACGTCCACGCATTCGTTTGGATTGCCTTCCGCTGTTACTCCTTCTATTTGTCCGAGACTTTAACCATTCATCGGTCAACAGTTACCGCGGATTATCCATCAAAGGAGCCCGAGAAGCGTCCCCCGCGCCCTGCGCCGCCCGCCCCGCAGCGCCCGCCGCCCCCGCACTCAGACGCCCAGGGCCCCGCTACGAACACCGCGGATTTCTTAAACCTAGCATCGGCGAAGCTATCGCAACAGGAATCCAAACCGGCGAGTGAAAAATTGAAGGGTCAAGAATCGTTCGACTTTTTCGGTATGCTGGAAAAACCGATCGATGAATCGTTCGGCGATTTCCTCAGTGGAGCCGGCAACGTGACCGAAAATCCGCAGGTAATAAATAAAGGCAATAAATTAATAGAAGCTTATAAGCTCCTCTCGCATATGTCTCTTTTCATTTGGTTTTGCCCATAGTTCAATACGCTGTGCCTAGTGCGAATTGGCAGACTTCAGTACATACCTATGAGAACTCGGGCATGCAGGACGTTTCCTTACGATGTTTTCCTTCACCATAAGATTAAATGATAGACAGGCATATTATTAGCTACAATCCTATAGTATACTAGCTGATGCCCGCGACTTCGTCGGCGTGGTTTAAGTTTTTTTAAATTCCCCCGAGAACTCCAAGACTTCCCGGGATAAAAAGCAGCCTATGTCACTCAACTATACCCATGCCAAAAATCACGTCGATCCGTTGCTCCGTTGCGGCGTTATTGAAGGACAAACCAACAAACAAACACACTTTCGCATTTATAATATTAGTAGGATGACTGTTTGTGACACCATCATTGAATAAATTTATTTTCTTTCTGTCTTTCTTTAAATAATATTTAAGAGCTTAAAACTCTTATCTCTGAAATATTCAAAGTACTACCAGAACTACTAACCCGAATAGGACGCCAAAGTCTAAACCACTAGTCTGTCATCGCTTTTTATGATGATAATCACAATAGGCATGATGACAGTAACCAAGAATCAATGAAATTATGAATTTATCTAATGAAATAGGATTCATGGATTATAAAAAACGTATTTATTTTTCTATTTCGAGTGAGATTGCTATTTATTGGAGTTTATTGGAGTTTACTCCTTAAGAATCGATTTTCATATATAAGGCGCCCGGTATGAGAAAAATATGAGAGGTAAAATCTACTGATGAATGACCTCGTTACTTTTTTGGTGCGCACCTATTTGGTTGTGACGTAAGAGTGAGACGTACATAGTGTATGCTGCAAGGCGACTATACCTATATGTTATTGGGCTTGTTTGTTTCTATCAGTGTCAATGTACTTATATTGCTGTTTTTGTTATACATATCAATATAGCTATTTATGCAACTGTATCGTAATGAAGGTCATTTTAATTCGAGTGCTGTTTTTTGATACGAGGCTTGCCGAGTATCAAAATAGGATAGTACGAGTAAACTCCAGTCGTGCGTCGGAGCTGACACACACAATTTTTTTTGATAAAATAAAACTATAAAATACAGTAATCCGCCATATTGCATAAAACACAAAGAAGCGAATGACGTCACAATTGTTTGTTTTCGAGCTTTGAAAATCACACTAATTGCTTACTGCACACTGCACAGAGTACATTGGTAAAAACAATTGTGACGTCACAACGACGCCATGACACCGCCGAACGTTTTGGCGTGAATTTTAAAATTTAAATTTCAAATGCTAATTTTATCTATCAAACTTTATTTTTCTGCTGAAATAAGATATTTTTTCGAAATAGTAGATACTTCCGAACATAATCTGACCATTTTTCAAAATCAGTCATCATGCCTATTATAGGCATGTCTGCAGCGGGTAGCCCTCGTGGTTTTGTGGGGTCGTATCGCTAGAGCATCATTAAAGACCGGCTCAAATCGTATATGCCAAGTTTCTTCCAAAGTTATGGTCGCTTTCGCCGCAAATTTTACAGTAGTGAAAAATGGTTCGAAACTGTACAATTTTTAATACCTTTTATATACTTTTTCAGCCGTTTTCTTCCGAAGCTATATTCGGTGACATTCCCGCGCCGCCTCCTGCCACGTCGAGCAACGTGAATTCGAGCGACCCTCTCACCTTTGACCCATTCGGGCTGAACGATCCGCTGCCCAAGCAAGAGCCATTGCTAGCTCCGCTGATTAAAGAAGATGGTAAGTTTGATTGTACAAAATAATTCTACATACGAGGACCTTACCTGGGAAAATCGTACGAGACAATTCGTACGAGGTAAAACTCAGATTTTTTCCTCTAGAATAGATGGAAAGATAGAGTACTTTTAGGTAATTATTTTAGCAAGTGTTGAACATTCGGACATTGAATATTGAACGGTTCCAAATATGTTTAGGTAGTTCATCTCAGCAGGAATGTTGTAAGAAAGATATCGTGGTTCGAATCCCTCTCACAAAACTCGCACTTTCGCATTATTAGGTTTGTTTTTATTTTTTAAATAGAATAGTGAAAGTAACTATTTTTTACGGGATATGAGATGCCCAACAAGCGGTTTGTTGTTGACAGATAGAAGGCTTTGTCCGTCCAATTCCTTGATGTGTAGTATGCTTTTTAAGGGGCTCAATCGAACATTTTTTTTTTTATCCACTACAAGTGAGCCCTTGACTGCGATCTCACCTGATGGTAAGTGATGATGCAGTCTAAGATGGTAGCGGGCTAACCTGTTAGGGGCATGGCAGTTATATTCAACCCATACCCCTATTCGGTTTCTACACGGCATCGTACCGGAACGCTAAATCGCTTGGCGGCAGGTCTTTGCCGGCAGGGTGGTAACTAGCCACGGCCGAAGCCTCCCACCAGGCCAGACCAGGGAAAATTCTGAAATTATAAATTCCCAAATTGACCCTGCCGGGAATCGAACCCGGGACCTCCGCACGTTAAGGCAACAGCGCTACACACTGCGCCACGAGGTCGTCACTTCTGCCCCCCGATTGTGTAAGGAAATCGTAATCGTAATCGTTTGTCGAAAGTATAATTCGAACTAGGAGTTCATAGATGTTCATATATGAATTCCTTAAACAGTTCGAGTAATGCGTTATAAGCTGTCTAAAAATAGAATTATGTTCAGTGCGTCCGCAAACAGCAACAACGGAGCAACCCCAGAACAAGCGGGACCCGTTCGCCGACCTGGGCGTGCTAGGCGCAGGGTTGGCGACCACGACTCCCGCGGCCACGCCGCTGGTGACGCCGCTGGCCACGCCGCTGGTCACGCCGCGAGACTCGCCCGCGCACACCCCTGCGCACCAGCCGCACACGCCCGCCCGCTCGCCGGCACACCAACCCGATTATAGGTATGTTCTATACAAGTTTACTTTCTAATGTATACTTACTAATATTATAAATGTGAAAGTGTGTTTATTTGTTGGTTTGTACTTCAATCACGCCGCAACGGAGCAACGGATCGACGTGATTTTTGGCATGAGTATGGTTGAGGACCTGGAGAGTGACATAGGCTACTTTTTATCCCTGAAAATTAAAGAGTTCCCGCGGGAATCAAAAACCTTAATCCACGTGGACGAAGTCGCGGGCTTTATCTAGTTAGTAACATCTTCTTAAAGGTAGTTGTACGTAACAGTAAATAACTTTTGTTTTGTTTGAATAAGTTTTCCAGTATTATGTAGAGAAGTGGCCCTTTAGAAGTTATTTGTATTTTTATTAACCCTCAAATTCTGCTGAGCCTACTGTGAAAGCGCATGTCAAACGATTACGCTGGTTAGACTACGTTGACAACCCTAACCAGTGTGTGTTCTGATACGCGCTTGACCATTATGTTATAACGAGATGATTTAAGTTTTATTTAAAGACCTGTCCCTCGGTTTTTTTGGATTAATTTTAATTGGCGGGGGCTTTTAGTGGGTAAACTAGCTTCAATCTACCAGCCTGTATGCATCTACTGTTGGACATAGGCAGTTTCGAGAGCGCGCTACCTAAAACGATTCCCGTCCTTCTTTATCCACCCAATTCCGTCCACCTTTTTTTTTATCCACTACAAGTTAGCCCTTGACTGCGATCTCACCTGATGTGATGATGCAGTCTAAGGTGGTAGCGGGTTAACCTGTTAGGGGTAAGGCAGTTATATTACCCCATAAGGAGTTATAAACCCATACCCCTATCGGTTTCTACACAGCATCATACCGGAACGCTATATCGCTTGGCGGCACGTCTTCGCCGGTAGGGTAGTAACTCGCCACGGCCGAAGCCTCCCACTAGGCCAGACCAGGGAAAGTTCAGAAATTAAAAATTTCCTGCCGGGGATCGAACCTGAGACCTCCACACATGAGCAGTGCGCCACGGAGGTCGTCAAGGTCGCCACCTAGTTCCATCCATCCATCAGCTTGTATGCATCCACTGCTGGATATAGGCATTTTCGAGAGCGCGCCACCAAACACGGTCCTCCGCCTTCCTCATCCACCCGCTTCCCGCCACCTTCTTTAGGTCATCGGACCAGCGAGCTGGAGGTCGCAGAATCGATGGCTTTTGGGGCCACCTAGTTACTAATGGGTAATTCACTGTTCACACAGTCGAACTCACTTCGAAACCCCGAAGCCCCCGGCGGGTCCCGGGCAAGAGGACAAGGGCAAGAAGCCCGCAGATGTGTTCGGCGACCTGCTCGGCAGCCAGGGCTACGAGTTCGCCAAACGCGAGGCTGGCCCGCGGACAATGAACGCGATGAGGAAGGAGGAGATGGTCAGGGAAATGGATCCCGATAAGTTGAAGATCCACGACTGGGTGAGTATTATTATTAACAAGCTCATTTTTAACAAGTTCATTTTGGTACTCTTAAGGCCATCTTATCTGAAACACGAAATAAGTTTGAAGTATTTGACTACTCATATCAGTAACTTTTTTCAAACGTCAAAACGCGCGCTTAGTATGGGATTTTGTATGAAATACTGAATTGTGACGTTATCAACGTTTGACGCACTTTTTTTACTTTAATCGATTGTTTAAACATACAACTAACAGGGGACGTGGATATAACGACTTTTGGGAGATCGTCTATTTAATAATCACAAAGAAATAATTTATTTGACTATGAAAAAAACTAGAAGTTTAATCCGCCACAGAAGGCAAATCTATGTGGTACAGTGCTCCTTCTGAATATGCTCGGGTATCGAAGTGAAACGTACGTTGAGGGTATTTTGGAGGGTTTATGTGGTGTGGTGAATATCGCGGGCTGCAAGTTCAAGATACGCACGCACGATAAGCTTCAGGAGATGTTGGCTCGACAATGCACGATTGTAAAGTGACATCGTGTTGAAAATTTCATCATGGTTGATGATTTATCATGGACTTCAGCAAAGTAACGCCTGCTTCTATCGAATGTTTTTAGACTGAAGGCAAGAAAGCAAACATCCGCGCGCTTCTCTGCTCCCTGCACACTGTGGTGTGGGAGGAGTGCCGCTGGGCGCGCGTGGACATGGCGCAGCTGGTGTCGGCCGCGGACGTCAAGCGCAGCTACCGGAAAGCGTGTCTCGCCGTGCATCCGGACAAGGTAACACTCGTAGACAGAGAAAGTGATATAGACCAAGCTATATCTCCTTTTAACTCCCATATGAAAAAGATGCAGTGTTGAGATGTTACACAAGATAGAATGAAAACAAAATATGATTTCTTCTATCCCTTTCTGCGTATCACGGGTTTAGTTAGTTTTGTTCATAAAGCACTTATTGTGCTTGGTGCATTGCAGCGTTTTACCTATTATTACCTATCTCTTTCGGTTACAGGCTGGCATTGATTCTAGAGGTTTATTTATTCTATGGTAACACTACAGCCAATATCCATGCATTCATTAATCATTCATACTGCCTAACAACCTCCTCAGCACATTCACTTGCAAACTGGATAGTCTGCTTTGGAGGACCTGGAACGCTCATGTCAGTGTTAGTTTAGTCACGTGTAGTTTTTAAGCTAGATTTATGCGTATGTTGGAATACTCGCTTATATAGGGTTTGTGTAGATAGCCCCCCCCCCCCCAATTCCTCTTATCAACCCGGATAACGGCTGAAATTACAAAAAATTAGCTCAGCGGCCATTTTCTCTCTCCCTCTGTCTTCTCTTTCTTTCTCTCAGACCCAACGCACAGCGGCATCTGCATCTTACCTGGAAACTACTCTTATTAAGCTTTGTTTACTTTGGCATATCAGCGGCGGAGCGAGGCCGTACTTCCTCCGTGTATTGTTTTCAGTATACTATCAACAGTATACTAAAGTACATAAAAATATCAACAAAAAGATCCGCTGCGACCCGTACACGTTGGTCCGTAGTTTACTTGTTCACATTTATCGGTGACCTATGCACTTTAAGACTTTTTTCAACAACAATGCACGTCAATTCAATCACTTTTGAAAATCATTTAGGTTGAAAAAGTTCTCACGTGCAAAGGCTCAGACCTAGCCATGATTTTAATATTATCATTTTTTTTATAGCAAATGGGCACACCGAACGAGAACTTAGCGAAAATGATATTCATGGAGTTGAATAATGCTTGGAGCGACTTCGAGAGCGACGCGAAACAACAAAACCTGTTCCAGTCGTAATCGAGATGCTACTTGACGCTAGTTACTATCACCACCGTCGTCCCTTTATGCTGGGGGCAATGTTATCGGATGAATATAGGTTCTTAAACATTCTGTCTTACCACAACATCTTTTGATGCGGCTTAAATAGATTACAACTGACTATCCCATACAACTCATGTGTTAAACGTCAGTTTAAACTTCGTCTCAGTTTTTATCTATCTGTTATCTTCAAACCGAGAAAACTGCTAAAAATAAATCGATAGAATTCTCTAGCATCCTAAGTAAAACAAATTAATACCTACTAGTAGATTTTGACAATAACGCGCAATGAACGCCACATTTCATCAGCGTGGCACGGCGGCCGGCGGCTGCCTTACGCTATACACTTCTATACTTTTTCTGATGTATGCGATTATAATCGTCTATACAATATTGTTAACAACAAACTGACATTCTTATTTCAATCGATTGCAAAGCGCTGTGGTTTGTTTGTCTTTTGGCCGAAAACCCACCAACGAACGTCTGGTACAACACATGTCGCCAAAATGCGAACCCTAACCGATTCTCGATAATAATTGTCTTCAGCATTATACAAAAAGATATTAACAGAATTACAATAGCCTGGTCGAAGTCAACCGCTTACTCTCTTACATCATATCATACTAATATTATAAATGCGAAAGTCACTTTGTTTGTTGGTTTGTTGGTTTGTTGGTTTGTTGGTTTGTCCTTCAATCACGCCGCAACGGAGCAACGGATTGACGTGATTTTTGGCATGGGTATAGTTGAGGACCTGGAGAGTGACATAGGCTACTTTTTATCCCGGAAAATTAAAGAGTTCCCGCGGGAATAACAAAAAACTTAAACCACGCGAACGAAGTCGCGGGCATCAGCTAGTTTTGAATAAATACATGAGTGAAAATAATAGTTTACGTATAATTGCGGTGAACAGAGTCCTTATATGTAAGCATGCTTTATAGCTTTGTTACTGATGTAAGTTAGATATCATTATCAATCCAATGAGCAGTTGTTATCTCTTTCAAAATCATTACTAATACAATATTTAGAGGAAGAAAAGAATTGTGACACATAAAATAATATGTATTCCCATTCCAAGAAATATTTTTTAATTGTTGATATTATTACGACTTATGTTATAGCAATTATTATTATTATCATCAGTGATAAATATGTAAACCAGTAAAAACAGCGATGATATTATATAAAATAAAAGAGCTCCTTTTTTTAAACAATTTTATTTTTATGTAAAAATAGCAATACATACCTGTTTGTGCCGTAGAGAAATGTGTATGATAAAGCGACTATTGCTGAAGGATTAAGGCGCGAACACATTTCTTTGTTGTGGCGTGTCGTTACGCGACAGAAGGCGATTGGAGTACATCTTATATTATGAAGTTTACAATGGTCTGCCGTTGCAATGGCGCTATGTAAAACAATCATTTGTTTGTATCTTTAAAATGGCGAATAGCGAGTTTTTACACATTAATCTGCTTCAACTTGATTGCCAACTACGTCTCGAAATGTTTTGAGTTAAGCCAGCCGATACAATAAATACTTCAATTTTAATATACTTTAAATTTATTCCATTTTTATGTAATAAATTTCATCTCATTAGATATAGTTATCAATATTGACCAACGGGTAGGTATGAACTCGGGAATATTACGGGTGTAAAAAGTTTTTATTTTCGTACTATAATTACTAGATCAAAATTTCAAATAAACTGTTCAAATTGAAATGTAAAGCGTTAGTCACCCAGTAAACTCAGGACCGCGGAGTCGTTTTTAACATGGCCTTTGGTGGGTTCTTGACGTGCAATGTAATGTATAAATGCCAGTCAAGAACCCACCAAAGGCGTGGTACATATTTCATACTGAATCAAGACGTCCTGCCTTGCACAGATTTCAGTGAGTATCGCTTTCATATTAAATGCAATAGAAGGCGTCCCCCTTTTTTTGCTTTTTAATCATTTAAATTGAGACACCATTAATCTAATCTTACTATCAATAAATATGCGAATTGCGATGCAATTAATTAGGTCAGTACGTATGTATAAGTATATGAATATAATATTTATATTAAAAAACTGTCAAAAAAGTTTAAAAAACTCCTTTTAATTATATATTATGTTTGTTAGTAATATTTATATTTTCATTTTAATGAACAATGTTTTACTTATTTGTTATAGACAAAGTCTGAGATAGTACTTACACGGTAAACGAATATTTGTTTGTATTTTTGGCTATAAGGCTTAGAGTAGAAAATTACACATGAACAGAATTTAACAAAATGATGGAGTTATAAATATTATATTCTTTCATTCGCTTTACATAGATAAAGTATAATAATGTATAATAATGAATAGATTTATTCCAGTATCTATTTATGATTTTGTAACAGGAGCGAAATAGAATATGGGTAGTAGAGATGGGCCGAGTACTCGGTTTATACTCGGTACTCGGCGTACTCGGCGGGTTTTTTGATACTCGTACTCGGCCGAATAACTCGGTGTCTAGGCCGAATAACTCGGTTTAAATCCCGAGTATACTGTTTATGTTTTTATTCAGTCTTTTTAGATAATTTATGAAAATTAATATATTTAGGCCTAGTTTCACCATCTCTGTTAGATCATTAACACCTCTATTACATTATAATAAGGGATTAGTAGTTAACTTTTGACACATCTCTCAAGAATTCAATATGGATATTTTATTTTTGATGACACTTACAATGTAACAGGGAAGTCAATGATCTAACAGACTATGGTGATATTAGGCCTTAGGTAGATATAATAAAAAACAACAGTGTTAATCAAAAAATATTTATTACTAGGTAATTTAGGAAATCTTTGTCAATCTCAATGAATATTGTGTCAATATTACGTTAACAATCACTAGTTATGAGACAAAACTAAGAGAACGGTAACAAAACCTCGACCGGCGCAAACCTGTTTGTACTTGTTTACGCGCTCGAAATGGAAGTTTGATTGAACCGAGTTACCCGGCCGAGTACTCGGTTGGGAAAAATTGGACCGAGTAAAACTCGGTACTCGTTACTCGGCAAAAGTGTTACTCGGCCCATCTCTAATGGGTAGTAAATGATATATTTTGTATGTTATATAAAATCGTATATTTAAGTTCACACATTCCACATACGTAAAAATTGCAGCGGAAAATAAGTAGCGGAAAATAAACTGCCCATTGAAGTACTCAAATAGTTAACATTGGCATTACAGTCTCAACGGTTTAATGAATAAAGTTGGTCTAACTTTATTCTGTGGTAGTGTGTCGTGGTCTAGTGGTTAGCCTAGTCGACTGCGGATCACGAGGTCCTGGGTTCGATTCCCGGTCGGGCATAAAAAGTTAGGTATTGGGTTTTTCAATTAAGAAATTCTCAGTGCCAGCCCGGAGTTGGAAGTTGGCGGTGTTTCACCCCCGTGCCTCGGAGAGCACGTTAAGCCGTCGGTCCCGGTTATTATCACTAACATGATAGTAGTCGTTAAAGCCCGCCAACCCGCATTGGAGCAGCGTGGTGGGTCTAAGCTCTAATTCCCGCTCTCCTATGAGAGTGGAGGCCTGTGCCCAGCAGTGGGACGTAAATAGACTGTAGTGATGATGATGATGAGTGTGTCGTGGTCATATTGTCCTGATACATCATGCAACAGAACTCATACAGAAGGTGATTAAGCTCATTTTATATAAAGACTAGTGGTGTGCCGGATATCCGTATCCGTATCCTTTACTTTTTTGACGGATCTATTACGGATTTTTTACCTTATTAACTTTCAATACGTAGATGAAATTCTACGTATTAGATGATTACTGATTTCTTAAAATCAAATATTTGACACCTTTATATTGCAAAAATTTATCGTAGTGTAGTAGTAGTTACCAACCATACCAATCTACACTAATATTAATAATGCGAAAGTTCGGATGGATGGATGTTTGTTACTTAATCACGCCAGAACAGCTGAATGGACCTGGATGAAATTTGGCACAGGCATAGAATATAGTCAGGAATAACACATAGGCTACATTTTATCCCGGAAAATTAAAGAGTTCCCGCGAGAACCAAAAGACCTCAATCCACGCGGACGAAGTCGCGGGCATCAGCTAGTAGTACATAACTTTAGTGTGAAGTTTATACTACTAAACTTCTTTGCAGACTTTTTTTAACTCATGTACAAACACAAATGTTATCACACTAAACTATATACAAAACAAAAGAAAGACCCACGCATTGCAAGTCGAAACTTGTCCTGTTACGTAAAGCGTCAAGTGGCGTCGACTATCGTTTTAAGGTCACGCGCACTGACACCGAATTAGTATGAAAGCTAAGATCCGTATCCGCGGATCTTGACATCAAATATCCGTATCCGCGGATATGCATTTTTGACGATCCAGCACATCGCTAAAGATGTGTATGTACTACGTAATTGTCACGCTGACGCTCAAACCGAGCTCCGATCGGTGGATCATCAAGCCAGATTGTACTGTCTATAATTGCAACATACCACAAAACAGCAGTAATTTGTCTATACCCTAACATAAATATTTGAACGGATGGAGTGTTACAATGGTTTTGTATAATCTAGTAAACAAGACTATACCAGTGTGAACTTATTTCTTCAAAGTTAATATTTATTGTAAAAAACTTAACTTGCTGGTCAGTAAGACTTATGTTTAGAAATAACAATATTTCCTTTTAGTATTCCAAAACCATATTATTTTAAGAGCATATAATAACAATAATTATTATTTTAGTTTAAGTACCTATGCTGAACTTATTTAGCTGAGCCAGTGCAACTGTTCCAAGATGCTTTTGCTAGGAGCCTATAAACGAAGTATTATTGAACATGTAAATTTGAATATCATTTTGTGTGTATATTTTTGCTCTAATAATATTGATAACTAGTAAAATATGTTCTGGTCAATAACGAAATGTTCGAAAAAATAATAAATGAATATGGCATAAATTTCGGAGGTCTTTTCTTTATACATTTACGGTTTACCGTAACTATTGTAGGTACTATTACCATAGCGTAAATTTGTATTCATACTATGGGTCAACGCCCATAAAAATGGCTACCTCTCTCTCAACCAATCCAATGACAGGTCGAGAGAAATATACTTAGTGGTAGAAAACTGCATACTAATTTAACATTAGAGTGAAAGAATTTTGAACTTATTGAAAATTCTGCCAGTTTCCTCCGTCACGTCCTCAGTCACCCCATAGCGTTGCTCCTCTAGTCTAGACCTCTCCGGTCGAACGATTGATGAGAAAGAACGAACCTATCTCCTTAGACTGTGCTATTACGATGGTAGTTTAACGAATATATAGTCTTAAACCACGATTATTAATAGCCTGAACACATGGTTATTCCTAACACCATAACTTACTATTAGAGCTCGTAACTTTTACACATAACTTACCATTAGAGCTGACTAGAGACTAACTAGAGAACTTTTAGTTGCCAGCTTTTAGTAGTCGGGCAACTTTTTTCTGGGGTTCGCGGCGCACGAAAGTGGGTGTCCGTCGACCCACCGGCTTGTCCCACTAATGCGTTGACGGGGAATTCCTGTTTACCCGTGATCAGCACCACTGACGCCAACACTACCACCATCACCACATCAGGATTAAGGGTAAGACCCAGTTTTGTGATGAAATCAATGCTCGTCGGTACCCATAATACGCGGCAAGCTCTCGTGAGAACAACACCTGTACGCATACTCTCAGTGTTGACATTGCAAATACGATTGATCGACGTGAGAGCTCACCACGCCAAGGGTCAAAGCAAAATGGACTTAAAAGCTCTTGCTTTAAAGTCACAAATTCAGCGTTTGGAGCGTTGGCTGTGAATAAATACACGAAATGATGAAATGAGCTCTAAACTAATGCAGTTAAGGTTCATTTTACTTGGACGCTTGGCGTGGTGAGCTCTCACGTCGATCAATCGTATTGGCAATGTTAAAACTCAGAGTAAGCGTAGGTACTGATGTTCACTAGTATAGTGGGGGCTGACTAAAAGATTTTATAATAATTAAAAAAAAAAGTATGTGTGCAATTCACACACGGCAAAAGTGAAACTTCAGAAAAGTAGCCTACGAGAGGATGACATAAATATAACTTGTATTCTATCTCACTCTCTCGTAGGCTAAATCCTATAAGTATATGTTTGCCTTTTTGGTGTCGCTTTTTCGTTTCGTTGAATTTTCAATTCACAACGAGTCTGAAGAAGTTTCACTTCAAAAGTAGAGGGTTAGTAAAATAATGTAAAATTAAACGATAAACTTTGGTAAACTATATATTTTATAGTTAATGTTAGCTCTCTTCCATTTTCACATCCAAGCAACCGTATCTTTCGAGAAGTTCTTGTTTTTTCCTTCGCAGCAGCGCTTCTTCCACATCTTTCTGGGACGGAACGGCGACATGGGAGGTCACTGTGAGTTGACTTAAGTCTTCGTCTTCTATCCTTTTGTCATTAGGCTATAAGAACATAAAAATATGTTTTAATACCTGTTTCCGCGTGGATTTTTTGTTTTAGCTGCCTTAAAAGTTTACACTTTACACAAGGTTGGAAGTCTCCAGGAAGTAAATTTTGTTAAATTCAAGGAAACGCGGGTGGCCGTCTGAAACATATGTTTCAGTTTTCTTCGTGGATAATAGCAATAGAGACAATATTTTAACACCATAAAATCCATAGGTCCTTTCTATGACCCTATGTTTTGTTTATTCAATAAATAAATAATTTTAAGAACTTTGCAGGGTTCTAGTCAGTGCAACTATTAATCTATTCCATTTAAAATTGTAAGTTACTTACATCTTCTGGGTAAATATTTTCTTCTTCCGGCAGATCTTGATCTTTGTTTTCCTCTTTATTTCTCTTCCATTCGTCAACAGCTCTGGCTATTGCTGAAGAAATGAAAAATAAATACATTATGTTATTATGGTTCAATCAAACATGTTTGAACCATAGAATTAGGAATATGAATAGAACCCAGACTAAAATAAAAACTGAGTAAATCTATATTTTATTCAATTTTTGTTTATTAGCATCAGGTTGAGTATGACTTGTGAGTGATACGAAACATCGCTGTTTGAGTTTATTGGATTATAAACTGGTCACTAAGTTCAAATTGTTGAAAAATTTCGTATTGCTGGTCAAACTGCATGTGTCGATCCATAAACTTAATTTTGTAGCACAATATATTTTTTGTCGACTTGAAATTTCATCATGTTGCTAAAAACCTCCCTGCTTGCCCATCATCCATCACTAGCAAAGATCCAAAGATAGTGAAAAATTACTAAGACAATCTTCCTACCATGTTTCATTGTTCCTAGGGTTAAACTCAAATCTGACAGTCTTTCTATAGAACAGAACTGCTGCACCAATTGCTTTGTGATTGTTTTATTAGTCTGCGTTGACGTCGCGCACGAGGTCAGCGCACATGCTTTTCTTTAAGCAATAGTGTCATAAAATTTAGGGAGAAAGGGTCCCTGATAGTGACATCGAGTCGTCCCGATCTGCCGAACGGGCAATGTAATAAGTAATAATACTTAGGGTGGGGTGGTTAGGGAGCTCTGTCGTCGCACGACCAGCGTAGAGAGCAGTTGTGTTTCTCCGGCTCGCGCGAGCATTTTGACGTTAATTTAGTTTACTTTGTATAGCCGATAGTGCAGTGTAATAGCGACGCCAAAACTAGTGGCCACGTCCACCCTTGCCACAGGGCCCTTGAAAAAGTGCAGTGTAACAGGCCCATTACCGTTTCGCTCAGCATCCTTCTCTAGCGGCAGCAGCAGACCGTCATCGTCGTCGCGGTACCCGTAGTAGTCTGCGTCGACGTCGCGCATGAGGTCGGCGCGCGTGCGCCGCGGCGCCGCCGGTGGCTCTTGTGAGAACAGTTCCCGGACCCCTGCGCAAATAAACTATTTTCTAATGAACTGTACTCACCGTAACGAATACTGTGGGTGAGTACCGTCTTTAAAGCATTTATTGAAGAAAAGATTCTTCTTGGGCGCTTCACGCGTTTTTCTAGTTATGTTTGCCTGTAGTGGCGTGCACAAGTTTTGAAGCTAGGGTAGGCATTAGGTATTCAGAATACCTATTTACTAGCTGTATTGGTGAAAAATGAGCCCATTTGGGTAAGCAGCGCTTTAGCGCCTCTATGAACTGCACGCCACGGCGGCATGTAGCACTATTTAAACTGCTGACAACCCAGCAACTTTTTGCCAAGTCTAAATGCAGTTGCAGCAACTTGGCCAACTTCAAACTTGCAATAAGCAGACTAGTTCATCATACCTGGTAAATCTTTGGCAGCTCCAAAGTATTTGTATCCTCTGTTCCCTGGCACCTCTTTCCCATCCTGATCCAACATCTTGGGGCCTACGCGTGCGTGATCTGGTCCCCCCAGTGCTTTTATTTGGACTTCCCAGTGACGTTTCTCCCTCATAAGTTTGTTGATCTCATCATTTAAGTCTCTTATTCTGAATTCTCCAAGGCCGGCTGAAATAAAATTGCAGCTTTATCAATTATGTATATTATCTTTTTGAGTAAATTTTACCTTGAATTATTCATTCGAAAATATTCTTTAGTACAATTATAACATTTCCTTACTTAAAATATCAGAGGAAGTAGCAGTGTATAAAAATCTTTAAAAAAAGGTTATGAAAGCTAGTTTATTAATCTTGTTCTTTTTTTTTCTTCCATTTTTTTCTTCACTTCTTTTACAGTACCCTTATGACTTTTTAATTTTGAAGGAAGTTTTGTGCTTTTCTTTACATTCTTTTTGTTTTTCTTTTTTTTAGATTTCGCAGGCTTATTCTTTAAATCACTTGAACTACATTGTTGAGAAATTTGATTATTTTCAATTGGAATAGGGCTAGGTGCTTTAGGAGTAACCAGTTCTATTTCCAGATCAGTTTTTTTATCTTTGGTTTCGAGTTTCTTGCCGATTTTGAGGATGAAAACATCTTTATGATGGTTAATTTGCTTCTCCATATTAACTGGAATAGGACAGTTCGATGGAGTGATGTTAATTATTTTTCTTTCCTTGTTTTCACAGATTTTGTTGCACCCTTTGTATGTATATTTCAAATTAGAAGTATATGCGTTGTGGCTTTTATCGGGATAAGACGAATCTTTAGGTAATTCAAACTGAATTTGATCACCAGTGTTGTAAGGGTTATCCTCGCATATGCACAATTCTTGTATTCTATCATATTTTCCTATTCTTTCCAGCTTATTCGTTTTTGGAACTCTAATTTTTAACTCATTAGCATTCATTTTTGTAAATATTTCATCATATTTTGTTCCATGGTCTGAAAATTATAAACTAAGTTATTCTGATTTTTTAATACCACCAAAAAAAGTACTGAATAATAAATTGAAATTATACCTGGGTTGTAATGCTTCTTATAATTTGTATACTGTTTAAGTGACCCACATCTGCTTGAGAGTTGAGATACAGGGCTTTCAGATCGTTTTGAAGACACTGTATGGGCACTCCTGGGTACCTTTTTATTCAAACTACTTTCATCCAAAAGAATTTTACCCTCCCTATCCATTTCAACATTTTGGCACGAGTACATTGTCATTCCATTATCCTCTTTCATCAAAAGAGAAGTGCATTTTGGCTTAGATTGTGTGCTAAAAGCAGTAGTGATTTCTTTACCGAGAAAAGACATTCTGGTTGTAAGCTCAATAATACCTATCGAATCACTATTATGAGTGTCCCCACATGACAAATAAATCATTTTATTGTTAAGAGGAGTTGATGTTGTACACATAATATTATCATTTGGTTGTTCTTCTGTCCATTTCTTACATAGTTCTTCTCGAAGTTCTAAAAATTCTTGTGTGTAGTCAATGTTAGACTCAGCAATTTTTGTAACACAATTTGAGCAAGGAGGTTGTTTGTTAATTTTTAAATTCATAATAAATTCCTTAATACTGCATATTTTATCATATGTCATAGCAAATAGTGCTGATTTTCCTAAATTTATGTGGTTAAAATCATCAATCTTTCCATACGAAGGATCATATAGGGTTATTGGTTGCTTTCCCAAAAATGTTGCTGCAATAACAAGGTTATTGCAGTCTAGCTCAAAGCAGTCACATTTCATAAAAATTTTGTTGATTATAATTTCAATAAGGAAAAGATGATATGGAAAGTTAACATTTTCTTCTTTTACAATACTCAATTCCTGTTTTGTACGGACAATGTCTTCGGACAGAGATTTCATGGATTCCCTTAAAGAGTTGGCTTCATTAGTTAGCATTTTGCTCATATTAGCAATTTTATTTATATTGCTTTGCAAATCAGGAGGTTGTGAAGTAACTATGTTTGCAGATAAATTGTCTTCAACTGTATCTTTTACTCTAACATCATCTATATTTTCTTTAAAATTAGATGACTGTTTTATTTCAGTTAAACCAAAATTTCGCTGGGTTTTATTTTCTATTATTTTAATGCTCTCTTGACTTGTTAACGATATTTGATTGGAACCTTTTGAAATTTTAGTGGGCGATGCTGATATTGTATTAAATGGCGATGCGCGTGAGGGGCTAGGCACTATTGATGTATGTTTTGGAGACTGCAAGGTTGCTAACTCTTTTTGGGGCACATTAGGTGATGGAGGTATCTGAAGAATGTTCTGGGATTGTAAACTTGGTTCCCTTTGAGAAAAAGTTGGTGATGTTATTGGAAGTTCAGTTATTTCTTCATCCATTTTTAATTAAACACGGTATTCAGTTTAATATAATATGGGACTTCACATAATTTTGAATTTTATTGAACCATTATTGTTCACCATAACCTAATAGATTTTTATATCAAAATTTAAACTGAGTATTAATTTTTTCAAAATTTCATAATTGGAATTAGCAGTTACCTAACATTTATGACCTCACTAACATTGGTTAGCAGTTTTAATAACTTTTAATAGTTTAATAGTTTATTTGCTTGATTGCAGGTAGATACATTACAGGTCTTAATTAAATTTTTACCATCTACAATCCGCCACACGATGGGCATGCAAACATTTTTGTACAATCACATGGATTTTTGTACAGTACAGATTGATTTTTCAAATAGCTAACTGAATTTTTTACTTAAAAAGACTAAAGGTACATGACATTACATTAAACCATAAAAATAGTGGAGAATGTCAACGTAAATCCAGATTAAACAATCTCAATGATCTTATAAAAGTAACTAGGTATGATCTATTAATACTTAACAATTAACATGTCAAATTGATCGAAAACTTATCCCAATCAAAAATATAATTAACTAAATAGAATTTACAGTGCAATGTTAATCAGATGTCAAAAAACAAAGCAAAATTAAATGCCGTATAGGGGATTGAAACTTTCTGGCATAGCGACCTGCCGCCATTTTGATTTTTTTTCAAAATCGCGGCGCACGATGAAAGTGGCATGTATGGATAGAGGACACATAGACGAACAAATAATGTCAAGTAACATAGTACCCCAAAGTGTCACGTTCCCAAGATAATTGGAGGTAAAGATAGACATATGAGGACAACGACAATCATTAAAAATAGACTTATTACGTGTCTACAGGCGTCAAATTGTATCCAAATAATCGTTCCCAGGTTGATTATTATTATTACTGTTTATTAGAAGAGAGTAGGTACATTACTTACTACTAGGAGTACGAGAAAACTACTACTATAATAAATTACTTATCTACTAAAGCGCATCATAATGAAACGCAGTCGACATGTCGCGTTGGTCGCATGTCACAAGTGAAAACATTTTTTAAGTGGGTAAGTATTGCAGCTAGTTAGATATGTAGTACCTACTTGTACCTCTTCTTGTACTCTTGTACTTGTAACTGCCTCATTGGTCTAGTGGTTAGCATGTACGACTGCGGCCGACGAGGTCCCGGGTTCGAGTCCCGGGTCGGGTCACACCAAGTACTGGGTTTTTCTGACAAGAAATTCTCAGTAGGTACTAGCCCGGAGTTAGGAAGTTGGCGGTGTTTCACCCCCGTGCCTCGGAGAGCACGTTAAGCCGTCGGTCCTGCGCCTGATCTCTCACCGGTCGTGTCGGATTTTCCGTCACATCGGGCTATGAGAGTAGAAGGAACAGAGAGTGCACCTGTGTATGCGCACACACTTGTGCACTATAATATCTCCCGCGCAGATGGCTAATCTCTCAGGAGATTGGCCGCCGTGGCCGAAATTCGGTCGGGAGGACATTATTATTACCTACTTGTACCAAAAAATAACAACTATAGTAAAAATAATTGTACTGCCTAACTACTGGTTAAAAATAAAACAAAAGGCATATGATTGATGTTAAGAATCATTTATTTATTGCTGTAAGTACAATAACGGAATAAGGAATAATACTAACGTACAGAAACTGCACTAAAAAGAATTATAATATATCTAAACACGTATCATGCATATTTGCATCGAGTGGGCTATCAGGTTGTTTCAAATCAAAATGTTGTGTGTTGAAATCACGATAAAACAAATGTCATCACGATAAAGATCATGTCAATCACGATATAGAATATAATATGTGCTTGTTTTAATTCACCTAATACAAGATTAATTATCATCGTCTGCATCCCTAATTACATAATCCAAAAACTCGGCAGAAGGCCGAATATGGGTTTCTTGATGCCGAGCCCAAGCCATGTACCATATAATGCACATAACATGGGCACAGCATCCGAGGGTTCGCATTCCCACAAGACAGTTACAGTAGTGTCCAATGATTTTATTTCTGCCTTGTTAACTATTATCCAGCAAGATGTAAACGAAATACATGCGGGTGGTTTGATGTCGCGAATGTATTTTAGCTCTTGCGAGCCAAGGATTGAGAGCTACAATGCCGAATTGGGTAAGATTATAATCAATTTCTAAATCTTCATACACTTCGATGAAAAATGTACCATTCTCTTTAACGTGTTCACCGTAATAACTTCTCGCTTGCTCTACTTGGTAAGGTCCTAAGGACATAATTAATAAATCATCATATGAAAGGTTTGGGAAGTGTTCAAAGCCGTGGGTAGCATCTATAGCTTGAAAAGCTGCTCTGCGTTGGTTGAAATTGTTTTGTATTACCAACTCTGATAAAAGGTTTGGAGCGTCATATTTTAAATATATTTCGTTTATTATTTGATTTACGAGTCGGTTGTCTACCAACCGTTTTCCAAACGCGTTTAACAAAGCACAAGCTATTTTTATTTCCTGTTTTAGATGCGGTGCGGCTATATTGACATACTGGGACCTCAGTTGACGAAATTAGTTTTTTAAACGACCATTGATTGTTTCCACTACCCAACGACACAACGTCACTTTGCGAGATTCGTTCGCCTGTTGGGTAGTAAGCTGACGTTGGTCGTCGTCTTTTGTAAGTGGCAGGTAGGTTTTATACCCAACCTCGTTCATTTTCTCGACTACATCACGAAATCCTCGATTCAGAATAAAAATATCTTTGTTTTCGAAGAACCAATGGAAAGGGTTATCTTCATCCTCGCTTATTAATTCCACCATAATAGTGGATTATTATATTATGGAATCGGATTTGGTGGCCGCATAAGGCCCAAACGCTTCAATTATATATCCATCAGGACTTACTATTAAGAACATCTTTAAGAGATTTCTGTACTTGTGGGAACTGTATGATAGCCTTTGGAACCTGTAGTTTGAGCTTTTTTGAATATAAAAATAAGTGCCATCACAAATACTTATCAACTGATCACAGTTCGGTTCCGCAAATAATATATGTGGGATTCTTAAAATTCGCTCACAAAGTTGATCTCTATCACACGAGTATATATCCGACCAGAGGGGAAGCTTCCTAACAAAGTCGAAAATATATACCTATTCTGCTAGGGTTGTCACCTGATGCATGTCAACAATTTAAGGAAAAAATAAAAATATTATATTATAGTTATATAATGTATAATTACAGTTATATCCTGAAATTTAACAATAAATACTTAAATTAGACAAATATTATAAAGAAACGAAATTATTTCTTTTTTAATGAACATCAGTATTTTTAACATAACTTCACAATAATGTTAATAGATGGCACCGTCATTTACTATCGCAAAAACAGTTTTGCGTCGACTATTATTACAACATTTTATTTAACTTGCAATGTATTTATTGATGTATAAATGTAAGTATGTATGGAGGGAGTCCTAAATATCGATTTTGAACGAAATCGGTTAATTAACAAAGAATTTCAAATTGGCACTGATTTTTTTAAACTTTGGTACCAGTTTCCTGTTTTATAATACCAGGGATTCTCAGATATCGATTTTGAACGATATCGGTTAATTAACAAAGAATTTCAAAATGGCGCTAATTTTTTTAAACTTTGGTACCAGTTTCCTGTTTTGTAACCCCAGGGAGTCCTAAATATCGATTTTGAACGAAATCGGTTAATTAACAAAGAATTTCAAAATGGCGCTGATTTTTTTAAAACTGTGGTACCAGTTTCCTGTTTTATAATACCAGGGATTCTCAGATATCGATTTTGAACGAAATCGGTCAAATAACAAAGGATTTCAAAATGGCGCTGATTTTTTTAAAATTTTGGTACCAGTTTCCTGTTTTATAACCCCAGGGATTCTCAGATATCGATTTTGAACGAAATCGGTTAATTAACAAAGAATTTCAAAATGGCGCTGATTTTTTTAAACTTTTGTACCAGTTTCCTGTTTTGTAACCACAGGGAGTTTTAAATATCGATTTTGAACGAAATCGGTTAATTAAGAAAGAATTTCAAAATGGCGCAGATTTTTTTAAACTTTGGTACCAGTTTCCTGTTTTGTAACCCCAGACAGTCCTAAATATCGATTTTAATCGAAAAATCATAAAAATAGGTTCATTGGTTTCCGAGAAAATCGTTAACAAGTTTAGAAAGCAATGAATTCTTATACGTCTAGAAAGAGTAACGCAAACAAACAATGCGCGTTAAGCCGGCCCCGCCACGTCTATGTGTGAGTGTAGCGGGGGGCGGGGTTATAACCTCGACTCTCGACCTAGGGATACCAGCAACGTAAAAGTTTGCACAATTTTGTAAATAATTCAATTCGAAATAAGGTGTACCTAGGATAATGTTTTTATTGATTATATTTATTCTATGCGTGTGTAAAACTATTTGTTTAATGTAAATCAATAGTTTACAAGGAAAATACCTTAATCAGTAATTACTTTATTATTGAATATTAATTATTTATTTATCTCTTTATCTAAATATCGGCTGGACTGATTCTGATGGAATGTTTAGTGTGTGCTTATTGGTGTCCCAAGATAGTTATCTACAATTGGACCCGGTAGGTGGCGCTGCAGTCAGGTTCTGGGATAATTTATTTTTATTACGGACAAACTTTGTCGAAATTTTTATGGTTGTTTTTGTCTCTGGGGGGCATAGATTCATTAAAATTGAATCCGATAGGTGACGCTGCAATCGGTTTCTAGGTTCCGAGCAGAACAACGAATTCAAAATCCTTCAAAATCGATATTCTTGCAAGACTATGTACATATATTATTGTAAATGTCAATCATAACCATGTAATCATATTATATAATTTGCTATTTTTTATTCTCAGTGGTGATTTTTTAATTTATCAAAATAAAACCCAAAATATAATTTATATACAATTTATTATTAATCTTAAAAATTTGTCTACCCGTTTTCTCGTGATATCTCTTGGAGATTCAAGTGAACTCTAGACAAGCTCTCTGGTCGCAGATGATATCCAGGGTCTGACGATGGCGCTGAAAGGTGCTTAACGGAACTCTGCAATGAAACTACGTAACTCTATCGAGTTTGGGCTCGTTTGATTCGTCTTGACAAGTACTCTGATCCCAGATGATATTTAGGGTCTGATGATACTAAAACTAAAGAACTAAAACATTGAAAATAAGTACTCTTTACTGCCTTATAAAAACAATTAAAAAAAATTAAAACCCGTCTCTTTGTGTTTGTTTTCGGAAAACTTTCCTTTTATATTTAACTAGATGATTCCCGCGACTTCGCCCGCGTAGACCAAGTTTTTTCGATTCCCGCGGGAACTCTTGAATTTTCCGGGATAAAAAGTAGCCTATGTCTATTCCCGGGATACAACCTACCCCTGTACCAAATTTCATTAAAATCGGTTGAACAGATACATTTTTTGATACCCGCGGGAACCTTTGAATTTTCCGGGATAAAAAGTAGCCTATGTCCTTCCCCGGGATACAACCTATCCCTGTACCAAATTTCATCAAAATCGGTCGAATAGATGGGCCGTGAAAGCGTAGCAGACAGACAGACAGACAGACAGACAGACAGACAGACAGACAGACAGACAGACAGACAGACACACTTTCACATTTATAATATTAGTATGGATTTCTAAAGTGATGTTATCGGATTTACAAATATGGTGGCACCTTATTTGCAAATAGCTTGCAGATACGTCGAACAACAAACCCCGCTATATATCCTATTATTTGCTCAAAATAATCTGTATGTTCAGGGTCAATTAGTAAAGATAGGTCGGCATCTGTCACATTAATGTCTAGTTATTTAGAATAATTATTTAAACATATTTTATTGAAGATCAAAATATAGTAAGTAAAAGTATACAAATCTATAATGTCATATATTTACTATATTCCGTGTGAGTGTGATAAAAAGTAGCCTCTGTTTTAATCCAGGGTATACTCTATCTCCATTCCAAATTTCAGCCAAATCGGTCCATTAGTTTTTCCGTGAAAGAGGAACAAACATACATACACACACACACAAACACACAACCTTTCGCCTTTATAATATTAGTGTGATGATGTGATATTATTATTAATGTTCACACACGTCAACGTGTATCATACAACAAAATTATTTATTTTGCACAATAATGTGCAAAATACCACAATACTTAGTTGGCAACACCGGTCAGTTCGTCGTACCTAAAAAACATCGAAATTAAAAATCGTGTTTTCTTAAAAAATCTTAAGCAAATATAAAAACTTACTGATGATATGAGATCTTGGACTTTGTATTAAGCTTTGACGGATAATTGTGGCACAGTTTGACCGCACAAACCGGCATATTTGATTTTTTTGCGGGAGCCGTTCACTGCGTAGTGAGTCAAGTGCCACTGAAGTAGGCGAGAGAGTCGTCTACCATATATGGTAGAGGATTTTGAGGACGTTTTCGTGCGTTACATGCTATATCTTGTCGTGTATATTATCTAAGTTAGAAAGGTACTTACTTCTCTTTATCTGTCGGGTATGAAAAATAGGAAACATACTTAATGTCTTTGGAACTTTTCAAGCAAACTGTGCAAATATTCGGCATTTTTGTTGAAACAATACTATTTATATAAATAAATCTAATTTATTTTTAATTCAAAATTAGATTATACGCTCGATTCGTCAGCCCTTACGTTCGTACCCGGACTGAGGCGTCGCGTACCCAGACGGCGTGTCGGTGAATGTGTCGGTGAGAGCTCACGCACACATCGTTGCGCTATGTATGGGTGAAGTCGCCGCGAGCCGTTTGTATGAAGCTTCCCCTCTGTACGTACTCTGTGTCTCTATATAAGAATGCGCAATCTGGTCCATAAATATGGTCAAAGCCCAAGTGTTTTGTAACAAATTCTAAAATAAGACAGTTTCGTGTCTTTTTCATAACTCTGCTTATAAATTGCGGAGATACATGAAAGACGCTTGCTAGTCTCTCATTGGAATCACCAGTGTGTAGTTTGCACATGACATTACAATTGCTAGGGCTCTTTTAGGTTTCTTAAAAGCGTGTGTTAAGGAAGGGGTTTCTTCTAAAACAGTTAAAAAGTTCTCTTTAGTAAACCCAATATAATAATTAAAAATAGTGTCATCGATAGTCTTTAGTCTATCAAAATTCAAATATTTTAAGTTCTTTTTTTGTAACATCTTTAACATATCTGCTATTTGTGCACTATTAAAAGTATCTATAGTTGGACGACCGTATACCGCCAAATCGAGCCACAAAGCTCCATCTCTCGAATGTTATTAGGTATAGCGATCTTTAGTTCCACATATCTCTGCAACGAGCAATTAAATAATCTAGTCTGCAACGACATTATTTTATTGTTCATTTCATAATGCAGCGGGATGAAAGACATTAAGACAAGCCAACACGCGCGCGCGAGATACTTTGACATAATATAGCGATTCATTGCGATGCGATGCGATTTAGTAGGCAAATAATTAATTGTAGTAGTAGTTTTCTCGTGCTCCGAGTAGTATGTAATGTACCTACTCTCTTCTAATAAACAGTAATAATAATAATCAACCTGGGAGCGATTATTTGGATACAATCTAACACTTGTAGACACGTAATAAGTCTATTTTTAATGATTGTCGTTGTCCTCATATGTCTATCTTTACCTCCAAATATCTCGGTAACGTGACACTTTAAAGGTAACGGGTACTATGTTACTTGACATTATTTGTTCGTCTATGTGTCCTCTATCCATACATACCACTTTCATCGTGCGCCGCGATTTCGAAAAAAAATCAAAATGGCGGCGGGACGCTATGCCAGCTTCCATACAAAAAGGTTCAAACCCCTTTACATGTCACGACCAAAACCCAGCATATTATATACACAGGTAGTAATTTAAAGAATAAAAGCATTTATTCAGGAGCCACTTAAACAGTTCGTTTTTAAAACGCAAAATTGTTAATTTTTTTAGTGCCGTAGGTAATTAATTGTATATTTTTATGCACATTGAGTCAACGCTCATAGTGGCAGCTCTGTGGAGCGTGTGTTAAAACTTAAAACAAGACGATCACGATTTCTGCTATTTCTAGGGTAGATTTCATATGCGTTTGTGAATAAGTTTTGATGGCTTTTTACAAAAACACAGATTTCAAAAATGTAAAGACATGGCAGGGGCAGAATACGTAATTTTTGGAATTGAGGTTTGCAAGAGTCCAAAAAAGTCGTCCCTGTCATTGCTCGTATGCATTTTTTCTGTGCTATGAATGCTTTACCCATGTCGACTGAATTTCCCCATAGTATGAGCCCATAACGAAGGACAGAAGAAACATAACTATGGTAGGCTGCGGAAACTGTATCCGGTAGCGCTACTTTGCGCAAACGACGCAAAACATATACGTATCAGTTTATCGGTTATCGTATCGGTTTTAGTAGCACAATGCTTGCTTTCTTTGTCTTCTTTTTATGAGTGGCAAATTACTCCTGACAGAAACAGCTACTTATCAGTATTTTAATTAAATATTCCCCCATTTTTAAACACTAATAGCACCCAAATTTTTTAACAATTCAATTAGTAAGGTTATAAATTAATTTTAGTCTTACCATTTTGAATCTGTGCAACTTTTTTTGCAATCTCTCTAACAATTTGGAGTCTCCATTTCTCAGCTTGTGGCAGGTCATTACACTCCGATGCGAGGTATGGCCGGCGTTCCCGTTGTCCACCGGCTTCTTGCACTTGTGCTGCACGCCATCGAGCTAATGTTGTCCTATAATAGTGTAAGTGCAAGGGGTTTTTTATTGCACATTCATAGAAAAAACCCACAAATAGAAACTTAAAATATCAACTGAAGGTAATCTCTTAACCTAGGGATTATTTTCCCACAGTCAATTTTATTACTGACATCCACAAAAGTGGACTAATTTACATTTAAAGTCATCTCATAAGACTTCATTTTGTTAAGGACGTATTTCCGAAACGGATAGGTATGAAATCGCACTACTACACATGCTTCATTCCCACGCACACACATGCACGGATAAGCTGCGTTGAATCAATTTGTATCGATTGTCGATACTACGATATATTATTATTTATTGTTTTATCTATTTTTTATTTCGGGACTTCGGGCTCGTTTTGTTATTTATAATCAGATCTTAGCTCAATACTTGGTGAAGTGACCTGAAGGTATACTTCAACGACTACTACTGGAAATCCTAGACGCGTAGAGCTAGGCATATCGAATTTGGTCTCGTTTTGTTAGTTATGATGAGATCTTACCACAGAACTTGGTGCAGTGACCTGAAGGTATACTTCGTCATCCACAACTGGAACTCCTAGACGCGTAGAGCTAGGTGTATCGAATTTGGGCTCGTTTTGTTAGTTATGATGAGAGCTTACCACAGAACTTGGTGGAGTGATCTGAAGTTATACTTCGACATCCACAACTGGATCTCCTAGATGCGTAGAGCTAGGTGTATCGAATTTGGGCTCGTTTTATTAGTTATGATGAGATCTTACCACAGAACTTGGTGGAGTGACATGAAGGTATACTTCGACATCCATAACTGGAACTCCTAGACGCGTAGAGCTAGGTGTATCGAATTTGGGCTCGTTTTGTTAGTTATGATAAGATCTTACCACAGAACTTGGTGGAGTGATCTGAAGGTATACTTCGACATCCACAACTGGAACTCCTAGATGCGTAGAGCTAGGTGTATCGAATTTGGGCTCGTTTTGTTAGTTATGATGAGTTCTTACCACAGAACTTGGTGGAGTGATCTGAAGGAATACTTCGACATCCACAACTGGAACTCCTAGACGCGTAGAGCTAGGTGTATCGAATTTGGGCTCGTTTTGTTAGTTATGATGAGATCTTACCACAGAACTTGGTGGAGTGATCTGAAGCTATACTTCGACATCCACAACTGGAACTCCTAGATGCGTAGAGCTAGGTGTATCGAATTTGGGCTCGTTTTGTTAGTTATGATGAGTTCTTACCACAGAACTTGGTGGAGTGACCTGAAGGTATACTTCGACATCTACTACTGGAACTCCTAGACGCGTAGAGCTAGGTGTATCGAATTTGGGCTCGTTTTGTTAGTTATGATGAGATCTTACCACAGAACTTGGTGGAGTGATCTGAAGGTATACTTCGACATCCACAACTGGAACTCCTAGATGCGTAGAGCTAGGTGTATTGAATTTGGGCTCGTTTTATTAGTTATGATGAGTTCTTACCACAGAACTTGGTGGAGTGACCTGAAGGTATACTTCGACATCTACTACTGGAACTCCTAGACGCGTAGAGCTAGGTGTATCGAATTTGGGCTCGTTTTGTTAGTTATGATGAGATCTTACCACAGAACTTGGTGGAGTGATCTGAAGGTATACTTCGACATCCACAACTGGAACTCCTAGATGCGTAGAGCTAGGTGTATCGAATTTGGGCTCGTTTTGTTAGTTATGATGAGTTCTTACCACAGAACTTGGTGGAGTGACCGGAAGGTATACTTCGACATCTACTACTGGAACTCCTAGACGCGTAGAGCTAGGTGTATCGAATTTGGGCTCGTTTTGTTAGTTATGATGAGATCTTACCACAGAACTTGGTGGAGTGACATGAAGGTATACTTCGACATCCACAACTGGAACTCCTAGATGCGTAGAGCTAGGTGTATCGAATTTGGGCTCGTTTTGTTAGTTATGATGAGATCTTACCACAGAACTTGGTGGAGTGACCTGAAGGTATACTTCGACATCCACTACTGGAACTCATCATAACTAACAAAACGAGTCCGAATTCGATACACCTAGCTCTACGCGTCTAGGAGTTCCAGTAGTGGATGTCGAAGTATACCTTCAGGTCACTCCACCAAGTTCTGTGGTAAGATCTCATCATAACTAACAAAACGAGCCCAAATTCGATACACCTAGCTCTACGCGTCTAGGAGTTCCAGTAGTGGATGTCAAAGTATACCTTCAGGTCACTCCACCAAGTTCTGTGGTAAGAACTCATCATAACTAACAAAACGAGCCCAAATTCGATACACCTAGCTCTACGCGTCTAGGAGTTTCAGTAGTAGATGTCGAAGTATACCTTCGGGTCACTCCACCAAGTTCTGTGGTAAGAACTCATCATAACTAACAAAACGAGCCCAAATTCGATACACCTAGCTCTACGCGTCTAGGAGTTCCAGTAGTAGATGTCGAAGTATACCTTCAGGTCACTCCACCAAGTTCTGTGGTAAGATCTCATCATAACTAACAAAACGAGCCCAAATTCGATACATCTAGCACTACGCATCTAGGAGTTCCAGTAGTGGATATCGAAGTATACCTTCAGGTCACTCCACCAAGTTCTGTGGTAAGATCTCATCATAACTAACAAAACGAGCCCAAATTCGATACACCTAGCTCTACGCGTCTAGGAGTTCCAGTAGTGGATGTCGAAGTATACCTTCAGGTCACTCCACCAAGTTCTGTGGTAAGATCTCATCATAACTAACAAAACGAGCCCAAATTCGATACACCTAGCTCTACGCGTCTAGGAGTTTCAGTAGTAGATGTCGAAGTATACCTTCAGGTCACTCCACCAAGTTCTGTGGTAAGAACTCATCATAACTAACAAAACGAGCCCAAATTCGATACACCTAGCTCTACGCGTCTAGGAGTTCCAGTAGTAGATGTCGAAGTATACCTTCAGGTCACTCCACCAAGTTCTGTGGTAAGATCTCATCATAACTAACAAAACGAGCCCAAATTCGATACACCTAGCACTACGCATCTAGGAGTTCCAGTAGTGGACATCGAAGTATAACTTTAGGTCACTCTACCAAGTTCTGTGGTAAGATCTCATAATAACTAACAAAACGAGCCCAAATTCAATACACCTAGCTCTACGCGTCTAGGAGTTCCAGTAGTGGATGTCGAAGTATACCTTCATGTCACTCCACCAAGTTCTGTGGTAAGATCTCATCATAACTAACAAAACAAGCCCAAATTCGATACACCTAGCTCTACGCGTCTAGGAGTTCCAGTTGTGGATGTCGAAGTATTCCTTCAGGTCACTATACCAAGTTCTGTGGTAAGAACTCATCATAACTAACAAAACGAGCCCAAATCCGATACACCTAGCTCTACGCGTCTAGGAGTTCCAGTTGTGGATGTCGAAGTATACCTTCAGGTCACTCCACCAAGTTCTGTGGTAAGATCTCATCATAACTAACAAAACGAGCCCAAATTCGATACACCTAGCTCTACGCGTCTAGAAGTTCCGGTAGTAGCCCTCGAAGTATACCTTCAGGTCACTACCACGCTCGGGGAATAGAGACTAATAAATTTCTAAATTCTATCAAATAATAAAATTATGTTATGTAGGTAACATATTATGTACCTTATCGATATATCAGCATAGTCGATAACGTAAAATATAAATTATGTTCGCTCAACTATTTCGTGTCCGTACAGCGATGTTTTTCGACACAAGCGACTGCTTGCAACCGAGACAGGGTCCACTCACGACGGCGGTCAAACGCTGACTAATTTATAATTTGAAATCTAACCAGAGACCGAGTAAGATCAAAATAACCCTTATTTTCACTGTGTTAAGATTAACAAAGTGTGTGAAAAAAATACACGCGATTTTTATTTAATTTCTTGTACAATTCGTACTATTTTTAATATTTTTCTTACCAAAATTTGGAGGTGAACATATCTACTAACAGATGGTATTTTTTAATGACAAAAAATCGGCATATTTACAGTAAAAAATGTACCTAAAGTCACCCCTAAATCGTCAATTTTGAGTGAAGAGGTGAGGGAAAATCATTTTTATAGTATTAAAAATAAAGATTTTTTACAAAGTTATTACCAACAATTGGAGATATAGGATCAATCTATGTATAGTAATTTTTAGTTCCATCTTATTTTGCTTGACTTAGTCACAAAATGTACTGAGAACTCCAATATTTTAAGGGATTTGCAAATACGCCCTTAATTATTATAACTTGTTAATGATTTCTAGTTATTATTTAAATCAAGATAACTGTTTTTTTTTAAAGTTGGATGTTGGTGCTTGCCTGAGATTACATTTGAGATGACAAATAGCGCACAAAATTAGAGTTAGAGTTAGAGCTATTCCGGTAAGCTAATACCAGAAATGTTTTAATTTTAAATTTACTACCAAATAATATAAAATTATCAAGAATCAAACCTATAAGGCACACTGCAGTACCAAATCTATCTCAATATCTCTGATTAATAGACTGCATAAAAATCAAAATACAGTGTAAACTCTTTATAACAATAAACTCCCTGTAACGTTGCAGTGAGCCCAACTTGGTTGGTTTTCGTTAAAACCCACATATTGAAACACTCTTTATAGTGATACTCCATTCTCTATTACGAAGAAATGTGTTCATATTTGTAGACAGTAAATATTTATTATCTGCATTATTGTTTATGTTATGTTATCAGGTAACAAAAGACTTTGAAGCTCCGAAACATCCGAGGTCGGTCTAGCTTTTGTTATCCTTAATCGCCTTGAACATGTGCAGTATGACGCATTGTTTTCTCGGAAGTGATGGTCTTCGGCCAAGCATACTGGGTACCTATCGTATTATCAGTCGTCAGACAAAGTTATCAGACAATATGTGTCAACAATAATTTATAAGCATTTATTATCTAAGACAGTACATATTAAAAATTCTTGTTAATTTGGTTGTTTTTTTGTTCACTCCATATAACGATATCTCTCTATAATGACAAAAAATGCTCAGTCCCTTGAGTTTCGTTATAAAGAGTTTACTTAAATAATGTATGTTTGTACTTTACTTAAATAATGTATGTTTGGCTATATAAGTTTATTTTAATATTTATCAACTTACATTGCTTTCTCTGCATTTCTTGCCTGGAAGAAAATTATTAAGGTTAAAAAGGTATATAAAAGGTACTTCTACAGCAATCAATACACACAAATACATATTACAAACAAGCAAGGTAGCATGGCAATTAAAACAAGGTTTTTTTAAAGCTGTGTTAATTTAGGGTCTATCGGCATTTCATTGGGGCATCATTATATTATATAAAATGCTAGCAATATTAGTGTTCACAATATATTATATGTTTTGTCTTGATCTGTAAATATCAAAAATGACAAATGAAAACTTGTTGTTTTTTAACAGACTTCCAAAAAAGGAGGAGGTTCTCAATTCGGCGCGTATCTTTTTTTTTTTTCACTTTGTGTAGTTATTATGTAACTTGACACTATAGGTTATGTTCCTGATCAATTAATAAGTAAGATTGTGTGGTTTAATATGTAACAAAAAAGAAGAAAACATGTCATTTATATGACCTAAAAATTGTAAAACTCAATTCACTTCCATTTCATTTTAGGAGTTTTTTAAAAACATGTATGTTCAGGGACCTAGATAAATACAATTTGAATCCAAATAATAACAAACTCGAATTACAAACTATTTTGGTATTATGTTTGTATGAGGAAATCATGCTGCTGCAGCTGCTGCTGTTCCAAGCAGCAAGTAGTATTGGCCAGGAACTTTAGATGGTGGCGATCACAATAGATTGGCAATGGTCAAAGTGATACCGGATCTCTTTACAGAGGCCTGCATAGCCGCATCCCCAAGAAGAAAGAATGAGCAAATCAGTTCCTACCTGCTTCTGCAGTTAGCATGAACATATAAAAATTGTTTTTTTTATATTAGTTCATGACTGTAGGTTGATATTTTAACAAGACGGATTTCACCTTCATGCATTTCTATTTTTTAAGCCATTTACTTTAATAAACAACAAGGTATGCGCGCCTGGTATACATCGTTTTCGCCAGGTAGGTAGGACTGATACTTTGTTTTTAGCCTACTGGCTAAATTGCCAGGCTTAAATTAAAATGGCTGGCAGAATCAGTATAGATAAGAACAGGACAGTAGTAATGGAAACAAAATTATATCGTATTTATTTAGGCAATGCTTACCATGTTTAATTAGTACAAAAAATATTTGCGTTGCAAAAAATAACATATACAGATTTGGAGAAACCTATACAGAAGGAATGTGTGTAAATTATTAAAGTAATTTAGGTTATATTTTTTTAGATGGTATAAATCCTGATATCCTCCAGGTCCAGGGTTTGTTTTCAATTTTCACTCTATTCTAAAACAAATAAATATTTCATTTTCAAATTCACTTTCGTTTATTTCGTTCACGTCAACGTCAAACCAAACTTGTCTCTGCGTCAAACTAAGAATGAATAAGAGTTAATCATCAATACCGAAGCTTGAAGCATACACCTTCTTAACGCTAATCGCTTTGCTATCCCACCTCTACTAGCAAATTAGAGCGAGAGGGCGGACACCAGCAGTGTCCGATCACGTCTAAAAGGCCTATTACACTACCCGATATCAAGGGCCCTTCCTTAATGATGGGCGGGACCCCGAAACTATAATTTAACATAATATTTATAATCAGTGCTATTTCTCATAAAGATAAATAACTAGGAAGCACAAATCTATCAATAAAATAAACAAGCATGGTAAAAAAAAAAAATCATCGATTTTAAATCATGTATACTTTTAAAGAAATACGCCCATTACACTGTACTACCATTCGGGCCCTAACTCACTCTGAACACGAACTTCAAGAGAGTCGTACGCGTATCTTTTATGTTTATTATCGTTCACTGAATATGGCCATCCATGCTATCGAAGCGAAAAAAACTATATGATTCCCGCGACTTCGTCCGCGTGGATTAAGTATTTTGTTTCCTGGGGTAACTCCTTAATTTCCCAGGATGTCACCTACCGCTATACCAAATTTCATTAAAGTCTGTTGAATAGATGGGCCGTGAAAGCGTAGCAAACAGACAGACAGACACACTTTCGCGTTTATAATAATAGTAGTCGGCCCCTTTAAATCGGGTAGTGCAATAAGCCTATTACTCCTAGTAACCTATAATATGTTATTGTCTCTGACTCTGAGGACGACAGAATCATTCAGAATTAGAATGGCTGGAATCCAGAGCCGTAAAGTCAGTTAATTAAAAATCATTCAGATAAAAATAGTTTATCGTTAACTTGTCTCTGGTTTATCGTATGGTATTTACCATAGAACAATTAAACCTATAGAATCAATGCCAGCGTGTAACCGAAAGGGATAGGTTATAATAGGCAAAACGCTGCAAAGCACCAAGCACATGTGCTATAAGAACAAAACCGTTACACGCAGAAAGGGATAAAAGAAAACATGTTTTTTTCTCATTCTATCTTGTGTAACATCCCAACACTGCATCTCTTTCATGTGGGAGTGAAAAGGAGATATGGCGTCGTCTATATATCTCTCTCAGTCTACGGTATTTACAAATGTCTAAACTTTTTTTGTCGGTGATGACTGATCAGTCCTTAAAATACATTTACTCCAAGGAGGATCAGTCGCCACTCGCCAGTCGGTGATGTTTAAAGTATATTCCTTTATTCTTTGGTCTTAAGACTAAAGCAAACAATGTACTCTGTGGACTAAAGTCTATTAACTTGTCTCTGGACTTGGAGTCTGGACTCTGGTCTAAAACTCTAAACCTAGTACTTAGTAGGTAGTAGGTACCTACTAAAATAAAGCAGAGAAATAAAGCCCTTGAGAGTTACAATAAAATTTATTTTTAAATTATTAATATGTCGCCTAATAATGAGGCGCATGAGTATATGCCTGATTGGGCATTATGTCCAGTTGATGTCCTGCTCGCGGTGTTCAAAAAATTAGACATAAAATCTTTATTGAATTGTATGAATGTGAATGTTCACTGGCGAAATCTCGTTGAATACTATTGTGAAGTAAGCAGTCCGTTCACAACTTTAGTACATGGCATTGATAACTACAAACATAAAAATAATCCCTGTAAGCGTTTATTATTATAATAAAGCGAACGTGTCTCCGGATATAATAGTACTGAATCCCAGTAAAACCCTTGTTTAAAAACTTATTGGATGTAAAAACCTTGTTGTTTAAAGGCTCTTGATAATACCTACAAACAGACATGTATGTTGTTGTAACAAAGTAAGGCTCAGCTTTAGTATAGGGGACGCGGAGTTTGACGTTCATATTTTTTTTACAGAAAGACCTTGATGTGGTAAGCCTTGCACTAAAATATTTTACTGCGGAACTCAATAGTTTTCGAGATATAATTTTTTGAAAATTCGTAAATGTTCACCACTTTTCACTATTTCTTACGACATTTGCCATAGATTACAGACTCATTGACGTTTAGTTGGCGTACTAAAGTTTCGTTTTACGTATTAAAATCCGTTCCAAACATGAAAAGTATCATAAAATGTTATTATTCGTATTCAAACCATAGATAATGTCTATACCGATTATTGGAACGGAACGCGTGCGTTGGCGCCAAATTCAAATCTATGAGTCATCGTTTTACGCGCTTTTCAAGGTTAAAGGTTGAGAAGGTTAAAGGAGGTACAATTAATTAAAAGGTATAAAGGTCGGTTCTAGTTATAATTAGGTACTTCAGCATGTGATAGGCAAAACCGAATCAGCACACCCCGACTCCACGCAGTCTTGTCTGCCCTACCCCTAGAGTGTTTTTTTTAAGCGCGAAGCCAGAAGCTCACGAAGGAGGTCCTGAATGAAGCGAGCCTACGAGGCCGAGTGGAGCGAAGGGGGGAGGTGGCGAGCGAAGCGAGCCGGCGACCTCCGCAGCGAAACGAAGGTCGAGTAGACGAAGCTTCATTCAGGGGCGACGAAGCGAGTCTTCTGGCGTAGCCCATTCTATTTAAGGAGGATTCTTGGAGGGGGTGAGAGGGAGACGGTGAAGTCTAAGGAGTTTTCCTAGCGTCCCCACCTCCTCCCCCTTACTCCCCCTCCCCCTCTAAAGTATGTATTTTAGTCATTTTTACGATAAAATTACGTCATAATTTCAAAACTTTAAAAATTTATTTCTCGAAAACTATTGCGTTCCGCACTTTTTCCCTTGGAGGGGGGGTTCACCCCCTCCCCCCCCGTCCCCCTACCCCCTCCCCCTCCCCCCTCCGCCGCGTCCCCTATACTAAAGCCCAACCCAAAGTAATACTGTAGCTTAATTTTCTATATGAGATAATGAACCCTAATATTGAGATTGAGAGAGAGAACAGAGGGATCCTGGAATTCTTATGTAGAAATATTAGATATATTGTGGCTAATTCTGTTGCATTATACATTCTTTAAACTAAACTGACAGAACTAAATGTAGTGCTGTCACTTTCCACAGTGAGAAGAGATAGAAAATAATGCTGTTAATTTAGTTTTATGAGATTTCTAACAGAATTAGCAACCATATATGCCATCGTTCCTACATTTGATATTTCTATGGTTGCGGTAGAGTACTGCTCATATACTTACTTGTGCACTGTAGTATCTTTTTCACAGATGGATAGACTGAGCTTTCTGTAGTAGTTAGTAGTAGTTTTGTATTAGCCGCTGTTGCACAAATTCTGTTAGCAGGAGTTCAGACCCAGTGTTGGTTCATAATTTATACATGCATGCATTTTTAATTTTTTGTCTTACAGCATTCTAACTTGTGGAATGTAATTGTTCAAAACGCTATGGATGACGAAGGTATTGCACTATCTGAAAAGTCGAAGTTGGGATGGCAAGAACTGTTTCTCACTTCACAAAGATGGCTTAATGTTAGAAATGTGAATGTGTATTTGCGACACCGCTATAAATTTGATAGTAGTGTTAGAAATATATATGTGCGTAAAGGTATGTTATTAGGCAGGAAAATCCTGTTATTATTTTTACATTCATATATTTTTAGGGGTCCGTACCTCAAAAGGAAAAAATGGAACCCTTATAGGATTACTTTGTTGTCCCTTTTTCTCAGGAATGCATGGAGGTATCAAGCTGAAATTCATATCAAATACTCAGGTCTACGGTCCCTTGGAGCTGTGAAAAAATCAATGTATGCTGCAAATTTCCGAGATTCGGAATCAAAACCTACAGGGTACTTCCCGTGAACTCATAATCTTGTAATTTGGTATGAAGTAACGTCATAAAGCACAGATAAAGGAATAATTGCGAAAAGCATAAATTTTTTGTTACATCATAATATACTAAAAATATTTTTAATAATTTTAAACCAAGGTTTAAAACCATGAGGTTGGAGCATAAACGGCTGTATCTTTTGATTGCGTTGGCTTAGAACTTTGATTTTTTCACAGCTCCAAGGGCCGGCCACCACATTGTACCCGGCCTACCAAGTCACAGTTGGTACGGAACCCTCGGTGCGTGAGTTCGACTCACATTTGGCCAGTTATTTATATTAATATAATTTAAAGCATTGGAAATAAAACATAGATCAAAACAGTTGCAGTCTCTTTGCTGGAGTGTGACTTATGATTATTTCATATTTTTTTTATATTTAACTTCAATTTTTATAATTCATTCATTAAAAAAATAGGAAACCTGTCCTTTGTTAAAAATATTATTTAAATATAAAATCAAAATGGTATTGGTTGAAATTTTTTTTTCAGACAATCTCATGGTATTAACTAATATAGCTGTGAAATATTTTAACATAGAAAATTTTGAACTGGTAAAAGTATTAGACAAATCATGTGAGTGTTATCTGATGAATATTATAAACTAGCTGATGCCCGCGACTTCGTACGCGTGGATCGAGGTTTTGTGGTTCCCGCGGGAACTCTTTAATTTTCCGGGATAAAAAGTAGCCTATGTGTTAGTCCAGACACCATCTATCTCTGTGCCACAAACATCCATACATCCATCCAAACTTTCGTATTTATAATATTAAGTAAGAAGTAAGATACTTTATGTAATTCTATTTGAAATTTCAAGAATATTTAATGTTTTACATATTATTTAATTAAAGGTATCAAATATGAAGAAACATCGTCAATGATTGTTGAACTGTCAGTAACACCTGTATCTATTGAACTGACCCTCACCAATAAGTTGTGTACCAATTGTGTTGGTTCTGAAAACTCTGAAAAGGTGACTCATTATTTGGAGGATATAGATAAATTTAAGTAATTATTTTGCATTAGCAAATTTCATTATGAAGTTGTTTTATAACTTCTCGGTAGGAATAGTATTCCGTACCAGTGGTCTACTTGGTCACTTGTAAAAGTTAGTTTGAATAAAAAACATTTGAATTTGCTGCTTGTACCTGCAGATTGCATTGACTGATAGCTATATTATATATGGCATACTGCTACCTGCTACCTGTATTATACTTTTTAACAAACTCATTTATTGTGTACAACTTCTACCTGAAATTGAGGTTGTAAGTTAACTTTGTTATGTTCTTCCACTAAATTTACCTAAATAAATTTGATTTCCAGGAGTAATAAGGCAGCCATATATTTTATTAGTCATCCTTTAAAGTTATAGGTACCTATCATGTCTGTATCTAAGTATATTTAAATATATTTTTTTTTTTAGAGTCCATTTAAATTCTTGTTATATATACACAAATAAAGTTCTCTGGGTGCACACAGCCAAAGAAACTGGTTGGGAAAACAAAGCAGTGGCTAAATACCATGGAACCCATAAATTTTCTAATATACATATCTTCAAGAAAAATGTGTATATTCTATTACATAGCGGCAATGTCCTGATTCTTGATTTGGAATGCAAGTTGTTAAGCAAAGTCTTTAAATTTAATATACCAAACTGCTATCGGGATTCGAAGCCATTTATGTTTCATATTCACAGTTTATTATTCAAAGGTGAGTAAATTAATATCAATATGAATAATTTAAGAGCTACTATTTTTGCCACTGTCCGCGTGGAAACCGCGAGGTGGCTTCGTAAATAAACGATTAGGCCGCTAACCGCTTTAATGATTCTTGTACTATAATGACAAATAGATTTTTTTCTACTTCTAGTAGGTACTAACTACTACAAGATTCTTGTACTAATGACAAATAGATTGTTTTTTCAAAACGACCCTTTTTAGGGGTCGTTTTGAAAAAAGAATCTCAAGTTAACTCGCCAGTCTATGCAAATCTAAGTTCCGTACCTCAAAAAGAAATAAGAACCCTTATAGGTTTGTACGTAACCCTCCGAGGGCGAGTCAGACTCGCACTTGTCCGGTTTTTTTTCAGTTAACATTAACCAGGCATGTGCAAACCTCAGTCGGGTTTTAAACTTTTTAAAATTGCTTATTTTGCTGTTTTTGTTTTTAAGCTCCAATGCCGGACGATCAATGCGTTTTATCTCACGAACGCAAGCATGAGTATTTTGTGGCGGCCATGGCTCGCTATGGGGTCACATGTATGTTGGAACATGGACATGCTTTGATTCTAGGGTTTGAAGATGGAAAGGTAAGCAATTTTTTAATTACACTGTAAACTGTAACTAAACGACCATTGATCAATCCGTTGCTCTGTTGCGGCGTGATTGACAGACATTAAGTCACTTACACAATAAAATATACAATTTCGTATCTAGGTATATACTAATATTATAAATGCGAAACTATGTCTGTCTGTCTGTTACGCTTTTCAACCTAGGCCCAAACAATAAAGGCCCACTTATTCAACCGATTTTGATGAAATTTGGTACAGGGATAGGTTATATCCCGGGGAAGGACATAGGCTATTTTTTAACCCAAGAAGTTCCCACGGGAATAGAAAAAACTTAGTCCACGCGAACGAAGTCGCGGGAATCATCTAGTTTATAATAAAAAAGATAGATACCAGCACCTACATGATTCTAATCTTCGCGATGTTTAGGCGCGACACTGATCTAGCGCCATCTGTAGTAATTTAGAAAATCCAAATCATCCATGTCTGTATATCTGTATGTCTTTCTTGCGCTGGGACGGCTCATCTTTTTAACCAACTTTGACGGCATTTTGTACAAACAGGTTGCATACCGGTGTAGGATATAATCATATAAGCAACTTTTGATCCTGAAACATTAAAGAATACCCGCGGGATACAGAAAACCTTATGCCTCGAGGTCCATACTTCGTACCCGCTTGGTCCTCACGGACCAACCGAAGAAGGCCCATGCTATGCTTCCACCACATGAAATCTTTATTTTTTTACTAGCTTATGCCCGCGACTACGTCCGCGTGTATTGAGGTTTTTTTGGTTCCCGCGGGAACTCCTTAATTTTTCGGGATAAAAAGTAGCCTATGTGCTATTCCAGACTATATTCTATCTCTGTGCCAAATTTCAGCCAGATCCGTTCAGCCGTTGGCGCGTGATTGAGTAACAAACATCCATACATCCATCCAAACTTTCGCATTTATAATATTTATTTGATTGATCCACTTCAAGTTGGCCATATGACTGCGATCTCTCATCTCACCTTTTGTTAAGTGATGATGCAGTCTAAGATGGTGACTGGCTGACCTGTTAGGGGCATGGCAGTTATATTAAACCCATACCCCTATTCGGTTTCTACACGGCATCGTACCGGAACGCTAAATCGCTTGGCGGCACGTCTTTGCCGGTAGGGTGGTAACTGGTAACTAGCCGCGGCCGAAGCCTCCCACCAGGCCAGACTAGGGAAAAATCTGAAATTATAAATTCCCAAATTGACCCTGCCGGGGATCGAACCCGGGACCTCCGCACGTTAAGACAACAGCGCTTAACACTGCGTCACGGAGGTCGTCAAAAGGTAATGACTCAAAGTTTTAATAACAAGTATGAATACGGAACCAAAAGCACGTTCCACGCATTTGACTGTTTATTTTACTTACAGATTGATATATATCTTACTAGAAAATTAATAACTGCACCATCAGAGGAAGAACTCCCGGAACTAAGGTTGAATTTAAAAACTTATTTGGACAAAACTGACCAACCGGAATCAAGCCATATAACTTCATTTGACATATATGAGGACATTACAGGACATCATTTGTTTGTGTCTACAATATCCAATGTGTATGAACTGTTGTTACAATTATAGAATACTTCAGTAAGAGGTTTCTAATAGTAGGGGAGCACAAGAGGGATTTTTGGATTTAATCCAGCGCGGCAGATAAGATATGGGGGGATTTATTGGACCCTATAGATTACCTTCACCATATATTATAAGCCATGTATATAGGGGTGGCTGTCTAGGACAGCGGATCAGAATAGTAAAAAAATCGATCATCAGAAATACTGGAGCGCGTCAGATTAAGGTAGACTGAGTTAATTACATAAAAGTTACTACGTTCAAAATATAATCTGACGATTTGAGTGAGACCTTAAGGAGTGGGAGGATAACATTCGAGCGTGGTCGATATCTTGAAGGAAATAATACAAGAATAAAGGCAATAATATAATCTGCCGATTTCCACAAGCCAAAGTAACAAAAATCGTCGATACTTAAAGTTTAATACGTGCAGTATAAAGTCAGTATTCTTTCCCTTTCACTCTTTCTCTATCTCTCACTCTCTCCGTCCCCACACTATTTTCCGTTGCCATGAGTAATCATAATAATTATTAAAAGAAATAGATTGTTTTTATTTCTAAGCTATTTTCCGTGAGTTTTATTTCAAACATTCAGAGATTAAAAAATCATGAATGCTTTAACCTTACAAAACAACGTTGATTGCCGCTAACTTCATCAAAATCGGTTAATTTGTTCGGGAGATACCGTTGTCGTAAAATTGTTTTTAGGGTTCCGTGCCTCAAGAGGAAATTTATCAAATTCGGTTGAAAAGATGGGCCATGAAAGCGTAGCAGACAGACAGACAGACACACATTCGGATTTTATACCTAAGGCCAGCGGATACATGTAACAAGATCAAGTCTACCGTCAACTTATAAGGGTCCCTTTTTTCCTCTTGAGATAGTGAACCCCAAAAAACAAACCAAAGCTTTGGATTTATACATGTTTATTTTCTACAAAAAAGATACATCAGTGTAAAACCATTTCTTTTTCTATCATTATTCATTAGGTACATCATAAATATTAAATAAACACATGTCGCATAATGATATTGTGTACCAGACACAATATATACACTGTATAATTGATATGTACAAGTTTTATTACATACGAATAACTTTTTGGGCATTACTAAAATCAATTTATCTAACTTAATTGTCAAGTTTTGCCTTTGAAAAATCCTACTTTCTCTATAAAAAATTGATTGATATAATCCATTTCCTGACAATCAAAATCTGGCGATAGTTTGAAAGCAGCGATACAAAATCAAATCTAACCGTAATTTTTCTCCTATCCCTCTCGTAAAACGTGCCTACGTCATCCATACTTGACCGTAAGAGATCGGTATGTGTACAAATTCAAACCAATATAATTGATTTTGAGTCGTATTTTAGCGGTCAGTAGCATTCGGATTTGTATATGAAAATCCTCTGAAGGGTTCCTGGTCCATAGAGCGAAGTACCTGAGGTTCGACCGCGGTGAGGCGCGGTCGCTCTCCCGTGAACGCGCGGTCGAAGTATTGCGTATCCATTGGATGCCTCTGTAACAAAAAAAGACGTGTGGCATTCGGAGACTGCCGCGGTAAAGCTATTGCATAGCATTTTTTATCAACTTGCTATGACTACTTGTGTTGACTTTAAGTTGTTGAAAATATAAAGGCGAAATATTTTTATGAAAAGATGATTTTGGTTGCTATGACTACTTGTGCTCAAATCAATAAAATCAAAAGGCTTTTTGATTCCCCTTGGACACCCGGACTATTGAAAACATAATTCTTTAAAATTATTTCGGCTTTATATTTTCAACAACTTGAAGTCAACAACACAAGTAGTCATAGCAACCAAAGTGTTAGGTTTTTTTTCGTTACGGAATTTCTGGATTCGGTCTCCACGCTCAAGGCTCGCGATAGAAGCTATGCAATAGCTTAAAATATATGTGCGTTCAAAAACTTGCTTAGAATTATATATTGGTCGAGGAGGTAAAGGTTTAATACGGGATGGTCAATAAATATTTATCAATACTTAATAATAAGTAATAGCAATTCCCTATAATTGGCTACACAACGATAGGCATGCATTCCCGTTACCATATAAGACGGATTTTTCAAGTATCCGGTGTCGCTACTTCTATATGAACCGGGTCTATGAGAATGAGACTAAGTGTTGTAGTAGAAGTACTTACGGTAGTGTGGTAACCACATAGCTACCATAAACCTTATAATCATGGAGTGACAGCCGCTCTGTGTGATGTCGATGCCTCGAGGGGCTTGGCTCTGTGGTGGCGTCTCTTGAGTTGTTTCGATTGTAATTTGTAATTTGGACCGTATTATATTAAAGTGGACTATTCTCTAATGCCTAATGGTTTTCTTTATTAGTACATGGTGGCAGCGGTATACAAATTCAAAACCATTAAGTTAGAGAAATGGATAAAATTAATCCACCAGAGGCTTTCGATTTTGTGCCGGCGTCATGGCCGTCATGGAGGACGCGATTTGTACGGTATTTGTCCATAAGTGGACAAGCGACACGGGCAGAGGCGGAAAAAATTGATATCTTGATTTATATCATTGGAAAACAGGGGGAGAATTTGGCGAAGCAACTAAAATTCACAGAAAAGACAAAATTTGAAGAGGTGTTGCAGAGTTTGGATGCCTATTTTTTACCAAAAAGGAATGTAATTTACGAAAGATTTAAATTTAATTCTAGAATTCAAAAGGAAGATGAAGAGGTGGATGAATATGTACGTAAATTATACATATTAGCAGAAACTTGTGAATTTGGAATATTAAAGGAAGAATTTATAAGAGACCGCATAGTAGTAGGCTTAAAAGACACAAAAACGAGTGAAAGGATGCAATTGAAGCCAGAGTTAACTTTAGAGGATGCCATAAGGATGGCCAAACAAGCCGAAGAGCAAGAACGGGCTAAGGTTATGATGCGAAGAGAAGATAGTGAGAGTAAAGAGAGAGAGGCTCATGAGATAAATAAAGTTCAGCTGAGTAAAAGGCAGGATCAGGATATGAGCAAGGTACAACAAAATAAGAAGTGCTGGTGGTGTGGAAGAATGGGGGTTCACAAAAAAGATAATTGTCCAGCGAAGACAGCAAGCTGTTTTAAGTGTAGAAAAATAGGACATTTTTCTATTTGTTGCAGAGACTGGAGGAAAATTAATAGATTGGATGTCGGAGAGAATTTTGAGGTAAAAGTGGATGTTTACATTGATAAAAATAAGCAAAGTGTTAAATTTTTGATAGACACAGGGGCTGATATTGTAGCACTGCCATACTCTATGGTGGGGAGAAAGGTAAGGCTTATAAATAATGAAGAGACAATCAGGGGTCCCGATGGAGCAGCTTTGAAGGTTGTAGGTTGTTTATATGTTAAATTAGATTATAATGGTACTGTATTTCAGGGTAAAGCATTTGTTATAGAAAATTTACAAACTCCTATATTAGGAAGACCTGCAATCAAACAAATGAATATATTAAAGTTATGTAATAATATACAGAGTGAGAGTAGTAGTGCTAGGGGTTTTGAGGAGAATATTACAGGTTATCAAAAGGTTTCAGAGTTAAACAAAATGCAAGTGGAGAAAGAATTTCCAGGTATTTTTAACGAATTAGGGGTGTTCAAAGATAAATTTGCTATAAAATTAATTGACAATCCAAAGCCTTTTGTTCAGTATACCCCTCGGGTTGTGCCAATACCATTATTGACAAAGGTTAAGCAGGAGCTAGATAGGTTAGTGAAGTTGGAAGTCCTAACTCCTGTTGAGGAACCTACTATGTTTGTATCTCCAATAGTTGTAGTGCCAAAGGGAGAGAAGGGGGTAAGAATATGTGGAGACTACACGCAAGTAAACAAAAATATATTAAGGCATATATATCCTATTCCAAAAGTGGAGAATACATTAGGTAGACTGAAGGGGGCTAAAGTTTTTTCCAAAATTGATGCTACAACGGGATTTTACCAGATATGTTTAGAAGAAAATTCGCGCAAAATTACTACCATCTTGACTCCATTTGGGAGATTTATGTATAATAGGTTGCCAATGGGACTTAACTGTGCTCCTGAATATTTTTCAATGAAATATTCACAGTTATTTAGTGATTTAGAGGGTGTTGTTATACATGTTGATGATATACTAGTTTATGCGGAAGATATACACAGTCATGATAAATTACTGAGAGAGGTTTTGAGAAGGTTAAGTAAGGAAGGGTTGACAATTAATAAAGAAAAATGTGTATTTGGGGTTGAGAAAATTTCTTATTTAGGTCACATTATTAGTTCTCAAGGCATTGCTTTAGATCCAGATAGAGTAGAAAGCATAAAAAGTTTTCCTCAGCCCAGAAATAAGAAAGAACTCATGCAATTTTTAGGCTTAGTTAACTATGTAGGGAGATTTGTGCCAGACAAGACAAATATATTAGAGCCTTTAAATGAGCTTTTAAAAGATGGAGTTTCCTTTATATGGGATATTTCTCAGGAGAATTCATTTCAGAGAGTTAAAAAAATGATACAACACTCTCCTGTATTAAGTCATTATGACCCTAGGAAAAAAATTACTATATCGGCTGACAGTAGTTCATATGGCTTGGGAGCAGTTTTATTGCAGGAAAATGAAAAAGGGGAAAGAGAAGTGGTGTCTTATGCTAGTAGAACATTAAATCACTCAGAAAAGAATTATGCACAAATAGAGAAAGAATGTTTGGCGCTATCATGGGCTGTACATAAATTCAGGGATTATATAGTTGGTATTGAGGTAACATTAGAAACGGATCACAAACCTCTTGTTCAAATACTACAAACTAAACCAATTGATGATTTGACTCCTCGATTGTTGAGATTTAGATTACAATTAATGAGATATGCATATAAAGTTGTTTACGTTCCAGGAAAGAAGTTAGTGGTTGCCGATGCTTTATCAAGGGCACCTTTAACACAAACTGAAGGGGGAAATGAGTGTAATGTTAATGTAATCTCAGCAGGTAATTTAGAGGACAGTAAATTAAGTACTATTAAACTTGAGCAAGAGAAGTGTCAGGTATGTTGTTTACTTAAAGAGTTTACTTTACAAGGGTGGCCGAATAAAAACAAAATACCCAAAGATTTACAAGCTTATTATCAGTTTAGGCATAACTTATCGGTTCAAGAAGGATTCTTACTTTATAATACTAGATTAGTGATACCTCAGACATTACAGAAAGAAATACTGAATAATATTCATGAAGGACATTTAGGGATAACAAAATGTAGAGAAAGAGCAAAACAAGCTGTATGGTGGTTAGGGTTGTCAACTCAAATAAAAATAATAATTGAAAACTGTCCCATATGTATTCAAGAAAGACATAACATAAGAGAACCAATGTTGTTAGAACAGATGCCCAGTAGAGCGTGGCAGAAAGTGGGTATAGATTTGTTTAAATATGATGATAAATGGTATGTTGTTATTATTGATTACTACTCTAGATATATTGAGTTATTTCAACTGAAAGATTTAACAGAAAATACTATTATAAAATACTGTAAAGAAACATTTGCTCGTTACGGAATACCAGATTTGGTTCGGACTGACAATGGCGTTCAATTTAAGTCAAAATTCAAGGAATTTGCCAGTAATTACAATTTTAATCATATAACAAGCAGTCCCTATTTTGCCCAAAGTAATGGTTGTGCTGAAGCTGCTGTAAAAATAGCAAAAAACTTGTTAAAAAAAAATTCTGATATACAATTAGCGTTATTAATATACCGGAATACGCCAGGGGAATCGGGATATAGCCCTAGCGAGCTAATGTTTAATAGAAAATTAAGAGAGATTTTACCAATGTTTCCTAAAAATTTAAATGTAAGGACAGGATTTCATAGAACTTATGTAACTAAAAATTTGCAGTATAGGCAGAAAACAGCTGATAACTTTAACAAAAGACATAAAGTGGGGGAGTTAAGTGGACTTAAAAATGGGGATAAAGTATGGGTTATTGATATAAGGAAATATGGAGTTGTAAAAAGGAAGGCAAAGGAACCACGGTCATATTTTATAGAGGTTGAAGGGGTTACATATAGAAGAAATAGATGGCATTTGATTCCAGCACCCTTTGTGAGCAATCAGAACTCAGCTAGGTATCAATCTCCAATTAGGGAGGATATTGTTGATGATACAGAGCCTAGTAGTAGGGAAATTAGTGAAATGGAGTCTAGGGGTTCAGTAAGTGGATCAGGGAATACAAACGAGGGGAATGTAGATATTAATGATCACAATAATACAGGAGAAAATGTGCCTAATGAGGATATAGATACAGAGCCAACTTTCATAACTCCCAGGAGTTCTGAAAGAATGAAACAAACGCCTCAATGGTTTAATGATTATGTAATTGGGTAACAGTTAAGTTATTTTGTTAATTAGATCTTAAGAGAGAGGATGTTGTAGTAGAAGTACTTACGGTAGTGTGGTAACCACATAGCTACCATAAACCTTATAATCATGGAGTGACAGCCGCTCTGTGTGATGTCGATGCCTCGAGGGGCTTGGCTCTGTGGTGGCGTCTCTTGAGTTGTTTCGATTGTAATTTGTAATTTGGACCGTATTATATTAAAGTGGACTATTCTCTAATGCCTAATGGTTTTCTTTATTAGTACACTAAGTGAGATTTGAAAAGATAACTACTCACAACACGAGGTTTGAATGGCGCCTCAAGCTCCCTTCTCTCCAGTCTATCCCAGTGGATTTCCTCGAAGAACTTCTGTTCTCTGATGTCGCCGTGCATACACTCCGGTCCGCCCAGTCGCGTCCTGGCGTCTTTATCCAGTAGCTGAAAGATTTTTTTCAATAAGCAAGAGTATTTAAATTGAAATTTCTGCTTAATCCAACGCTGACTTCAAGTAACTGCCAGAGCCACCTCCTTAGTCTTTGCGACCAAATCAACGAGCCCAATCACATCGTACCTTAGCGAGGAGTTGGGTAGTCCCACAGATCACTTAAATCTGTAGACTGTCCTGGTTGCGCAGCATTAGTTCTAGGTTCAATTTCGTAAAGACTACTTTCTTAATAAGTATTTGGTGTACCTAAAATCTTAAGTCAGGTGGTAGAAAATCAGGTGGCTTGTACTGAGTAACTGATTACAGGCCTATCAACACACAGTCACACAACCCAAGCCTTCGGGGTTAGAACCAGCCGGTAAAAATTTCCGTGGGTATTATAATAGGGGCGAAAGTTTATAACAAAGTCCTTCTTTTTTCATGTTAGGTAGGTATATCCACGAAAAATGGCAGTTGGGCTTGTTCCACCTCAAGCTCCATGATACAGATGTATGTCTGCCGAGAGGCTGCGTAAACGCCTTCACACATCATAGCTGTTAAGTACTACCCTGTACGACTGCACAAACGTAGCCTTCTCCTAGGGAAGCGCCAATAGTACACCCGGAAGAGGCTAAGAATATCGCAGCCAAAAAGCTGCTGCTGCTCTTGGTGGCAAGTGGTACTGGTCAGGATTGAGATCACATTATTTATTTAGGTAGATCGGCAACCAAAGGTCAAAGCGATACTGATGATGCTGATGGAGATGCTGGCTGCCTCTTCAAGAAGAAGAATACGTAGCCAGCTTGGCCTACCCACCAGTCTAGTCGTCGTGGTAATTTAATTATTATCCGTATTTACCTACCCTAGTTAATATGCTCAAAGATTCCGGCGACAGGAAGCGCGGGTAAGACGGCATCTCATTGCAGATGGACCAGAACAGCTCGTCTTCGTCGCAGCCGCTGAAGGGACTTTGTCCGATCAGCATTTCATACAAGAGCACACCGAACGACCACCAGTCCACGGTCTGGTTGTACTTCAGACCTTTGATTATCTGCAAAGTGAAAACGTTATACTTATTTTAATAGCTATCTACCTGATTTAATTAATCTTGGGTATTTACTTAGTCAGCTGTATACTCCCAACATATTAGCCATGTTCCGTGTTCGCCTTCGTATGTACATACGAAGGCGAACACGAAACATGGCTAATATGTTGGGACTATGTAACTAAATTAACCATCTTATATAAATTTAGGCACACATATCATCCAAATAAAGTATCTGAATATGAAACATACAGCGCGGATCCACTATATAGGTAGGTACCTACTTATTGAACGACAAAATCCATTGTTTACTAGCGTACTTAGCTCTGTTAAGTTTTTGTTCGCTCCATATTTTAATTTAGGCAGACAGCAGCCTTCTATGCTCTAGTATAACTATTATTGTCAAAAATAATATACTTATAGTGCAATCCAGGCTAGCTCATGGCCAGAATAGATAGGTACCTAAGTACATAGGTAGATACTAAATATAAAATGCCTTGTACCTCAGGAGCCATATAGTCCGGCGTGCCGCAGAAAGTATCTGCCGTTTTGTCCAGGTATATCTGCAACTTGCACATGCCGAAGTCTGCGATCCGCACGTGGCCGTCAAAGTCCAGTAGAATGTTGTCCAGTTTCAAATCCCTATAAAATTATTTTAACAATAATAATTAACCGTAAGGTTAGATGTTTAGCTAAGGAAGGGAAACGGTCCGATACCTACGCGATCACTACGCAAGACGTTCCTACTCAATATTCATAGAGGTAAATATATACTCTATGTACCTACTCATAAAGCACAGAATAGAATAGTACCTACTTAACTGTTATGGAATGTTTTTTAAAGTGGTAGGTATTATGTTTCTTAGCATAAGCACAGAATAATATACCTAATAGTACTGCATAAGTCCTACCTGTACACAATTCCTCTCTTGTGAAGGAATTTAAGCCCGGAGACTATTTCGGCGGCGTAGAACCTGGCCCTCACTTCCGGAAATCGTCCACTCTGTTGAATGTGGAACATCAGGTCACCGCCGTTCAAGTACTCCATCACGAAGAACAGGTGAGACTGAAAACAAAGGATTATTTTTTATTCGATGTCAAAGTTACCGCTTGACTGCGATCTTCTGATGGGTTGAAAAGATACCTAGTGTTAAACTCACTGAGTAGGGAAATACTGGCATATATGGCTCTGAAATACAGACAGGACGAATGTAATAATGATGCTGGACGAAAACATAAAAAAAATCTGTCGTGGATGAGTGGTGGTTCGTAGGTGAGATTTTCTTTGTTTTGTTCTTCAATCAAAACTAAGTAAAAGTAATTATTCATTTAATCTAGGAATCAGTATCAGTATCTGAATAGCTCTGGTAGACTGGTAAATAATAGGGGTCAGAGTGCTTTGACAGCAACGGTTCGTTTTCCTATCGCTGCTGGAAATAATATAATACCTACTTGTATCTTATTGCCAGCAGCCCAGCACTAGCGTAGGTATAGGCTGGTACCTGTTGTCACTGGCTGAAAAGTTTGGTACTATTTAGGTAACTTACATCAGTCTGGAAAGTTGCGAACAAGTGACAGAGATAAGGGTGGTTGGTGCCGAGCGCGAGGACTTTTCTCTCGATGAGAGTGCACTCCACGTCATCATCTTCCAACACAACGTCTTTTTTCAGACATTTCACGGCGTAGTAGTATTCTGTACCTCGGAGCTCTGCTAACATTACCTGAAATTTAAATAATTAAATAAAAATTGCAATTTAATAAGCGTAACATCATACTAATATTATAAATGCGAAAGTGTGTTTGTTTGTTGGTTTGTCCTTCAATCACACCGCAACGGATCGACGTGATTTTTGGCATGGGTATAGTTGAGGACCTGGGAGAGTGACATAGGCTCTTTTTTATCCCGGAAAATTGGGGAGTTCCCGCTCGAATCAAAAAAACTTAAACCACGCGGACGAAGTCGCGGGCATCAGCTAGTAAACTATGTTTTCGAGTGTGCTTGTTCTTAATAGGAAGGGACGAGTGTGAAGGGTAGTTCAAGCCAGTTGTACCTATGCAGATTCACTTGACGATTTAATAGCACTTTTTAAGAAGGTAGGTAAGTACCTTATTTGAATACAAAATTAATTGAATTTAAGTATGAGTGAGTGGGGCAGGATTGATTTTTTTGTACAGTGCGAAGGTGAGTGTAATATAGACATACTCGTAAGTAGCTGCGCTTTTGTCCCGTATTCCACGCAAAGAGACCGCATAGCTTTTTTAGCAGTGTAGTTATTATATAATGATGTCCCTGGCCACCTATATACTGTCTGATACATAACTAGGTAGTCTATATAGATACTGAATGTTAAGCACTATTCGTGCCGGCTCAATGAGAAATGCAGTGCGTTGTCAGACAGGCCTAGCCAGTCGGCACCGAATTGTTGAGTGACGAATGCTTTGCATGCCAAAATTCATAAGAAAAACTTGACCTGATAGTGTCACACAAGTTATTCAATATCATTATTTCTATAACTATAACTGACCTGGGGCCATACTGCCAACGCTTAAAGCCATGTAAAAGCCATATTGTTTCATTATTGTTGACTTTGGTGTTTTAGAATTATAACCCTTTTTTTAGGAACGTCAAAGTACGTGACATCAAACTGTCATTTAGTAATATTGCATAAGTATTGCTTTAAGCTTGCCAGTATGGCCCCTGACCTGCAGGGCGACCGCGTATCTATTCCATCAATCATTGATACATCGCAACCACCTACGATTGGCTGAATTTATGGTATTCATGCTGCGTCAATGGATTTCGTCCAATAGTGGAAGAGTGTTAACCAATCAGAGGTGATTGCGATGTACTCGTATCAATGATTAATGCAAAAGATACGCGGTCGCCCTGCTGGCAGTTACGAGGAGAAATAAAACTAGGATGCTTCGCCCGCGGTAGACAGCGCAGAATATAAATTTTAAAACTTTGTTATTTTACCTATCGTAACTGCCTATAGGTAGGGTACCTACGTGTTAATTGGACATAAAACATAATAGCCACTTACATAAAATATTATTACAGTTTTGATTTATTTAACAGGAAATATTATGTTTGTCAAACGCGTGATGTTTTCGTCATTTTCGTTTTTATCTTAATAAATGGGAGCTTTCTTCGTATTTCTGGCTCGGCGTCAAAGGCATTTGGGCCAAGCACCGACATACTAGGAAGATGTTGATGTCGTAGAAACTAGAAACTAAGTAGGTAGCTGTCTTAATAGATAAATGATTGCTGGGTAAATGTTTCCCAACTAGTAACTCTGTTACACGATTGGTTAAGACTCGATGGGAACTCGCCAGACATTATTATGTGGATGGGTATGACTACTCGTAATAAAACATTGCAAACTGCGCCTAATAGTAGATTGACAAACAAGGGGTAGTGTGCGCGTGGTTCGACACGCACTTGGCCTGTTTTATTGTTAGGTATCTTTTTTTAATTTATAAGTACATCCTATGTTTCAATAGTTTCTGGTTTTCCCAATCTTTCTCTACGGAGCTGAAACATGGTCGCTTAGACTACAAGACCGACGTAAAATTGATGCCTTGGAGATGTGGTGCTGGAGGCGCCTTTTAAAGATACCCTGGACAGCCTTTCGAACAAACAACTCAATCCTAAAAGAACTTAAGATAAAAGAAAGGCTATCGTCGACTGTGCAATTGCGAATTCTGAAGTTCTTTGGCCACATCTCCAGAAATGAAGGGTCAATTGAGCGCCTGGTGGTACAGGGTCATGTGGAAGGAAAGCGAGCCAGAGGACGTTCACCTACTCGATGGACAGACCTAATAAAAAGTGTGACCCAGAAAACTGTGGTGGAGTGCTCCCGCAATGCTACCAATCGAGACAAGTGGAGGAGCATCGCGCGGGAGGCAGTGCGACCCAATTTAAAGAAAACCGATGACGAGCGTACCAGTATCATCCCAGTAGCCACGACCACTCTGTCAAGAGTGCACGACTGAGAAGAAGAATGTTTTAATAGGAGGGGCCCCCTGTTCACATTTGCTTGCTTGCTTTCTTAGTGTTTTTTTCGAAAAAAAAAACAAATCGCCTTGATAACTTTACTTATTGACCTACTTTTTTTAAAATTGAAAACAATGCAATAGAACTTAAAGCTAGCTAGCCTAACCATTATGAGGCAATTTTATCCACGTTGAAATATCTCGCAAAAAAAAAATGTGCCCCTTGACTCCACTGCCCCAGGGCCTCTATAACGGCAAACGGAACAAATATGTACTTAACCATCGATGAGAGAGGTATAGGTAAGTAGGTATGTACTTCTGACTATTGCCGGTTTCAGCCTTAAATTCTGCTGCGGTTGATATGACACGGGGCCAATGTGCCCAACACGTGTTGCGTCCCCACTTCCCAGAGAATCAGTGTACCTACTTAGAGATTTGTTCGAGTTAATTCGGGGTCTGTGCTTCAGGCCTTACAGGCCATGTTTAATCAATATTTTTTTACTGTTTGTTCTATATTTACATAACGTATCGATAGTGCAAAATATGTACAACTTGGAAAAACCCATTAAGGTACACTATCCAAATGTGGATGCCCTTGCTGCGCTCGTGCTTATATCGAGTACTTATACATAAATTAGTTCTTCTGTCACCCGTTTAACAATCTATAATAATTATTTCCGTTAAATATACTGGTGGCAAAGGTTTAAGAGAATTAAATAAGTTGCATCTATTGTATTTACGAGGCCGATGACACGTGGCGTGCGACGTTTAAATGTGAGTAGTGATGTCGGCGCCGAAAATAGCGCGACTAGAGTTGTAATACTTGCAGGGTAGGTAAAGGAGACACAGCGAGTGGCAAGATGCCATTATGTTCTGCCAGCTGACGCTCCATAAGGATTAATCACATTTATCACGACTTTCGCACGTCACAGGTAACGTGGTCAAATGGACCCGTGTGGCCATACATAATATACGCAAAAAATAGATCATATTGAGCTGATAGGTAGGTACGTGTAGAGATTTTCATTTAGGTAAGTAGGTACGTAACTACGTAGACCTACGTAGTTAAGGTAATTACGTAGGGTATTATCTTATCTCTGTCTATAATATAGTATTCAGCCGTCTGTAATTTGATTAGCTTTCTAATTGACTTCCGAAAAGGTACCTAAGGTAAGGTAGGTACTTGGGTTCTCAATTGGACGCGTTTTTTTACGTGCAGCAGCTCTGCAATACAGTCATATGATTCATATATAGGTAGAAAAATGATATACCTACTGTGGGTAGCCTAGAACAGATAATTATATCCATACTAATATTATAAATGCGAAAGTGTGTATGTCTGTCTGTCTGCTACGCTTTTACGGTCCATCTTTTCAACCGATTTTGATTTGGTACAGAAATAGGTTTCATTCCGTGGAAGGACATAGGCTACTCCTCCTAGGAATTCCTCGAGATTAAAAAAACGAAAATTAAGGAATTCCTCGAGATTAAAAAGAACTTAATCAACGCGGATGAAGTCGCGGGTTTTATCTAGTTAGTACACAAACGCTTGTTTGAATAAAACATAAAACTTTAAATAATAATATATGTATATTATGTCCCGACCTCCTGATAGAAAAGAGAGTTCTTTGTGGTTTGTCACGGATGGAATACAGCACATGTTTCAACAGTTTCACATAATTCTTGAAATTCGTCGCATAGCAGGTTTGTGGTGCCGACTGCCGACACAAAAGTGTTTTGTTGTAGGCGATAGCCAGTTTTTTTCTTGGCAAATTCCCTTGCTTTACGTTTTGTATATTTATATTTAGAACGATAATTTTATGCTCGCATAAGTATTTTGCATTCTAATTGTTAGAATTCAAGGTAGGTACCTACTTACCTCATCACGTTAAGAGTTTAGACTTAGAGTAATAATAACCCGCCACTATGACAAGTGGGTCAACCCCAGAAAGAATATCTAGACTTTGTGTGCAGATATTTTATTAGTGGGTACATACTAATTATTATTATGTTCTATTTTCATCAAACAAACTCAAAACAACGATGCCAAAAAGAAAAGCGAAAGCTAAAAAACACTATTTAAGTATTCTTTTATTCCCGCTGGATCTCCTTAATTTTCCGGGATAAAATTAAAAGCCTATGTCCTCCCCGGGATGTAGGTAACCTACCGTTAGGCGTAGCAGACAGACACACTAATTTCGCATATATGGATATACCTAGGTAAAAAAATATATTTACTCACCTTACCAAAGCTTCCTTTGCCCAAAACTTTGATGAATTGGAAATCTTCAATTGTGTATTTCCTGAAGCGTGGAATGGTCCTTGCAGGAGGCGTGAACCGTCCAGTTTTCCGGAACAGGTCATAAGCCGTTGATTGCTCTGTAATGGTTATTTATTATAGGCAGACACATAAGGTAATAAAAATGGGTACCTATTAGGTATTTATACAAAAAAATTAAATTTTACGAAAGTAAAAAATTAATTAAATTAAATTAAATTATAAATAAAATTCCTACATAACAATAAAATTAATAAGTCGGTTGATAAGTTTATTATTTTTTATGCGAGCAATGTACAATTTGTAAGTAGAAATAAGTGCTGAGGTATTTTTTTAAGTAGAAAAATTAAGTAGAGAATATTATATTCAATTCACCAATTCATTAATAATTTTAATTTATTATCGGTAGTATTAGTAGGTACCTCTAAGAAAATAATGCCAAGGCCCAAGGACACAGACAAGTCAAAAATTGTCTCCTATGTTATAAGAACATTATTGCCTTTATGAGTAGGTCTGTACCGAAGTATTTCATTAGGTACAGCTTAAATAGAACTAATAATTACTTGGCATGCTTTGCTTCTTTTAAAATCACTATTGGATTGTGGATAATGTATTTTTCTTTGTAATAATTTTTTATAGGACTGTAGGTCGTTCTGTGGTATACTTATTACTTACCTATTATGAAACTAGGTATGTACCTGCTTATTTCACGAACAATAATTATTGATGATCATTTTTTTAAAAGATAAAATAATGAGTGATTCACTATCACGAGCACAATGCTGTCTGTTGTGTTAAGAAGTAGAAGATTCACGTGCTCTTTAAAAATACCGGGTTCATACAATATCAAGGTCATCTTAATAAAGATCTGCAATATTTTATTTTATTATTGTAGGATGACAAGAGAGTTTGGAACGATAACTTTTTGTTTCAATTTTTCGAAGGAATATTGGGTACAGGATGAAGCTTTTCTTAATGTAAAAAGGTAAGAAATATGCATTCAAATAAAATCTGTGGTTATTACGAAACTAAACTATTTACTACCTACGCATTCGCATTTGAAATGGGAAAAGTTTGTGTTGACAGAGAACGCGGTTCCGAGCTTTACGATGCTTTAAAATAAAGTTATAGTTGGTAGGTAGGACCTACATGAAGCTCTGCCTTTGCCACCAGCAAACATATTCAAATAAATTCGAATATGTATCTTTATTTTTCGAAGGAAAACTAACTATTTAGTGCCGCGTCGTCATGCAGATTTTCATCTTTCATGCAGGTTCGGCAGTTTCTACTGAGAAGAGCCGCGCAAGACACTCAGCAGGTACTACACAACTAAGTAGTTACACAACTAATTTTCATCAAAGCAAACATTATCTACTAATTTATGTAATTAACAAATTAAATAGGTAGGTACCACTTTTTTGTTGACTGCTGAATGTAAAACCCGATAGATAATACCTGACTTATATACAGTGCATATTTCAAAACAGTTTTAGGAATGCGGAAACTTTGAATGTGGTATGAGAAACAGCAGTATCCCAAGAGAAAGTCCTGACGCGCTTATAGCTGCGATATTTTTAGCCAGTTTCAAAATACATTATACGCTTTTTGCCAATTGTGTCAGGAAGTATAAATTTATTACATACGAACTAAAAGTTCTTCTAGAAATAGAGTTTATTGAGTAGCTTGTTTGCATGAACTAAATACACCTGCTGTTTCACCGCAATAGAGAAAGATTACTTCATAGAGATTTTTAAATAAAGTTGGATGCGGCGCGATGTTTATTTAGTAAATTATTAGATAGTACAATAGAATATCATGAACGTATTATGGAGTTAAGGCGGCAGTGTAAGCAAAGCATTCATATTAAGTACTTTAAATGTAAGAAGACTGGTGAAAGAAAGAATCAGAAAAGTAGTAGGACACCCAGATGAAGTGAATTTCTCCGAGCTATTTTTCTTACCCAACTCCTGTTCTAAGACGTCATGTGTAAATGTTTGGGGAGGTGTGGCGCCTGCTGAGGTACTGGGGCTGTCTCCACCTGCAGATAAACACTATACAACTATCTGCCCAAAGACAATTTAGGGCATATAATTTATTACTAAGCATCAACGCAGTGCTATCAAACATAGAGATCGTTTATATCACCGTAAAATTGTAAAAACCGTCAGATTGCAATCTAACGCTTTTTATCTCGATAGATTGTAAACTGTCAACAGATTGTTAACCATTCAATGTTCTGAGTGTCAATTTTTGAAATATTCATTGTAAAATAGGTTTTCTTGTCTCTTTCTTGTAGCTTAGGTTCTGTCGGGTTAACATACCTAACCATCTACCGAAAAATAATGCGTTAAATTGTAATCTTTTGACAATTTACAATTTCGCTAGTTAAATTATAATCTAATAATTTTACGGTGACATTTACACTAAAAGTAAGGATTTAGTAGGTACTTATGCCTATGTAGAGCAGTTACTATTTTTTTAAAAACCTACTCGATTTTAAAACAAATAAATACCTAGTTACTTACTTCATAAAATAATCCAGATTATGCAACTCTACAAAATAGTTAAATGTGCCTGCTTACTTTACTGGGCTAGGTAGAATTTTTATTAATTAGGAGTTTGTCTCCATCTGAACAAAAGGTTTATTAACTTAAAGGTTCATCTAAATATTGGTATTGGTGGTATAAAAATAAATGGCAAACAGTTTAACAAAGTATTTTGATCTTTGTTGTTTTACGGTTTCGAATACAATAATGTTTGTTTTTTTTATCGAACATCTAGTCGAGGCAAATGTTCGCAAAATCGCCGTAAAACAAACTCCCAATGAGCAATGCCAACAAATAGGTGGACAGTCTGGATGGATAAAAATACGTAACGTTTGAAGTCCCGCCAAATAAATCGGCGATCATCGTAACTTTCGATTGCTCACGGGAACTACAAGGGCTGGCATTCATTGTATGCGATGATTGATCTAACTGCAGTGTCTTGTCATACAATATGCTGACCGATCTGACCAATCCAACCAAAATTATACTCAGAAATGAATATCATTTAGTTCCAAGTAAAAAAAAACCGACCAAGTGCGCGTCGTACCAAATTTCAAGAATCTGAGTTCACGGGAAGTTTTGATTCCCATATGAGTGTCGAAAATTTGCAGCGTAAATGGCTGTATCTTTTGATTGCGTTGGCTTAGAAGTTTGATTTTTTCACAGATCCAAGGGACAGTAGTTTGTTACAGCTTAAAGCTATTAAAGACCTGAGTATTTGGTATGAATTTCAATTTAATACCTCTACGCGTTCATGAGGAAAGGGGTAGTAAGTTTAAAATTATCAAAAATATTTTTATTATATGATGTAACTAAAAATTTATGATTTTCGCAATTTGCCCTTTATCTGTGCTATAAGACGTTGCTTCGTACCAAATTTCAAGATTCTGAGTTTACGGGAAGTACCTACCCTGTAGGTTTTGATTCCCTTGCGAGTGTCGAAAATTTGCAGCATAAACGGCTGTATCTTTTGATTGCGTTGGCTTAGAAGTTTGATTTTTTCACAGCTCCAAGGAACAGTAGACCTGAGTATTTGATATGAATTTCAGCTTGATACCTCCATGCGTTCCTGAGAAAATGGGTCTTGACACACAGACGGACGGACAACAAAGTGATCCTATAAGGGTTCCGTTTTTTCCTTTTGAGGTACGGAACCCTAAAAAAGAAGAATAATACTAGATGAAGCCTGCGACTTCTTCTGTTTGGCCTTAGATTTCTGAAACCGTTTGATTTTCCGCGATAAAAAGTAGCGCATGCATGTCCTTCCCCGGGGGCGGGGATGCAAGTTGCGCCACTCTCTCCATATCCGACAAAATATGGGTCGTGAAAGAGAATCAGACACACACAGACGGAGAGAGACACACTTTCTAATTTATAACGTTAATATGGATTATGGTGCACTAATCTGTAAAATGTGAAAAAGACGAACAAAATTTTAAAGTTTTCTTTATGAGTTTAATGAAACTTACTAGGTACATCATAATTATCAACCCAACGCTGGCGCACTACTGAGCATGTGTTTCGATTTGGTTTTGAAAGGTTCACCACGCTGGCCAAGAGCGCATACTCAACGGGTTGCCTCAATGTTTTCCTTTACCGATAAAACAAGTGATACTGTATAATTGCTTTAAAAATGCACAAAGCTCAGAAAAGTTAGAAGTGCTTAAAATCAATTTTTTTCCCGGAAACAAAAATAACATCTGAAAATGCCAAAAGTAAAAATAATGTGACCAGCTTAACAAGAATAGTGTTGGCCTCATGTTATTTCCGGTTCAGATAAAAATCGTTACAAATAATATTATGTGCTTATTGACTAAAATAGACTAAAATAAATTTACGAAATGTGTAATTACGAGAATATGTTGCACTAGTCTAATTATTCGAAAAACCAGAAAGTACCCGTGGATTTATGTCGAATGGCCGATCGAATAAGTGGCCGAACGTCTAAAACTTTATAAATCCTATATTAGTCACCACCTCTCTAAAAGATTATAGTAATTTACTTGTTTCCAAAGCATAAAAAAAAGATCAAAAATAGAAATGTCTTAGTTAATTTCAGTTGCAACGATGCCATTAATTCGGTACAGGTGAGCAGGGACTGGCTTCTATCCAGAGAGCGGCAGCCGCATTGTGCGCCCACGCCACACTCCACTACATAAACAAACGTGTTTTTATCCGAAACTGTTATGGAATTAATTTTATTTGTCCAACATACTATCCTTAACACATAGAAGTCATAATAATATTAAGACAAAGCTAAAATTATTGATTTCATTTCAAACATACCTACCTCTTTTTGATGTTGTTCGAGATGCTAAGGCTTCCACAAGAAGTCGTTGGTTGACTCCACACAAATTGGCCGTTAATTTTTCACATTTTCGATGACAATTAACATCGCAGTCTACAACAAATAGAGTCGAATTGCGGTTTAGGACTCTTTTAAAGATGTGGACGCTTGTTCCATATGCTAGTGCCCCGTTGCGAAATGTGCTTTTAAGCCGTGCAAAGCATGCGTGCAGGTGTATATACATTTTAAATTTTAATATACAAGTTAGTAATATATATTGTTGAATATTACCTTTTTTAGCGTCCAGAAAACCTGAAGGCGATGTCGGGGCCGAGGAATCAAAGCCCGAGTCAGCAGAGCCCGTTGATGTTCTTCCATCGGGATTGTTTTCACATTCAATACATTCAGCTGAACCTTGACTAGACCCTGATTCACCTTCATCTTCATCGCCGTCTTCTTCCGTATCTTCTGATGAATCGTCGTCAGATGATTCAGAAGAAGAAGAAGAAGAGGAACGAATTGTTTGAGGATTTCGTTTTTGAAGAGGGCGTGGCGTAGCAATAAGTGGTTTCAGCGCCTTTTCTTCTTTAGCAGGTTTCATATTAGTAAACACTTTAAAGGCGTTCGTAGGTGGCACTGGTTTATCTTTTATTTCAGATTTGGTCTCTGGCTCAGTGGTCTCGTAATTTTTTCTTCGGGAATTGCTTGTAATTTCACTTTCATTTCTTTCACAAGTTTTTTCCGGTTGTGTTTTATCTTGGTCAGCTATTAAGTTTGAAATTTCTATATTAGCTTCTATTTTCGCTGGCTCTATCTCAGCCTCCTTATTATTTTCGATACAGGTTATTTTAATTATTGCACTAGCTTCATTAAGAGAATTAGGAGAACTCGTTCCCACGTCTGATTGCTTTGGCTTTATCTCTAATATTTCAGTTATTTGATTATCTTTGCCTACCTTCTTTGATGACTTATCAACGAAAGATTCGATGGTTTTAGTATCAGGAATGTTTACATTTATAGAAGCATTGACTTTCGCATTATCAACGAATGATTGAGCGTTATTTTCAATCGTGATTGGAGTTACTTTCTCAAACTCATCTTCTGGACTTGTTTCTTGGCCAATTTCTTCTGCAGGTGTTTGTTCTAAATCTATTCTGACAATTTGGTCTTCGGCGAGATGCAATTGAGAAGTACTACATAAAATATTTGATTTATTTTCGTTATTCATGCTTGATTTTTGTTTCGAATCATTTATTGAATTTGCTTGTGGTACTGAAATACTCTGTGTTATAATAGAATTTTCTTTACTTGAACATTTCTTTTGTTTACCAACATTTGATTTGTTACTATTTTTCGATTTAATGTTTTCTTCTGTATTTTTATTTAAAATGACTTTAGATTTCACAGTATCATTTGTAAATTCCAGTTGCTGATTATTCATCTCTTTTAATGTGGCTTCACAGCTGCTTTCTTTATTACTATTCATGTTTAATTCACTATTATTACACTCCTTGAACTTAGAATTTGAGTACTCAGACGTTGTGAGATCAGGACTATTCACAACTTTTTCACAGCCTAAAATATTTTTATTTGTTTCTAAATTTGATGAAACTGTAATAGCTCCGGAACAATTTATATCTTTTACAATAGAAGAATTCACCATTTTCTTACAATGGATATCAATATTATTATCTGACTTTTCTTCTTTTTGTATCAAAATTTCAGAATTTATGTTTGATTCCTTAATTGTTTCTACAATATTGGCACTTTTTTCATCTTTTGGCACCAAAAATTCAATATTTTTATTTATTTCCTTAACTGATTCTACAATATTTGCATTATTTACCTCTTTGAATAAAGGAGACTCAGCAATCTCATTATTTTCCTTATCAACATTGACAGTTTCCTCTTCTGGAAACCAAAATAGTGATCGTTTACTCTGTTCTTTAGCTTCTTCTAAGTTTTGTTTTCTTTTAATTAAATATATCGTCTCCCTTTTTCCAATTTTTTCCCAAAAGTTACCGTCTTCAGGTTCTGGGGAGGTTAAATTACCAGTTTCTATTTGTGGTTTAGATTTATCGTTACTTTTTGATTTTATACTTTTTCTATGACCTTTTTTCATTTGAACATTTGCATTTGATAAATCTTCCCCAATGAATTGGTCAATTGTTTTCACACTTGAGTTTAACTTGATGTCAGCCAGTGGCTTACTTTTTCTCCGTCCTTCAATTTCAGTTGTGATTTCATTTAAGGGCTTTTCGTCTACTGTACTACTAAATATAATATCTTTTTTAATTGGCCGGGATGTTTCTTCAATAGTAATATTTTCGACAATAAATTTCAATTGAGGTGATGTTGGTGTAACTTCTACCGTTGATGTTATTTTTGTTCTGATTTTATGTTTGATTTTTATTCTTTTGTTTATCTGTTCTTCAACTGGAAGTAAAACGCAATCTTTTGCTTTTTTTGAGGATTCTTTGATACAGTCTAATTTACGGATGTTGCCACCAGAGGAACATTTTCGTAAACTACTCCTTTTTGGTAATACAAAATCCTTATTGTCTTTTGACTTAAGGCGATCGTGCAAAGAGTGGTCTGATTTTGTAGTGGTTAAGCGATTATCTTGACGAATTTTATTTTTTATTTTTGTGTCATCAGGTTCCAACTTTATACCAGTAGTTAAACTGTCATCAACTCCAACTTGACTTAAATCTACAGGAACAGTACTTAAATTCTCTCTCCTAATTAATGAATCCAATAAAGAAGCTTGTTCAGCCAGAAGCTCCATAGAGCAACGTCTATCGACAGATTTGTTGGTGAAAGTTTTCAAACCGTCATCATTTAGCTCTACAGGCGACTTGTCTTTATTATGAGTTTTTGGAGACATTTTTGTATAAATATCTTCATCCCCAATATTTTCTTTCAAGGTAAATTTTTCTACTAACTTAGCTCCCAAAGTTTTCTTTTCTTTTTGTGTTTTAAATTCTAAATCATCAGCTAACTTTTCTCTCCATTTCTTTGATTCTGTTTGCTTATCTGACACTTCTGTGGTTGGTGATTCGTTATTGATGGCTTTATTTGGTGCTTCAAGAGGCTTACGAGGCGAATCTCTTTCTTTTCTTTTTACAGTGTGTAGTCTTACTACTGCCCGATCGCGTTTAATGGTAGATTGTCGCGGACCAGGTGATGTATCAATACCAGTGTCAGGTTTGTCATGTCCACTTTCTTTATTAATTAAGGGACTTTCACGCCTTGGTGGCAACCCTGTGGGTAAAGTTGAATTTGAATTTTGTAATTTCATACGATATTTGTCTCGAGACACGTCAATATCTGCAGTATTAATATGAATAGGCCGTGAGGTATATGCGGATGATACATAACTTCTACCTGATATAGGAATCCTTCTAGGACTATTTATTCTAACCGGACTTGAGGTGCCTTTTTCTGAGATAGTACTTAGCATCGGCGAATATGCACGGCCACTCGTTAACCATCGCGAACTTAGCGGCGCGCGGGTATATCCTCCAAGAGATGAATGAGTACTGTAACTTCCTCCGGGATTGAGGTAAGAAGCACTGTACGAAGACCCGTATGGAGAAGCACTACTATAACTATACGGTGAACTTGTATACAATGAAGATCCACTGTAATACATGTTGCTTAAGTGATCGGAATATAGAGGCATAGTAGCGCGATTGCCAACATGCGATAAAAGCCCGACAACGCCGCCGGGCGAGCGCGCGGCTCAGACTGATCGAAGCTTGCGCCAGCGCACCTGCGTCCCGCCCACTTGACGCCCGCCTCGCGAAACATATGATTGATTGGTGACGTAAAAATATCGATTGTAAGTACTTTTTTGCTAACTCTGGACGCAAATCGCGAAAACAAAAAATAATTTGAATAGTTTGTATTCAAATTAGGATTCGTCAATTTTAAAGCTATTCTTTAAATTATATTTATCTTAAACCACCTTAATGCATTTGTTGGCTCGACTATGGTATAGAAAGACGAAAATAAATCATAACACGAAATCCTTACATTTAGCGTCAGTAGTAGGTATATTTTAAAATGTTTAAAGCTCAATAAATAAGTCAAATTATTATTATTGCGATAGGTAAATGTTCGTGAGTATAATGTGTATCTTGGAATCATATTACCTACTTATACTAAAATAGACGCGAGTTAGCAATGAAGTATCTGATCAAAAGCTGATCTAAATACAAAATATTTTGAATTTTACTAAACAACTATCCACCGCCCACAGCTTCGTTTCACTTTGGCCAAAACAATTTACACAATTATCCGTCAAATTTCTAGTTAACTACATGACGCCCGTGACTTTCATTGATTTCGTTTTTTAAAATCCCGGGGAAATTGTTTCATTTTCCGGACTAGCTTAAGTCCCTCCTCGGGATGCCTCATGCCTGTATACCATATGCCAACAATACCTGTACTTACCAAATTTATTAAAATTATAAAATATTGCATAAGATATAAAATGGATGTGACGGAGTTTCTTCGTTACGTGAAACAATCTACAGCTTTCTATAGTTAAAACAATTTTCTAACTCAGTGAACAAAATCGACTCCTCATTGGTTTCAAGCAGCAAATGCGCTTTTTTGAGCTAGGGCGGTAAAAAATTTTTTCATCCCACCATCTCGGAAAGAGTATTTTTACTATTCGATATCTGAATGCAAAAGCCGTTATTATCCTCTTGAGGATAAAGTAAATTGAATTTAGAACATCGTGTGCACGTTAGTAAATATCACTCGTCTATGAAGTTTGTGAATTCAAAACATCATTAAAACCTATTTACTTCTACCTCTATGGTGCCGAATTTCCATACAACCGTTTTTAATTTGTTAAAAACTCACACTCGTAACCTTCTTGGTGTACTTTTTTAATTTGCTTTGACCATTTTCTTTCACGTCATGTCATTTCCTCGCTGAGGTGGGATGAAAAATTACGTGTTGCACTAGAGTGAAAAGATTTTTCACCTCGTGCTCTTTTGATTCCCTCGCTGACGCTCAGAATTCTAATTTTTGAATCACGAGCACTTGCTCGGTCATCAAAATTGAGCACGCGGTTAAAAAACAACTTTTCACTCTTGTATAACAAATAACTATTTTTGGATAGTATCTAAGTGCTTTGGAAATAACACTCCTCAATACAGAACACAATCTATAACTACGCTTCTCAATCGTATTTAAGAAATCATTTAAACTGAAAGAAATTCTTCATTTATTAGGCGTATAACTCCTATACTTACAATGAAATATTATGAGAATAGAGTAAATTATATCATCTACAATTGCGTTAAAGAGATTAAATTCTTACTAGAATGTCCTATTATTTTTTTTGAGACTTGATTGAGATCGTGAAATAATTTATCTCCATACTTTTCACATATAAGTAAATAGTAAATAAGTACTTCGTACGTAGATACAAATACATGTGTACCGGTTTTTTTATTAACCATTTAAAATTTTAAATCAAATAAATATTATAAATGCGAAAGTTTGGATGTATGGATATTTGTTACTCAATCACTCCCGAACGGCTGAACGGATCTGTATGAAATTTGGCACAGAGATAGATTATCATCTGGAATAACATGGATTATAGGCTTTTTATCCCAGAAAACTAAGGATTGTAGATTGTAGAAAGACCGTTAGATTGTAATCTATCTAGCGAAATTGTAAACTGTCGAAAGATTACAATTTAACGCATTATTTTTCGGTAGATTGTAATCTGCTAGATATATTAACCCGATAGAACCTAAGTTACCTACCTGATTATTTATGTCGAACCCTATACTAACCTACACGAAAGAGAGAAGAAAATGTAAATACAATGAATATTTCAGAAATTGACACTCTGAACATTGAACGGTTCACAATCTGTCGACAGTTTACAATCTATCGAGAAATAAAGCGTAAGATTGCAATCTGACGGTTTTTGCAATTTTACGGTGACATATATGTATATGCAGATCTACACACGGTAACCTCAGATCAGATTATACTTGTTTCGCGGTCACTGCAATAGAAATTGCTTTATCCATGACAAGTAAATAAATGATTTATTTATTTCAAGTAGGACCACTTGTGTCACTTAAGATACGTTAAAGACTCTACCACCGGTTCAGAAAGATATTTCTAGACTGAGAAGGGCCGGCAAAAAACTCAGCAGTTGCTCTTTTCTTAAAAAAGAAAAGGTTACAATATTATATAAACATTACAACACATACCTACATCAAGTATTACACTGACTTGTGGGTCACTGGATGCAAAGCCAAACTTTGTCAGTCAGAAAATCGTCGATGGTGTAATAACCTCGACTTAACAAATGCTGTTTATGTTTAATACAGTCTTTAAATTTATGTAATAGTAAATCTAGAATTTAGAACCTTTTAAACCAGAATTTTCATAAATATATTTAAAGTCAAAGTCAAAATAACGTTTATTCAATTTAGGTAGGTATACTACACTCATTGACGTCGAGTTTTATATAATATATAATGGTGATAATCAGTAACGGTATCTTAAAACTAAAGCTACGAAAGAACTTTAAGAACTTCCTTCTTGGAAGTCGGTTAAAATTCTACATCTTTAACATGTTTTTTAGGGATTACGTAGCTCTACCACAGAATACTTTTTTAAAATCTGGATTTTTTAAGGGGCTTTTATAGATTATCTTATAATACTAAGTAAAATCTAACAATCAATTAATCATACAATATAACAATTTAAGAGAAACACTAACAAAATCATTAATATAACAGTAGCTCAAGCACGAATAAATGTAAGTATTCAGAAACTGCAAGCTGGGTTTGTCTTTGTAACTTTGTAGTGCCTACGGACACGCTACGGGTGGTGCTACGTTAAGGTGCTACGATCGTAGCTTGTACCCGCGTAGCGACATGAGTAGTACCTACGAGGCTACGAGTGCGACAGGAATAACGGCTTTATAAACGACTGCCTGAAAAAAGGAGTATATTGTTTCCAGGGTTCATGTACATGTATGTATGTATGCGAGTTTGTGTATTCCACCATGACTTCTATACGCCTGAACCGATTTTTTAGCGCTTTTAAATTGATTATACATGAATAAAACAAAACTGAAACTGGATGATTCCCGTACATTATGATTTTTTTTTAAACTTTATACCGGAGGAAGCTTTAATAACTATATCCATTCTTTAGTAGATTATTAACCAAGGGAATAAAGCAGTGTCTTCTGACGCGGGTGACGATTTAAATCGCGAGCGTAACGAAGGACTCGAGGTTTACTCCCGAGCGTAGTGAGGGTGTTAAAAACTTAAATCACGAGCGAAGCGAGGGATTTAAGACGAGTCCTGAGTGTAGTTCACCCAAGACTAAGGCAGCTTTATCACCAAGGAAAATACTCTACTTTTCGTACCATTTGCGAAAAAATTAACACAATAATAATATGAGATAAGCATTTAATAAAAATAATGACATCTTTAACATGTTTTTTAGGGATTACGTAGCTCTACCACAGAATACTTTTTTTAAATCTGGATTTTTTAAGGAGCTTATAAATTCATCACCTACTGGAAGCGACCGTGCTCGCCTTCTTGCGGTGTCTACGAGGGAATCAAGTTACTGGCTTCATGCTCTCCCGTCTAAGCATTTAGGCACTCTGTTGGACCACCTCACTCTGACGATTGCGGTTGGTCTTCGACTTGGCGCCAAGTTACAACAGCCACATCTTTGCCACTGTGGTGGGGCAGTGGACGCGTATGGCCATCACGGGCTTTCTTGTATTAAAAGTGCCGGTCGTCTTTCGCGACATGCTTCCCTGAACGACATCATTCGTAGGTCTCTTGCCACCGCTAAAGTGCCTGCAGTATTAGAGCCTAATGGCTTGGCGCGCAGTGATGGTAAGAGACCTGACGGGATGACTCTTGTTCCGTGGAAGCAAGGAAGGTCGCTTGTTTGGGATGCCACATGCGTGGATACGCTAGCGTTATCCCACTTGCAGGCGTCCTCCATGACAGCGGGGGCGGCGGCCACTAATGCAGAAAGAGCCAAGAGGCGCAAGTATGAAATTTTTGAAAATAATTTCATTTTTGTGCCTTTTGGTGTTGAAACCCTGGGGTCGTGGGGCGAAGATGCTAGATCCTTTTTTAAGGATCTATCTTCTCGTCTCACAGAGTCCACAGGTGACCGGAGGGCTGGCAGTTACCTCGGCCAACATATAAGTTTGGCTATTCAGCGGGGTAACGCAGCCAGCGTTCTGGGCACACTGCCTCATTGCAGCGGGATGGATGATATTTTTAATGTTTAGTTTTCAGTTTTTAATTTAGGTTTAATTTAGAATTTAATGATTTGTATTTTTAATAATATCTTATGTTTAATAAATTAAAGCTGAACTTATATTAAAAGTAAAAGTTAACATTCGAAACATTGGTCCAATTATTGATAGAGAGAGTTACATTTTTGTTTGGTACATTTATTGTTGATGAGTTGATTTGAGTATAATTCTCAGTTCTTGCGTCTGAGGAACTATTAAGAACATTAACTTATTTATAAAAATCAATTAAAATAAACTTAACGTGTATTTGAAGAAAACAAAAACACGGCAAATTCCTAGACTAATATTTTTTGTCGGAAAAGCAAAGGCATTAAGCTCATACGGCCTCGTCGGTTTTCGTAATATTATTTAATAATCATAAATGCGTATTCCTTTTTCAAAAAGATGTTTAATGCTTTACATACAAACTCAATGGTGTAAGCACAGATGTAGTTCAGTATAAATTTCGGTAAGTATTCCAAACTTAAATCACATTCTCCCCCTAGAGGTGAATGAAATTCAGTACAATTTTCTTTCCCTGTTTTTAACAGATTAAAAATGACTATTGTTATGTTCGCTTTTTGTGGCCTAGAATGTAATAAAAAAAGGGAAAGAAAATTGTACTGAATTTCATTCATCCTCTAGGGGGAGAATGTGATTTAAATTTGGAATACTTATCGAAATTAATACTGAACTACATCTGTGTTTACACCATTGAGTTTGTATATATAAAGCAACTAGATGATGCCCGCGACTTCGTCCGCGTGAATTGATGTTTTTTTAAGATTTAAACTATCCTATCTCTCAAGTTGGATCGAACTGCACATGGTGTGCGAATTTTATTATAATCGGTTAAGTGGTTTAGGAGTCCATTGAGGACAAACATTGTGACACGAGATTTATATATATTAAAGATAAACACCCTTTTGAAAAAGGAATACGCATTTATCATGCAGTTATGATTATTAAAAAAATTACGAAAACCGACGAGGCCGTATGAGCTTGATGCCTTTGCTTTTCCGACAAAAAAATATTAGTCTAGGAATTTGCCGCGTTTTTGGTTTCTTCAAAAATATAAACGTTAAGTTTATTTTAATTTATTTTTATAAATAAGTTGATGTTCTAAACAGTTCCTCAGACGCAAGAACAGAGAAATACTCAAATCAACTCATCAACAATAAATGTACCAAACAAAAATGTAACTCTCTCTATCAATAATTGGACCAATGTTTCGAATGTTAACTTTTACTTTTAATTGTCATTATTTTTAATAAATGCTTATCTCATATTATTATTGCGTTAATTTTTTCGCAAAGGGTACGAAAAGTAGAGTATTTTCCTCGGTGATAAAGCTGTCTTAGTCTTGGGTGAAGTTAAATCCCTCGCTACACTCAGGACTCGTCTAAAATCCCTCGCTTCGCTCGTGATTTAAGTTTTTACCAACCCTCGCTACGCTCGGGAGTAAACCTCGAGTCCTTCGTTACGCTCGCGATTTAAATCGTCACCCGCGACAGAAGACACTGCTTTATCCCCTTGGTTAATAATCTACTATTTTATCTTGAAATATAATTGGCTTCCTTCGATATAAGAGATGAAATTTTTAAATGATTTTACTCGATAATTCTATCAAATATTAATGCATTTCGACAATTCTTACTTCGAACTCCAATATCCACAGAATTCTAGCCAGGCCGCATATACTTGTGCAATCTTCGCTCACGTAAGTACGTGATTATCTCTGTAAACAGTTTTGTGAAGTTGTAAGCGCTGTGGGCTTATCAGTGGGAGGTCTCGGGTACGATCCCCGGCAGGGGAAATTCGGTAATTTCTAAGTTCAGAATTGTCTCTGATCTGGTCAGGTGAGAGACTGACGCAGGGTCTTGCTACCACCATGCTAGGGGCTATATAAAAGAGTGTCCGGTATTTATTTAATATTTGAAATTGTTATTTGACGTTCATTTATTTTTCATCATTTCACGGTGAAAGCATAGGGTAAAGTGCATGTGACTATTTGTTTGAAATTTGCATGAAAGGCAAAGAAATAATAAAAATTCCATATTTATTTTATTTTCTCGCAATCAAAGTGAAAAAAAGATTGTTTACCTCGGGACAAAAAGCTATTCTACTCGATTCAATAATATCTCGATTGATTTCATAAATAACGCTTAGGCTTCTTACAAGTGTAAACAGGGTCAAATATCACACACGAAGTTGACGACGTGGCACCGTGCTCTATAACAATAATATGATTGTTTCATGCACATTCGAATCATATGGGTTACATTACATGTAGAATAAACATTAAACATAATTATGATGCACATGCTTTCTTCACGCACCCCAATAGAAAGCTAAGTAAAGTTAGAAACATATAAAAACAAAAAGATAACCATGCAATACCAAATACCGATATAGGTAATAATACAAAAATGAAAACAAAAAACTACACAGACACCTTATCTATATTCTATATCTAAATCCATACTAATCTTATAAATGCGAAAGTTTGGATGGACGTATGGATGAATTGATGGATGTTTGTCACTCAATCACGCCAGAACGGCTGAACGTATCTGGATGAGATTTAGCAGAGAGATAGATCATAGTCTGGAATAACACAGGCTACTTTTTATCCTGGAAAATTAAAGAGATCCCGCGGGAAACAAAAACCCTCTACGCGGACGAAGCGCGGGCATTAAGTAGCTAGTTTTCTTATACGTGTAGATTTTCGATCGAGCGGCTTATTTAAAATTTTGAAACACATACACTAAGTAGTACTAAAAGCAAATTTACCCCTACATTGAGATAATGTGACCTAATATCAGTATTTGCAATATGATGTTACATGTCAGTTTCCCGTGAGCACGTGGAAAACGTACCAACAACCAACGTGTTTTACATAAGTAAGTATTGAAGAAAGAAATTATAAAAGTACTTATATCTGGTCAATTTCTGTAAAATTCTGTCAAAATTTCTTTATATTATTCTTTGAAAATATTATTCAAAGTGTAATCCAAGGCAGATTCCGATTTTTGTGGTGAAATCGGCACCGAGTTTTTAAAAAGCGGCCTCGTCGACGACCCGGAAGAATAGAATATAAATAAGATTTACCTTCACATTTAAGGCCTTGCTTAAAGAAACCGTAGAGAAGAGCACCACAATGGTCACAGAATGTTGGTGACATGAACTGGTGTGGACGAAAACGATGTGGTACATCTACTTTGAACCTTTCCCTTAAATACTGCAACCAAGAAATTAGGTATTATTCTTAGCTACTTAAATAAAAGGCTGAAACCAGCAAGCGGCGCGGCGGTAGTATGTCTGGCTCATAGAGAGTTATATATTTGTTCCGTTGGCCGTGGGCATGGAGAATTGGAGACCCTGGGGCCGTGGAGTGGCAAACATTTTTTGCGAGATATTTCACCGCGGTTAATTTCCTCATCTGGTGACAGAAGGGCTGGCTTATTTTTTGCGCAAAGGATTAGCCTGGCTGTCCAATGCGGAAATGCTACCAGCTTTCTTGCCACCATTCCACGCGGGCACGATTTTTAGGTTAGGCTATAGCTAGCTAAATAGCTAGCTTAAGTTCTATTGTATTGTTTACTTAAAATGGCTTACCTATATTATGACTAGAGTCTAATAAGGATGTAGTATGTACGTCTGCGAAAAAGACCTGGGGGCTACCGCCTACTGCCCTAGTTATTCAACTGCAGCTGTTTGGGTATACAGAGTAACAATAGCGATCACCGCCTGTACGACACTCACTACTGGCCGAAAAACATTGTTGCAAGGCAAAAAATACCTTACACAATGATCTGTACTATTTACTATATCTATACTAATATTATAAATGCTAAAGTTTGGATGGATGTTTGATACTCAATCAATCTGGATGAAATTTGGCACAGACATAAATTATACTCTTAAATAATGCATCATATGTAAGTATTACATGTTTCAGAGTTAGTAATACATAGACGTTAGTTTTTCTCCCGAAAAACTAAAGAGTTCCCGCGGGCACTCCGAGGCACGGAGGAAACGACAAGACCAAAATCGGACGACCAAATTCGGTACCAAATTCGGGTCCATCCAGTTACCGACTTGGGTCAATGTTGCTTGTAACAATCACAATCGACACATATGCCGTATGCGTTGCCGCAACTAGGCCACTAGGAAAATGGTAACCAAAGTCGCAAACAAACAATCTCTGGCAAACACATATATATATACCTACTCGTATATATATATACCGTTTCCGTTCCGTCACGTCGTGGGTAAAAATAATCAACTTGTTATTTGAGTAAATATTTATGGCAATTGGCATCCTGTCTAAGTTTTAAGCGTTACTAATAAATACTTATACCAATGTTAATAATTTTATTCTGCTTACCACAGTAGCGTCCGAATAGGCGGTAGAGCCGGGACACTTGCCCAGCAACTTGCTGTGACACCGCTTGTGGACTGCAGTCTGACACACCACACATCTGTATCCTTGCTTGCCGAACCCCCATAGAAACTCTTTACAAAATGCACAGAATGTTGGCTGCCGGAAAAACTTCGCTACGAAACGATGACCATTGACTTCATGGATCCTGCAAGAAAAAAACAATATGTAAATACTAATTTACTAATAATAATTTTGTTTTATTGTATGCCTTGTGAAAATGCTTAAATATTTCATTTTTGTTATGTAAGTATATTTTTGTAACGAATCAATTTTGTTTTCATTTGGGTCACATGAATTCTTAATCCAGTATCGCGGATTTCCAAAGATGGCGGACTTCTTATTTTTTTGGACCCCCATATAGGGTTTGCTGAGGACAATACGAAAAATGAAATGACCTCACGCTTGTTTTTTTTTTGGATAGAAGCAGGTGTTACTTTGCGGAAGTCAATGTAAATGAAATAACTGGAAGTTTAATTCGCTATAATCCGCCACAATATGTAAATCTATGTGGTACATTGTGTCTATCTTGCGATATATTCGATTGTAAAGCATTATAGAATCAACATCTCCTGAAGATGTTAACTTCTCCTAAAGATGTTTGTGAAGTGAAACATGCGTTGAGAATAATTTGCAAGATTTGTGTGGTGTGGTGAATTTATATCGCAAGATACACACTGTACCACAAAGATTAACCTATTGCACGGCGGATTATAGGGAATTAAACTTCCCGTTCTTTCATTTAAAAATGGTGTTTTACTATTTATTTATTTACTACTCAGAGTATTCTTTACACACGTACATAATAAATATTATGTATGAAGTAAAACTAAAGGCGCACTTTAAACGGGATTCTATTTTTAAGCTATTGCATAGCTTCTATCGCGGGCTTTGAGCGTGGAGACCGAATCCAGAAATTCCGTTACAAAAAAACCTAACACTTTGCTTGCAATTTAACAATAATTTTAAAGAATTATGTTTTGACATAATTCTTTAAAATTATTTCGCCTTTAGGTATATTCCAAATCATCTTTTCATAAAAATGGTCTTTTTATTTTCAATAATTTGAAGTCAGCAACGCGGGTAGTCATAGCAACCAAGGTATTAGGTAAGTTGATAAAAATGCTATGCAATAGCTTTACCGTGGCAGTCTCCGAGTGCCACACGTCTTTTTTTTTAATGAGTCGAGAAAATGTTTAATTACCTACTTAGTACATAAGCACTTAAGAAAAAAATAGCGCTTAGCTCGATTGGAGAAGACGTTCTCAGATGAAAGCGTTTGAAAGCTGAAAATGCATTACTCGAACGTCGAATTAACGTCGAAGAAACGTCGTATTATCCGTTTGACAAACGATTACGATATCGGGGGCTAGTTTTAGTTCAAAAATAGTTTACTTATGGTGCTTGATGGCGCCGCGCCGCTGCGTGATGCGCTTGCCGCGAGAGCGCCGCACTTCCGGCTCTGCGTTGGGGTCGCGCGCGCTGCCCGCGCCTGCTGCGCCCGGAAACCACTGAAACCACAGCAGAAAAACAACTTAGGTTACTATTTATCATTATCATACTCATTTATAATACTGGCGTGAAATTACTTACGCAGGCGAAATTGCTCATTTTACAGCACCGACGCAATGTCGCCTGCTTTAAATCGTTTTTTATCGGATATACCAAGGGAAGTGTGCTCAGGAACTTCCTTCTACCACAGAACAGCGAGAAACCGTCAGCGTTGGCATCCTTATTGGTTAGCGTCCAATCTGCTCGCACGAAGCGTTTTTGCGACGTAGGAACGTAGCAGATACGAACCCCTAAGGTGTACTATAGAACACCCTCCCAGCGCACATGTTTCCTTCAACGTATAACCTTCAAGACAAGAGTGAATAGGCATCTTCAAGGCAAGCGCGTTCCAACCCAGACCTCATCATTGCTTTGCACTAAGCAGGATTTTCGTCAAGCGTACCTAAGCCTATCTCGCAATCATTTTTTTTATTAATTAGCATTAAATATTTCAATAAAATATCTACTGAGCTATAGCAATTGACAATGACCATGCCCAATATTCGCCTTTATGCCTACCTGCAACAAATAACTCTAAAAACCTAATTTTATCCTACCCGGCTACAGACAGTTTGTGTGAGTACCTAAGTATTTATCAGTATAATGATTCCCTCATGGACCGTAAAATGCAAAAGTACACTTCGAAGGATGCTAAAATTCACCGTTTTATCTGAAAAGTCTGAGCTAAGTCAAAATAAGCTCTTTTAGATCTCCTAAACGTATTTTAAAGATTCAAAGGTCGCTACTCGCTCCATACATAGGTATCCTTGAGTTCGATTTGTATGTCGTTGGGGTGGGTAGGTATGTCATTTATAATGTCAGCGATCGAACAAACACTCTGTTACATTACAATTCCATTTTTATATGCAGCTTATTTCGTAGCAGTAGGTAGGTAGGTACGTACCGACATTCCATAGGCAGGTATCGCGCAAACACGTCCCATCTTCTTGATGTTGAACAAATTAAGAACTTATGATTTTATAAACTTGAACATGTAAAATGAATTGTAGCCGATAGAAAACACTAACTATATTAATATAAAAGAGTGACAACTGACAACTGACATTCGTTAACATACCCAAAACATAGTCGACATTTCTCTGCGTGTAAGCAACGTCTCGACGCATCGCCAAATTACATGTCACTCTTTTGTTATTTTTAGGGTTCCGTACCAAAATGGTAAAACGGAACCCTTATGGTGCGACTTTCTCCGTCTGTCTGTCCGTCTGTCCGTCTGTCCGTCCGTCACACTCGATTATTTCAGTAACTACCGAAGCTATCGACATGAAATTTGGAATAGTTGTGTATATTAGTGGCCCAAAGACACTGGAATTAAAAAAAATTGGAAATTATTTTTGTTCTTATTTAAAAAGGGGGGAAAATCTGAGGGTTGAAATTTAAAAGTGAGATAACTGTACTGTGTGGGGTATCATATGAAAGGGTTTACTTTGTACATTCTAAAACAGATTTTTAATTATTTTTAGTTATAATAGTTTTTGATTTATCGGGGAAAATGTCTAAAAAAATACCGTTCCCCCCCCCCTTATCTCCGGAGTTTACCAATCGAAAAATTTGAAATAATTATGGTCAATAGGAATTTACGTATATTTTACAGGAAAACTATAGCCAATGCTCTAACTAGCATAGTTTTTTTGATATTAACAATAAACCTCTACAAACAAAGTTAGTCTTGCGGTTCATTAACAAAGGCAATTATTTATTAATAATGGTACGGAACCCTTCGTGCGCGAGTCCGACTCGCACTTGCCCGGTTTTTTTATTTGTTGTTAATAATGCACCGCCCTTACAGCCGCAGGTTAGCCACTAGGTGCCGGTTTTCGCAAAGAAAACGTCGCTACCTCAAGGTCTTTTTCCTGAATTCTCTGGCAATAGTCCGATTTGATCCGCAACGGTTTATGCGAATAGCAATATCTTAGTACCTACTAGCTGATGCCCGCGACTTCGTCCGCGTGGATGGAGATTTATTGGTTCCCGCGGGAATTCTTTAATTTCCCAGTATAAAAATTAAAAATACTATAATCTATTTAGGGGCCAGAACCGTTCTATAACCATTAAAAGTAAAAAGACCATAACCATTTAATCTGGAACCGTTCAGCCGTTCTGGCATAATTGAGTAACAAACCATCCATCCACCCATCTAAACTTTAGCATTAATTATACCTAATACCTACGTCTATAGCATTAAATGCTTGACATACCTACTTACTACCCGACTAGTTTGCGTCGATGCGAATAATTGTGAGAATTGTACGACTTATTCACAGTACCTACCTTCTTGATTTCATTCATGCAATGCAAAGAATACCTGCAACTATTCCACTACTTACTCATAATATTATTATTTAATGCGAAAGTCTGTTTATTTGTTGGATTGTTCAGTAGTCCTTCAATCACGCTACAAATCACAACCGAATGAGTGTGATATGAGACACTTTTTATTTCTGAAAATACCCAAGGGACTTTTAATTATCGCCAAAGTTTGCAAAGCGTAAAATCTGAAATAAGTAGGTACTTGCTTAGATTGATAGAGGATAATTTACACGAAAAATTCTTTACCAAAAACCGACTTCCAAAGCCACTGTAAAGTAAAAAATAATTTTGATTTCTACACACTATGTTGAAGTCGGGCGAGCCTGAAGCGTCAACTTTGCATAACTTTGATAGACTCGCCCGACCTCAACATATAGTCTAAGATCCCGCTGCAGGATTGGTGCGTTCATCGATTTTTTGTTTAAAACCAAATTTTTATGTTTATTTATAATTAGGAGAATATATATTTACTAGGGTGCCTATCAAAATTTGGCCGCCATTATTTTTAATAAATTATTTTTAATTGATTTTTGGTAAAAAATTTCGTTTATTTATTTTTAAATAAAATAACGTCTATATCACGGTAATTAATATGAAGATTCTAAAAAATCACGGTTGCCGTTGCGCACCTGGCCGCACCTCTTTGCAGCCAGGTGTAAACAGGTATGATTTCGATAAATTAATTATACGTTTATAACGTATATTTATTAATTATATGTCAAATTGAAGCAAATTTTGATAGGCACCCTAGTAAATATAATATATTCTCCTAATCATAAATAAACATAAAAAATAGGTTTTAAACAAAAAATCGATGAACGCACCAATCCTGCAGCGGGATCTCGTAGTAATAGTGTGTAGAAATCAAAATTATTTTTTACTTTACAGTGGCTTTGGAAGTCGGTTTTTTGTAAAGAATTTTTATTTTTAACTTTTTAGTGTACCTACTCTTAATCCAGTACCCTGCAGCATCAGAGTTGAGGAGTTGGGACTTGGGTTTAAAAGTATAAAGTCATTGCTTGACACCTACAATATGAATTCACCATAAAAAAATCCTAAATCGCTATTTTTAAGGAGTTCTGGACCCTGCAGCATCAGGGTTGAGGATTTGGGACTCAGAGTTGTATCGTATACACGTGACTTGATACCTACTATATGAAATCACCATCAAAATTTCCTAACTCACAAGATTTCATTTAGTACGGTACACCTACAGCATCAGGATTGAGGATTTGGAGTCAGAATTTTTTATGGGACCACCTTGTGAGCGTCCTCTAACCAATGAAAAAAATATTGTTCAAATCGGTTTAGAAACCACGGAGATATGCACCGACACACATAAAAAAAAAAAAGATACGCGCTGAATTGAGAACCTCCTCCTTTTTTGGAAGTCGGTTAAAAAATAAAACGAACTCTCTCTATAGAAGAAAACTCGGTTATCCATAGAATAGGTAATACTTTTTTTTTTTAATTTAGCAATTCACATACAAACTGTCGCCATGATTAAAAATCAATCCTCGAGTCCCCGACCAGTGCTGCCACGCTCAAGAACCATACAAGCAGTGATGCCAATGCCAAGCAATTTTTTTAAAAATCAGCAATAAACAGTCACAAAAAAATCAAGGTATTTCACCGCGGGTTATTTTTTTACCGCGGTTATCACCTACCTCTTCTAGTAACAAAAGGGCTGGTCCATTTTATGCGTAAAGGACAGCATGGCTGTCTAGCGCGGAAATGCAGCCAGCATTTTGTTCAACAGTATTAAATTATGCTAACTCGAAATCAAAAAAAAAATTATTTCATATGTATAAAGTTTGGAAATAAAAGTATTTTTCATTCTATTCCATAAGATTATAAATATGTGTCACCGTAAGATTGCAAAAACCGTTAGATTGTAATCTAACCAGCGAAATTGTAAACTGTCGACAGATTGTGAACCGTTCAATGTTCTGAGTGTAAATTTTTGAAATATTCATTGTATTTACGTTTTCTTGTCTTTTTCTTGTAGGTTAGGTCTTTTTGTTTCTTGAGGGTTCGACATAAATAATGCGGCCGGGCACTTAGGTTTTATCGGGTTAATATACCTAACAGATTACAATCTACCGAAAAATAATGCGTTAAATTGTAATCTGTCGACAGTTTACAATTTCGCTAGTTAGATTACACTCTAACGGTTTTTGCAATCTAACGGTGACATATGCAAAAAACCGGTCAAGTATCACCACACAATATAAATTATTTTTGTAAATAACAAGAAAAATGTCATAACAACACGTAATCAGCTGTGAAATAACTGTCTATAACAATTCGCACCCTATGAGTGAGTATTTTCGGATTTTTTCCTATTGTGCTGTGAGACCTTGCTTTTTGCCAAATTTCATGATTCAAGATTTAAAACGAGAAGTACCCTATTTTGATTTATTGGTGAGTGTCAAAAAATGCAAAAAATGCGGCATATATTTTGATTGGGTTGACTTTGAAGTTTTTTTTTTCAGCTCTACGGGACCGTTAAAACCTAAATATCCACGCGTTTCCGAGAAAAAGGTGGTTGACAGACAGACAACGAAGTGATATACGGGTTCCTTTTTTCCTCCTAGGTACGGAACCCTAAAAAAACAAAACAAAACTCAAAATTATCTAGTTATCCTAAAAACATTGACTGCTACAGGTAGGATACAAACAATTAAAAACTTATCAATTTTACGCCCTTCATATTTCCGCCCGCCCCTTCGCCCTTAGCAATCATTATTAATTTATTATCCAAGGACAATACTTAGTCCGTGCAATTTTTAATGTTACCAGTTTATAATATCCCAGCACCTACCTACTAAGTATTTCGTTCCATTTAGTAGGTAACACGCGAGCTTTCTTACTTTCCATAAGCTGAGATATTGTCATAAAAAATTAGCAATTATCGTTTTTTGACTCTTTATAGGTACTCGATTCTCTCTCGACTCGTTCGAAATCTATCAACGTGGTCGTCGAGGTGTGCAATCTGCAAACTCGTAGCCTTGTACTAAGGGTACAGTACCTAACATATATTACGATCCCATCAAACGTTTAAGCGTGCTGTTTCCTCTATTTATATCCGTGCATTTACTGTTCGATACTACGCCACTCAACCTTGATTCTTACCCAATTCTCGACTCGGTTGTTCCAGTTAACCCGATGCTATCGCAATTTAGTTATCTTACATTAATCGCTTTTTGTCTTAGGTATATTAAAATACATTTTCTTGAGGGAGGCATAACAAAATAAATTTCGAAGGCTTGCCTATCAATATTATTTTCACGACTGAATCTTCGTCCGCGTGGATTTAAGGTTATTTGGGGACCTCTTTGATAATATGAGATAATGAATATAATTAAAATTATTAAAAAATACGACTGCTCTGCCGTAGACACACATACACACACGAACCCTGAAAACATAACACTTCTTTTTTGGGCAGTCGTGTAATTAAAAATCCCCCTCGAATGGAAGTACGGCTACCACTGCTACTACGTAACGATACCACAGTCATTTGGAATCTTATTTACTTTATTATTAAATGATATTTTTGTGAATCACTTTATATATTTTTAGAATCTACTCATCATTTTCTAGGTGATGATTAAATAGTTAATCTTATTTTCGAATTTTTTTTTCAACTTTGGTCTTTAATGCGGGACCATGGTCACCCCATCAATTTTTTTTTAAATTTTACTAGCCTATGTCACCCGGAATAAGCTAGGGATTCTAACAATACCTCATTTAATAAAATCGGTTCAGGCGTATAGAAGTTATGGTGGAATATACAAACTCACATACATACATACATACATACATACATACATACATACATACATACATACATACATACATGAACCCTGAAAACAATATACTCCTTTTTCAGGCAGTCGTATGAAAAGAAGCTTGTATAGGTACGCTAAGTACTAACATTCCAAATTTCAGCCAAATTGGTTCAGTCTTTGCGGTGTGAACTGTGAAGGCGTAACAAACATCCATTCACGAACTTACATTACAAACATTCAAACTTTCACATTTATAATGACGACCTCCGTGGCGCAGTGTGTAGCGCTGTCGCTTAACGTGCGGAGGTCCCGGGTTCGATCCCCGGCAGGGTCAATTTGGGAATTTATAATTTCTGAATTTTCCCTGGTCTGGCCTGGTGGGGGGCTTCGGCCGTGGCTAGTTACCACCCTACCGGTAAAGACGTGCCGCCAAGCGATTTAGCGTTCCGGTACGATGCCGTGTAGACACCGAATAGGGTTTAATATAACTGCCATGCCCCTAACAGGTTAGCCCGCTACCATCTTAGACTGCATCATCACTTACCATCAGGTGAGATTGCAGTCAAGGGCTAACTTGTAGTGGATAAAAAAAAAAAATATATCAGTAGGATAGTTTAGGAGGATATCGTGTCAGAAAGGAGTAGGTATACGATATATATGTCACCGTAAGATCGTAAAAACCGTTAGTTTATAATATACCTCGCGAGATTGTGAACTGTCGAAAAATTGTGAACCGAACTTACGGCTTACAATTTAACGCATTATTTTTCGGTAGATTATAATCCATCTATGTAAAACCGTCAAATTGTGAAATACCGTGCGACGGAACGCACCTAACGCGCTGATTGGTTGAACGGCATATGCCATACGCCGCCATATTTGTTTGATAATAGGCATGATGACTGATTTTGAAAAATGGTCAGATTATGTTCGGAAGTATCAACTATTTCGAAAAAATATCTTATTTCAGCAGAAAAATAAGGTTTAGTAGATAAAATTGGCATTTGAAATTTAAATTTTAAAATTCACGCCAAAACGTTCTGCAGTGTCATGGCGTCGTTTGTGACGTCACTATTGTTTTTACCAATGTACTCTGTGCCTTTGATTAGGTATATAGAGAGGATGTGTTACATTTTACTCAATTATAGTTATACGATGCATTTTGTTAATAAAACATGTACTACTATGTTTTGACTATTCTTACTTATTGAAAGCTACGTTTTTAGAACGAGACAGGTGTATTATGTTATTGCGTGAACGTGTCAGGCAATTGTCATATGACGTCATCAAATTTTGCTATTGAAGCCAATTTTTTTGTACCTATGGCGTTTGTATGGCGTCTGTATTGCTTCCGGTGTTTTGGTTGTGGCTAATTACCAGTTTTGTGAATATTTTCATAATATTTTTATGTGTTTTTGCTTAGTTTTATGCAGTTTTGTGTAATCAACAATGGTGAAGTGCTCAGTTGTGGGGTGTTGTAATAATTTAAGTATTGTAAAACGGCCAGGAATTTCATTTCTTAAGTGAGTAACATAGTTGTTTTATTTTTCTTTTTGTGGCGAGTATTTTAAGTTATTTCAACTAATTATAGCTTAGTTTCTTCTTTACTGAATCTAAAACACGTAAATTTTTGCGCTATCGCCGATAATTTGGATTATATTCATTAGTTTTTGTTTGAGTGTTTATATAGTGTGGGGATTGTATTGTTTACAAATAAATTGAGTATCGATAAAATTAAAATTTCATATCACTTTTTTTTTCTTTTTTTTTTAATCCTCTACAAGTTAGCCCTTGACTGCGATCTCACCTGATGGTAAGTGATGATACGTTTCACTCTTTTTCTCACTCAGAGGGGTAGAGAGATGAAATTGAACAGTCAGCTTCTACTTATAATATTGCCTAACTCATTTTAGGCTGTAGCGATGATAACCTTGTGATTAAGACACCCGATCTCCGGGATGGTGTCTCGTATTCGAAAATTACAGTGTCTATTTAAGTGGTTTTTGGTCCCTTCATTGCAGTTATTGTGTATCATTTTAACTAATTACTATTTTTGACTGCTTCGTTGGTCTAGTGGTTAGCATAGTCGACTGCGGATCACGAGGTCCTGGGTTCGATTCCCGGTCGGGCATAAAAGTTAGGTATTGGGTTTTTCAATTAAGAAATTCTCAGTGCCAACCCGGAGTTTCATGCTAAATTTCACCCTCTATCTCACCCCCGTAGGAGTGGAATTTTGAAAAATCTTTCCTTAGTGAGCGCCTGCGTCACAAAAGGAACCTACTGTCAAAATTTCAAGTTGCTAACCCCAGCGGTTTAGGCTGTGCGTTGATCCCTTAACGATTTAGTATAGGTACTTTCACTCCACTCTTCCATTTAGTACAGGTACTTTCTGAAATAAACACCTCCATATATTTTTTCTCCGAAAAATTATGGAGAGTTCTTCTTTAAAAACAAATTTTGAAATGGAACCGCACCCGCTCGCGTACACCGCGCGGCCCACTGTCTACTTACTTGCTCTCCTTCTATCCTAGTGTTTACTGCCTACGTGTTCTGAAGTAAACAACACACTGCTATGCTAGCGAGCACAGTGGAAGCGCCAGAGTGCCACGCAGACGCCAGACGTAAAAAAAAATCTCATAAGAAAACATAAAACAGAGACCCCTTAAACATTATCTAAAAGGGCCTTTTAATGTAAATAAACTTTCCAGACATGCATACAGTGTAAGAGACCGTTGAAGTAAAAACACAAAGAAACCTTCCTTAGTTGATTAATATCAATATCATACCACTGACGATCGGGTACCTTTGGGTGCCATTGAACTTCGCCATCTTGGCTTTCCTAACAGCAAACCGACAATTCTTCCATACAGAACAAATCTTGTAAAAAAATCCGCATCAAAGTCTTGCATAGCCTCTTCAATATTCGCCATACATTTTCTTTGGAAAAATAAATTCCGCCATCTTGAATTTTTTCCTGTTCATCAAGTAGACCTGCATGTCCTGATCATCTTTTGCCAAGAAACCACTCTTCCATCTTTTATACTCTCCGACCGACGAAATTTGTATGGCGGCCATCTTAAATTTACCATTTTGAAATTTTTTTCAGCACACTGTCAATTGAATGAAGTTCCGAGTGACATTTGGTCGAGCACACCCCACCTATCTTGAATACCCCGGCTCTTCATCCGTCTTCGAAATCCTCAATCATCAGCTCTCTCCGTATTTTTCCTCCGAATGAATTTTTGTCTTGAGTAAAAAAATTTTTTTCATACAAAATTTTTTCATACAAAAAACCTCAATTCACGCGGACGGGGTCGCGGGCATCAGCTTGTTTATTATAAAATACGAATACTAGTGTATTTCAAAAATTATGTTTAATTATTTATTAATTATATTTTGATAATTTTATATCGAGTATACAAGCAAAAGGTTTCATAGAAGGGGTTAATTAATTCAGGATTTAAACGAAACATCACGTCTTTGCTCACAAGCTCTCTAATCGAGACTGTTCTCTTAGTCTACCTTATTATAGGGGCACATTACATAATTTGGTCGACCAACAAAAGGACTTAAGTCTAGCTAAAACATTTACTTGGCTTAATTACGTTCTTATTGTATAAGTATCGACATAATCAAAGGTATCGATAATTTCAGCCCTAATGCCCGCATTAAGCTCCGCCCATGCGCCATTTTAAGTATAAAGGAAGCTTCAATTTAAATATGTTAGGGCACATCCTCTCTATATACCTAATCAAAGCTCTGTGCAGTGTGCAGTAAACAATAGTGTGATTGTCAAAGCTCGAAAACAAACAATTGTGACGTCATTCGCTTCTTGGTGTTTTATCCAATATGGCGGATTGATGTATTTTATAGTTTTATTTTATCAAAATAAATAGCAATCTCACTCGAAATAGAAAAATAAATACGTTTTTTATAATACATGAATCCTATTTCATTAGATAAATTCATAATTTCATTGATTCTTGATTACTGTCATCATGCCTGTTCATTTGTTGTCGAATGTAAACAAACAGTGTTTTGGTGATTGTAAATTGATTTCGTGTTGAAAATAACTCACAGCTTTAGAATTCGTATAAAATTGTTGTGGAAGTAGAAAGACTCTACCAAAGAAGTGCAGTTTGAATGATAAATAAGTTAGTAGGTATTAGTCAGACCGACAAATCAGGGACGGCCTTCGAACAGCTGACAATTTAACGCGCGGCAGATTGTGATTTAACAGTTTCACTTCGATGGATTATAATCTACCGAAAAATAATGCGTTAAATTGTAAGCCGTAAGTTCGGTTCACTTTTCGATTTTTCGACAGTTCACAATCTTGCGAGGTATATTAATATAATCTAACGGTAATTACGATCTCACGGTGACATATATTATATTAGATTAGTTAGGTTTAGGTTTTAAGGAAAATATTGTACAGACTGTCAGCAATAAAGGCTTTATTCTTATTATTACATATTGTTATGTAGTAACTGTAGGTAGATATGTGTTGAAATTTGTACCTGTTTACAAACGCGTGTAGACTGCAGTAGGTACTGTAAGTACCTAGGCGTAAACATACGTGTTACAAAGCTTGTGGAAATATTTACATCTGACCAGTTGATACACACAATACCTACACTTCCACGTTTATGTTATGTGTACCTACCTATCTACTCACGTTGTACTTTAACAACAAATATTTGCTCGGAAACCTTTTGACGAAATTTTGAATAACTAATATACCTACTTACCTAATCTTTGTTCAAAAACTGAAACTCGCTCCTACCCTCTACTTGTATCTAAGTACCTACCTAGTTACCTAATTTTGTTTTTTTGACCTAGTACTCGTAGAAAAGGTCTGAGATTTTGTGAAACTGAACGATAAGATACCCGCTCGCTTGCTTCTGGCAACGATCGTTTCCAAACTAAAAACGTTGAGCCTTGCTTTTGGCAACGATTGTTGCCAAAATGTATTTTCTATTAAACGACTTTGAACTCTGTTTTATACAGTGTAAGGTTCTCTAAAAACGTTTCTAAAGCATACCACCATAGATAATCTAACGTCTGAATGCAAGTTTGCAACTTCGTAGAACGAAATATTTTATACAGTTGGTATCTAAAGTTTGAAGTAGCGACTTAGTGAATTTTTGTGCTTAGCGTCATTGTGTCTCCACGAAAAAATGCCTTACGTATTCTCATTTATTAGTTTTTATTACTTATAAGGTACCAAATTAATCTAGAACACCTGTTCTATGATATTTTAATATTTTATTCAATGATACTTTATTTAAAATGTGCTAAAATTGAAAGAATTGTCCGCATCTTTGTTGACGTTGTTTGTATACGTATTTAAAGTGGTAATTTATAGCAATTTCTCAAAACTGCGTGATATTATGTGTGAAATAATAAAGTTTAGACATTATTTTAATCATAAAAGGTAAAGTAGTCATATAATGTTTTGTAGATGTGCTGGATTACATAGATATTTACGACAAGTGAGTAAGTGGTATCGAAATATTGCTCTGGCAACAATCGCTACCAGAAAGCAAAGTAAGTTTCACTGTCAGGGTCGGCACTTAGCATGCGGCTTTTTTTTTCATTTGACTGTGATGCAGCAGATGGGATTGATGGGGATGTAGGTGTTTGTTGGTGACTTGGTTCTGGGTGTTTTTGTGGTTTTTAAGAAGATTACATTGAGCCTACATACCTTTTTTTTATTAATTTATTTTAAATTGTGTTTTTAATACATTCTCCCAGACGCAGTTGGCAATGCACTTGGATTCGAGTACGGTCCGGAGTTCGAATCCCTGCACGAGCCCACTTTGGAATTTTATAAATTCTACGTAATTTCTAAATTGGCTCAGATCTGGTGGGAGGCCGCAACTGGTTATTCCCTTACCAGCAAAGACGCACTGCCAAGCAAATTAGCGTTCCGGTGCGATGCTGCGTAACAACCAGTAAGCGAATTAGTCAGTTAGTTCACACAGTTCAGTTCAGTGAGTCAGACAGTGAATGGGCGGGTGACTCAGTGAGTGAGTGAGTGAGTGAGTTACTTTTATTTTTTCGCAAATGTATTAAAATATTGTTATTTTGACCAATACATCTCAAGTCTCATACAAGTCGGTGGCAAAATACTCAGAATTTTAATATAGAGACACCTGAAGTCGGACTTTTTTATACTTATATAAAGATTTTTTACTATAAGAACTTATAAAACTCATTACGTAATGTTAATAGAATATATATACCTAGATACGTTTTTATATTTTTTGAAGTTTTATTCAAACCCGGTATGTTAAATAATCAGAGGCAACCCTAGCTTCTACCGCCGCCATCTTGCTACTCTTGACGCTCATTTGAGGTTGTTGCGAGTTTTTAGGTTGAAACTCGTCGTAAGATTAAGCTTTCAAGTTACTAATATTCTAATGATACTTAGTAGTTTTTTGCCATAAATATAAACATTAGTTGTAGACCTATTTTTATCATGGTTGAAATTGGATAAAAGAGAGCATAGTATCGTCGTAATTTTAGTTTGAAATCGCTATCTTTTTCTTTTAAAAAAATCTTCCTTTGGGGTTTTTGTTACTTATTTCAGGAGATTTTAGACTTATGGGAAACTTTTTAGATTTTTATTAAAGTTAATAAACTGGCCTTTGTCAACAAAGTTATATTTTTGTTCTAGGATTTATAGTTTTTGTGTAAATCGGCTATGATTGTAAGCCAAGTTTTAGTGGCGAATTGTGCAACTGTGTGCAAACTGCGCGTGGATTCTTTAATTTTTTTAAGCACATTTTCTACCACAATATTTATTGTTTATTATTAAATAGTACAAATAACTATTCTAGTTTATAAAAATCGGTTTAAACTATATACCTATCGCGCAAGTTTTTTCGCAATTTCACGTTATTCGACTTAAACCGGCAAAATATGCTCGACCTTAACTTTAGTTTGAATATATAATGTTATACACACAACTTATATCAAAATAACTAACGTTCTTTTGTTCCTTATGTAATCGTCTACACGAAAAGGTAAACAAAAATACGCTAGGCCACTTCAATCCATTGTAAATCAATTTATAATGAGGGCGGCCGCGCCGAGTGCACAGTGCTAAATTTCAAGAGCAAAGCTCGACGTTTTTTTTGGAATCGAAAGCAAGCGAGCGGCTATTCAATAGGTACTAATTAGGCTACAAAACAAACGGCATCGTACTAATTTCTGGTAGGAAGAAACAAGAGTGCCTGTCCACATGTACCTAAATAACGATATAAGCTTTATGTAAAGCTCGAACGCTAAAAGCTATCGCATAAAACAGGTAGGTAGTAGTAGGTAGTCTGCGAATTTCCAATAAGTAAGTCATGCTTTTTCAGAGAGGCGGCAAAGAGACTCACAATGCCAACTATACTGTTTTAAACAGTATTATACTGTTTTTCACTAAATTATACTTTTTACTGTTGAACAAAAATAAAGTATACAAAATACTGTTTTCAGCATCGAAATGCAAACACATTAATTAAGTGTTATACTTAGACGCTCACACAAATTCGTTTTTATTTAGTCAGAGGGCGCTCACTGCTCAGTGCAGCGCAGCCACAAACAAATCACACTGAGTTTCTGAACGAATCTGTCAATGTCAAATATTCAAGACTGTCACTCACTGACAGACATGCGAGTGAGTGAGTGAGTGTGTGCTTTCTCAGAACATAACCTTTTTTCGTTGGTTTCGATGGTTTCGAACCATCGAAACCAACGAAAGAAGAAACGAAAAAGTTGATTGAAAAATCAGACTAACTGGCTTTCTTTAGCTGTTTGTCATTGAAGTCTTCGGTCCAACGACCTCAATTTACATAGACGGGCCCTGTCGAACAAAGAATGTGGACTTATGTTTAACAACGCCATCTAGTCTGAAAAGCGGGAACTTGCTTGCAACATATGCGCCATCTTGAAATCGTATGACTCGGTCATAGATTAGTACAGATGCGCTTGTCGAAAATAATACCTACATGAGCTCTGAGGTAAACGATAAATGTTAGTATGACGTTGTTATTTTTACCACTTTTTTGTTACCAGTTTCCTGGAAAACCATTGAACCGATTATTATGCGGTTTTTTGCATTTTAGATATATATAGCTTGTGAGAAGGTTCTTAGATATATTTAAATGTCAAAGTCCACACAATGGGGCGCTGCAGTTCGTCGTGGGTTTTTTTAATTTAATTATTTGTTAATTGTTGATACTGAAGTTTTGTCGAAAAATTGACAGAAATAAAGTCATTTTAGGGTTGCGTACCAAAATGATACGAAAACAACCCTTGTGGTGCGATATGACTGTCCGTCACACTTAGCATAACTCGGTAACTACTAATGCAAAAAACTTGAAATTTAAAATAATAACAGCTAAAACAGTTTAAAATAATCCTCGCCAAACCTTAATGCAAATGAAAGAATTCAAAAATAATTATTAGTACTATTATAATAAAAAGGGGTTGGAATGGGAGAGGTGAAAGAGTACTAATGGATCGAGTCACAGAAAAATACTTCATTTGAAATTATTTTATTTTATATTTTCTAAGTATGCTACTTGCCATCAAAAGAAATATTAAAAGTTATTTTGAGATAAATCACTTACACAGTGTGCATTTAAATATACGATTAAGTAATAAACACTTGTAAGTAGGTAGCTGTACATAATAGGTACTGAACAACTTTTGTTCAACGAAATAATAAAATTCTGAATTTTGAATTAACTATTTATTTTTCATCAAATATCAATCAATCAAATCAAAAATAATAACATATAATATATAGTTAATATAAATATTATAAATACGAAAGTTTGGATGGATGGATGTATAGATGTATGGATGTTTGTTACTCAATCACGCCCCAACGGCTGAACGGTCGGGCTGAAATTTGGCACAGAGATAGATTATAGTCTGGAATAGCACATAGGCTACTTTTTATCCCGGAAAATTAAGGAGTTCCCGCGGGAATCAAAAATCCTCAAACCACGCAGACGAAGTCGCGGGCATTCGCGAGTTCAAAATAAAAATTATCAACTTTAATAAATAAAAACCCTTTATTTATTGAAGTTGGTTAAACATTAAACTCACGTCAATAACTAATTTTATCATATTATTACACTAGCATAATATTGCGTCTCGGAAGGTATTAATGCCTACTGTCCGTTCTGCCCATCTATGCATTAACTAATCTTGGTTGCATTTTTTTTATCGTACTGGACTGGACTATTCTAGGGCTGGAACCCAAAGCCGTAAGGCCAGTTAGTAAAAAAAAAATATCGTGCAGTTTGCCGCGGAAATTAAATGATTGCGAAATGGATAAAAATATTAAATAGGAAGATTAAATAACGTTTTCTTGGAAATGTATAATTGTGAATTGAAACACTTACCTTAAAATAAAAATAATACAGTGCCAAACTAATAAGACTTTAGATGTTAACATAACAAATTATCTACACGATGAGCGACCGTGATCGCGCTACGACGGGGACAAAGACAGGCTTATGACAGGTTATAGGAGCGCGCTCTCTTATTTGGTCGCCCGCCATTTTTCTATGAAAGGGCCCATCTAGTACTTACATATACATATATCGATGCTTCGGTCACATTTGATCATTTTGAGAAAATTATAGATAATCTAAATTTGTATAGACTGAATATTGGTATGGATGATTTATATTCAGAATTAACAAATTTCAAAGTAATTTATGAAAAAATATCAGAAGACAAAGATTTTCTTGAAATGAGTACTGGCCAAAAGTGGAGCCATTTATTAGTAAACACTTCAGAAGAATTTAAAACATACCTAACTAAATTTGTCTCTTCTACTTTCTGTTCCCGCCACCTCAGCATTTACTGAAAGAGTTTTTTCAGTAATGAATGCTAAGGGGCGGGAGGATAGAAATAGAGCATTTATTAATTTAATAAAAAATGAGCTCCTTATTTATTTTAATTTCAGTTATAATTGTGATGAGGCGTATGAAGTTTTTAAAAAAGATTGTAAATTAGTAAGTTGTGCGAGAAGCTCTAAAAAATATGTACCTATTTAAAACAATAAATAAATAAAAAACTGTTCATTTTTCTAAAATACTGTTTAATATTCTTCATAGACCGGAATACACTTTATTTCTTGTAAAAAAAGTTGGCAACCCTACTCACAAATTCATGTGTGTTTATAGTGGTAGGGTAGGTACCTACGTACCTATTAAAATAAGCTAGTAGACTTGATAACAGTGGCCCATGGCCTGAAGAAGCCACGCATTATCTCATTTTACAAAACTAGTCCGTTGTCGATGGCTACAAAACGCCGCGCTGATCAATTACCTACTGAAGATGAAATACGGTATTATGAATCGTAAAACTTACATTTTCAGCATAAAGACGCTGGTAAGCGGGAGGGCGCGTGCGCGGCGGCGCGGGCGAGGTGCGCCGGCGCGCCCCCCCGCCCGTGAATATCATCGGCGCGCGCGCATGCTCATCGCTCGCGCCGCCGCTTGCTCCGACGCGAACTCGGCCTCTAGTCTCTACAACGGAGTGCTTTCCAACGACGCCGCCGCAATTGCGTATTTATAAACGAAATTCCACGCGAGCTATTCGCGGCCGGATACACTTTTTACGCGACTTTCAGCACTTACGACGTACGGAGCACTGAAGAGAGGCGGGTTCCTGGATTGTCTGCCGGAGTCCGTGAGTCAACAGTCACCGCCCGCCTTCGCTCTTATACGAGATTTTAAGCGATACACAAAAATGCGCTCAAAATAATTACAAGATTACGAGAATAATGCGGCGAATAAAGGATAGAGAAATTATTTTTAGTACGTCCAGAATGTTTATTTCTCTAAAGATTCTGCCAATAGGCGATGAATATTGAAGCAAGTTTTGAATTGCTTGATGTCTTAATTGCAAAATGATAGCTGACCCGCCCGGCGTTGCTTTCTTGTGTAGGTATTACTAGTAACTACATAATATGTAGATGATACCCGGGAGGTCTTAAGCATTGATTTTGACTGAATCAATTTCTCAAATTCCACCTGAGCGAAGCCGGGGTGAATTAATTAGCTCTCAAATAATCACTCATGGAGTTACCTACCTATTATGCAAATAGTTACGTAATTACTTACTATTAATTTTCTTCCTCCTCCCTCCTTTCAGATCAACCTAGACAGCAATATAATATAATTATTATTAAATTTAATAATATTATATCAATTTATTAGGAAGGTACTTTGATTAAAACTGATATTCTATACAGAGGCGGACTATGGACGTTCCGCCTCGGACATTGGGTCAAGGGGGCCCCAAATGTTAAGAAATATTCATAAGTCAAATCCCAAATATCCATACTAATCCATACTATAATCTTATAAATTCGAAAGTGTGCCTGTCTCTCTGCCTGTCTGCCTGCTACGGTTTCACGGCCCATCTGTTCAACCGATTTTAATGAAAGGGGTTGTTTCATTTTGGGCCAGGTACTAGTACAGTATTCCAAAAAATAGAATAAAATCATAGAAAACAAAATAAAATAAGCTTTTTTGCAGTTTTACAGTGATTAAGAGGTACAAAAATAAAATGTTTAATTAGGTACATTTGTAGAATAGCAACTCTCGCAGCGCATCCATCTTTTTTGTTGTCTATGTTTGTAATGACATTACATGTCATATCTATTGTCAAATGTCGAGACATCATAAACGAGAATACATAAACCTATCTCATTATTATTTATTCCGTCAACTTGTAAAATAAAATCTTTCGATCGACTCGCTGACTGCTATTGGATATTAAGGTTAATTCTCATTTCTCAGGTTATTTTTATCTCAAATGTCATCATGACACGTGTAATATACGTCAATGTCAAAATGGACGCATGTTGTTGCGCTTTTATTTTGCAAAATAATTTCGCATTGTACCTCGTAAATGTAACTTTTTAGTAAGAAATAAAGAAAAAAAAATACTATTTTATGACCCCCAACATTTTAAAATACCGTACAAATACCTGGCCCAGGCTCCATATAAATTTGAAACAACCTCTTTGGTTTGGTGAATTTACAGGGATAGATTTTATTGAACTGGGGAAGGACAAGGCTACTTTTTATCCTGGAAAATTAAAGAGTTCGGGATTCAAAAACCTTATTCCACGCGGACAAAGTCGCGGGCATCATCTAGCATTATTATTTATTCCTAATATTATAAATACGAAAGTGTCTGTCTGTCTGTCTGCTACGCTTTCACGGCCCAACTAGGTACTCAACCAATTTTGATGAAATTTGGTACAGAGATAGGTTACATCCCGGGGAAAGACATACTTTTTATCTCGGAAAATTGAAGAGTTCCCGAGGGAATCAAAAAACATCAATCCACGCGGACGAAGTCGCGGGCATCATTTTTTTTAAATATAAGATAGAATAACACCGGACTAAACCATACGGAGGCCGAGGCTAGAATGAGGCCCTTTATATTATTAATATATCATCAATCATCATTACCCCTGAGTTAGTTTTATGGTATTAATTTTGGCGGAGGAGACCGAACGGACCCTAATAAAGCAGTATCGTAGCATCTTAAATCTGGGCAAGTGGTTACTTACTTATTTAAAACTAGATGACTTTAACCCCACGGATTTTTAAGGTTTTTAAAAATCTATGAACTTTTCTGGAATAAAAAGTGGAATATGACTTACCCCGAGATTTTGAACCAAATTTCATCAAATCGGTTGAATGGATGGGCCACAGGATGGGCCGTCATAGCGTAGCAGACAGAAATACACACTTTCTCATTTATAATAATATACTAACATTTTTTTTTCATTTGTAGTAGGTATGTAATATTGGCAGTATTTTGATTGGACTACGCCTAATAAATGTGATTAATAAAAACATGCAACTCCATTATAAATCAGTTTTTAATTTTTATAGGGTAAAACATCACATCACGTCACGCCATACATAAACAAAGCGTCTCTGATTTTATTTGGCCTACTAGTAAGTATATGATGCTAGAGTCCACTTATATTAATTTAAAAGACATATTAAGATCTATTTTCTATCCAAAATTGTAAAGAGTGCGTAAGATGATCTTAAAACCTGAAAAATTAAATACTTACTATAAAATATTGATCGTCTATGGTAGGTACTTTTTCAGATACTACATTATAACCATTGAAATAGAATAGGTACGTACTAAAATTCTACATCAATGATTATAACAGGCATAGTTAACAGGTAACTATTGACATTCGTCTACTCAACAAGTCCTTTTTGGCAAACTTTTTTCCCCGCCTCCATTGAAATAGGTACTAAAATTCTACATCAATGTCCGCCTCCGAAAAATATGAACGATTCGGAATAGCGTGTAGATAATCTTCGAACAAAATTCAAGAGCCGCTTGCAAAAATTGCAAAAGTTATCAACAATATTTAGCTGAAAAAAAAGTACTAGAAAATAATAGTTATTTGTTATACAAGAGTGAAAAGTTGTTTTTTAACCGCGTGCTCAATTTTGTTGACCGAGCAAGCGAAGGATTCTAAAATTGAATCACGAGCGCAGCGAGTGGTTCAATAATTAGAATCCTGAGCGTCAGCGAGGGAATCAAAAGAGCACGAGGTGAAAAATCTTTTCACTCGAGTGCAACACGTAAATTTTCATCCCACCTCAGCGAGGAAATGACATGACGTGAAAGAAAATGGTGCGCGCAAAGCAAATTAAAAAAGTACACCAAGAAGGTAACGAGTGTGAGTTTTTAACAAATTAAAAGAGGTTGTATGGAAATTCGGCACCATAGAGGTAGAAGTAAATAGGTTTTAATGATGTTTTGAATTCACCTCTATAATATACCTAATCAAAGGAATTCACAAACTTCATAGACGAGTGATATTTACTAACGTGCACACGATGTTCTAAATTCAATTTACTTTATCCTCAAGAGGATAATAACGGCTTTTGCATTCAGATATCGAAGATTAAAAATACTCTTTCCGAGATGGTGGGATGAAAAAAAATTAACCCAACAAGCACTTGTTGACCAGACTCTAACCTTAAATATAATAGATTAATATTATCTCTATGGGCAAAACTGACAGCAAAACGGACGCTTCTAGTAGAACTTACAGAAATATACGTGTCCAATGACATGGGTATAACGTATGCGGTCCGAGGCTCCAGCGTCTGCTTACACCTTTCCATGAGCATGTACAGTTGACGACGGAACGCAGGCGATAGGGACTGCCATCCTGACTGATATATGGAATCGTTTACTTGTTCACTCTGCAAATTATAAGAAACAGGCTCATATTGTTTGCTAAACAGCCTGTCCTACCTATTGCTATAAGTTATTTTTGCACCATGAGTAGGTACCCAAGTCCTGGGGTAGTTCTTTATGCACATACATCAAGTGCAAAAATCGTATTGATATAATATATTATCTATTGGCTAGTTTTATGTAGGGTTGTAACGGAACCTCGCCTCCGCCTCCGTAAGTGCGGAACATTCGCAAGAAATCGTACCTCCGCTTCCGCATCCGCCTCCGCAGTTTTTTTGCGGAGTTGTAACGGAGGTTTATTTACGTTGACTTACAATGCGAGAAGTACAAATCGAAGCAGGGGACATCAGTTACACCATTAAAACAAGCAAAAAGATAACTGTCCTTAGAAAAATCCTCAAAATAAGTCAAATGTAGGATTCATCGCATCCTAGAGCACAGAAAATGGTCGATGTGATCGGAGAAATCCGCATCCACCTCTGTTCCGTTAAGAACGCTTCCGTTACAACCCTAGTCTTATGTACAACATGGTGTGCCGGATTCGTTAGTAGTGCGCACAAACGCACTGCGTTATGCGCAATGTCATGCTCGCCACGCTTATCGTACGCAGCATTGTTTTTCTTAAGATTCTGTGGTAAGCATAAAGCAGCATATAGGTATCGTGAAGACTGAACTTGGTCTAGAAACTTGAGACTGCACGAAGGTTATATTATACCTATCTAGGAATTAGGATAAGAAACGATTTTGAAAAATTCCGCTTAATCCAACTTCTTAGATGGTGTCGCGAGCATCAACTAAGAGTTTCTAAGCATATTAAAAAAAATCTTACCTCAACTCTCAGAAGTGTCCCAAAATAGCAGTAAATATAGAGCTGCACCAACATGCACATGAGGTACATTACAATCGAAATGAATTCTGCAGACATAATGGAAAGCTAAAACGAAATAAAGGATTAATAATTTAAATTTTGCTATCCTATGAAATACATTCAAATCTAAATAAAACTTAAATTAATAGGTAACTAAATATTAATAATATAATTCAAACCGCTGCAATGAGGCAATGTGCCCCGAACGCTGCCTCTACTATATATCTATAGCATCTATAGCATCTTCACCCCACGACCAACGTTTCCACGGTTTCAACACCAAAAGGCACAAAAATAAAATTATTTCCTGTATTTTCGTATTCATTCCTATACTATTGTGCTAAAAATATTAAGTACTAGGCCCGGCAGACGTTGTCCTGTCCTATCTTCCTCGCAATTTTTCCATGTTTCGTCACCGTTTATACCTTCCCTTACGACAAACATTTTAAAAACAAAATCAGCTTAATCAGACAAACGAACAGCAATTGATTTTTATATATAAAGAAGATTATTTATAGGTAACATTATATTGTGTCTTTTCTTACCCCAACAATTTTGTAGGTCGTCATGCAAATTACCCAGACCATAGCAAAAAACTGCAATGTCATCGCTTCACCGAAAATAGATTCTACTTCCTTTGCAAACCTAGAACAGTAGGTCTATACTCTATATCTTTACAATATTAAATAATCAATCTTCATTTGATATCTGTTACGCTATGTACCTAATTATTATGCAAACAAATTAGAAATGTTGGTTCAACAATCGTAGTATTTGGCGAAGAAAGCGTAGCGTATTTTAGGCGCATAAGGTGACGTAGAGCGCGCCGTAGAGATACCTACACACTGCCTACAGGTTGTGCTACATAATAGGTACTAAAAATCTACATCAACGTACATATTGGTCCGAGAGCTCGTAGGACATTTTGAGAAAGTGGAACCAACTTTTGCTGAATAAATAATAATAATAATAATAAAAAAAAAAAAAAAAAAAGTGGAAAAGTGGTTTTTATCTGGAAAAGTCGTGAGTCAAAAGCCATACCATAATTATACTATGTAGGTATACTATGTAGGTAGGTATATATCCACCACCACCACTACAGCCCATTAACGTCCCACTGCTAGGCACAGGCCTCCACTCTCATACGTGAGAGGGAATTAGAGCTTAGACCCACAACGCTGCTCCAATGTGGGTTGGCGGGTTTTAACGACTATTATCATGTTAGTGATAATAACCGGGACCGACGGCTTAACGTGCTCTCCGAGCCACGGGGGTGAAACACCACCAACTTCCTAACTCCCGGCTAGTATTGAGAATTTCTAATAATAAAAATAATAAAAACCCAATACCGACTGCCTCGTTGGTCTAGTGGTTAGCATGTCTGACTGCGGCCGACGAGGTCCCGGGTTCGAGTCCTGGGTCGGGCCATGATATATATATGTGTGTGTATATATGCGAAATTAACCCGCGAAAGTGCGAAAGTGTGTCTGTCTGTCAGCTACGCTTTCACGGGCCATCTGTTCAACCGATTTTGCTGAAATTTGGTACAGGATAGGTTGTAACCCGGGGAAGGACATAGGCTATTTTTTATCCCGGAAAATTCAAGAGTTCCCGCGGGAATCAAAAGCCTTAATCCACGCCAACGAAATCGCAGGCATCATAATCTTATAGTTTATTATATTTTTAAATCCACACTAAGTACCTAATATTATTACAAAAGCGAAAGTGTGTTTGTTCGTGGATTTGTTCTACTATCACGCCGCACATTAGCAACGGTTTGACGTGATTTTTTGAATGGGCATTATGCCTCAGTTGAGGCCTGGAGAGTGACATAGGCGACTTTCCCCGGGATTTTAAAAACCTATACCCACGGGATGTCGCGAGCATCATCTAGTTAGGTATAACCAAATCAAAAATGTCTACCAAACAATTAGTTCGTAATGATCCAAACAGCCAACGAATTTCTTCTGCAACTCTTGCTTATGATTTTTGTTCTGGTCAATATAATATTTAAAGCGAACTGATGTTTTCCCTCGAGATTCAAAGTCATCCACAAAATGTTCGAAGTCATGTCTAAGGATTTGCAACTGAGTTTTAGCTTGTGCGTAAAATCCTACGATGGTACAGTCCATTGTCACATGCCCGTAAGCTTGCAGAGTAATAAGAATACTCATGTGCACAACAGCTATATGAAATCTGGAAAAAAAAAAAATACGTGTTTATCTTACTAATATTAAAAATGCGAAAGTTTGGATGGATGTATGGATGTTTGTCAGTCAATCACGCCCCAACGGCTGAACGGATCTGGCTGAAATTTGGCACAGAGATAGATTATAAGGTATAGTCTGGAATACGAATGCACATGGGCTACTTTTATCCCGGAAAATTAAAGAGTTCGTCCACGCGGACGAAGTCGCGGGCATCGGCTAGTAATGAATATAGTTCTTTTTAAATATTTACAAGGTTAGGTACGTTGAATCCGTTTTGTAAAAAGGTAGTCACTTATAACAATTAGGTCTACACTGAATGTAGACTACACTCTAAGCGCGGCAACTCGTTCGGTGTAGTAATAGCCTCGTCCCAGGCACAGGCCCGCACAGCATACAATAAACATAATTACTAAAATTCTACATCAATGATAGTTATCTGAGGCAGAGTACCTACGCGAATCTGTCCGCTCAAAGTCCGCTGTGCCACATTTTAAAAACTTTTTTTAATGTTAACCGTAGTACACCGGGGATGATAGTAACTTGCACATGTCCAGTAGGTATTGTTATAAAAAAACACGGTAAGTTTGACCACGACACCGTCCAGATTGTAGCCTGCCTGACCCCGCTTTAAGCCTTGCGAAGCTGAATGTCAAGCTTTCGGGGTTCCAGGGCCGTAATTTAACTTACGCAGCAAAATCCTATGCTATACCATAACGATATGTACTTACATTGGAGCCTCATTAGTGTCAAAAGGGAAATATCCCGGAACTTGAGCTTCTTGTCCCAAACTTCTATTTATAAGAGGATATGAAGTAAATAAAATACCACAAATGGTTACAGCAATTATGTAAAGTTTGTGGAGGCGAGTCATCGTTAAAGCATTGGCCCTTGCTATGTCCTCGTGTGATGAATTTTTAGGTGCAAAAGATGGACCTAAAATCAGTCCTTGAGTATTTAAAACCATAATATCTGAAGTAGGTAAAGAGATAGTTAGGTATCTCTTAGGTAGTAAATTACAGTATACGTAGTTAGATTAAGCATGATATAGATAGGTAGGTAGGTACCTAATACTTACATTTTATTAAGTATCAACTATTCAACTATCCTTAGTTGGAAGAAAAGTATGTAAAATTACTTCGGTGTTTAGGATCCCAAATCCTAAAGGAATCTATATATATAAAATTCAAAGTCCTGACTGACTGACTGACTTATATATCAACGCACAGCCTAAACCGCTGGAGATAGAAACTTGAAATTTTGACAGTAGGTTCCTTTTGTGACGTAGGTGCACACTAAGGTAGGATTTTTCAAAATTCCACCCCTAAGGGGGTGAAATAGGGGTTGAAAGTTTGTATGAAAGTCCGTCATTTCTCAAGTTATGTCCATGAAACTTAGTATATAAGCTAACGGTAAAAAATTAAGAAATACGTGTTTCGCAGTTTCTGAAAATTCTACCCTCGAAGGGGTGAAATAGGGGATGAAAGTTTGTATGAAAGTACTTCATTTCTCAAGATATTTCTCAAGTTATATCAACGAAACTTGGTATTTTGGCTTAAGGTTAAAAATAAAGAAGTACATGTGTCACAGTTTTTCAAAATTCCACCCTTAACGGGGTGAAATAGGGGTAGAAAGTTTATATGAAAGGCCTTCATTTAGCAAGTTATAACTTATAGCCATGAAACTTGATATATGTGCTGCGGGTTAAAAATGAAGAAATACGTGTTTCACAGTTTTTGAAAATTCGACCCCAAACGTATGAAATAGGGGATGAAATTTGGTTTAAAAGGTCTTCATTTCTCAAGATATTTCTTAAGTTATATCAACGAAGCTTGGTACTTTGGCCCTCGTAAGAAGTACCTACGTATGTCACCGTTTTTCAAAATTCCACCCCCAAAGGGGTAAAGTAGGGGTTGAAAAATTTAATTAAAATCCTTCATTTCTCAGGTTATAGCCATGAAAATTACATTTGGGCTCTTGGTTAAATATGAAGGACGTGTTTCAACATTTTTGAAAATTCGAACCCCAAAGGGGTGAAAAAGGGTTGAAAGTTTTAATAAAAGTCCTTCATTTTTCAAGTTATAGTCATGGAACTTGGGCTTTGAGCTTTCAGTTAAATATGTGATTCACAGTTTTTGTACATTTTATCCCCAAGGATGTGAAATAGAGAGTTTGACCTTCAATCACGCCGCAACAGAGCAACCGATCAACTTTATTTATTGCATGAGTATACAGCTGAGGACCTGGTGAGTGATATAGGCTAATTTTTATACCGGAAAATAAAGGAGTACCTGTGGGGAAAAAAACTTAAACCACGCGGACGAAGTCGCGGGCATCTGCTAGTATAATATATGGTGGATTCTTTTTCGCTAATTAGGTATTTAACTGTTAGGTACTTACTCTTTAAAACGTCAATAACATTGTCGATGCGTTTAACTCGCAAATTGAAAGTAGCTTGTTTGCCAAGCGTATTCAAAGTGGTCAGAAGTATGAATAAAGTTCCCAAAAGTTGTTCAGTGCAATGCAGGTTCTGCAAATAGGAAGAGCTTTTATCATCAGGCACACGTTAGGCAAAATTAGGTACTAGGATGAATCTAGGTAATAGGTACAGGTACGTGCTGGTTTTATAATTTTACCTCTTGCTAATTGAATCATTTAATTTCATTGAAAAACCGGTCAAGTGCGCAACTAAAATTATTTAACTGAGTAAATAACAAGAAAGATATCATGACAACACGTAATCAGCTGTGAAATAACTGGTTTACATACGGCGCTAAACCACGGGCTAAACCGGTAGCGCCTGACAAACAATTTGACACCCTATGAGAGGGAACCCTAATTTTCGGATTTTTTCCTATACTGGTGCTGTGAGACCTTGCTTCTTGCCAAATTCCATGATTCAAGGTCAACGGGAAGCTTGTTTTTTTTACGGCTCCAATTGACCGTACACCTAAGTATTCGATATTAATTTTTAACTTGATACCTCCATGCGTTCCCGAGAAAAAGGTGGTTGACAGACAGACAGACATACAGACATAGGTACGTCTGTAGGTATGACAAACAGACAGATTCACGGACAACGAATTGATCCTTTGAACGAAGAGTTCCTTTTTTCCTCTTGAGGTACAGAACCCTAAAAATATTAAGTATAACTCTTCTACTGGCAGACACCGACAAAATACAAAAGTTGCCTTAAAACCTTTCAACTTAGCTACCAAATGCATTCTCAAACATCAGGAGATTTTATTAAATTTTAACTTGCCTGAATAGAAAGAAGTAGAAGTTGTAAATTGTAAGTAATAACAGCAATCCATACAAGGATGCGATAACAGTAATGCAGCGTATATCTCAATTTGGTTACAGATTGTGTAACAATTTTAAAATACCCAACCAACGCTAATGTATTAAAGAGAGATTGAAATGCTTCGATTATTTCGAACATCTTTTCACATGTTATGTTACTGTTACGTACGTATGCAACATAAAACAAAGGTGCACAGGCGATATGGAATCCAAGCTTCAGATTTTATATTGAGCCTTCGAGTGATTATGTTGAAACATGATATTTTTTGATACACAGGTTGCTCCAAAATGCAATAGGTAATGCTTTTATGCGGGTAAGTAGGTACCTATGGGCTGTGCGCAAACGGAAGATAAAGAATGATGTAATATTAATTAGGTTAGGCTAGCTAGCATTTAGTTCTATTGTATTATTTTCAATATTGACTGAAATATCACATCATTCTGCACTATGCAATAATTCTGACTGAAATATGCAATATCTGCATATGCAGTCGTAAGATTGAGCGTGCTGGCCTGTTCGGGTAATGTCATTTATATTAAACCAATACCTACCCCAAACCGGATTCAACAAGGCATTGTGGGTACCGAAACGCTTGATTGCTTGGCGAGACGTCTTTGCCGGTTGGGTGGTAACTAGTCACGGCTGAAACCTAGACCAGAGAAAATTCAGAAATTGTAAGTTCCCAAATTGATTCTGCCGGGGACCGATCCCGGGACTTCCCACTAATAAGACCACAGCGCTCACCATAGCGCCATGAAGGTCGTCATTAATTATGCTTAATATCTACCAATCAGTATGGCTAGCATGCGCACCACGATTAAAATTATGTCTACCCGTTATCTCTCTCTGTCTACCGAAGCTAACATGGTTACTTGTCTCGTTACGTCAAAAGTAGAGATAAAGTAATACTTGTTATCTGTGGTATTTTTCTCTACGAACCTTTACATGTCGACAATTGTTTCTTGTAATATACCGCATTTTGTGCATGTTAGGGTAAATGAAAAATTTGCCGGCAACGACACCATCTCTCTCTCTCGTCGCGAGATAATCTCGTTGTGCGCATGCTAAGCACACTGGTTGAGATAGCAAATAAATAGTCAAAACACACCCATGGTCTCTTGTAAGTTCTACACTTACCTATCTTATTGCGTTCCTAGGCACCATCGTCAGCTCAGTCTAGAAACAAAACCAGCAACCAGAAAAAATATAAAAACACCATGTGGCTTTTAAAGAAATAGGTGTTTATTTTGAAAGCAGTTAATTACCGTCAGACAATTCGAATTCGCGCTAGTATATCGTTAAGTTAATAAGCACTTGACACCACACAAATGTCTTGTTCATGTTCGTAAATAATTAACAGCCAAGCAATAAGCTAACCTCTATTTTTGATTTCGGCTTCATGTTTCTGTCTGTGTAAAGGCGGAAGCCACAATGTAGTTTCCAGGGCCGTAAAAAAAATATAAATCGCAAACAGTTCGCGCGCGAGTTTAATGCAGAGCTGTGTGGTGACACATACAAAAGCTCTGCATTCACCACGCGCGCGTACTATACTTAATAGTTGCATAATTGGCTATGGAACTTTATAGCGAACACAGGCGATTCCCGCGTCGGAGGAACGGCGTTTTGGCATTTCGCCTATAATAGTGTATTGATGATGCCGACTTCTTGGGTATTTCGCCCATGCTGTTATACTGAAAGGTCTGTGTCTCATAAAAGCATATTATTATAATTACTACGTCATACCCGTACCTTTACAACCACTTACCACCACTTTACAACCACGAGGATTACAGTAAACACCTTGCTAACCTGCAGCAGAGTGGAGTGAATCAGAGGCGCAGCGTATTTCTTGATACTTACCTAACTCAAACTGATCGACAAAGGGAGCGAACCACACGCTCACTCTTTGAGTCATCTTCAGTCTTACTCTCTCCTTGTTTAAACCTATTTTAAACGTACATGACAAAGTTGTTATAAAAATTTGAGAAACTCCCTTTGGAAGTCAGGAATTTATAGGTATTAATGCATCATAAAATATTAACCATGAGAAGGGCTAAATAAAAAGGTTATTGAACATTTTATGCTTATATTTGAGAAAATAAATCACATGTATAATATTTATTTGGTATTCCGCTCCAGCCGAATCAAATATTTAATGCATTCGCTCCACAGTCACTGGAATGTGTTAACACCAAACATTTGTTAGGTATTGTAAAATATATTATGCAATTCCTTCCATACTCAAACAATATTCCAAATGACGAAATAAAAAAGTAATACATACATCAAACAACCTAATAATACTAACCCAACGCTGCATTACAATAGTTTTTATTAAAATCATAAATATTCCTACTCGCAACACATTGTTAAATTTATACAGATTTGCAAGGAATTGATAAAATGAAGTTCATATTTTTTCAAGGTTAATTTACATAATTTTACACTGAGGCTGAATATCACACTCACTGATTGTCTTGGCAATGTCTCTTAGGTGAAGTCTCGTCTGTAACTGGTTCTTTTCGTTTTAACGCATTTGTTTCTTTGTCTTCCGGTACCTCCTGTTTCTTCTGATCGATATCATCCTCAGTCTTATCATCGCTACATTCTAATCTGTCGTGCCTGCTGTCCGGAGCGTTGTCGACAGATTGTTCTTCTTCAAAATTGGAGTCATCTTCTTGATTAGAGTCGTCTACTGACTTTTCAAGGTAATCGTTGTCATCAGCAGCTGCTTCTAATCTTTCGGCAGATCGCTGGGATTTCTCGTCTTCCTTGGAGCTTATTGAACTCCGTTTGCTGAGCGAGATTCGCGACATCAGCGCTCTGTGTAGTTGTGTAATATCTACTGGAGCTCCCTGGAATTAAGTCATTTAATTTTATACATTATATTCTTTATTCAGAGTTCATTTAAAAACACTAATAACCTCCTAAGGGTAGCTACTGTACATATTATTCTTAAATTCTGATTGTAACATATTTTTTTCATACATAAATAAAAATATTAAAATTGGCTGCTCTAAAATGCCATCATTTAGAATGCGCGGCGTACAGTTCAATAGCCTACTAAAAGCAGGGAGTGAATAGAGTCAGAGTGTAAATCAAAACCTTTAAAGTTTGTTGTTTCAGCCCCATGCTTTCGAAAATTTGACATACTCTGACTCTAACTCTAATTTGACAAACAGCGAGATCAAGTAACTTGACATACTCTGTGTTAAGGACGCATTTCCGAAATGGATAGGTATGAAATCGCACTACTACACATGGTTCATTCCCACGCACACACATGCACGGATAAGCTGCGAGGTCATTGATCTAAAATTCTACATCAATGCGTTGAATCAACTTATATCATAACTTCGATATATTATTATTTATTGGTGACGAGTTTAGGCTCGTTTTTAACCGACTTCCAAAAAAGGAGGAGGTTCTCAATTCGGCGCGCATCTTTTGTTAGTTATAATGAGATCTTAGCGCAAGACTTGGTAAAATGACCTGAAGGTACACTTCGATGACCACTACTGGAACTCCTAGACGCGTAGAGCTAGGTGTATCGAATTTGGACTCAATTTGTTAGTTATGATGAGATCTTACCTCAAGACTTGGTGGAGTGACCTGAAGGTACACTTCGACGACCACTACTGGAACTCCTAGACGCGTAAAGCTAGGTGTTTCGAATTTGGGCTCGTTTTGTTAGTTATGATGAGATCTTACCACAGAACTTGGTGGAGTGACCTGAAGGTATGCTTCGACATCCACTACTGGAACTCCTAGACGCGTAGACCTAGGTGTATCAAATTTGGGCTCGTTTTGTTAGTTATGATGAGATCTTACCACAGAACTTGGTGGAGTGACCTGAAGGTTTACTTCGACATCCACTACTGGAACTCCTAGACGCGTAGACCTAGGTGTATCAAATTTGGGCTCGTTTTGTTAGTTATGATGAGATCTTACCACAGAACTTGGTGGAGTGACCTGAAGGTTTACTTCGACATCCACTACTGGAACTCCTAGACGCGTAGAGCTAGGTGTATCAAATTTGGGCTCGTTTTGTTAGTTATGATGAGATCTTACCACAGAACTTGGTGGAGTGACCTGAAGGTATACTTCGACATCCACTACTGTAATTCCTAGACGCGTAGAGCAAGGTGTATCGAATTTGGGCTGGTTTTGTTAGTTATGATGAGATCTTACCACAAAACTTGGTGGAGTGACCTGAAGGTATACTTCGACATCCACTACTGGAACTCCTAGACGCGTAGAGCTAGGTGTATCGAATTTGAGCTCATTTTGTTAGTTATAATGAGATCTTACCACATAACTTGGTGGAGTGACCTGGAGGTTTACTTCGACATCCACTACTGGAACTCCTAGACGCGTAGAGCTAGGTGTATCAAATTTGGGCTCGTTTTGTTAGTTATGATGAGATCTTACCACAGAACTTGGTGGAGTGACCTGAAGGTATGCTTCGACATCCACTACTGGAACTCCTAGACGCGTAGACCTAGGTGTATCAAATTTGGGCTCATTTTGTTAGTTATGATGAGATCTTACCACAGAACTTGGTGGAGTGACCTGAAGGTTTACTTCGACATCCACTACTGGAACTCCTAGACGCGTAGAGCAAGGTGTATCGAATTTGGGCTGGTTTTGTTAGTTATGATGAGATCTTACCACAAAACTTGGTGGAGTGACCTGAAGGTATACTTCGACATCCACTACTGGAACTCCTAGACGCGTAGAGCTAGGTGTATCGAATTTGAGCTCGTTTTGTTAGTTATAATGAGATCTTACCACATAACTTGGTGGAGTGACCTGGAGGTTTACTTCGACATCCACTACTGGAACTCCTAGACGCGTAGAGCTAGGTGTATCAAATTTGGGCTCGTTTTGTTAGTTATGATGAGATCTTACCACAGAACTTGGTGGAGTGACCTGAAGGTATACTTCGACATTCACTACTGGAACTCCTAGACGCGTAGAGCTAGGTGTATCAAATTTGGGTTCGTTTTGTTAGTTATAATGAGATCTTACACAGAACTTGGTGGAGTGACCTGAAGGTATACGTCGACATCCACTACTGTAATTCCTAGACGCGTAGAGCAAGGTGTATCGAATTTGGGCTGGTTTTGTTAGTTATGATGAGATCTTACCACAAAACTTGGTGGAGTGACCTGAAGGTATACTTCGACATCCACTACTGGAACTCCTAGACGCGTAGAGCTAGGTGTATCGAATTTGAGCTCGTTTTGTTAGTTATAATGAGATCTTACCACATAACTTGGTGGAGTGACCTGGAGGTTTACTTCGACATCCACAACTGGAACTCCTAGATGCGTAGAGCTAGGTGTATCAAATTTGGGCTCGTTTTGTTAGTTATGATGAGATCTTACCACAGAACTTGGTGGAGTGACCTGAAGGTATACTTCGACATCCACTACTGGAACTCCTAGACGCGTAGACCTAGGTGTATCAAATTTGGGTTCGTTTTGTTAGTTATAATGAGATCTTACACAGAACGTGGTGGAGTGACCTGAAGGTATACTTCGACATCCACTACTGTAATTCCTAGACGCGTAGAGCAAGGTGTATCGAATTTGGGCTCGTTTTGTTAGTTATGATGAGATCTTACCACAGAACTTGGTAGAGTGACCTGAAGGTATACTTCGACATGCACTACTGGAACTTCTAGACGCGTGGAGCTCTGTCGAAGTAATATGTAATGTCGAAGTATACCTTCAGGTCACTCCACCAAGTTTTGTGGTAAGATCTCATCATAACTAACAAAACGAGCCCAAATTCGATTTACCTAGCTCTACGCGTCTAGGAGTTCCAGTAGTGGATGTCGAAGTATACCTTCAGGTCACTCCACCAAGTTTTGTGGTAAGATCTCATCATAACTAACAAAACGAGCCCAAATTCGATACACCTAGCTCTACGCGTCTAGGAGTTCCAGTAGTGAATGTCGAAGTATACCTTCAAGTCGCTCCACCAAGTTTTGTGGTAAGATCTCATCATAACAAACAAAACGAGCCCAAATTCGATTTACCTAGCTCTACGCGTCTAGGAGTTCCAGTAGTGGATGTCGAAGTATACCTTCAGGTCACTCCACCAAGTTTTGTGGTAAGATCTCATCATAACTAACAAAACCAGCCCAAATTCGATACACCTAGCTCTACGCGTCAAGGAGTTCCAGTAGTGAATGTCAAAGTATACCTTCAGGTCGCTCCGCCAAGTTCTGTGGTAAGATCTCATCATAACTAACAAAACGAGCTCAAATTCGATACACCTAGCTCTACGCGTCTAGGAGTTCCAGTAGTGGATGTCAAAGTATACCTTCAGGTCACTCCACCAAGTTTTGTGGTAAGATCTCATCATAACTAACAAAATGAGCCCAAATTCGATTTACCTAGCTCTACGCGTCTAGGAGTTCCAGTAGTGGATGTCGAAGTATACCTTCAGGTCACTCCACCAAGTTTTGTGGTAAGATCTCATCATAACTAACAAAATGAGCCCAAATTCGATTTACCTAGCTCTACGCGTCTAGGAGTTCCAGTAGTGGATGTCGAAGTATACCTTCAGGTCACTCCACTAAGTTTTGAGGTAAGATCTCATCATAACTAACAAATTGAGTCCAAATTCGATACACCTAGCTCTACGCGTCTAGAAGTTCCAGTAGAAGTCGTCGAAGTATACTTTCAGGTCACTACCACGCTCGGGGAATAGAGACTCCGCAATAAATTTCTAAATGCTAGCAAATAATAAAATTGTATTGTGTTGGTAGTAGGTACCATATCTTACTTTTTCAAAATATCAGCACAGGTGATAATTATAAATATAACTTTGGTTCGCTGAACTAGGTACTCTAGGTAGGTATTTCGTGTATGTACAGCGATCTTTTCGACACCAGCGACTGCTCGCAACCGACGCAGGGTCCACTCCCGACGGCGGTCAAACGCAGACTAATTGATAATTTGAAATCAAACCAGAGACCCAGTAAAATCAAAATAACCCTTATGTTCACTCTGTTAAGATTTACAAAATATGTGAAAAAAATACAAGCAATTTTTATTTTATTTCGTATACTATTTGTCCTATTTATAATATTTTTATTACCAAAATTTGTAGGTGAACATATCTACTAATAGTTGGTATTTTTTAATGACAAAAAAACGGCATATTTACAGTAAAAAATGTACCTAAAGTCACCCCTAAATCGTCAATTTTGAGTGAAGAGGTGAGGGAAAATCATTTTTATAGTATTAAAAATAAAGATTTTTTACAATGTTATTACCAACAATTGGAGATATAGGATCAATCTTTGTATAGCAATTTTTAGTTCTATCCTATTTTGCTTGACTTAGTCACAAAATGTACTGAAAACTCCAATATTTTAAGGGATTTGCAAATCCGTTCTTAAGCTATTGATCTCTCTGTAATCAGGTGTCGGGTCAATAATATGTACCATACCTCACAGATATTGGCCTTTGTGGATGAAATTCTGTCGGGAGGACATTATCTATACTAATAATAATCTATACTAATAATAATCTATACTAATAATCTATACTAATGCGATAGTTTGGATGTATGGATGGATTTTTGTTATTCAATCACGCCACAACGGCAGAACGGATCTGGAAATTTGGCACATACATAGATTATAGTCTGGAATAGCACATAGGTTACTTTTTATCCCGGAAAATTAACGAGTTCCCGCGGGAACTACATAACCTCAATCGACGCTGACGAGGTCGCGGGCATCAGCTAGTTGCTACATATATCTGGTACGCACCATGATCAGGAAGAGTTTGACTTGTTGCTGCGCGTCGGCGGCGGTGATGCGCAGCGACTTGTTCCCGGCGCGCTCCACCACCATGTCGGGCCACAGCTTGGTGTTGAGCACGACGCGCAGCGAGCCCGCCACGCGCGCCACCAGCCGCGCGCCGCCGCCGCCCGCCGCGCCGTCGTTGAGCCGCAGCACGCCGCGCCCGCGCTCGCGCCAGCTGCCGCTCTCCCACGCGAACAGCCGACACGATATCTGTGTACAAGTGCCGTAGTCAAACAACGAACATGTTAGGCAGACTTTACGGTATTGGATAGAAGCAGGCGTTACTTTGCGGAAGGCCATGATAATGAATAAACTAGAAGTTTGATCCGCTATAATCCGCCACAAACCACTATAGGTAAATCTATGTGGAACGTGTATCCTGCACTTGACGTCCCGGTGACGGTGGCGGTGGACAAACGTGCCAAGGCCACAATCACACTTATAAGTTTTGGTGTGAATGAGCACGTAAGTAACTTACATGACACTTACATTTGCATACGATACGCGACTAACAAAACTGTTGACAAGTCGTAAGTTATTCATATACGCGACTTATATGAGTAACTTACGAGTATAAACGTAGCGGCAGTTATCATATTGGCCACGATTACACTGTTAAGATTACACACCTTACTATAAACTAACATTTTTGACGACAATTATGCAGCTTAATAGGTACAAAGCAATTATGAGGTCTATGTTGGAGCGCGTTTGCCTAGAAGATGCCCATTCACTCTTACCTTCAAGGTACTTAAGTCACGCGTGGAAGGGCAATTCATAACCTGGAGGTTCGTATCAGAAACGTTAAGCAGAACCGTTTCGTTCCAGCAAACGACGTTGTAATGTAGGTAGTCAAACAATTTTTAATTTTTATTGGTTTCTACATCCGCCATTAAATCATTCTGCGATAGTCCGTGTTTCATTTCATACGTTACATTTGGCGCAGTTCGGTTTTGTAATTAAAACAATGCCTTTTGGTAAAATTGAACCTTTTGACGTCCGTTCCCACAACTGGGATGCATATTGTCGACGGGTGAAGCAATTTATTGCGTTAAATAACATAAGTAAAGAGTTACACGTGGCCACGTTGGTCATGCACGTCGGCATTACGTGTTACGAGTTGATGTGCGACTTATGCTCACCGGAATTACCAGAAAACAAAACCTTCGAACAATTAGTGAAAATTGTTAAGGATCATCTGGAGCCACAAAGGTCGGAGATCGCAGAGAGGCATATGTTCCGGCAGCGGAAACAGTTACAAGGGGAGGCAGTGAGTGATTATCTGAAAAGATTGAAGCACCTCGCTAAACATTGCAATTTTCGAGATAGTCTCGAGGTCAATCTAAGAGATCAGTTTGTTTCTAGCCTTCATAGCGAAGACATGAGGTCTAGACTGTTTGCCGAGCGGAACATCGATTATAAGCGAGCAGTGGAGCTCGCGTTGGCGCTCGAGGCGGCGGAGAGGCACGCGGCGGAGGCGGCGTCCGGGGCGAGCGCAGCTGTCGTCCCGGAAGCGCTGCACCGCATCAGACCCTCGACGGCGCGCGGGGAGCGCGGGCGCACGGAGCGGCGCGAAGGAGGCCAGGGAGGCAGCCAGGCGGACGGGGCTGGCCCGGCGGGCGCAGAGTCCTCGAGACGCAGCTGTTGGCGTTGCGGGCGAGGACACCCGCCTTCCAGGTGCAAGTTTAAGTCGTATACTTGTGATACTTGCGGATCCAGGGGCCACCTCAAGGCCGTTTGCCGAAATAGTGATAAGTGCAGTGATAAGTGTGGTGATTCGACGAACCAGAAGAATCCGAAAGGTCAGTTTTTTTTAAATGATTCTGATGACAGTGACGTAGGGTTTTACAATATAACCTGCGACGGCAGCGATGGCCCATATTATCTAAAACTGAATGTAGAAAACTCAGTATTAAAATTCGAAATAGATACTGGTAGTAAGATATCTGCGATTTCAAAATGTTTATACGATAAATATTTCTCTAATTTATGTCTTCAACATAAGAATTTAAGGTTAAAATCTTACACCGGTAATGTTATTGAACCTCTTGGATATATTATGGTAAATGTTAAATATAAATTTAGTTTACAAAAGTTGCAGCTGTTCGTAATAGAAAACGGCGGTCCTCCTTTATTGGGCCGTACTTGGATCAGGATATTACAAATTGATGTTACTAATTGTCATAGTCTATCCGAGAAGTGTGAAAACAATAATAATAATATTGAATCTTTAAAGAAGGAATTCCCTGAAGTGTTCGCTGATGGGCTTGGGACATTTAAAACTCGAATGCAATTGCATCTAGCCGATAAGACTCCAGTATTCGTGAAATCGCGCCCGCTTCCCCTCGCCCTCCGTGGCCCGGTCGAGCGCGAGTTGGAGAGGTTGCAGCGAGATGACGTCATTTATAAGGTAGATCGGCCAGATTACGGGACACCTATTGTCCCTATCATTAAAAAAAATGGTGATATTCGTATTTGCGGAGACTATAAGATAACGATTAATCCGTTGTTAAAAGATTTTCATTACCCACTTCCACAAATCGAAGATATATTTGCCACACTCGGGGGGGGTGAGCAGTTTTCTAAATTGGACTTGTCCCATGCCTATCAGCAGGTCTTGTTGACAGAGGACTCGCAACCCATGACAGCTATAACTACACATGTAGGTACTTTTGCCTTTCGGAATAAAATGTGTTCCTGAATATTTCGAAAAGTTGATCGAAGAAACCTTATGTGGTTTATCTTCTACGGTAGCCTTCCAAGACGATATTTGTGTAACGGGCAAGGATAGGGAGACACATTATAAAAATTTACGTGCTGTATTAGCTAGATTACAAGAGGCCGGGTTGCGAGTAAATTGGTCTAAGTGTGAGTTCTTTAAAGATAGTGTAACGTATTTAGGTTACAAAATCGATAAAGAGGGCTTACACACTGATGATAATAAGATAGAAGCCATTGTTTCTGCGCCGTCACCGAATGATATATCGCAGTTAAGAAGCTTTATAGGTCTTGTTAACTTTTACAATAAATTCTGTGTTAATATGAGTAGTGTGCAACTTGGAATTGGAGTCCGGAATGTGAAAGTGCCTTTATAAAAGTAAAAAAAATCCTCAGTAGTTCGCCGGTGCTAGCTCACTACGATACAAAATTGCCTTTGTTGTTGTCAGTGGACAGCAGTGCGTACGGCCTAGGCGCGGTTTTATCGCACCGATATCCCGACGGCTCGGAACGTCTTATAAGTTGTGCCTCGCGTACACTCAATGATGCGGAGCGTAATTATTCACAGCTAGATAAAGAAGCTTTAGCCATCATTTTTGGAGTTACTAGGCATCATAGGTATCTTTTTGATCGGCATTTTATTTTACGTAGTGATCATCGGGCATTGAGTTATATTTTTGGTAAAAATAAAGGCATTCCACAAACTGCGGCAGGCCGTTTACAGAGATACGCAGTTCGCCTAGCTGCTTATAACTTTGATATTGAGTTTATTTCCTCATCAAGGAATTGTTTTGCTGACGCTTTATCTCGTCTGCCGTTAGTCGAAGGTAGTTCTAGTAATCCAAGTAGCGCTTCTAAGGGTAGTGGAAATAACAGTTACTTATTTTTTATTGAGGACAAATTACCTATTACATTTCATGAAATTAAAAAGGAAACTGCTAAAGACACTACTCTGAACAAGATAATAAGTTATGTTAAGTTCGGGTGGCCCGATCAAGTTGAAAGGGAATGTTTTAAGCAATATCACATAAGACGAGATAACATATTTTTAGAACAAGGATGTTTAGTTTGGGGTTACCGCGTAATCATACCGGCCAGCTTGCAGAGTGCAGTTTTAGATGAATTGCATTCCGGACACATAGGTATTGTTAAGATGAAGCAGCTGGCGCGTAACTACCTATGGTGGAGCGGTTTGGACGCCGATATCGAGCGCGTCTGTCGCGAGTGCGTGGCGTGCAGCGCGCAGCGCGCGCAGCCGCCTCCTGCGCCGCTGTACACATGGGAATGGCCGACGGAACCATGGTCGCGATTGAACGTTGATTTTCTAGGTCCATTCCGCAATAAATACTATTTAATTATTTTAGACGCTCATTCGAAATGGTTGGAAGTAGAATCAGTGTCGAACACTTCTGCGGCGACTGTTATAGCTTGCCTGCGTAAAATATTCGCCCGACTAGGTCTTTGCAAGGTCATCGTGAGTGACAATGGCCCCCCTTTTTCTTCGTCGCAATATTTGTCTTATTTAAATAAAAACGGAATAAAGAGAATTTTAGTAGCCCCATATCATCCGTCTAGTAATGGCGCAGCTGAAAATGCTGTTAAATCAGTCAAGTCAGTATTGAAGAAAGCAACACTCGAAAACGAGGATTTAGACAGAGCTTTATGTAAATTTTTATTTACTTATAGAAATACCGAGCATTCTACTACTCAAAAAGAGCCTTCCGTCGCACTGTTGGGGCACAGGTTACGTGGCAGATTAGATTTATTACGACCTAGTAGTCGCGATGTCATTCGCGATAAACAACTTCGTCAAGAGGAACGTCGCGGCGGCTCGTTGCGCGAAATGCAATCGGGTGATCGTGTCTTTGTCCGAAATTATAATGATAATTTGATCAAATGGAAAGAGGGTGTGGTAATGAATAGGTCAGGACCCGTCTCGTATGTGGTTAAAACTAATGACGACAACCGCACTTGTAGAAGGCATGTCGACCAGATCTTAGACAAAGGCGTCAGAAAATCTAGGTACTCGTTAATAGGTACAGATAGTGAATACCCGGGGGGAAGTGAAAGTGGTAATGAGGCTAGAGGAATCACCGAAAACACAGATGTCACTTCAACGCCCATTAAACAGGCAGAGAGTGGTACTAAAAAGGCACCTTCACCTTCTCAAGGTATTGTGGATAGTTGTCCTAATAATGAACCTTATCGCATGGCTTTAAGACCTCGTATTAAAAAGGTTATGAAGTTTTAATAATTAGATACATGTATACCTATTTATAAGTAAATAAGTTATTTTTATATTGTGTGTTTTATCTTAGTTGTATTAGTTTGGTTACTTTTATATCTGCTGAGATTCACATAGCATTACTCTCATTATTATTAAATATTAGATAGTTATTATAATTCATATAGTTAATTTAAGAGAGGAGCAGTGTAATGTAGGTAGTCAAACAATTTTTAATTTTTATTGGTTTCTACATCCGCCATTAAATCATTCTGCGATAGTCCGTGTTTCATTTCATACGTTACAGACGTCAACCACATAAGAAAGCCAACACCGTCGGTTTTTTGCTGTTCTGTGGTAGATCGTTGAAGGAGGAACAAGGTTGAAAAGTTCCTGAGCACACTCCAAAGTATATCCGACTAGTGGACCCGGCAGACTTTGTCCTGCCCTGAACTTCGAACCCGATTGCAGCGCCCCCTACCGGGTCCATTTGTGAATAACCATTCCGGGGTCCAAACAACCACAATAAAAAAAAATAGTCCAGCCGTACGTACACGCGTGATGCCGTGACCAAGGGAAATAGGGATTTATTTTTATGTAATACATAAAATAAATACGCACCTGCAGCACATTGGTCTCATCCTCCTCGCCAGTCATAGCGCAGTAGGCGGCGGGGGGCGGGGGCCGCGCGTGCGAGCGCTCGTACTCCGCCGCCGCCGCCGCCAGCCCCTCGCCTTCCGCGCTCCCTTCGGTTGAATCCTCCTGTGGCTAAGCAAAACACACGAGGCTACAGTTCGTATAACTCGTCAGGGCTACGCCAGGACTCAAAAAAGGATGACAGTGTAAGTTTAAAGTAAATTTTTCAACAAAGCAGTAGTAGTTTTTAATCAAATTTTTGCAACTGCATTAGAATTATCAAGAAAATGACATTAGATAGCATGAGAGAAACAAAACTTAAACCTTTATTTTTAAGTATTGATAACTAGAAAAGATGTGTATGAAAGTGTGCCTGTTTGGATTAGTTATAAAAAACTCAGTGGGAACTAATTGTTTTTTTTTTAATTAAAAGTAACCTATGCAAGCCTCCAGAATGCAAGCCATGTCTGTACCAACATTTGAATAAACTGGTTTATCAGATAAGCAATTAAAAGTGATAGACAGATAGACAAATTGACATTTATGATATTAATTGTTACATAAATATGCAATTTTAAAAAGATAATAGCTAACCTGATTATTTTCTTTCACAGATGCAGCAGCACTTGTAAACAATAATTCAGATGTGCCATTTGAAGAGCTATGGTCGACAGATGCATCTCCATTGTTAACTGCCTCTTTAATGACCACCCGCTCACTCAAATTCTGACCAAAAATGAACCCTGAAGAGGAAGTACTCGGGGGCTGAGCAGGAGCCGGAACTGTAGTATTTGTTCTTGGTGTTGCATTAGCAGTGCCTAGAGGCACAAACTTGGGTGCTTCTGCTTCTTGTGTGCTTTCCTGAGATCCTTCAGCCTCTTTATTTTTATTAGACTTGTCTGTTTCAGACACTTTTAGGAATGGGTTGTTCCCTGATAGTAATTGTGCCGGACGTAACACAGATCCTGCAATAAAATTATTTGTACATGTACTAGTTTATGGGTTCCTTATAGGGCATGCAGTCGATACTGCTTTTGAGTGCCGGGAATTTTGGGACGGATACTGGCACGGAACCGGGAATTCCCGATACTTTCGATACTTTCGGTACTTATGCAATAACTCTTTTCAAAGTTCTTTTGTGTTTCAACAGGAAAGGCCGGTTATATAGGTTTACAGTGATAGCATGGGGCGAATTTTTTTATCGCCATAACCTAATAATTTTATTTTTATAGCAATTAGAAGCCTCAATCAATCTATTACTTCAAGCATTTTCTAAGAAAAAAGCCTTGAGGCTTGGACAGAGGGACAACAAAGAGATCCTTTAAGGGTCGTTCTTTTTAATATGGCATACGTAGTAACCTCACCTCAACAAATTACAAATCGAAATCTAAATTTTCTCCAATTAATACTCAGTAATCCCAAGAGAATCTTGGCATCCGCGAAGATATTATTTTTTCTTGTCCTGGTGCCATGCAGCAATACTCAAGCAATATTACTCAAAATGACAGTTTGATGTCACGTTTCTTGTCGTTCCTAAAATAAGTATTATAATTATTCTAAAACCCGAAAGTGAACAATAATGAGACAATATGGCTTTAAGCGTTTGCAGTGTGGCCCATGTGCAGCTTTTAGGTTTTTCTGCTAGCTAATTTGGTCTCTCCAATTATATTGGGTTCAGTACCTCTTTGTATTTTCTATCTCCACCCACCGTCCTCCCCGTACATGTGGTTAACCCTAGATCTTCCAAAGATGTTTCCTATCAGCCACTAAGGGCCTCCAGTATAAGCGTTACTGTCCGGGATTCAAATCCATACAACAAGATTGATCACAATCTTAGTTTTTTGACTGATTATCTAGGTAAATAAGATTAAATGAAGAACCGCTAAGAATGTTAGGTGTTTATGAATACGGATTTCCATATTTTATTCCCCTCTGCTGTTGATATCAATGACAGTGGAGTCCGTGGTGTGGATAGTCCTGGTACTTATGAGGTATATTTTATGTTACAGTAACCCAGTCTATCAATCTTCATGTGAAAATTATGAAACTATCTAAAGATACAATTATCAGAATAGCATAATCTACTGTAATTTATTAACGCAGAACAAATATTGCAGTGACAGATCCACCAATTAATTGATTAACATACAAAACTGTACAAAGTGGCAGAAAAATAATCATCACTTTTATACTCAAGGTAAAAATAGGAATTTTTTAAACTAATATCTCGAATTTGTGACAATAAAATACAGTAGAGTGAACCAAGTTATTGTTACATTCAGAAATATCCGCACTAAATTAGAGAAGAAATCTATTTACTTCGAGTCTCGAAAGTATCAAAAGTACCGGTTTTGTGATGTGGAGAACCGGGGCTGAAAATATTCAGAAGTCTCGGGAATTACCGGTATCAAAAGTACCGGGAAAAGTAGCATGCCCTAGTTCCTTAGGTATTGCTTTACAATAGTGGTAAACACAAGATTGGCAGATAAACATCAATCGAATTGCAGCAGCTGCTGTGTACAAACATATGCCTGGCAGTGGACACAATTACTGATGATAACAAACACAACCACTATATCTATACTAATATTATAAATTATTTGGATGGAATGATGGATGCTTGTTACTGAATTTCTCCAGAACCGCTGAATGGATCTGGATGAAATTTGGCACAGAGTTAGATTATAGTTTGGAATAACACATGGCTACTTATCTATTATTAAAGAACATTAATGTTATGTTGTATGTAGTGTAAACAAACATTACCAAGGACATTCTAATATGATTTCAAAATTGCATTTAACAATAAATTAAGCAAAACAATCAACTAATAATTATCAGTTAAGAAGTTCAGGTTTACAATTTATTCCATATTAAGGTTTGTACTTACCAAAAGGGTTACAACTTTTGCTTGAGCTGGAGGCAAAACTGGAGGTGCCAAAGCACTCCAGTCGAGGCTTTGCAAGCACCACCCGAGACTGTGATGATCCATTAAAAAAATCATCAGGTGTTTTACCTAAAAAAGTATTTTTTACTTAACACATTCTATATCCAGCTTGTACAAAATACCAAACATCCAGTACCTAGTTATTTTTCAACACAATTCACCTTCCAGTTACATGATGATGCTGTGGCTACATATGTGGCAAACCTTTACCAAGATAAACTAGAAATACATGCCTTTAATATTATATGGATTCAGGGTATATTTACAACTTTTAAAAATGAAAGGAAGTATCTGAATACAAAAAAAAATGCTGATGCAGTACCTACAAGTGATTAGTGTGTGGTTATTTGGTTATTTGTCCGTAAGTCAGCATTTACTGAACTATTTACATACAAATATAAATAGGCAAAGGGATATAAGATAATTTTGATGGTCTAATAGCTAAAATTATATGTAATTATTAGATAAATCTTTTTACCTTGCTTTGCATCTGCCATTGTATCAAGAGTTACTATATTTTCTTACCAATGTACTCTGTGATTTTCTTTGCATTGTATTGAAGTTCAAACCATAGACTTAAGACTATAGATTAGAATATAGTTAACAGAGACAAGTAACTTAATTAAAATCTACTTAACATAAATAAACTAATTAACTTAAATAAACTAGATTTTATATAATAAAGGAGAGGATTAGCCATATCATTTTTAAATTGAAGCTTCCGGTAAGTATAAATTTAATATGTCTGTGGTATAAATGGCGTAATGGGCGGAGCTTAAGGTAGGGGTTAGAGCTGGTATTATCAATACTAATTATATACTCGATATAAAATTATCACAAATATACTTAATAAATAATTAAACATAATTTTTGAAAAACACTAGTATTCATATTTTATAATGAACTAGCTGATGCCCGCGACTCCGTCCGCGTGAATTGAGGTTTTTAGGGTTCCGTAGCCAAATTTGGCAAAAACGGAACCCTTATAGATTCGTCATGTCTGTCTGTCTGTCTGTCGGTCCGTATGTCACAGCTACTTTTTTCCGAAACTATAAGAACTATACTGTTGAAACTTGGTAAGTAGATGTACTCTGTGAACCGCACTATGATTTTCTTACAGAAATAGAAAAAAAAACAATAAATTTTGGGGTTCCCCATACTTAGAACTGAAACTCAAAATTTTTATTTTCATCTAACCCATACGTGTGGGGGTATCTATGGATAGGTCTTCAAAAATGATATTGAGGTTTGCAATATCATTTTTTTCTAAACTGAATAGTTTGCGCGAGAGACACTTCCAAAGTGGTAAAATGTGTCCCCCCCCCCTTTTAACTGCTAAAATAAGAGAATGATAAAACTAAAAAAAATATATGATGTACATTACCATGCAAACTTCCACCGAAAATTGGTTTGAACGAGATCTAGTAAGTAGTTTTTTTAATAATTTAAAACTTACTACATGTTTGTACGGAACCCTCGGTGCGTGAGTCCGACTCGCACTTGGCCGGTTTTTTTGATTCCCGCGGTAACTCTTGAATTTTTCGGAAAAAAACTAGTCGATGTGTTATTCCAGACTATAATCTATCTCTTTCATCCATCCATACATCCAATCTTTTGCGTTTATAATATTAGTAGGTATAGATTTATATTATCAGTTGAATGTGAACCTTACAAACAAAACCTACCTACCTAGATATAATGGAAAAAATGTTACTGAATGTGATAATCTATACTTAATATTATAAATGCGAAAGTTTGGATGGATGTATGGCTGGATGTTTGTTAGGTACTCAATCACGCCCCAACGGCTGAAACGGATCTGGATGAAATTTGGCACAGAGAAAGATGATAGTCTGGAATAGCACATAGGCTACTTCTTATCCCAGAAAATTAAAGAGTTCCTACGGGAACCAAAAAACCTCAAATGGATGTTTGTTACTCAATCACACCAGAACAGCTAAAAGGATGTGGATGAAATTTGGCACAGAGATAGATTATAGTCTAGGATAACACATAGGCTACTTTTTATCCCGGAAAATTAAAAAGTTCCTGCGGGAACCGAAAAACCTCAATCCACGTGGATGAAGTTGCGGGCAGTAGACTGATTTTAAAAATAATTTATTTCTAAAATTTATAGATGAAAAAAAAGCAATTGATATTGATGATTTATATTACATTATACATATATAAAACTTCTTGCTCTTCTTCTTCTTAAACAGCATTTATGTCTACCCAGTAGTTTTTCAGAAAAATGGTAATCACGATCGCGGGGTCTCATGCTTAAGTGGGCCTGCAATGGGTTGAAGTATTCAGTATTCTGTTTTGAGAAACATCGTCATTAGTTTCTGGACACGAATTGAGATTCAATTCTTACAAGGGTTGCCTTGCCTGTTGCCCAGGTGGTAAATTCTGCAATAGGAAAGAAATATTAAAATTTTATTATTTGGATTAGAGAAAAGCATTATTGATAAGTTTACATTATTGTTTTTAGTATTCATCACAAACAAGAATATTGACTAAAGATTCTTATTGGTATACGTAGAAATGGGAAGGCATCATCTTTGAGACGAAGTTTAATTTTTATCGATATTCAATTTATTTGTTAACAATACAATCCCCACACTATAATATATATATACTCCAAGCAAAAACTAATGAAATAATCCAAACTTTTGAGGACAGCGCAAAAATTTACGTGTGTTGCGATGTATCAATGATTGATGCAAAAGATACGCGGTCGCCCTGCTGGGCGACCGCGTATCTTGGACCGCGTATCCATGGAATTGTCATATGACGTCATCAAAGTTAGCTATTGAAGCCAATTTTTGTAGCCTATAAATGGCATCTGTTTTGCTTCCGGAGTTTTGGTTGTGACTAATTACATGTTTTGTGAATATTTTCATGTATTTTGTTGTAGTTTTATGTAATCAACTATGGTGAAGTGCTCAGTTGTGGGATGTCATAATAATAATATTGTAAAACGCCCAGGAATTTCATTTCATAGGTGAGTAACAAAGCCGTCTATTTTTTTCTTTTTATGGCGAATATTTTAAGTTATTTCGACTAATTATAGCATAGTTTCTTGTTTACTGAATCCAAAACACGTAAATTTTTGCGCTGTCCTCAAAAATTGGGATTATTTCATTAGTTTATGTTTGGAGTATATATATAGTGCGGAGATTGTATTGTTTACAAATAAATTGAATATCGATAAAATTAAAACTTCATATCACTCTTACTGTTTCTCACTCTGAGGGGTAGAGAGATGAAATTAAACAGTCAGCTTCTACTTATTATATTGCCAAACTCATTTTAGGCTGTAGTGAATAGCGATGATAACCACTAGGTTATCATCGCAATCACTAGATTAAGACGCCCGATCTCCGGTATGGTGTCTCGTATTCGAGAATTACAGTGTCTATTTAAGTGGTTTTTGGTCACTTCACTGTAGTTATTGCGCATCATTATAACTAAGGTTTTACAATTATTTCAGATTCCCAAAATATCATGAATTAATACTAAGATAACTGAATGCTTTAAACACACCTGAGTTCAAGCCTACTCATACTCCTCATTTTACCCAGCCGGTGCCCCCTACTGAGTAGGAGCCTCCTATTGGAATGAGAAGGGTTTAGCCATAGTCCTCTACGCCGGCCAACAAGAGGCCTCCCGATCGTGATTACCAATTTTCTGAAAAACGACTGGGCCGATATAAATACTGTCTTTAGTTTTAGATATGCATACTCCTGAGAAGTTCTAATTAATGTTTCAAATTTATGGGCACAAAGGAGCGCTTCAAGTTCGTCGCGGGTTTTTTAAATATTTTAATTTTATTACTGGTATAATTACAAGATCAATCCGAAAACGCGAAAAGTTTTATATATTATGTATAATGTAATATTATCAATTGCTTTTTTTTCATCTATAAATTTTAGAAATAAATCATTTTTAAAATCAGTCTACTTTTATTATTCATACTAGCTAATGCCCACGACTTCGCCCGCGTAGATTGAGGTTTTTCAGTTCCCACAGGAACTTTTTAATTTTCCGGGACATTGACGTATTTTACACGTGTCATGATGACATTTGACATATGAATCCCTATTTCCCTCGGTCACGGCATCACGCGTGATTGGCTGGACCAATTTCGCTAATTCTTTTTTTTGTTGTGATTGTTTGGACCCCGGGATGGTTTATATCCACAACTAGCTGATGCCCGCGTTTAAGTTTTTTGTTATTCCCGCGGGAACTCCTTAATTTTCCGGAATAAAAAGTAGCCTACGTCACTTTCCAGGTCCTCACCTATACCCATGCCAAAAATTACGTCAATCCGTTGCTCGGTTGCGGCGTGATTGAAGGACAAACCAACAAACGAACAAACACACTTTAGCATTTATAATATTAGTATGACTTGTGTAATATCCACTCAACTCGTGGACGGAGTATAAGAGGTGGACTTGCTACCAAAATAATTCGTTTTCTTTTCTTGTTTTCACTTGTAGTAAAAAAATGCGATAGTTTAAAATCACGTCAGTGCGTGTTTGACACTATCGACACTTATTTGCCATACTCCCAACTAGTAATAAGCATCAGCAGTTTTCCCACAAAATATGATAAAAATTGTATGATGGCATTAAGGGTTGTTATATAGATATAGTACATGTAGTTATGTTAAACTATTGCTTTCGCATACTGTGTACACCTTTGATTAGGTATATAGAGATGGATGTGTTACATTTTACTCAATTATAGTTATACGATGCATTTTGTTAATAAAACATGTACTACTATGTTTTGACTATTCTTACTTATTGAAAGCTACGTTTTTAGAACGAGACAGGTGTATTATGTTATGACGTCATCAAATTTTGCTATTGAAGCCAATTTTTATGTATAACCTTTATATGGCGTCTGTATTGCTTCCGGTGTTTTGGTTGTGGCTAATTACCAGTTTTGTGAATATTTTCATAATATTTTTATGTGTTTTTGCTTAGTTTTATGCAGTTTTGTGTAATCAACAATGGTGAAGTGTTCAGTTGTGGGGTGTCGTAATAATAGTATTGTAAAACGCCCAGGAATTTCATTTCGTAAGTGAGTAACATAGTTGTTTTTATTTTTCTTTTTGTGGCGAGTATTTTAAGTTATTTCAACTAATTATAGCTTAGTTTCTTCTTTACTGAATCCAAAACAAGTAAATTTTTGCGCTATCCCTGAAAATTTGGATTATTTCATTAGTTTTTGTTTGAGTGTTTATATAGTGTGGGGATTGTATTGTTTACAAATAAATTGAGCATCGATAAAATTAAAATTTCATATCACTGTTACTGTTTCTCACTCAGAGGGATAGAGAGATGAAATTGAACAGTCAGCTTCTACTTATAATATTGCCCAACTCATTTTAGGCTGTAGCGATGATAATCTTGTGATTAAGACACCCGATCTCCGGGATGGTGTCTCGTATTCGAGAATTACAGTGTCTATTCAAGTGGTTTTTGGTCCCTTCATTGCAGTTATTATGTATCATTTTAACTAATTACTATTTTTGACTGCCTCGTTGGTCTAGTGGTTAGCATAGTCGACTGCGGATCATGATGTCCTGGGTTCGATTCCCGGTCGGGCATAAAAGTTAGGTATTGGGTTTTTCAATTAGGAAATTCTCAGTGCCAACCCGGAGTTTCATACAAAATTTCACCCCCTATTTCACCCCCGTAGGAGTGTAATTTTGAAAAATCTTTCCTTATTGAGCGCCTACGTCACAAAAGGAACCTACTGTCAAAATTTCAAGTTGCTAACCCCAGCGGTTTAGGCTGTGCGTTGATCCCTTAACGATTTAGTATAGGTACTTTCACTCCACTCTTCCATTTAGTATAGGTACTTTCTGAAATAAACACCTCCATATATTTTTTCTCCGAAAAATTATGGAGAGTTCTTCTTTAAAAACAAATTTTGAAATGGAACCGCACCCGCCCGCGTAGACCGCGCGGCCCACTGTCTACTTACTTGCTCTCCTTCTATCCTAGTGTTTACTGCCTACGTGTTCTGAAGTAAACAACACATTGCTATGCTAGCGAGCACAGTGGAAGCGCCAGAGTGCCACGCATCCGACAGACGTAAAAAAAATTCTCATAAGAAAACATAAAACAGAGACCCCTTAAATATCTAAAAGGGCCTTTTAATGTAAATAAACTTTCCAGACATGCATACAGTGTAAGAGACTGTTGAAGTAAAAACACAAAGAAACCTTCCTTAGTTGATTAATATCAATATCATACCACTGACGATCGGGTACCTTTGGGTGCCATTGAACTTCGCCATCTTGGCTTTCCTAACAGCAAACCGACAATTCTTCCATACAGAACAAATCTTGTAAAAAAACCGCATCAAAGTCTTGCATAGTTCTACACTTGTAAGCCTCTTCAATATTCGCCATACATTTTCTATGGAAAAATAAATTCCGCCATCTTGAATTTTTTCCTGTTCATCAAGTAGACCTTCATGTCCTGATCATCTTTTGCCTAGAAACCACTCTTCCTTTTTTTTATACTCTCCGAGATAGACACCGACGAAATTTGTATGGCGGCCATCTTAAATCCGCCATTTTGAATTTTTTTTCAGCACACTGTCAATTGGATGAAGTTTCGAGTTACATTTGGTCGAGCACACCCCACCTATCTTGAATAGCCTGGCTGTGCTCTTCATCCGTCTTTGAAATCCTCAATCATCAGCTCTCTCCGTATTTTTCCTCCGAATGAATTTTTGTCTTCTATACGAGACGATGAGTAAAAAAATTTTTTTTCATACAAAATTTTTTCTTACAAAAAACCTCAATTCACGCGGACGGGGTCGCGGGCATCAGCTTGTTCATTATAAAATACGAATACTAGTGTATTTCAAAAATTATGTTTGATTATTTATTAATTATATTTTGTTAATTTTATATCGAGTATATACTTAAGTATCGACATAATCAAAGGTATCGATAATTTCAGCCCTAATGCCCGCATTAAGCTCCGCCCATGCGCCATTTTAAGGTTATAGGAAGCTTCAATTTAAATATGTTAGGGCACATCCTTCTGTATATACCTAATCAAAAGTGTACACCGCGTCTATATATCTTTCGCTGTCTACGGACTATCCTTTAAGCTTTTTATTGTAGTGCTATTGCACAGAGTACATTGAATAAATGGCCTAGTGTTACTCTTACCACAGAGTATTACTCTCTGATTTAGAGCTGGTTTAAGCGCTTTATACACGGTCCATCTTGCTATACGTTCCGCCAAGGTCATGCACGATGCACGATTCAAAACGACTGTGAATAGGCTTGACGTCCGTCGATAATTATTATTAATTGTTTGCTGGATTTGCACGACCAATTTTGCATCCAGCGAGCGCCCCCACCACCGCGAACGTCGTGCAGATAGACAGTGAATATGGCGGATGTACGTCAGAGCGGTCCTGCGTCGTGCGTGTTTGATCGTGTATAGACTTGCTGTACAGCAGATTTAACATTTAGAGCTTGTTTCGCAAGGTGACTGCATGTCAAAATGGATCGTAAAACACTTTCAAGATTTTATTTTATATTTATTTAAGTATTTGTTTTTTTAAACATTTATTTGAGTATACTTTGCACGTTTATGATAAAAAAATTTCATCCAAAACCTCTTGCTATTTTTTTTCCTCTCTTTTGCTGTTGCTGACAACACCAGAAGAACTCAAATTTTTTGACGTTTTGATAAAACAGGTGGCATTGAAACACGTTCTCTCAATTTGTTCGATTTATTCTCTGCTGCTCACGCTTGTTGCGCGCACGATAAGTCTGTATGCTACATCCAGCACTGCGGCCTTGAGCTAACGTACAACAAGATGGACCGTGTATAAAGCGCTTTAGAGCATATGTTATTAATATTTGTCTCTGGTTTACCAATGTACTCTGTGGTTTAGACTTTAGTAAACAGAACAGGGAATTTATTGCAGAATTTTTTATATATATTAATTTTATGAAATTGAAATAATTTATAGTTTGTTTATCTATCATTCCAACATTATTTTTAATTTGTGGTATATCAATATCGATACCGAATACTGGTCGATGCAGTACAGTGCATGTGATAAACAGTTGAAGGATGTTAATTTTTAGTTAGTGCTAAGTGTTCAAGTTTAGCCCTAATCAAGCAAGGTAAGGCTAATGAGCTAAATGAGCTTAGATCAAAGTTACTAGTCCGTTTGTTACTGGCGAAACGAAGCTTGAATTTTTTTATGCTCGGTTAGTAATAGAACGAAAATTATGATTAAAATCATTACTAATATTATAAATGCGAGAGTGTGTCCATCTATCTGTCTGTCTATTTACTTTTTCACGGCCTATAGCCCTATTATACATTATCCAATGCCAGTGAAATTTAGTACAGAGAGCCTGAAATCTGTATCCCACATACCAAAGGATTCCTACTAGATTTTTAAAAACCTCAATAACTTTCGCATTTATAAATAAAATAAATATTATAAATGCGAAAGTTTGGATGTATGGATGTATGGATGTTTGTTACTCAATCACGCCCCAACGGCTGAACGGATCTGGCTGAAATTTTGCACAGAGATAGATTATAGTCTGGAATAGCACATAGGCTACTTTTTATTCCGGAAAATTGAAGAGTTCCCGCGGGAATCAAAAAACATCAATCCACGTGGATGAAGTCGCGGGCATCATCTACTGTACTAATAATTGTTCGTTTCTTGATTTCCGTACTCCATGTTGTGTTGTGATGTACAAACAAATAGTACTTATAATAATAACTCTCTGCTGTGAGTGGTGACGTATTTTGCAAAAATAGAATACAACGAACAACAAACAACAATAAGTTACCTCCTTGGTTGCCATGTTACGGAATAAAAGATCGTTCTATTTTTAAATAACACAACAGATATGAATTTACTATGTAATTTATTTGGCCGCTAAACCACGACAGATATGGATTTTCATACAACTTTTGCAGGCCGCTGCTCGCATGTATTTGGCCAGTATAGCAATGTCGAATTATCTCGAAGAAGGTTGTCAAAATAATGCTCAAATTTCCAAGCATGTTTGAGAAAAAACCCTTAACTTAGGGATAGTGAAGGGCATGTATCTGCACACACGTACAGTCGTGTCCTAGCTACCTATCGTCCTTTATAATATAACTATTTTAGGTTTATTGTAGAATCATAATGGGGATTTACGTCCATTCGGCTCCATCATACCACCAATTTGATTAATAAATCGCTGTATGCAGGTAAACGGCCAGCTTTTTTTTTATAAATAAATATGATAGGACCTATTGATATCTAAAAGGAAAAGAAATCAAATGGAAAAGTTAATTATTGGTAACTTATAAGCTTAATTTAAAACTAAAATAACTAGTTGTTCGCCCAAGAACTATAAGTTTGTAGGAATACTTTCGAAGCGCAAATTAAAAATTAAATTAATCTTCTTTAATTAATTATCTAACAAACAGAATAACAACCAGGCACCAACATACTAAAGTTCACTTAGTTTCTGTTAAGATGGTGCAAACGATTATTGAATATTAATTGTACTAGTTTTTGTTCTTTGATGTGTGGCTTTTGTTTCTGCCAGCTCAACTAAACTTTTGCAAAAACAACAATGTGTTCTTAATAATGATTTTATTTCTGTTTGATAATAACTGAATGACATAATTAAGTAGTACTTAATACAAGATAACTAAGCTAGTAGTTTGAGGCACTACTTGTTTGAGGTAGACATGTAAATAGAAAAACTGAGTGGCCCTCACTCTGCTTTGTACCCACAGTCGCAACCCACTGCTACACATCCTTGCACGTCTCTGATGGTAATAAACTCTAATTTTTGTCTCTCTCATTTATTGTTGTCATCTATGGCTCACTCACACCTTATATTAAAACTCAATGTTTTAATCTGCTCCATTTCATATAACCTTTGAGTTTACACAGTTGCCCATTGAAAAGCTTATTGCCTTATTAATACAAACTTAGTTGAAAAAAAATACATAACCCATTATAAAAGTGGGTGAAGAAAAATCTTCAATTACACAACTTATTAATTTTAGTAACTAAATATTTACTTAGTTACGTATTTAAAGTTAGACTAAGTAAATAAATTGCTACAGTGTTTAGGCAAAACTAAATATTCAGCTGAGTCAGAGGCATAAATGTATTTCATTAGGGCAGTAGCCGCATACATCCTACTGTATGGTAGTCACGGTCTCGCGGTCGCGGCGCTCGAAGCAACCGCGTATAGCTTCGGGGGTTTAGATAATTATTCTAGTTACATTATTAATATAATCCTTCATGCCTAATTGTATTTGAAATAAATTAAGTAAATATTGCTAAGGCAAATTAAATATTGCAAACGTAGAACGTAGTGCTTGTACAAAATGTGTATTTACTGTTTGGCGAAAACTCGTGACTAAAAAAATATTACTTAAGGAAACACATTTTTTTTTTCAAAATGGTAAGTAAAATATAACCAAAATATTAGCTAGGCAGTAAAATCGACGAAGTGCGGTTCAGACCAACCAAAGGTTCTGTAATCTGTACCTGTGAAAAAAACTAGCAGTAAAGACAATGGTAGTTAAGTACATACTTACCTACTTGGGAAAATTAGTTTACCATCTCAAAAACAAATGCTTTTTATTTGGGCCCACAAAATTAAGTTGGTTTATTGCTGATTTCTAAAAAACTGTGCTAGTTAGAGACTTCGTTTCTTTTTTATTGCAAAGTTTACTTGTATATCATCCACATGCTATTAGGATGACAGTTAGCATTATATCGTTTTCTCTCGAATAACAATCTAATAACAAATATCTATTTTTTATTATCCTAAAGCATCTGGATTGGGTTACTTTGTGTTTTGTTATGCCTTCCTCAAGACATGGCCATCATGATGGCGAAAACCTTAACACTTAAAAACAATGATTACATTGGTCGTCATGGATTGCTCCATTGTTTTATAATATGTAAGTAACTTTATTATTTTGGCAAAACAGGACAATGGAGACGGAAGATGACGTGGGCCGCAACCTGCTAGACGACATGCCGCCCATCAATTGTGAGCTCTTCGAGGGCCCGTACAGCGGTAGCAACGATATTGGCGACATGACTTTCTGTCTTGGAAACTATGTACCTGACTTTATGAAGGTAGATGCACCATTTATGTTACATTTCAGTGTCAAGTTTTTAGGTTTGCGTACTGATGATAATCTTATGTGATTATTGATATCCTTTGAACGTTTGTACATCTGCTATACAAGAGCCTACATTCGTTTCCAGATTGTTGAGTTGAGATTTTTTCTTGCACCAATTGAAAATATCCGTTATTTTAAATTTTTGAACTAACGGCAGTCTGGCCCGCATCACTCAGGAGTCGGAGGTCTCTGGCTATCCCGACCTGAGTGTAGACTCTAACTCTTGGACATTACAGATATAGTTCATAAACAATATTATGGGTTAAACGCTATAATTATTATAGGAATACCAAAATTAAGATAATTTCTATAATACACGTGTTATTATTATTAGCTTCATCACCTTCTACTACTAGGCTTCCTGAAAGGTTACTCATAAGTTCCGTAATAAGATAATTCCCAAACCCAAGTTTAAGCGCGGTTTTCCTCAAATGCAATTTTAGCCAGTCATCGAAATAAGAGAACTGAGAGGACGTAAAATAGCGTTAAGTACCTTCATCACTAAGTCGTATTTAGTCATTTTTACTTTGGAAAACTATGTAGATTGAAAATAATACTACGTAAATTACAAATGCCATGGCGTCTAATATTAGACTATTATATAATATTGCGATAAAGAAACTTCGGAGTTGCCTTCGTGCAACGTCATAACTGTGACGCCAAGGTCCGCTAATGTGTCAAGCAAATCTTAGACGTATATTTTTTTACTCTATAAATATTCGGATAACATCATGTTTTTGTGTAAGAATAGCGAGATTCCTGTCTCGTACCAACTATGAAAAACTTAGAGCCCCCACTTTTTGGGTGTAAAATCCGTCATATCCATTTTATTCGTGTAAAATGTAGACTATGTCATCTGAACCATTATAACGAATCGATTGACACCTCATTCATCAAAATCGGCTCAGTAGAATATTTACCTACTAATATTATAAATGCGAACATTTGGATGGATGGGTGGATGGAACGATGCTTGTTACTCAATCACGCCAGAAGGCCAGAACGGCTGAACTATGGATAAGATATAGTACCTAGGATAAGATATAGTTATAACACATAGGCTATTTTTTATAATGGAAAATTAAAGAGCTCCCGCGGGAACTGAAAAACCTCAATCCATCAGGTTTGAGGTTTAACAAACATCCAACCATCCACCAAAAGTTTGGATGGATGGTTGGATGTTTGTTATTCAATCACGCCAGATCGGCTGAACGAATCTGAATGAAATTTGGCACAGATATAGATATAAATAAAATAAACAAACAATTAAGGCTCTGTCATAGCGTAAAATCGGCAAAAATGGGGTCTTGAAAAGGGGTTTCGCCCATGTCAGACTTTATAGGTCTGATTATCAGGCCGATTTTATCACCGACTTTGTGAACGACTCAACGCACACGTTCGTCACTTTGTCAGTGGCTATCTTGGGAAGTTTATTTCATGAATTCACCGATTTTCGGTTAGAAGAATGCGTTAGCTCATACATTTCCGAACGTTTCATTTTCCACCGACCACAACAATTGAATCGGCCGGGATGCACCGAAATTTTTGACCAGCATCTTGTAGGACGTGCGCGTTTCAATATTCAGTATGTTTCATTTTTTGTCGACAAAAATCGGTCACCGATTGTCTGACGTGGGCGTAGCCCCTTAACTAAAGCACGGTGGCATATCTATGCTTGAAAAAAAAATTTTTTTTCAAGACTTTCAAGCAGCCTTGATGGATTTAAATAGGTACACCATTTTTAAATAAACAAAAAAATGTGCAATTCACACACGGCAGAAGTGAAACTTCAGAAAAGTAGCCTACGAGAGAATGAGATAAATATAACTCAAGTATTGAATACAAGTTATTGGAACGGAGTTCCTTATCGCGCGTTGCGAAAGGGGGCTAGACGGAAAAAATTAAGACCAAAAGTTGTAACGACACTTTTTATAAAAAGATGATTTTGGTTGCTATGACTACTTGTGTTGTTGACTTCAAGTTGTTGAAAATAAAAAGGCGAAATAATTTTAAAGAATTATCTTTTCAATAGTTACATAGACTAGTAATATTACATAGACTATTACTGACTAGATATTATACGTGTTATAGGTTATGGGTAGGGGGAGAAATGAGGTCACAGACGAGCTATATCGAAAAGTAAGCCGGTTTCAACGCCGATGGAAACAGGTTTAAAATTGGAGAGAGTTTAAACAGAAGAAGAAATGAAGAACATACCATATCAGGCGTTGATTGGTTCTTTGATGTATCTGGCTATAGCCACACGACCAGATATTATTGGAACGGAGTTCCTTATCGCGCGTTCTCTGTGTAAATTTTATTACAATTCCTTCATTAATTAATCGAAAGGAACTTCATTCCATGCGGGTGTCCCTTGAAACCTCTCAAGTTTTTTTATTTATTTATTTTAGAATACAATGCATTATATCTCATTCACTCGCAGGCTAAATTATATTATAAATATGTTTGTCTCTTTTTGGTGCCGCTTTTTCGTTTCATCGAATTTTCAAATCACAACGATTCTAAAGAAATTTCACATCAAAAATCTGTGCATAAAAAAAACTTCAGACATACCTCTTGCCTTGTTTAATTTTAGACTTTGAATTTTGAACCTTACATATTAAATTTAAATAATCTTATTCCTTATCTCATATTAATAAAGACTAAAGAGATAAATGTTTTAATTTTTTTATCATAACATAATTTATTTCTACAAAATAGCAAGGTGCCATGACGGAGCACTTTTGGATTCTCATCGCAATGTTGATGGGATTCCTGGTGAAAGATACGTTTTCAATGTACCTAGACCTTGTGTTCTTTTGCACTGTAACTGTTACTTATTACGATGACTTGCATATTTCTCATGTCATGACCCTATCAAATAAAAACGCGTAATATTATCAAAGGAGTATTTTGAGTATGGTAGTAATCCTAATTACATATATATTATATTATTACATACTCATATTAAAATGCGTATGTGTGTCTGTCTGTCTGCTACGCTTTAACGGCCTATATTTTCAACCGATTTTGATATTTGGTACAGAGGTGGTATCACGGGTAAAGACAAAGACTACTTTTTATTCCGAATCATCGATTTTCCAACCTAAAATAAATCAATGTTTCAATGAGTTTCCGCGGAATACAAAATACTTTATCCACGTGGACAAAATCGCGGTCATCATCTAGTATGTATCAAGAAGTTTTGTTTTGGTCGTAGCTGTATCCACAGTAAAACTTATGTATCGGTAGATATTAGATTATATTCACAGAAAAGATAGAACCGAGTACCGACGAAATGACGTAGAAATCTTGTAATAATTGTGTTGAATGGAAAGTCCCATGCGTTAGTAGGTAAAGTAGGTAGGTACCTAGTAGGTTATTCTTACTTAGTTCGTAATTTAGGTAAATAAATACTCAGAAACGTCGCTTCGGTACCTTTATATTAAAGCGTGACACAAACACAAATTTATTAATCAAAAGTGCTAATGGCGGTTCACGCAAAAGCAAATGATGGCAAAGCTGCTACTTTTCATCCCAAAAAATCAGACTGTTTTTTCCATCCATCCACTACAGCCCATTAACGTCCCACTGCTGGGCACAGGCCTCCTCTCTCATAGGAGAGAGGGAAGGGAAGGGAGGGAGAGTGCAGACTGTTTTTTAGTTTTTTTTAAATTATTTTAAAACAAATCTCAAACTCTACCAAGTTACTAAATTGGTACCTAATATCCTTAATAGTAGCACTTGTTTCAGATGCTGTTCACTATGCGATCTCACCATATGTTGACCGACGTCGTTTTAGAAGTTGGCAACGAGTTATTTCATGTTCACAAAGTAGTTCTGGCTGCTGGAAGTCCTTATTTTAAGGTAATAAAGTTATATTACTAACGAGTAACGAGCTTATTTTTTATTGACGAACGAGCCGAGAATAATGTAGATAATGTCTAGCACATTTTTTTATGTGTTCCTTCCTTTTTTTCCTCCGACATGTCTTAAATGATTTCTATAGCAATCAATGTCTAGCACATTACACAATAAATCATTTATGGATGTTTCACCGACGTTCCCTATAATTAGGGAAATAATTTAGGGAACACGTAAGCCCATTAACATATCTGTCACCTATTTCACGTAGCTAACTGTCATGTAGGTGGGGTAGCTGTAAACAGGCGTTACGATACGAGCTTGTTTGCACTATCTACTTAGCTATACTGTTCCATGTCATGTTTTCGAATTGGATAAAACTGTCCACTAGTGTACTACATAATATACATATAATTTACATAGGCAATGTTCACGAGTGGGCTGAAGGAGAGTGAGATGTCTCGCGTGCGATTACAAGGCGTTTGCCCGTCGGCGATGGCTTGGCTCGTCTACTTTATGTACACGGGGAAGGTCCGCATCACTGAGGTTACCGTGTGCCAGCTGCTGCCTGCAGCTACAATGTTCCAGGTATTATGTTTAGACCATACTGTTGCAACGCAACAAGTGTTCCTACTCTAATGAAAAACAACGCCTTTTGAATCTTTGTAATTTTTATTATAGTGAGTGGTGACCTTTGACCGCTAGGCCACGGATCAAGGTGCACAGAGAGACTCAGGTTGAAATCCTGCCGGTTCCGCAATTTTTGACATGTATTAAGAATAGTTTAGAAACCTCTAGAATCAGCTCAGTGTTACAGACGTTTTAGCATATTTTTACAGACGTTTTAGCAGCTTCTCTGTCACATTTTAGACGGCTCGCACTGCGAAAAAAATACTCGCGATGTCATTTTCGCAATTCTGTCACCTAGTAATCATATTATGGAGGTTTTGCGATTATAGGTAATTCGCGCGAAAATTTTTGTGTAGTATGGAAATGTATGACTCACCGCATACGCAGTGCGTGGTAGGTGAAATCCGTACACGGAACATAAATCGCGATAGTAAAAATCGCGCGGACGTTTTTCTAGGCCTAGCCTAGGGTTATCTCGCGGTCTGACGAGTATATGACGCGCGCACACGCGACGCGTTGCATCCATGTGTACCTATATGTACTTGGAATGGTATCTCGCAAACAAATACATACATTACAAACCGTGACGCATGCAAATGCAACGTGTTGCCTCTGCGACACTTTTTGATGTTTTCGCAGGTGTTCAAGATGTCTTATAAACTGTGGGTCTCTCCTGTGTTTTAGAACGGGTTTTTTTTAGTTTGACCTTTATGTACTTACTTATAAATGTAAAGGAATTTAATTCTCACCCAGAACTGTTTGAATTTTTGCAACCATCATAATATAAAGAACCAATGACTTACTTTTAAAATGATTTCATTACTTAAAGAATGAAAGAAAAACGATTAATTCAACTTAACTTATTTACTCTTATGACTTATTAGTTTCACCAAGGTATAATGAGTTTGACTTTTTAGGTCCTATACTGAAGCGTATTTTATTAGTTTTTGAAACTTTCACTGTATGTATAGATGTTCTTCTTTCGTATAGAGTGTGAAAGGACAAATATTGTAGTTGTGTGCTGCAGATATCCAACGTCATAGACGCGTGTTGCGCGTTCCTCGAGCGGCAGTTGGACCCGTCCAACGCTATCGGGATCGCAAACTTCGCAGAGCAGCACGGCTGCGTTGAGCTCAAACAGAAAGCCAACCAGTTTATCGAAAGACATTTCACACAAGTAAGTTTCATTTTACCTCAAAACATGGACGCTGTGCCGTCGTAGATACGTAGCTATGGACTTGGTATGATGGCTCAGGGACACTCAGCGGGGATGGAGTCCCAAATCAAATTAAACATGAGGGGATCCTCCGTAGGAGAACTAGATTAGCCGCCATACTAGCTCAACTAGTTGGGAAGGACAGAAATATGTAAATAATACATATAACAGCTGGAACCAAGCGATACTAGACCGTGTTATGTTGAGATCCATGCAGGGGACCTTCGTCCAGCAGTAGACGTCTATCAGTTGAAAAGAAGTTTTTTATTACAAGATAGACTTGCGCATGACAACAATCTTGCATTATGGGAAGCAATGAAGTAGAAGACGATGCCTATATTTACATCAAATTCCTTTTTTTAAATAAATATTAGGCAAGCGCTTGGATGCAATCAGACTTGCTTGCAAGTGGTGATGCAGCCTAAGGTGGATCGCGCTTGCTTAGAAGATGCCTAATTTCACATAAGATACATAACGTATCATAAGTGAAAAAGTGGTCCTACGTGTAATAAAGACATTTGTATTTCAAATGTTAAGGAGGATTAACATGACAAGTGAAGGAAAACGGCCTAAATGGTACCTACTGAACAATATATTATAGCAAATAAGATGTTATTGCACTGGATCTCAATGTTACATGGTTCATAATGCATATACTAAATCATTTTTGTTAAAACGAAAATTTATAAAAACTGAAGATATAACACCGAAATAGACGATATAATTAGGAATTACCTGCACATACTTACAGCAGTAATCCAATGATCCAACGGCGATGTAAATAAAGATACAAGTCAGCGAAATTTTATCGTTTATTATTAAGATAGGTGCTGATAAAAATATGCTCAGTCACGTCGTGGTTTCACTTAGTTACATATGTGCGTCAGCGTTATTGTTCACTGCGATCATAGTAACATCCTTAATATATCCTTAGTATACTGATGGTATTCTATTAATTAGTCAATTGTTTCGAATATACGCCTGTACGACCTGTTTTTGTTATTATATTTAACAAGCTGATGCCCGCGACTTCGTCCGCGTGGATTGAGGTTTATTGGTTCCCGCGGAAGCTTAAATTTTCCGGCACAAAAAGGAGCTTATATGTGTTATTCCAGACTATTATCTATCTCTGTGCTAAATTTCATCCAGATACGTACAGTCATTCTGGCGTGGTTGAGTAACAAACATCCATCCATCCATCCCTCCATCCATCCATCCAAACGTTCGCATTTATAATATTAGTAAAGGTAGTATAGAAGTATAGATTCACAATATGTGACATGACGCTATACCTAGCAAGGGGTACAATTATCTACTAGCGTACCTACGAGTACATTTCACAATCTAAACACTAGTAACATTTGGAAAACAGTAGGTTTATAAAACTTGAAGGATAAATTGCATTTTTTCAATATAATTCGAAACATACTTTTGGAAAGAATATCCACTGTGGTGCAAGCCGCGATAGGCGTATCTTTATCCCGGACAACGCTGATCGCCGATCGGCCTTATGTATAATCTTTAGAATCGTCTCGTATACTTGGTGATAATCTCTATTTTATAATTTCAAACTTATTAGCATTCTCGTAAATTGTAAGCAGAAATGAACTAGAGTAAAAGCAATAATCTCCTTACAGGTGTGCCAAGAAGAAGAGTTTTTACAATTAACGCCTCAAGAATTAATATGTTTGATACGGAAAGATGAACTAAATGTGAGAGAGGAGCGAGAAGTTTACAATTCGGTATTAAGTTGGGTAAGTACTGAATATAGGCATAATTCATACTATGTAGTAATATCATACATGCGAAGGTAGCTGTCTGTCTTCTACGCTTTCACAGCCCATATATTCAACAGATTTTGTTGAAATTTGGTACAGTCATATATTGCATCCTGGGGAAGGCACATACTTTTTATTCCGAGGGCGTTCCCAAAGGATTTCTCAAGGCCTAAATACACGCGGAAGAAGTCGAGATCGGATGGGTCGTGAAAAGGTAACAGACACGTTTTCTCTGAGTATGGATTCAATTATTGCTATTTACAAAAACAAATTTGAAATAGTAATTGTGTTTTACAGGTACCTACTAGAATTTTTCTATAAAGTAAACTAAAATATCACCTCTAAATGAATTGCTTTCATAATACTCGGAAAGGGATAGCAAAATACTTATTGTCACTTTAGTTTACTGTACAGATTGTGTACAACATGGCATCAGCCACAATATTTTATTTTATACAATAATCTTAGTGATAAAGGTTTTAATACAATTTAATTATAAAGGAATGAGGATAATAGTGTAGGATGGAACAGGTATAATGTTTTCCTGTTATGGAAGACATACCTGTGTTAATGTGACATGGATTTTATGTACTGTTTTTCAACCGACTTCAAAAAAAGGAGGAGGTTCTCAATTCGACTGTTTTTTTTTTTTTTTTTTAATGTATGTTACCTCAGAACTTTTGACTGGGTGGACCGATTTGGATGATTCTTTTTTTATTTGAAAGAGCATACTTCCCATGTGGTCCCATATAAATTTTATCGAAATCGGTCGAGCGGATTTTAAAATATGAACAATAAAAGTTGGCGCGGGAGTTTGAAGTCGGTTGTTTAAAAAGTATTTTTTATATTAAATTATTGACAGTCCTGATTACTTTGATTTTGTGAGATTAGGTGAAGAGTGCAGACAGGTCAACTTAGTTTTAGAAAGTGCCCTTACCATAACTATACTATTCCTGGAACTGTTCTGATTTTGAAAGAAGTTTATATCGCTTGCATAGTTTTTCTTACAACTGACCTTTTGTGTGCAGTAATATGAATTTTACAACTTCATGCAAAACGAATGTATCATTTAAAAAAATACTCAAGTGTAAATTTTGTTTTAAGGTAAAGTTCGACGAGGATCGGAGGTATCCGCGAATGGAGCACATACTGCAAGCCGTGCGATGCCAATACCTCACTCCCAATTTCCTGAAGGAGCAGATGAGTACGTGTTCCGTACTCAAGAAAGTTCCCGCCTGTAGAGAGTACCTAGCGAAAATATTTAAGGTGAATAGCTGGTACATGTGTATCGAATAGATTCCGACAGAAGGTCGCGTATTCTGATCACCACAACCTTCGGCCGACGCCGAAACCTAAATTAATAAACCTAAGAATGCCTAAAAGTGAATAAAATAATGTTTTTTATTTTAAGTTTATGTGAGATGTTTTGATTTACTGCGATGGCAGTCGGCCGGCTCAACGCAGTATGGCCGCCCTCCGCGCGTCTCTTCCATTGAGCTCTCGCGCATTCTATACGTACATGTACGTTCGTTCAATTTCGGCGCTTGCTAGAAACCGTCGGCTTCGGCTAAAATTTCGGCCCATTTTTGCCGAAACCGAAAGTTTGGCCGAAGATAGCCGAAGCCGAAGGTTCGATCGGACACTAATTTTCAACTTTTTAAAATATGAATGAGCGAGACAACACAGCTTCCCTTCTGTCGGGTTTCCCACGACACCTCATACAGTTTCTATGCTCGTGCCAGGATCTGACCCTACACAAGAAGCCCGTGGTGAAGGAGCGGCGGCCCAACACGCCGCGCATCATCTACGTGGCGGGCGGCTACTTCCGTCACTCTATCGACGTGTTCGAGGCGTTCAACCTGGACGACAACTGCTGGACCACGCTGCCCCGGCTCACCGTGCCGCGCTCCGGACTGGGGGCAGCTTTCCTCAAAGTAAGGCCTTCATATTACATTTTCGCAGGCTTATTCTGCTATCCGGGGTATATGATTTCATCATCAGCCATTATGCATCCACTGTTGGACATAAGCCTCTTTTAAGTAGCGCCAACGTGCTCTTTCCTCGGATTTCCGCATCCAATCGATATCATCCAGCCACCCTCCGGATATCATCGCTCCACCTTTCTGTGGGGCGCCCTACGCTCCGTTTACCAAGACGCGGTCTCCACTCGAGGACCTTTCGACTCCAACGTCCATCGGTCCTCCGACATACGTGACCAGCCCACTGCCACTTCAGCGTGCTAGCCCTAAGAGCTATGTCGGCCACTTTAGTTCTTTGGCGAATCACTTCGTTCCGGACTTTATCCCTCAAAGAATTTCCGAGCATAGCTCTTTCCATAGCACGCTGAGCGACCTGCAGTCGGTGTACCAGTCTCGCTGTCAGTGTCCACGTTTCCTGATGATTACCTGATTTCAATTTAATAAATCTGATGATCAATCTAATAGTTCTGATTCTCAATTCAGAATTCAGATTCAGATCTGATCGAATCTGATTTCAATTTAATAGATCAATATGATTTACCTGATTTCAATTTAGTAAATCTGGATATAATCCCTGGGGAAGATATAGTAATATGATTTCTTGATACCCTATCCGTCAAACCTGGGCATTCCCGCAATTTATAGGAAATTAAGATATTTTGGGAGATAATTATAGGAATGTCAAAAATAAATTATTTCTTATTGATTATTATTCGGTCTTCCTAAAAGACCTTAAATCCACGTCCTATATTAGTTTTATGTTTAATAACCAATTTAAAGCAACAATTAAAGATAAGAAGTGTGTCAGAATTGGATGATTCTTCTATTGAATATGATGATTCATTCTGTCATTTATGTATATCATATAAATTCCCATTTGACAAAAGCCGCCGATATCATCGAGTTAGCATTATCCCTATTGAATCATTTTTGCACTTCTACCAAAAATATTTCTTGGTTGGCTAAGAAATTTTCACGCCGAATTGAGAACCTGCTCCTTTTTGGAAGCAAGTAAAAAAAATCCAATGTCAAGCACCGAATCTTACCTTCGGTTGTAACCGGTATAATGTAATAACATTTTTCTATTACCGAGTCACGAGCAAAACCCTATGACCGTAAAAGATTAATCCAACATAAAAGTCTGGTTTTGTCTTTTAAATAATCAAGTGATCCTTTGAATAAGCGTTTGTACCGTATGTATAGGGATTTTTCTACGCGGTGGGCGGGCGTAACACCTCGCCGGGCTCGTCGTACGACAGCGACTGGGTCGACGTGTACAGTCCTAGCTCCGAGCAGTGGCGCCCTTGCAGCCCCATGGCCACGCCCAGGCACAGGGTACGACATACGTTTGCATCCTTTTTTTTGTTTTCGGGGAGGAAATCTTCATAAGATACCCAATTTCCTGAGGAAGAAGAGATTTATTACTAAAGCCTCCTGAACGCATCGGTGCCTCCCTTGCACGAGTCGTGATACGACGCCCGTTGGGCTCATCGTATCATAATCTTATCGTTATGAGATATGGTTTTCCAAGGTCACTACTGATGGAAAACAGGACATAATAGCACCCTAAAACATGATACTTTGTATGAGACAACACGCGTCACAACGCTTGGCGCGCGACCGGGCATTGACGATTTGCCACTGCCATTACTGTTTTTATAGAATACTAGCTGATACCCGCGACTACGTCGGCGTGGATTGAGGTTTTTTGATTCCCGCGGGAACTCCTTAGTTTTCCGGGATAAAAAGTAGCCTATGTGTTATTCCAAACTATAATCTATCCTGTGCCAAATTTCATCCAGATCCGTTCAGCCGTTTGGGCGTGAATGAGTAACAAACATCCATCCATACATCCATCCAGACGTCCGTCCATCCAAACTTTCGCATTTATAATATTTATATTTGATTTGATTTTATTGAGTTTTTTTATTAGACACAGTAGTTTTTTTTTGTAAAGTTTGCACTTTCCTATACATGTGCAGCATATACTATATGTGTCAACACAGAGTTGATTATATTAGTTTAGAATTTTACTACACGCACAGATTAAGCTTTACAGATTATAACTTATTTGTTGTGTCAGGTCGGAGTGGCGGTTATGGACGGCCTGCTCTATGCGGTGGGTGGGTCTGCGGGATCGGAATATCACAAAACTGTAGAATGGTTAGTATTCACCACACGTTGAGGCCACTTCTGTTGTTCACCATCTCTTAAACTAAACTAAAAATAAAAATGACAGCTCTATTTATATGTACATATTACTTTCATAATACTTCCTCCGGATAGGGGCAGCGCTAGATATAGAGCGATTAGACTGCCTGCTTCATAACATTTGTTTGATTATAGTAAATTCATATCTGTCGTGTTATTTAAAAATGGAACGATCTACTCCGAAACATGGCAACCAAGGAGGTATCTTATCAAAGGTTTTATTTAAATTTCGAAGTAGCTTGCAAATACAAAGCTGTTTATTGAAAAAAAACAAATGAACTCTTTAACGCGGGAAAAATTATTGTTATGATTTTGAAATGTTTTTGACAAAATGAGTTCAAGTGAAGACAATGAGTGTGATGAACTTACTATAACGCCACCTGAAATTCAAGAGGCGGCAAGAGCCGTAATAGAAAACTTGTTACCGCCAAAATGAAAAACATTTGATAACCTATGAAAATTATGTTCAATGGAAGAATGAAAGAAAATTGAAATGGAAGTTCTGTCTAGGTACTATTAACTTAGTTTTAATTTCCGCGCATTATTTGAGAAAAGTACTATACAAGCCTTGGCCACAACTAGGCATTGATGGACTTAAGTATGTGTGCCTCAGCTTCGCCTCAGCCCACATTTACACGTTCGTCCTTCAATGCCTGTCTTGCTGGCCGCTGCACTAATGTACTATTACCAATGACCGAACGATTGCCAATTGATATTGTTACCAATTACCAATAATATTCCTCAAAAACTACCGGACCGTAAAGCTGTTTTTCTCGTACCGTCACTTTAGGGTGCATATCAATTGAAAGCTATCACAATTCATAAATATTTTAGACGATTTTTTTTTCAGAAATTAGCTTTCAGTAATCTGAATGATCCGATGAACATCTCCATTTGTAGACATCTTCAGAAAAGTGTTTTTTTTTTAAATGTGAACTCGTTTCCCAGCTACGACCCCGAGAAAGACGCGTGGACGTACGTAGCGTCGATGGGGCGGGCGCGGCTGGGCGTGGGCGTGGCCGTGGTCAACCGGCTGCTGTACGCTGTGGGCGGCTTCGATGGCGCGCGCCGCTCCGCCTCCGTGGAGTGCTACCACCCTGAGAACAACTGCTGGACCGAGGTCGCGCCCATGCACTACGCGAGGAGCGGCGCCGGTAACATTTTTTTTCACAGACTGGCAATATTAATACAGTAGATAAATATTTCTTTAGTAAGCTTCTGGAAAAAAAATAGCTGATGTCCGCGACTTCGTCCGCCTGGATTAAGGTTTTTTGGTTCCCGCGGAACTCTTTAACTTTCCGGGATAAAAGTAGCCTATGTGTTATTCCAGGCTATATATCTATCTCTGTGCCAAATTTCATCCAAATCCGTTCAGCCGTTCTGGCGTGATTGAGTAACAAACATCCATCCAACCATCCAAACTTTCGCATCTTTATAATATAAAGTATAGTTAGTATCGTGTAGATTTTTTGGGGAACTCACCTGCTCCTTATACGGAACAAAAAATTGTATGGATACATTTTCGAAAAATTGCTACAACTTGACGAGAAGATTTTTTAGTTTTTGTCAACGTTATTTTTTACGAAATTTGTAGATATTACTTTGTTCGCAGGTGTGGCAGCGCTGAACCAGTACATCTACGTCGTGGGCGGGTACGACGGAGCGGCGCAGCTCGCGTCCGTGGAGCGTTACGACACCGAGCGCGACGCGTGGGAGGAGGTAGCGCCCGTGGGCGCCGCCCGGTCCGCGCTCTCGCTGGCCGTGCTCGACAACAAGCTCTACGCCATGGGTGAGTGGGAAAATGTACCAACAAATACGACCCGACCCCCCCTTCAATCAAAATTTTCCCGCTTACGAAAAAATAATAATCGATCAGAAAGATTCGACTATATAAAAGCCTAGCCTCGCTTACAAAAAAATAACTGCCACGTTGGTCTAATGGTTAACATGTTCGACTGCGGCCGACGAGGTCCCGGGTCGGGCCATTATTAAGTACTTATTGGATTTTTCTGACTTCTCTGAATTCTCAGTATAGCCCGGAGTTTAGAAGTTGGTGGTGTTATACCCCCGTAGCTCGGAGAGCACGTTAAGCCGTCGGTCCCGGTTGTTATCACTAACGTGATAATAGTCGTTCAAGCCCTCTAATTCGCATTGGAGCAGCGTGGTGGGTCTAAGCTCCAATTCCCTCTCCTATGAGAGTGGAGGTGGGACGATAATGGGCTGTAGTGGTGATGGACTATACAAAAGAAGTTTAATTGCAGGTGGATACGACGGCACTGCCTTTCTGGATATAGTGGAAATCTACGACCCGTCCACGAACACGTGGAAGAGCGGCACGCCCCTATCGTCCGTACGGTCGGGGCACGCGTCGGCGGTGTGCTACCAGCACGTGCCGCCGCCCGAGCCCGACGCGCCCGCGCTCGTGGCCCGCCTGCCGCGCCGCGCGCCCGCGCCCCCCGCCGCCGCCCCGCCGCCCGCGCCCGCCGGCCCCAGCGGAGATGACGTGCCTATGGCCAACAACATACTAAGCAGCCTCTCCACAACGCATGGACGATTATAGCAAAGCGAATAATATCCCCTAGTACTAGTTTACAAAAACGCCAACTTAGTTCGAGATTTCAATTTTGGCACCCTAAAACATTTTGAAATAAAAACCGCTACAGGTGGGGCCACGAAAAAAGAGGGTACTTGACCTATTTTTGGTACGCAGTAAGGCGTGACAGCGGCCGTGCGAATGTTTTCTCGGTTTACCTTTTGCTTCCGTCGCAGCACAAGGAATGAATGTCGGCCCAAAGGTACTGCATTTGGGCCGACATTCATTCCATAGCAGCCCAGAGCCCTTCTTATACCTACAATAATCTATCAGTTTTCGAAATGTGCACACTCATACTAGGGGATGCAGCAGCAAGACCACCGCAGAAAAACTGGCAAGAGTTTACCTAACATCAAACATATTCTTTTCTATGACTTCACTTAGTTATTCTGGCGGACATACTTTTTGGCGGTTGTTCTATTGTGGTATGACAATTCTGTGGATAGTTGCTTTTGTGAATGTGTAACCTTTTCAAGTGATACACAAATATGCATTGATTACTGTGAGTTGAAAAAGTGAGCAGTAACTGCAGTTTCAGCCCGACCGCTCATTAAAGTTATTATCAGTAGGAACAAATTTAAATTTTTCCTGACAGATATTTCTGATAATTAATTTACGTCCAACTAAACTGCTCTTTGTCGTATATTGGGGTATTTTATATTTATGAAATGTTTTACATTGTTTCTGCAATAACAGTTCCTTCTGTCAAGGTTTAATTTTTAATTTAATGATTATGTGCAATAATCAGTGGCATAATTTTATATTTCCTTGTGATAAAGAAATATTACGATTAACTTAAATCATGATAAGATTAAAATATACATTATTATAAGAGAAAGTATTTCATATATATGTGTATTTATCTAAACTTTTAAATCACATTTTATGCTCATATAATGAGCATTATGTTTTGTAATTATGATTGGTATTTGGCACCTTGTCACACATTTTAAAATAATTATTACCTAACCCCCGACGCAAAAAGAGAGGGGTGTTATAAGTTTAACGTGTCTGTTTGTGTATCTGTCTGTGGTATCGTAGAGCCCAAACGGATGGACCGATTTTCGTTTAGTTTTTTGTGTCATAGATAATTTTATCCCTAGTGTTCTTAGCCATGTTTCATGAAAATCTGTTCAGCCGTTTAAAGATCATCAGCTCTTTAATAGTTGATAAGGGGATCTGACTACCTTCCATATGTCCCATCGATTCGAAATTTGGTACCTTATTACTTCAATTATACCTACTTTAAATAAAAAAGACAAAATGCAAGTAAAATTAAAAATTTTTAAATCCCGCCCGAAACAAAAAATAAACTCTAGAAACGAACTAATAATATTTTGAACCTATTATAATTATTATCGTCACATATATTATGTAAGTTCAAATATTTTTATTTTATCCCGAGTGTTCTTAGCCATGTTTCATGAAAATCTGTTCATCCGTCTGAAGGTCATCAGCTTTTTTCTTAATCTGCTACTTCCATATTATGTCGAGGGTTGTTTTAAATTTGTAATTTATACTTGTTTTAACAGTAGTTTCAGTCTACTAGAAAGCACTGTTTCTATAGGAAGTAAAATATCCACTTTTTTTGAAAATTCAACCTGTGAGGGGATACAATAAGACTATAAATTAATGTGAAAGTTTGGATGTTTGTAACTCATTTTTGTTTTTGGAATTAAGGTAGATAGATTTTAACCTTATTTAACATCATCAAAAGCTACATTTTATCCCAGAAAATTAAAGTTCCCGCGGGAATCGAAACAACCTTAATCGCGAGCATCATCTTATCTACATTAAAAAAATAAAAATCAATTGCCGATTGTATGTAAGCACATCACTTCAGAACGGGTGGACCGATTCTGATGGAATTTTTGTGAGTGGGTCCCAGGATGCTGCAATCGGATCCTAGATTCAGGGCAGGAGAACATCTGCTGGGCCCACTAGTTATAAATGAACATCTAATCTCGAATTTTTATAGTAACTTGACAAAATATAATCCAAACTATGTAAATATTATGTTTAGTTTAACTAATAAAGCTAAAGCTATGTAAATATAGTAAGTAAAGCATAATTGTAAGGAAAATAAAGACTGTTATGGGAATAATTTAACACTTTATTTACAGTTTCATAACCTTATCATAAATGAGCAGGAGGCAGGTAAAAAGACATGACCCTGTTGAGGGTGCTGTAGGGGCGGTCTAATGCCCCCTATAAATATACCTTTGGCATTTTGTGCATTAGGGCGAAAATGTGATATAATACCTTTGTACTTTCAGAACAAAATTACGCTACTGTTTTTGATACTATATTCCCTAAATAATAATATTGTGTCGTAAATAATAATAATAATAATACGTGTGTAAACTTATTATGTCCCTAGAGATGTCGTCTAACCTCGCCATACATGTTGTCTCTTAACACCTATTGTTGTCTGTTGCCATCTCTAGCAACACGTTTGGCGGGACATTTCTGCCCTTGTGAATACGAGACTTTATAATATTATTTATTTGTTTTTAATCAAGCAAATCAAAATTTTAATCTCTCTTTTTGGGGTCATTTGACAGCATTTTACATTTCCCATACCCATTTTTCCTGTCACCATATTTGGCATATTTCGTATTTTGTAAACAACAGCTAAGAAAAGTGTCAAGGGTATTAAAAATATGGTACATTTAAAAGAAGTAGCTATGTACAATAAAATCAACATGAACCTATTATATTATGTTGCCTAGAATCCTAGACGGTTACCTACATACTATTTGCAATTAATAAATAAATACTTTAAAACCTAGCCTATACCAGTATGTCAAATAACTTAAGAAGGCTTTTTAATCACTTTTCTTCGTCTTCTTACAATAAGCCGTACATCTGGTACATCAGCTTCATTTAAAACTTCATCTGGATTTGATGCATTACATATATTGGAAGACAAATTAATATTTTCACTAATCTTATTGTGGTCATTTGAAACAGGTTCTGGTTTTGCTGTAGATATATCTACATGTTCTGTTTTTTGAGGTGTAGATGTGGCTAATGCTTTTATATTGTTCAGCACACATGCCTTCATGTTTGATTTATCTATATTTATTATTTTGTCTTTATGTTCAATTTCACTTTGCAAAATATTACTTTCGGAAGTGCATTTTGGTTGTACACCAGTAGATATGATGACAGTCTTGACTATTTCTGAGTCATCATTTGATGTAGCCTTTTCATGTAAATTATGTTCGAGTAAATTAGTTGGAGTAGTATTTTTATCCAAATCTTTGGAGACTAGGAGCTTTTCAGCATCATTTCCCGATTTTTCGATAGGTGTTATGTCATTCGATTTGTCTTCTCGAATATTGGGAAAAGCATTAGCTTTTTTGGCATCAGATTGTGCTCTATTTATATCTTGAACATTAAGATCAACAGCATCCTGAGTGTTATCAAATATAGAGACAGTTAACGGAAGCTGTATATCTGGAGCTGGAATTCCTAAATCATCGGGCGTTATTAAACTACTGGTGTCGCCAAATAAGTCGCTAAATTTATGTTTTGTTTGGATCGAAATTGCTGACTTGCTCTTAAATTTTGTGAATGTTTGCAATTCATTGTTTTGTTCTTTTGCTGCAGTATAACTTTCCTCCTTACCTCTAACCTCTTTTAGCTCCGATTTCTTTTTATTTTTGCGAGTTTTGCCACTTTCTCTAGAGGAATCTTTAGTAACTTTTTTCAAACTCAGAGGTTTGCTTTTTTCTTCTGGTTCTCTATTTATATTCTCGTCGTTAACTAAGAGCATGTCAAGTTTTTGTTTATTTAAATCTATGGAATCTACAGATGGTTTATTTTTTGGCAAATTTTTTTTAGACTTCTTGGAATCCATCTGTATATCTCTACTTTCACTTGCTTCGTCACTCAATTCTAAATCGTCTGCAAGAGTACAGTTTACAGCTGGTAACATGTTAATTCTTGGCATATCATTGTTCTTACATTGTTCATCAATGGTTACATTTTCAGTATTGGGAATTGGTAGTGACAAAGCAATATCTTCATATATTTTTTCTATCTCATGTTTTTTATTTTCTACGCCATAGCTATTAGCAGAATTTGGTCTTTTTGACGGCAAATCAAAATTCTCGTTTTTTATTCCAGTTGTTATTTTTTCAGGTTTTTTTCTTGTTGGTATTTTGTATTTGTTAATAGCAGGGTTCATCTTATTAGAATCAATAATCAAGCTACTTAAGGTTTTGATATGGTCTCTATTAACGTTTTTATTTTCACATATTTTATCCCTATCATTGTCTTTTGCATCTTTTAAGGTTTGAATTTCACCTAACTCCAGCGAGTTCTCCAGTAATGGTTTATCAACATCCCTATTATGCATTTCATTAACAAAATCGCTATTAGTTTCTTCAGACAATCGTTTAGTGGGCAATTTTGGAGGTATGGTAAATTTTTTAATATTTGGTATATCCCATAAAGAAACATTAACAGGTTTTATATCAAAATCTTCACTAATAACTGTTGATAAAACTGTTTTCTCTTTATTGCCCTTTATGGCATATTTTTTACTTGTAATTCTAGGGTCTTCAAGGGGAGTTACAGCTGTGTGTTTTATTTCTGTAAAAAAAAAAACATTTAACACATACATTTTATGAACTATCCAAAATTATTAATTAGGTTTTAGGTTTAACTTTTGCAAAAATGAAACATACATACCTTTAACTACTTGTTGTGGTGTTGTAGTCTCAACATTAACATAATCAGGAGACTGGCAAGATGAAGGTTCAATAAAATCATGTTTCAAATAACTTTCTCTCAAGCTATGTTCTATCTCCCTCTCGTTATTTTCCGCTATTGAAGACTTTTTACTTTGATCGGCTTTGTGACGTTTACTACTTGGCTCGTCAAGTTCATTTCTGATTTTATGTTTTATTGCAGAATTTTCGTAATTATTAGGTGAACGCCTTTGCTTATCATAGTAATTTTCTCTTTCGAATGTCCTCCTATCTCGACTTTTGGAGCGGTTATACTTATCAGTAGGAGGACTTCTTGGTACTTTTTGCCTGCTATTTGTATAATCAGCTCTTGATTTGTGGGTTTCTGAATTTTCCTTTAAATATTTAGAACGATACTTTTCTGCACTATACCGAGAATACTTTGAACTAGATTCATACCTGTCATGTATATATTTACCATGGTCTATAAATTTATCTGTCTTATTATTATAAAATCTATCCTTACTTGAAAAGTTGTCTCTACTTCTAAATTTATCACAAAGCTTGGAATCTTCTCTTAATGGCGATTTCCTTATATTTTTTAGACTGAGTGCCTCAAAATCATCATCTGAACTATATATCCTTTCTATATTGCTGAAAAAACATTGTCATATTATTTAAATGTATAACAATAATGACCATAATACAGCTATCAAAAATCACTTAAAAATAACAAAAACTCACCTGCAAAAAGGCATTGATTTCCTTCTATTGGTAATCTTTTTTTCCCGACCATCCATAGGAACGTCTTTATGAATTTCATTTGTTATTTTTTCTTTTCTTTTATCCGTTTTATTCCTTAGACCATTATTAGAGTCTCTTAATACTTCATCTTCACTAAAGTTTAGTTGGTTTTCCAAATTTGAAGTAGTGTCTTCTGATTGAGAATGGGTTGAGATAATTCTAAAACAACATCAAAGTTTACTTATCAGACAATAAACAATGGTAAAACGTAGCATTTTCACGGTTCACTAATGTTTAACAAAAACTTTTAAAATACTAACAAATGATCATTTTCCTAAAATCTTTTAAAATACTATTCAGGTGACAAACATTTTATTCCGCAAACATAACATATTATAAAATATCATTTGAGAAATACTCAATTCACAAATGATTTACTTTGCACATGTGCTGAATTTTAAAGTATCATTTACTAGCGGTCTCCCGCGACTTCGACCCCATACAATTTTTGATTTCCTATGAGATTATGAAATTTTCCCACTGCAAGAGGCCTATCTATAGAGGCTATATATATACGTGTATAATGTATTGTCTCATACAGGTTTTTTTAATTTAAAACTGATAACCTAAATGCCGATTCTCATGTTTCTTAAATTCAAAAACATAGAACCTAACCTTCCAAACCCCATTTCACACCCTTTCGTCTGGATTTTCGTAAGGCTTATGACGAGTCCCGGGTGTATTGATTTGGTTTTTTTTGACAGATCGATTGTAGAGATAAAGTCGAGTAGGTCACACGGTAAAGTAAATCACAAGTACTTACCAAAAAAAACATTTTATCAAACATTTTTAAGATATGCTTTTTTTAATAATAATTGATTAGTTTGTAATACAATGTTTTGTGAAAATAAAATTTGACAAAAGAATAATTATTTAAAAACCAGTTGTTTGTATAAAGATGGAATTTTTGATTTATAGATTGAACTAAGGCAAGTGTGTCACACAAGTCGCACTAGTGTGTGTACAAATCCAGAAATTTATGTAGATTAAGCGGTTTAAATTTATTATATTAGAACTATCCTAAAAGATTTGGCTAGAATTACTAAACCTATTACAACTGAGGCCTCAAAGGGGTTTTTATTTATGTTTACCTGTCATTTTTAAGCTTTTTTTCCTCATTTTGGTTGCCTGAAAAAAGCTCTGAATGTTGTTTGACAGAAAATTTTGTATCAATCTCATGACTATTCTTTGATTCCTGAGTTTTATTCATACTAAATCTTCTAGTTTGCCACATATTTCTACCAGAAGTTTGTAGAGTTTTTATTATTAACAGGTCCTTCCTAAAACAAAAAATACATATAAAGCAACACTCATCAGAAATTTAATTACTTGTAGCATAAATAAGTATTATAGTTCATAATATAAAATAACAACTTACTCTGTGTTAAGTGACTTGATCATCTCAGCTTTTCTTTCAATTTCTGCACGAGCTGTTTTTAATAATGACGAATAATTTGTTGCCAATTTTTTGTGTTCAGATTGTAACTTGTCAAAATCCTGTAACATATTCTACAATATCAATGCACATCTATTCCAAAGATAAAACATTTAACCAATATTATGTTGGCTCAATAACACTTAAATAAAAAAAATATGTAGCTGTGTAAAAGCTTTAAGCCATGTGGCTTATGCCTTGTCCAACAATTTATTTTACTTTTGGCATTTGCACGTCTATGAAGTGTCATTATTATTGACAGGCAACCATTGACAAAAAAAATACAATAATCCATAGACGCATATTGATTTTTCCAATTGTGAAGTGACATGCCCTTTTATCCGATATTTTGTAACTCGTATACTCATCTAGTAATTACAAGTGTGACTTTCCTTTTCAGTCACAGAGCTTCAACAGTAGCTTTCTTGATTGTTTTTTATGCACCATACATCTTTGGCGATGGATGGTTTCTATTTCCTGACGGATTCATGTACATTTAGTGTACTGTTGTATATAATTGATTTATTTTAATTCATAAGTACTTTAATATACTTCACGTCATTTGAACGCTTGGGTATGTATGGTAATGGTAAAACAATAAATTAATATCACTGTGTCAAAGCGATTAAAACTTCTTCATAAAGAAAGTCGATTGTTATCAAAAATCTAATCAATAACGTGTTAGAACATCATTGACTCCATCTGCCAAAAGTAAAATAAATGATTGGACAGAGATTAGTTGTGACAGCCCATATCAAAATATGATCCACACGCTGACTCCTAAACTACTATTATGTTACATTACTCTATTCATATTATCCAGATGTTATTAGGATGATACCTTTTGGAACTAAGTTGTAAAGCAGAAATTTTGTGCAGCATCAAATCAAATGTTTTTTATTCAAATAAACTTTGGGTTGGCTTTAGAATCTAACTTCACAAAATTAGGATTACTGAGACATGGATTAGATGCAGTTTGTTTTTCTAAAAATAACTTTCATTTTTCATGAGCAGCATGGTTTTTTTAAAATTTTCCAGAACCATATCATACCATAGACAATTTTCTATACTGTACTCCTAAAATAGAACCTTAATGGAACCCAATTTGGCAGTGCCACCTACTGGCCAAGCGATATGAACAAAACACCAGATCTTTTAGACTTTTTATCATCAAAGGATTGTTGATGCAGTATTTTAAACCAGAATCCTGCTACAGATAGCTTGTCTGATCACGCACCTGTCTTACTAACAATGAATACAAAGATAATTAAATATATAAAACAACAAGCTCACTGACTGGGACTCTTTTAAAGATTATATGAGAAAAATTCAATAATTCTGAAACTTCATACTTAGGTATGCTAATGTCAAAAGTAAAATAAATGATTGGACAGATTATAGAGGAGTATTAAATACTAAAATAAAAAAAAACTAAGCGGCAGCCACAAGGGGGAGTGACAAAATAAGGTATCCTTCCACTCCCCTACCACTCTGAATTCCTGCAGTAATTTTCTAAAACCCAGTAGGTAACCCAAACTTTTACAAGTGCTTATCATCTAACGGTCTAACTGATAGTTAGAAATGCCGAACATCAGGAAAATAGTCAGATTAATAACAATCAATAAAGATTTTTATGTGTACAAGATTTGTAAAAAAATACGTAATTTTAGATTTTAAAGGTATCTAGCTAGTACATACTACATAAAATGAAACAATTAAAAATTACTTACCTTTTGCAAAATAATCATAGCACTAGAATATTCTTCCAGTTTGGTTTTTAGCTCTTTATTTTCATTTTTCAACTGTAAATTAATTAAAAAAGTAATTATATATCTTCGACGAAAGGGACGTGATGGGGATTTCAGAAGTTTATGAGTATGATTACAAGAACAAACATTATTATATTTCGATATTTTCGAAGTCAAAATGAATGACAAAACAGCAATATTGGCGCTAAAACCATTGAAAAGTAATTTGTACCAATATAACTTCTTTCTACATACCAATAACTACCTACCTCGTCTAAGATGTTTTCATCTTGATAATTCTGCAAATTTTCGTACAAATCATCCATTGTTCCACAAATTTTCTTAGAAATCAATTTTTCCAAATTAAACTTTTCTTGTGTTGTGCTTTTCATCTACTCTAGCCCTAGAGCAAGCCATGCAAACTCGAGGGTCAAGCAGATGTATCAGTCTGTCCCAGTCATTTTGTATGGCATAACCGGCGCCATCCCTTTCTAACAAAACTGAATTCTAATTGGTTGAATGAATTTTAAACTTTTTTTTCTGGTCGGTGCTCTAGAGGTCAATGTTACTTGAGTTGTCTCTGGTTACTATGTCAAACAGCCGGGCGACCGCGTAACTTTAACATCAATCATTGATACATCGCAATCACCTCTGATTGGTTAACACTCTTCAACTATTGGACGAAATCCATTGACGCAGCAAGAATACCATAAATTCAGCCAATCGCAGGTGATTACGATGTATCAATGATTGATGCAAAAGTTACGCGGTCGCCCTGCAGGTCAAAACCACGTCAAAAAACCAAAACATTCTTCTTCTTCTAGTGTTCGGTGAGAAATATCAAACCTTTGATTATCCATCAAATCAAAGTATCAAACAAGTCTTTGATTTTATATTAAAATCAAAACATTTTTAGGGTTCCGTAGCCAAATTTGGCAAAAACGGAACCCTTATAGATTCGTCATGTCTGTCTGTCTGTCTGTCTGTCTGTCCGTCCGTATGTCACAGCCACTTTTTTCCGAAACTATAAGAACTATACTGTTGAAACTTGGTAAGTAGATGTATTCTGTGAACCGCATTAAGATTTTCTTACAAAAATAGAAAAAAAACAGTAAATTTTGGGGTTCCCAATACTTAGAACTGAAACTCAAAAATTTTTTTTCATCTAACCCATACGTGTGGGGTATCTATGGATAGGTCTTCAAAAATGATATTGAGGTTTCTAATATAATTTTTATCTAAACTGAATAGTTTGCGCGAGAGACACTTCCAAAGTGGTAAAATGTGTGTCCCCCCCCCCCCCCCCCCTGTAACTTCTAAAATAAAAGAATGATAAAACTAAAAAAAATATATGATGTACATTACCATGCAAACTTCCACCGAAAATTGGTTTGAACGAGATCTAGTAAGTAGTTTTTATAATAATTTAAAATTTACTACAAGTTTGTACGGAACCCTCGGTGCGCGAGTCCGACTCGCACTTGGCCGGTTTTTTTCTTTTCAATTTTTTACGGCCCTGGATACAAGTCTTTTAAGGCCAATAAAGACAGAGATAGTCCAAAACCACCAACCAGTCAACTGTCAAAGTCACAACAAAGAGTCAAAAACGGTGTTCAAAAACCACTTATTACCACATGTCTGTGCATTTTACATATGTCTGTGTCAAAAAAACAACCACAGAAAGTGCATATTACATGTGTCTGTGTCAAAAACACAACCACAGACAGCGTAGGTAAGTTTGCAGGGATTTTGGTTAAAAACCACAGAAAGTGTGGGTTGGTTCTGGATGGTTAGGGTGGATCCTATTATTAAGGGAACAGACCTATTCCCTCTGAGTCTGTTTCTCTGTCTAGTATCTAAAGACTAGGTACTGTGTAAGGCACTGATTATTATGCCCGTGGTGTAAGGGTCTTTGATGTTATATAAACGAGGTAAGGGAGGGTTATATTATTCTATGGAGTAATCTTAAATTTTATAAATATATAAAAAATCAAAGTGTGTAACAGTGTCTACGCTTAAAATCTGCCAAGAAGTTGTAATAATTATTCATAGAGTAAGAATTAACATAGAGAAGGCATTGTAATAATAATACCACAAGTAAGCGAAATGAGTAAATACGCCAAGGAGTGACAGAGCGCGCAAATCTCTTTTCTTGTCCTGCTCAGCGTATTACTTTTTTTTGTTGGGCCCGTAGAAAGAGAAAGAGATATGCTTATTCTTACTCTATGATTGGGCCTAACCTAAGAGTTATTGGAGGTCAAACAATCCTGTGTCGTTTTTGTTATTCGCCCACATTCGTACGAAATCAGAATTGATCAAAGTGGTGACTGTGCTCGTAGCTCAAGAAAAGAGTGATTTAACTTAAAGACAATGGTGTATTTCTGTGTGTTAGGCTGCAAAAGCCGAAATGAACGTAAATACGAAAACATAACCTTAAATATGTAAGTTTACAATTTTGACCTTATTTTTACCCGATTGTTACAAATAAATACAGGTTATATCTGTAAATACTCGTATGAATGCTTCAAAGTATAGAAATAACAAAAAAGTACTTATTTAGCATGTTTATGTTTTATTTTTAAGTTACTGGTACAGAATATATAAATAAATAAATAAAATAAATAAATAATCGAATTTTGTAACATTAACCACCCAAGTTAAGAAGGTAAGTAAAACGATGCCAGGTTCCATTTTTGTATATTCTCTGAAAGTCGGGTGACTCGCGTTATTATTATTATTACTCGCATTGTGGGGATGCCAGCTGTATTATCATATTTACCCAAGTTGGGAACCCAAAATTAAAGGAAAAAAGTGTCAATCTATATACGTAATAAGAAATTTTATTCATTTACCAATTTACGATAGATATTTTTAGTGAAAGTCATTGAAGTAGTTAAACACCCGTAACTTTACTTGTTAATTTTCAGGATTCAAGACAAATCCATACGTGACAATTATGAATAGAGTCGACAGGACGAAAGAGTCAAGCAAATATGCAAGGAGGTGTTCTAGACATTTTGAGCAGCAATACTTTCGCAAGACACAGAGCATGACATATTTATATGAAAATTCAATAACAACGCTGCATACGCATGTAATTCACAATTTTATACGTTTTGTTCACTTATTGATTATACTAAACTGTGATTTGTAAGATTGAAAATATGAAAAAAAATACGGAGATGCAAATTCGTAAGTTTAATTATAATAATGCCTATCCAATGATGGTACCACTCTTACGGTGAAGCTTTTGTATCATAACAACACTTGATTGTTTTATGTCAGTTATTGATCAATACAAGTTTTATGCGTGACACTGTTTTTTATTAATTACTTGTGTAATGTAATATCCACTCAACTCGTGGACAGATTATAAGAGGTGGACTCACTACTAAAAGAGTAATGATTAGGAAAATGAGAAGACGTAACATATATATTTATTCTGTAAGTTTATAAGATCATTATATTCATACATTAAACAAGTTTTAATCTGTATTTAATTTGTATTATTTCCCGTATTACAACACGCACTTAAATTATTTTAAGGGTGTCCGCTCCGGAAGTGAATTGAATTGAATGTATAAAGCGAAACAAATCGATTAAAAATAAATTCAATTTGAAATTCGTTTTCTTTTCTTGTTTTCACTTGTAGTAAAAAATTGCGATAGTTTAAAATCATGTTAGTGCGTGTTTGACACTTATTTGCCATACTCCCAACTAGTAATAAGCATTAGTAATTTTCCCATAAAATATGATAAAAATTGTATGATGGCAATAAGAGTTGTTATATAGATACAGTACACTATCGCTTTCGCATACTATGTACGGTGACGACCCTTCAATTTATCTTCCTCTGTCTACGGACTTACTCGACTTCTTTTTCTGGTCGGTGATATTCAAAATGAACTCTGTGTTGTACGATGCTATGCACAGACCAGCAGGGCGACAGGATGTGTTACATTTTACTCAATTATAGTTATACGATGCATTTTGTTAGTAAAACATGTACTACTATGTTTTGAATATTCTTACTTATTGAACGCTACGTTTTTAGAATGAGACAGGTGTATTATGTTATTGCGTGAACGTGTCAGGCAATTGTCATATGACGTCATCAAATTGAAGCCAATTTTTTTGTACCTCTATATGGCGTCTGTATTGCTTCCGGTGTTTTGGTAGTGGCTAATTACCAGTTTTGTGAATATTTTCATAATATTTTTGTGTGTTTTTGCTTAGTTTTGTGCAGTTTTGTGTAATCAACAATGGTGAAGTGCTCAGTTGTGGGGTGTCGTAATAATAGTATTGTAAAACGCCCAGGAATTTCATTTCTTAAGTGAGTAACATAGTTGTTTTTATTTTTCTTTTTGTGGCGAGTATTTTAAGTTATTTCAACTAATTATGGCTTAGTTTCTTCTTTACTGAATCCAAAACACGTAAATTTTTGCGCTATCCTCGAAAATTTGGAATATTTCATTAGTTTTTGTTTGAGTGTTTATATAGTGTGGGGATTGTATTGTTTACAAATAAATTGAGTATCGATAAAATTAAAATTTCATATCACTCTTACTGTTTCTCACTCAGAGGGATAGAGAGATCAAATTGAACAGTCAGCTTCTACTTATAATATTGCCAAACTCATTTTAGGCTGTAGCGATGATAATCTTGTGATTAAGACACCCGATCTCCGGGATGGTGTCTCGTATTCGAAAATTACAGTGTCTATTCAAGTGGTTTTTGGTCCCTTCATTGCAGTTATTGTGTATCATTTTAACTAATTACTATTTTTGACTGCCTCGTTGGAATAGTGGTTAGCATAGTCGACTGCGGATCACCTCACCGGACCTTGGTTCGATTCCCGGTCGGGCATAAAAGTTAGGTATTGGGTTTATCAATTAAGAAATTCTCAGTGCCAACCGGGAGTTTCATACAAAATTTCACCCCCTATTTCACCCCCGTAGGAGTGGAATTTTGAAAAATCTTTCCTTAGTGAGCGCCTACGTCACAAAAGGAACCTACTGTCAAAATTTCAAGTTGCTAACCCCAGCGGTTTAGGCTGTGCATTGATCCCTTAACGATTTAGTCTAGGTACTTTCACTCCACTCTTCCATTTAGTATAGGTACTTTCTGAAATAAACACCTCCATATATTATTTCTCCGAAAAATTATGGAGAGTTCTTCTTTAAAAACAAATTTTGAAATGGAACCGCACCCGCCCGCGTAGACCGCGCGGCCCACTGTCTACTTACTTGCTCTCCTTCTATCCTAGTGTTTACTGCCTACGTGTTCTGAAGTAAACAACCCACTGCTATGCTAGCGAGCACAGTGGAAGCGCCAGAGTGCCACGCGTCCGATAGACGTAAAAAAAATTCTCATAAGAAAACATAAAACAGAGACCCCTTAAATATCTAAAAGGGCCTTTTAATGTAAATAAACTTTCCAGACATGCCTACAGTGTAAGAGACCGTTGAAGTAAAAACACAAAGAAACCTTCCTTAGTTGATTAATATCAATATCATACCACTGACGATCGGGTACCTTTGGGTGCCATTGAATTTCGCCATCTTGGATTTCCTAACAGCAAACCGACAATTCTTCCATACAGAACAAATCTTGTAAAAAAACCGCATCAAAGTCTTGCATAGTTCTACACTTGTAAGCCTCTTCAATACAACATTTTCTATGGAAAAATAAATTCCGCCATCTTGAATTTTTTCCTGTTCATCAAGTAGACCTTCATGTCCTGATCATCTTTTGCCACGAAACCACTCGTCCATCTTTTATACTCCACGAGATAGACACCGACGAAATTTGTATGGCAGCCATCTTAAATCCGCCATTTTGAATTTTTTTTCAGCACACTGTCAATTGGATGAAGTTTCGAGTGACATTTGGTGGAGCACACCCCACCTATCTTGAATACCCTGGCTGTGCTCTTCATCCGTCTTCGAAATCCTCAATCATCAGCTCTCTCCGTATTTTTCCTCCGAATGAATTTTTGTCTTCTATACGAAACGATGAGTAAAAAAATTTTTTTTCATACAAAATTTTTTCATACAAAAAACCTCAATTCACGCGGACGGGGTCGCGGGCATCAGCTTGTTCATTATAAAATACGAATACTAGTGTATTTCAAAAATTATGTTTAATTATTTATTAATTATATTTTGATAATTTTATATCGAGTATATAAGTATCGACATAATCAAAGGTATCGATAATTTCAGCCCTAATGCGCGCATTAAGCTCCGCCCATGCGCCATTTTAAGGATAAAGGAAGCTTCAATTTAAATATGTCAGGGCACATCCTCTCTATCAGGGCGACCGCGTATCTTTTGCATCAATCATTGATACATCGCAATCACCTCTGATTGGTTAATACTCTTCCACTATTGGACGAAATCCATTGACGCAGCAAGAATACCATAAATTCAGCCAATGCAATTCAGTCGCCCTGCAGAATATTTATTTATTAATAACTAGCTGATGCCCGCGACTTCGTCCGCGTGGTTTAAGTTTTTTGTTATTCCCTTTTGAAATTGAACTCTTCAATTTTCCGGAATAAAAGCCTATGTGCTATTCCAGACTATAGCATCCGGAGCATCCTCAGGAGATGTCGACTTTACAATGCGAGATTGTCTAGTCGACATCTCAGGATGCTCCGGTGTCGGGGCGAAACGTGCGTCGAGAATAGTATAAAAGTCTTGTGTGGTGGTGCATGTGAGTGGTGGTGCATGTTGCTTGCTTGGTAACTTAGCTTTCTTGCTTGGTGAAGGTAAACGGTGCTTCGCTTTTAACCCCTCGAGCGTCGCGCCCCGATAAGCAGCGAGTGCTTTGAGCGTCGCGGGGTGTCGACCTCGACTCAATCTTTTTTGCATACATTTTGTAATTTTCATATTTCTAGATTATGCTGCAAGGTTTTTACATGTATCTTATACCGTTTTGTTCGTTATGAAACTACCTACTCGAATATAAATTTGTTGATCTCCGTAAAAGCTCAGTAAAAGTATATTTACGATAATAAAATCGTAATTGGTAAAATACACCATAAACTTCGCCATGTTTCCTCACTTTTCACTAATTTTGTGATAATATTTTCGAACACTGGCACTTAAATTACATAAAATAAACTGACACCTAATACATATCGATATATGTACCTTTTGTTTGATTAGAAACTGATAAAATACACACCAAACACCTTTTTGCAATTCACAAAAAACCAAAAAACTACGAGTCCACAGATTCCTTGCTAAATAATTTTGTAAATACAAATAGTTCAGAAACATGTACCCAAAATTCTTGACATAATGTCATTCTTTGATAACCAACTAATACGTTCCGACTACACACATTTACAAATACAGCTTATGTAAAAATCATCCACTTGCCAAAGACAACAAGACAGATTCCGCGCCACACTGGCGCGCTCGACGCTCAACGTTACAAAATTTTTTGCGCCTATGTGGCGCGTCCGACGCTCGAGGGGTTAATTGCATGCTTGACCATGCAGAATTTTTTCTGTTGGCGGATTATAGCAAAGTAGTTGTATTCTTTTCTTGCTAAATCATGAACTTCCGCAAAGTCACGCCTGATTCTATCCCATATCCGTCATGCCTATCATCTCATATTGCCATTATTGGTGCCACAGAGTACTTTGTATGATTGGTGCCACCTTTGATAAAACATAGTTTAAACACGACTTCATCCATTCGGAGATATGTTTTGTAGGACTTTTTATCTTCCAATCCAAGTTCTTCAAGTAAGGTGTTAAGGATCCCTCTCTCTGATCGCCTTGCTATCATCGATATATATGTACATACTAGATTGGCCCTTTCATAGAAAAGGGTCGGACGTCCGACTTTGAGAGCGCGTTCCTAACCTGTCTTTGTCCCCATCGTAGCGCTGTCACGGTCGCTCGTCGTGTAGATAATTTGTTATTATTAAGTTAACATCTAAAGTTTAATTAGTTTGGCACTGTATAATTTTTATTTTAAGGTAAGTTTTTCAATTCACAATTATAAATTTCCAAAAAAACGTTATTTAATATTCGTATTGTAGGGAGTTGTAAGTAAAACTCTTAGGTGAGTAATAACTTATATTTCTTCCCAAACACAATTTTACAAAATAGAATTTTAGCACGTAAACATTGTGAGATATGATCCTAAGCTTGAGGTGGAAGAACGGACTGCAGGTAGCTATCGCGTTCGTAACCTCGACTGGTTGTCAGAGTGGGCTGCAGGGAGCTACCGCACTCTTTAACCCGACTAGTCTTAGAGGACTGCTGAAGCTATCGCTCTAAGGCCGGTCGCTAGGCTAACTGACCATGATCTGATCTTGCACCGCCGCGCGGCCGCTTATATACCCGTCGATCCCCGCTCCTGCGTAGATAACGACTCGATGACGTAGCGTAGAACGGTACAGGTAGTTGGTGTGTGAGTGAGAAAGTATTCGGCGGGCGCGTAGATAGACGGTTTGTTATTATGTTTGTTACAGTATTTAATATTTTTATCCATTGCAATCATTTAATTTCCGCGGCAAACTGTATGAAATTTTTTTTTACTAACTGGCCTTACGGCTTCTATGGCTATGACCTATATTATCTATGACCGAGTCATACGTTGTCAACGTAGACAGAAAATTCTATGGTTTTCAAGCTTTCATTCAAGATGTTGCAAGCAAGTTCCCCTTCCCGCTTTTCAGACTAGATGGCGTTGATAACGTTGCTAAATATACGCCCACATTCTTGTTTGACAGGGCCCGTCTAATGTCTTTAATGGTCTTTACAGATTGAGGTCGTTGATGATCAGAGACAAGTTAACCAGAGATGATCATTTACGTTACTTTACAGAATTATGACCTTAAAATTTAAATAAGGGGTAGCTTCGTTTAATACATAAACAAGTTATATTTAGTAAATACAAGGAAAATAGTCTTTATTGTACACCAAAACAGAAAAAAAACACAAACAATAAAACTAAAAACAATAAATAAATAAAATCATCGTACTTTACACTATGTAATCAAGAAGAATATAGGCTAATATCATAGGTTTAGCCCACAGCCAGAGGGTTTAGCTTACAGGTGTAAAAGTAACGACTTTAGCTGTTATTTACATTTACGTAGTGTAGCTGATGATGAATAAATGCAGGATATGTTTAGAAGGCAAAAGAAACTTAAGTTCAATATTTGAGAATGATCAGGGATTATCATATGCTTCCATGATAGCATTACTTACTGGAATTAAGGTAAAGTAAAAAACAAAAAAACAAAAATTAAGCGGCGTGGGATACATAGCGGGGGTCGGTGCGGGTGCGCCGCCCCTTCTATCATATTTCATACAAAATGTATGCAAGCCATTAAGGGGCGGCGAGACGCGGACGCCGCTTTCTTACTTCCAAGACCACACCTCCGCCGCGGCGTCACTGCGCCTTTACGTAAAAATTCATAATACTTTGTGCTTGTATTTTTTATTAGTATTGAATAGAACTATAATAGTATTAGATAGATTAGTTTTGATAGTATCTACTTATGTATATGAACAAAAAGTAAACATAAACAATTACGTTATTATTAGATGTATAGTCGATGTGGAGAAGCAAGACCTAATAGCCATAAAACTATACTAATTACGAATGTATGAACCTACATATTAAAAACTATCTCATTCCATCATTCTCATCTCATCTATTATAATCCTTACTAGTTATTTGGTTTATTACTAACTTTACACATATTTACAGTTATGATGCAGGTGGCCGTTAAAAATATAGGATATTTGACAACCCTGTGCACATAATGAGATTCCTTTGTCAGGGAAACAATGGAAATTTTTAGCTTTAAATCTGTTAATGTTCAGGTTGAGTTTTACTCCTATGCATTAGGACTTATGACCTTATACTATTGTTAAAAGTTTTAATTGCTTTTGGCTATTCCTTTGCTGCATTGCCTACACCTATCGGCTAATAATTAATTAATTATTTGTTCCAGATAGTAAAAGATGAAAAAGAATTGATATGCTTACTCTGTCGCAGGAAACTTACAGATTTCTATGAATTTAAAGTTTTGATTGAAAGGTTTGAAATATTTTATCTTCCGTATGTAACAGGACAATCCAAACACATCTGATTAGGGCCTTCTGAATACTAGGCAGTCTTAGCCCCAAGTCCCTTCAAGGAGATCCCATTTATTCCTCATGTTCACACTTAAAAGAGAAATGGGTAGTGTGCACTGTACTCCTGCATTTTAAAGTATACACACTACACATTCATGATCTTGTTCTGGTATATAACTATACTAGCTGATGCCCGCGACTTTGTCCGCGTGGTATATGTTATTTTTATTCCCACGGGAACTCCTTAATTTTCCAGGATAAAAAGTAGCCTATGTCACTCTCCAGGTCCTCAACTATACCCATGCCAAAAATCACATTGATCTGTTGCCTCGTTTCAGCGTGATTGAAGGACAAACCAACAAACAAACACACTTTCGCATCATACTAATATTATAAATGCGAAAGTCACTTTGTTTGTTGGTTTGTTGGTTTGTCCTTCAATCACGCCGCAACGGAGCAACGGATTGACGTGATTTTTGGAATGGGTATAGTTGAGGACCTGGAGAGTGACATAGGCTACTTTCTATCCCGGAAAATTAAGGAGTTCCCGCGGGAATAACAAAAAACTTAAACCATGCGGACGAAGTCGCGGGCATCAGCTAGTTCATAATATTAGTGTGATTCATTGAATATTAAAAAAAAACACTATGTTTACTTTTTTTGCACTAAAGCTGAGTGGTAAAATTGTACATAAGAGCATGCTCCGGGACACTAATGCACCCTAATGTGTCTTACCCAGAACTGTGAGAACAAGTTCATATTTAATGTATGCGAGGAATTTTTCTTGTCCCTGATTTTTCTCGACACAGTTTTATCAGCCCAGCGCTGGATATATGTATGTACATTCATGGCTAGCTCTTCAAATAAAGTTATTGTTTATTTAAAAAAATATTGGTCATATTATTATTAATGGTTAAACATAAACAGTAAATATTATATCTCAATAATTTCCTGTTATGTTTTGAAATTTGATAAAATTATTTTGACAGAATTATTGGCACAATATTTTTACTAAGTACATGAGTATTTATTTTCAGATCTGATCTAGAACTGAGCAAACAGTCAAAGCTTCTCAGGTTTAACACAATAGACGATATTAAAGATGAATTCAAGTCCCAACTGAATTCTATACAGCTAGGAAATGTGGCAATAGATTACAAATTATTGTTTCAAAGTGGAAAAGAATTTACTCTTTACAATCACACCTCGATTAGAAGACTGATTAATGAAGAGAAGGAAACTGTGCCCATAGAAGATTTTCTTAGTACAATCAAATCTGAAGAATTTGAAGAAAATTGTCATGTAAGCTTTTTTATTAACCAATAATGAGTTACACCTTGGGCCGTAATTGCTTCCTCACTTTGTGGTGACTTTAGACCTCTCATAAGAATAGTAGTGTATTCTTTGCTTTCAGAGACAGAGTGAGTTTGTTGTGGGCTTCTTCTCAGACCAAGGTGCTTTTGGACCATACCTAGCTTTAGTTTTAAGATAAATCATAGCTAACTAACAATTAGTATTTATTGTGATTGTGACATCACTCAAACTAATCGTTTTAATTAAACAAATAATTGACATCAAATAGTGTACAAAGTTACCCACTTTGAATATAGAAATTATGACTACCTATCTAAAATGGAGCAGGCTAACCTAACCCTTGGAACTAGAAAACTTTTTAATGTAGTTCCTTTCATAATTTAGGCTTTCATATTTATATGTATAATGTATATTTAGGCTGGATTTTGTTATAGTAATATGCTTTATGCAAAAGTATTGTACAAATTGTAAGTTGATCAACACAGTAATCAGTAAACAGACAAACATGAACAATAGATATTATAATTTTAGGTAGATGACTATGTACAAGATCATATTGAGAGTATGCATGAAGAATATAATTACAAAAGAAAGAAAAAAATATTGAAGATGTCAAAAAAGAACAAAACAACAAGTAGGTAATTATAACTCACTAGCTTTTGCCCGCGGCTCCGCCCGCGTGAAATTCGGTTTTCCGTTCCCGTTCCCGCTCTTGAAATTTTCTTTGCTATAAACCTCACGGAGCCCGAGACCTTTCCAACGAATGCAAAACCGTGGAAATCGGTTCGTGCGTTCTGGAGTTATAGCGTCAGGAAGGAAAATTCGACTTATTTTTATATTATAGATTAACTTTTATAGGTTAACTTTATATACTTACTCATCTTAATAAAAAAAGTTTAATAGTAGTAAAAACATCCAACCATCCGACCTTTGCGATTTATTGACCGAGCGAAGCGAGGTCTCTGAGTCTACTTGAGTGAATTTGCACTTGTCTGTCTGTCTGTCCGTCCGTCTGTCCGTCTCAGAGATGATGATGATGATGAATATTATGTAAACCGATGGCCTTCAGTCGCTTAATGCAAAAAGTTATAAAAATTTTCATTTCATGGCGGCTCTCATTGAAGCAAATGCGAAGTAAAATATTTTTTATGGCGTTAAGTACAAAGGCTTGTGTGGTATCTTTTTCAAGTAAAAATATCTCGCGTAACTGAAAAAAATACTACCTACTTAAGCTGATGCCCGCGATTCGTCTGCGTGGATTGAGGTTTTTTGGAACGCGGGAACTCTTCAATTATTCTCCGGGATGAAAAGTAGCCTATGTATTATTCCAGAATATAATCTTTCTGTGTGCCAAATTCCATCCAGATCCGTTCAGCCGTTCTGGCGTGATTCTTGATCTAGAGTAACAAACGTCCTTTCATACATCCATTCCTCCATCCAAACTTTCGCATTTATAATATTAGTATAGATTATAAACTGGTATATTGTGCGTGATACGTCTATTGGACCGAACTCATAGGACGCGAGGTCTTAGTTCGGGGCGAACCCTTAGTAATATTTGTATAGGTACTTAGATGCGCATTATATTATAAAAACAAAATACCTATGTTGAGTCCTTACGAGGTTCTAAGTTTTTTTTTGTTGAGTTTCTAAGACATACTCGATGTTAAGTACTTAGTTAACAAGAAAAGTGTGTTTAATATTTTATCGTACTACTCATCAGTACTAAAAGGCGGCATCGGAACCACAGCCATTATATTACGGCACTATTAACAATAGATACTATTTTTTCAGAGGGACCATTAAAAGACGCTAACAAAATTCGCATAAAGCCTGTTCTACTAAAGGATATAAGACTACTAAAAGTAAAAACCAAGAAGAGAAAATCCAACTGCAAGCCTGCAAGCAAAGAAACGTTATGCTCTTTCTGCGGAAAAATTTGTAAAAGAATAAGATCACATATTCTGAAACATACAGGTTGGTAATAAAGCTTGTGGCATATTATTATATTATTCAGAAATTATCTGCCAGAAAAAATGCCTGCCTGATGCCTGTATGCATTCTGGTGACAATGCAACGTATTTTCGCACGCTTTCTAATTTTTTAACCTTATTTTTTTCTGGCATCACAGCTTCTAGTGGTTTTAGGTTTTATTACTTAGTATTGAAGTAGGTTGTGTTGCTAATACTTTTTTAGAACATGTTAGAAGATGCCAATTCAATTTGTATTGAGAACTGACAGGTCGGAGATGAACCTGCCTCGTCTCGCCCCTTTTTCCTCACAGGCCAGAGCGTTGCTCTGTGTACAGTACACGTTTCCGTCGTACAGATAATGTTCATTTTACTTTGACGCCAGTGTGTTTGAACTCTCGATTACGATCAATCGAATTTGCAATGTTAAAATTTAGCCTGCTGGTAGAAAGGAAAGTACTTACCTCCTTTAAACGTTACATAGTAGTTTCCTTTTGTTTTACTAATTATAAGTCAATTGGGTACTTCAGAGCCCTCAGAACATCCAATTGGCAAGAAGCTGCGCAGAAAAAAAACAACGTCAGCTTCAAGCATCATAGGCAAGAAAGAACCTCTTTGGGTTGGAGTTTAAGTACCTTGTATTGAACCAGTTTCTATGGCAGCTCGTACATGCAACTTCCTTCCCCTATGATAAAACAACGTCATATGAACTCTAGGTTCCGAGTTCCGACTCCTACAATCTAATGCTGCAGGCATACTGTAATAATAAAACGAGAGGAGCATACAATTTTGTTGATTACGAAATGATATTGTAAAAACTGCCATGCAGCACCATGTAATCAAGCATAGGTATTGTTATTGATCTCACCAATTATTCCTCAATCCTCAATGATGCGATGGTAAAGTTCAGTTCAAGGAACTGCAATATTATTCTAATTAAGTATTCTTTTCCAGGGGAGAAAAAATTTAAGTGTTCCAACTGTTCGAAATCTTTTAGCTCGAAGGCATATTTACAGCATCATATTATGAAGTTGCATTCAGCAATAAAAAAAACATATGGGTGTGAACACTGTATTGGAACTTTTTCTAGTAAAACATCTGTTTTGAGGTGAGTTTGAGGTGAAGATAGGCCAAATGTTGTCAAAGGAATAATAAGTAGAACTTTCATATCCAGAGGCCATTAGTTATTAGTAACGGTTAACGTTCTATCCATTCTCTCAAGTGAACACTCACTTGTGAGAAAAGGATAGAAGGTTAGGAGCGGGAGCTTGAGAGCGATTTTTTTTTTGAGATTTATTATTTTTTATTATTTTTTTTTTTTTTTTTTTTTAATCTTTATTTAAGGAGTTTGTTCCTTAAGGAATACGCCACTCCGTAGGGCTTCAACAATTCCACACAAAACTTAAATACTTCTTAAGGCTTTCTTGTATAGCCGTAACAGAGCCCTAGCCTCCTCTGATAGAGGCTGGGCCAGGGCACTGTTACAGCCGCCAATCTGCCACAATGAGGGAAATTTGGTAAAAATATCATATCTTTCGGGCTCGTTACGGACACATTCCAACAATATATGGTGTACGTCTTCAGGTCTGTCGCAGTCAGGACAATTAGCTGACGAAACTTTCTTCATTAGGTACCCAAATTTATTAAGTTGAATGTGTCCGGAACGAAGACGCATTAAATTTACAGTATCTTTTCGACTCAGAGAGCAGTTGATAATCCAAGATGTATGTGGTTCCGATTGGATGGTGCGATACCAGATCCCTTTCTCTCGCGAACGTTGGTCAAAGTACTCCTTCCACATTTTGAAGCTCCTTTCCCTTAACAAGTTAAAACATTCAGTATAGGAAGGACGCACTTGTAACAAATCTCCTTCGGATGTAGCCATGCCAGCCAGTTGGTCTGCCTTATCATTACCGAATATACCAATGTGGGATGGGATCCACTGGATTTTAATAGTTTTATTTTTAGATGAGAGAATTAAAATAATTTCAATAATTTCGTAAGCAATAGGTAGCCCTCGAAAAGTCGAGGAGCATCTAGCTAAGTGTTGAAGCGCACTTTTGGAGTCGGTCAAGATTACAAATTTATCATATGAATTAATGTTACTAATATACGATAACGCTTCAACAATTGCCAAAAGTTCAACGTGCATTATGGAAATCCTAGTCTCAATTTTGAATTTTGCCCCAAAATCCCGTTGGGGATCAAAAAAAGCTGCACCCGAGTTATTACGATTTTTGGATCCGTCTGTATATATTTGATAAAAATTATGGAACTTATTATTTACATGAGTTATACAGATTTGGTTCAAATTGACTGCACTGTACTGATCCTTGGCCTGATCCATACCTTCAATACTTAAACATAAAACATCGCTAATATTCATTCTACTAACCCACAAATCTAGACTAAACATTTCTAATTTATTACTGGAGTGTATCAATGTGTCAATCCAGTCATTTAGAGTAGACGCAAGTAAAGGGGTTTTTCTCCGCTTCCAGAAACTAGGCGTACATCGAGACAATAGTGACTGCAAGAGATCTATCAAACCGGATTTACTACAAAGAGATTTGACTTTGAATAAAAACTTCCCAGCCAGAAAATATCTACGAATACTCAAAGGTTGTAAATAGAGTTCTGCCTCCATCACATGAATTGGGGTACTTCTCAAATAACCCCCTATGATCCTCATAGCCGTGTTTTGCACCCCGTCCAATTTACTCAGATGGGAGTCGCAACTGTCGGAATACAGAAAGCAACCATAGTCCAACCGACTGCGAATGATAGCTAAATAGAGGCGTCTTAAATGCCGAGGATGTACTCCCCACCCTGTACCTGCAAGAACTTTGAATAAATTAAGAAATGTTAGGACCTTCTCTTTAACTTCATTAATATGTTTTCCCCATCTCAAGGAGCGGTCTAACCACATACCTAAATATTTGACGTTAGTTTCTGTACAAAGAGCTTGGTTATTAATTTTTATTACTACTGGAGTATTGTTAATTCCCATTTTGAAAACACAAATCTTACTTTTCGATGTTGAAATTTCTAAACCTAACTCAGCAAACAAGGCATACAACTTATTCAGGGCATTTTGAACATGTTCGACACATATATTTAAATTTTTATTAGTTGAATATATGACAAAGTCATCAGCGTACTGTGATACATTAATTTCAGCATTGTTAGTCTGACTACAAATATTATAAGTTGCAGCGTTAAATAATAAGGGAGATAATGGATCTCCTTGTGCTAGTCCCCGGCCAGTATTTCGAGACATGGAATAATCATCTGATTTGATCTTTAATTTACGTTCCTTTAGAAATTCCCACAAATACTCACAAATTTTATTACCGATTCCCAATTGATCTAAATTATGCAAAAGTGCGCTAATATCCAAATTGTTGTATGCATTTTCGATATCGATAAAACAACCTACTGTTATCTCATTTCTAGTAAAGCCAGTTTGAATATGACCTACTAACTTAGCTAGCCCATCCATGCAGGAGTGACATTTCCTGAAACCTATAGAACTATCTGAAAGTATATTATTTCGTTCCATATACCATTCTAAACGTTTATTAATAATAGAATGAAAAATCTTGCACATACAAGATATAAGAGAGATCGGTCTTAGAGATGAAAAGTTATCTGAACTACGGCCAGGTTTAGGGATAGGAATTACACCTATGTCACGCCATTGTGTAGGCACAAAGCTAGTTATTAAAAACCGATTATACATGTTTACCAACCATTGTTTAGCAGCCAAAGGTAAATGATTGACCATAGAAAAAGAGATATCATCGCAGCCAGGAGCCGTATCTTTAGATTTTATGGATATATTTAGCTCATGCACAGTAATAGGAACTTCTAATGCCGGGTTAATTGATCTGAATAGCGGTTTAGATGGAGTAACATAGTCCGGACATAAGCTGTGTAACAATGCATTGGATTTAATGGGATCTATGTATCGACGAGGGTTTTTATAACCTTTCAGCCACCTCATTCGGTGCCACATATCACTAGACGATGTGACCTCATCAATCGACGAGTAAAAGTCGCGACAAGACTTAGACTGTTCACGTCGAATGTCTCTTTGTGTATCGGCTACAGCCTTCTCTAACTTGGTCAAGTTTGCAGGAATAGGGTTACT